>JAIUJO010000200.1:80000-787500 GCA_023846275.1 Vanilla planifolia | reverse complement strand
TATGAGTAATTTTTATTCATACCTGATTTGAAAATTAGGAATGTCACTATTGATCTCCTCTATATCTTGGAATATAACTTTGTAATTGAGTTCATCCTATTTCCTCAATTTTTTTGCTTCGATTTTTCTATATAACTATAGAACTCTAAAGTTCCTCTTAAGTGATGTTTGCATTGCCTTGATTTTCTTAATGCATTGCCCTGATTTTCTAACAAAAATTTATTTTTAATATTGCTTATTTACTTTTATAATTTATAGTTATTCTAAATGAGGTATGATTAAGAGGAAAAAAATGTCATTTCATTTGACTCATCTCATTTAGCTCTACCCTATCATATTATTATTTTGACAATTATAAATATTTTATTATCTAAAACTTTAGTATCCTTTATGAAATTTCTTATTTAGACCTAATTTGACATAGATAATTTTACACTTGATGTTCTTACTCTTTTGGAATAATTTATAACATTTCTTTTACTTTTTCTCTTGGACTTTGATATATATAAAAGTCTAAATCTTTTCTTATACAACACTCAAATCACTTTGATTTGGATATGTTATATGGCTTCAATTTGATTCTTTTTTTCTTTGTCATATTCTAATTTAATATTAAAAAAATAATTTATTATTTTCATGCTTATTTAGTTTATTAATTCATTGTAACTCTAAATGTTGTTTGATTGAGACAAAAAAATCGTTGGCATCTTGTCGAATAGCTTTATGCAATTAAATATTTATTTTTATATTTTTAAATATTTTTAACTTATTTGGGCACCATTTAATTGACATTTTAATTTTTATTCGACTTAATAATTGATAATAACTTACTTGATATTCATTGCATCTTGGAATACACTTTTCACAAAAAAATTATCTAATTTCGTTAAATATTTTGCTTTGAATTTGTCATATTTAAGTGTAGCTCTAATCTCACATAATGTAATTTCTACGTCACTTTGATTATTTTATGCTTCATTTCCTCAATATATTCTATTTTAACTTTAATATATATATTTGTTTGATATTAAAATTATAAGATATTACTATTTATACTTATTAACCTAACTAATTTAAATTTTTGCTAAACGAGGTTTAATCAAGAAAATGCTAACATTGTTGGACATGTCTTCACAGGTGCTACCCAATGAAATACTCATTTTCACTGTTTTAAATGTCTTATTTTCTTGGATTTTAGAAAACTTTATGAATATTTTCTAGTTGTATATAATTTGATAACAAATTATAATATAGTTGATCTCTTTACATAATTCGAGAGTAACTTTTCTCTACAATTCATATCATTTCTTCAACATTTTGTTAAGGTTTTCATGCATTACAATGATAAACAAAATCTCCTCTCGTTGGAGCTTCACATCATATTAGTTTTGTTAAATATAAATTTATATAAATTTATGATCAAGGAAAATATTTAAATATGCAATAATTAATTTGTAATAGTTGTGTAGTGCAGCATGTGATGAAGTTGAAGTTGGTTGATGCAATAAGTGCTAAGGTTTGTGCAAGCTTGCATGCATTCATAGCCACATGCTGCTACTACTACTATGCATGATAAAGCATTGGGCATGTTATAGAAATGACGCTGGTGGAGCCCAAAATGTGTAATGTTTTGAGATTTTTGGCACTATGGGTTGTTTGTTAACTAGAATTTGTTCTTGTCGGGATTCATTCCAAGCTAGTGCGATAGCCTATGGTCCACACAAGTAACAGTCCACCATGCATGCCAGTACCCTGAGGCATCCTCTGCCAAAAACTAAAACTTGTTTTGTGATTTTTGTATTGTAGACTACTGGCCCATAGATAGTGTGATGCCTTTTTTGGACACTTGTCTTTTGTCTTAATTAAATTATCCTAATATGTAATCTACAAGGGGCAATGTGTGGCATGATGTGGTTCAAGGAAAAGAAATTGTTTGGTTTGTATGCACAAGGGTTTGTGTATGCTGGCTGTGGCCTTAGTCGTGCATAGCTATTACTGCACTCAAGCTAGCACACTTGGAGTGTTATAGCACTGTTAGTGCATGGAAATGCACTAAGCATGAGTGTAGAAGCCAGTCTACTCAAGCCCTATGGCATCCTATGCATGTGGTGGTTTAGGACCACAATGTTTAGTTTTTTCGCATTTTTAACATTATGGGTTGCTAGTGCATGGATAACATGATGCACTATTAGGAGAATTGACATTACGCAAATTCAAAGTGCCACTCTCTTCCCTTTACATGGAGCATTGTAATGGGTAGTTTTTCTCACGTTGTAATGAAGTTTTGGTTGTGCCATATGCACTCAGTAATGTCTTTTTCATCTATGTCACTAACCTTCATGGTGCGGTGCATTGCGGCCTGCTCCTGGCCCTTGAAATAGCTTTCTTCTTACGTGACAATTTTTTGTTCTAAAATGTGTAACTCGTTTTGGCCATTGTCATTACTTCAAACTACTAATGTAAGAATAATGTACCACTCTAATAGTGACTTGACTTGTTCTGATGTGGAATTTTCACAGCTTGCTTGGTGCTATTAGCTTTGTTCGGTGATGTGTTTGCCCATGATGAAGTGAAAGCTTTGTGGTGTAGTATATGTTTGGCTACCTGTTGGTTGAGCATGTTGTTACCTTTGTATGTTGCAATACATGATGTCAATCCCTACTTGGGTGCTCTATCTTTCTAAGTTGTGGCATTGAGGGTGCAAAAGTGTGACTTGTTAGTCATGGAATTGCAACTTTTTAAAGTGATTAACAAGGTTTTTCTTGGTGGATGGAGAAAGTTTTGAGCAAATAATTTTTTTGTTTTGTTATCACTGATGTTGAAAAATCATTTTGTAGTTATATGAGTCATGCTCAACATCTTTGATTTGAAAGGTGCAATAATTTTTTGTCATTTTAATTATTATTTGATTTGTGCATGCCACTATGGATCATTTGTATGCTTGTGCCCATTTTCTAGGGCTTGATACTTATCATATCATGTGGGTGCTAGGTAAGGCCTTAAGCATTAATTAGGCTTTTTATGCTTTTTTTGACATATCTTTGGGGTTCTTTGAGCTAATGGGATTAGATTAGCTTAAGATAGCTCTTGTACAAGAGATATTTTTTGTGGTGCTACTTCTTTTGTCTTGGCTGCCTCTTAGTGTGATCAATCATTATGTGTATAGTTTTATTATTTAATCAAACCCCCATAAGGGTGACTTTCATATGTTGCCTTTTTTTAATAGATTGGTAGGTTCCATTCAACTATTTTGTTGATACCACACTTCTTTTATGTTGAAACTTTTGGGGTCCTATATTTGCTATTGAATGTGTGATCATACCTATTCATGTTCACCTGGACATGGAAATCCCTCTTTTTGGTCCTCATTCTCCACTAGGGACTATTATCATTGAAGAATATTATGTGTAAGAGGCAATGTTTTAGAACATGATGAATGGCATCCCAACGTGAAAGAATTTGCAGTTCCTTCGCGTAGCATTACTAGACATGATGCACATATCAATTATGACATAAGGTACTTCCTATTTCTTTATCTTTATATTTCTACCTGGTTGATCGTATCAATAGTCATATGCTTGTCACAAAGATTAAATGATGCATGTGTAAGTATGAACAATGTTTTACTATGAAACTACAAATGGCTTTTTAATTTTATAATAGTTTATTTGATGTACATGTTACTAAAAAATCATAGTAATTCTAGAGCCAATACGTGCACTGAACCTCAAGTTTTAGAAGAGATGAATTTATTAGGTAAATGGTTGATGCAAACTTTTGCTCAGCTTCTTGACAATTTCGGATCATAGGTCCTCTATTCCAAAGTTGCATTATTCAATTTTTTGCCATATCAAGATTTGATTGCAAAATATGACCATACAGTGGTGGTGAGTAGTGATGGAGAATTAGGGTTTGATCTTGGAGAGGGAGCTTGAGAGGTAGCTACCGCATCCAAGGAAGGCAATAGGCTTACAAATTAAATCGTCCTGACTTTGGGAGCTAATGATAGTAAATAATATATCTTGCTCTAGGTGTTTGGTGATTTATAGGACAAATCAAAATACCATAATAAGGATCCATTAGAGGGTAGGTCTGGTGCCAATAGTGATGGGTGATTCTAGTTCCAATAGCATATTTCTAAGTTGCATATTAAGAGCTCTTATTTTGACTTTAGTTTGGGTTAGTCGATCTGTTATTTTGTGTGCTCTGCCTAGCATGACGCTTTTTGCCTATGATGCTTTCTTGCCTTAGCGGGTCAACTCATGTCCTCAGCATCATTACTTTAAAGAAGTTATAATGGTCAAAGCAAGCCTGTGCTCCAGATACAATAGCATGTGATAACAACGTAGGATTTTGATCCATTGTGCTGGCCTTTGTTAACAAAGCAATGATTGAGAGGGACATCATGGGCTTTTCTATTTCATAGTCAATGATCAAGTTTTTGGAATTATTAAAGAGGAACAACCAAGAAAGGATTTTCCAATGATGTTTTAATTAATCAAGAATGAATGATATAGGCCTTAAGTTGATCATATAGCATCACAATCAATACTATAAATGATGTCGGCAAGGGATTGGCAAAGCTTTTATGACTCATGCATAACATTTTAAAAGGATAATGTTGATGCAATTGTAGAAAGGACATTCCCAAACACACAAAAAAATCATACAAAACTGATCATGTGAGAACTAGTCCATAGCATTGTTCCCTTTGCACTTTAAATAAGATAGTTTGAAGGAACTGAGCAATGGTTGTAGAAAGAGGTAACTAGTTAAGTGAGGAATGGTTGTAGTTGAATTTGATTGATTCACAATTGCCTCAACATTGGGAAGTAGAGTTCTCAAGGGTTCCATTTCTTCAAAATTGGCAATAATCTTTGTGGTAGAAGTTGAACATGAAAGAAAATTTGTTTTGTAATAATAATAAGTGTACTCATGTCATCCTATGCAATAATACAAATTCTACCATTTAAATCATGATGCATTATTGCATTTCAATAGAATTTAATCCAACTAGTTGGAAGGGAAGCGAAATAAGAGGTAACAAGTAACCCATCAAGGCTATCAGAGCTCTTGTTGGACATTATTGGAAAGTTGTATCAAGTGATACCTACAATGTGAATGTTCCTTTGAAGTGTAGTTAAATTGAATACATTTTTCATATGTGCCCAAAAATTCCTCTTACACCAATGGTAGAACAATGAGAAATGAGCACATCTAACTTCTTAAGAAGTTGTTTCCACCAGAACATTCATAGAAATCCAATTATCCGGCTAAAAAATTGAAGTGACATCCCCATAATTAATGTAACCAAGCAGAAACAATATTTAAGAAGCTGTTGGACAAGAGTTCTTTCATAATATGGCATTCCTAAAAAATGTTTCATTCCTTCATTGGTAGAAAGTAGATTTAATGCTAACCTTCATAGGAAAATGTCTACTTGAGGTTGCACTTACAAATTGTAAACCCACATGACCTCTTTCCTTGAAGGAATATGGCTTATATTTCTTCTATTGTATATAATCTTTCAATGCAACATCATATCCTCACTCAATTTGAAGCAAATGACATCTATTTCATTTAATTTATCCCAAAGAGAATGTAGAATCCAAAATGTTAAATTAGGCAGGAATAGCTTCTAAATCATTTTGTGATCCTACTCCAGGTGCTCCATAACTAGCCTCACTACAAATGCCAAATTCTTGACATCCAGATTAAGATAGGAAGGAAAATTAGCAATTAGAAAGAAGCTATGACAATTATCTAATTAAATGGAAACAAAATTAGCTACAACAATCCACAAAAAATATATTATTTATGGTCCAAAGGGATACAATATCGAGTCAGTTACGAATATGAGAAGCACTGTGAGGCTTATGAAAAGTCTTATTTGTTGTAAAGCATTTTTCCTTGAAGGGTTGAACCCACAAAAAATCTTCATAAGTAATAACCCTTCTAACAAAGTTTTGCAATCAACGCTTACTATCATGCTGACAAACTACAAACTCTGAGTCTTTATAGTCCTTAGCTAGGGTTACCATTTCCTAGTAGGAATAATGTATTGTGTTGCAGTTATTTTAACTACTCAATAAGTAACTATGCAACTATATTCAGCATCATATAAATATTTTTGATAAAATTCAAACATGTTCTCTAGATGGTGCTGCTACTTTGAGCCCATAGATTGTATGTTCCAATTCACTTTAGTTGTAGTGGATTGATACATACATCCTCATTTTGTGTGAAATACTTTCCTTAGTACCTAGTAATATATGACTCCCAAGGCATGCCAAATTTTTTACTTAAAAGCCACAATAGCATATAATTTTTCAATCCAACCTCCATAGAATATAGCTTTAATGATTATTCATGCTCCCTAATTTCTGTCTAAAATATCCCGTGTTACTAACGAAATAAAGATTTGCAAAGTTGATTTTAGCCATAACCATTACACAAATAATCATTCATCTCACCTCGTGAAAGCTGTAGGCATATTGGAGTCTAACTTGTTCCACAATTAGTAGAATAACACCCAAGGATGTTCTCAAATGCATCCAGATTACCTAACCTATAAGCTCCCTATAGCCAACACCAATTTGACATAACAACAAACCTTTTTATTACTACACACTCAAGACACAAAATAGTGAATCAACATAAAGTTAGAACCATATGTATTCCCAATTTTTTTTCAAGTGTTCCTAGTGACAACAAAATAATACAAAAATCCTTTAATTTTTGAAATTGGTGAAGCTGTTGTACATAGCTCTCCCTGATCTCATTTTCACTTGTCTTGTTACCCCTTTTGTTTTTTATTTTTCCAAATTTCCTAAGCATTTTCCCTCTCATTATTCGTTTGTGTTCTCATTATCTGCTACATATATTAGGAAATAGCATTTTTAAGATTTCCATAGCTTCAAGAATAGCAATAGTTGCCATGACAAAAATAAACCTAACATTTATATTCTAGAATAAAAAATAATAAGCCTACCAAAGTCATCTAAAATAAATACACCAATTCCATCATTAAGATTTCATTACACTACTACATAGACTTGTATCTTCACTCCCCCCATTGGAGGAGTCTAGTAAGAGGTAATAAGTAGCCTTTGAAGGACACTAGAACTCTCACTAGATGGGATTGGAGAAATGGAACATGGAGGAGAAGAAACAATAGCAAAATGAATACTGCCTTGAAGTGTTGCAAGATTAAGCACCTTGCTCATGTGTGCTTACAAATTTTTATTAAACCAAAGGTGATATAATGCTGAAGTAGTAAATTTGATTACAGGAGATGCAATTGCATCCCATATATTCACTAACACCCAATCAGGATGCTCAATTAAAGAATTAAAATCCTCAATATTTACCTCATCAAGCATGAAATCAATGCTTGCAAAATGGCTCTCCTAGAATTTCTTCACCTTATCTAAATCCCACGAGGTATGTTGCACATTCTCTTTTGTCTCACAGCACATGAAAACATTGGCTGGATGCTACAACTACAATTTTTAAACTCACAAAGCCTCATCTATTGTTAACTTTTGGATCATAAACAATCTGTTATAAACGAATTTTTATTCCATCCTAGTGTCTTCATTATTTTTAAATTAAAACATGTCCCATTCATTTGAATTGGCCCAAGGAGAATGCACAATCTAAAATATTTAAGTGCAAATATATTTTGTATCTTATCTTCGTCCCAAACATCATTGTCTTTACAAGCTTTGATACATGAATTGGATGCTCCACTTCCATGTTGATATAGGTAGGCCACAAACCAATAAGAAGAATGCCAAGTCAATTTTCTAACAAGAATGAGACTTTTTTACCCTCAGTAATCTACTAAACCATAGTAATTATCTAAGATACCATAATACTGAGTAACATGCAAGTATGCAAAACATTATGCAACATATAAAAATTATTGCCTGTCACATAATACATGAACTTGTTGCTTAAACCAATGGAACACCTTCCTAAGCCATAACTTGCCAACAATGCTTTGTAATTAGTGCTACATACTAAGTTGACAAATTATGAACTCCACGACTTCCACACTCCATAGGAATAGTAACCAAATTCAAGCAAGCATAATACATTGTGTTGCCATCCTTTGAACCACTCCACAAGTATTGAGGCATCAGTTTCTCTAACCTATTAAGAACGCCTTTCAAAATTAAAGAACGGGCTAAGTAAAATGTAAGAATCGTAGCATGCACATAGTTGATCATGAGAATATGCCCCTCCATCAATAAACACCTAACTTTCCATCTTGACACACAATTCTCAACTCCAATTATAAATTTGAAGTCTTTTTCTTTGAAATTTAGTTGTTGTAATAAATATGCCTAAATATTTCAATTTAGCAACTAGACTCATATGTAACTTTCTTAATATTATCTTCCTTTTGTTGTATTCCATCCCCTTATTAAACAATAATCATGTCTTGTTAAGATTTATCACCAAAGTAAAGTGTTGCCTATACTACTTCATATTGTCCCAATTTGTCACAACTACAGTACAAGTTGTATGTGCATATATAAAGATGTCATCAGCATATAGATGGTGAGTAATCATTTGTAAGGAATAGCCAATTGTAATCCCAATCAATAGATCTTGCTCTACATGGTGCTTAATAAGAAAGAGATATGCTCATACACAATGGTAAAAAGGTTTTAAGAAAGTAGACACCTCTACTTATGACCCATGATAGCTTGAATCCATTGAAGTAGATCCTACTAAACATAATCCCAAATCTTAATGTAATGATACAAGTTACAACCAAATCACAACAAAGATTTGGTAATTGTAAATTCTTTTGCATATTAAGCATGAATTTCCAATTGACGTTATCATAAGTGTAATCCATGTCCATCTTTAATGCTGTGAGACACTCTGTATGGGTAAATTAATTCATATACATAGCCATTGCCAATGTAAAATGCATTGTATCAGAAATAACA
Organism: Vanilla planifolia; assembly: GCA_023846275.1. Classification (NCBI taxonomy): domain Eukaryota; kingdom Viridiplantae; phylum Streptophyta; class Magnoliopsida; order Asparagales; family Orchidaceae; genus Vanilla; species Vanilla planifolia. The sequence goes on along the minus strand of JAIUJO010000200.1, from coordinate 778,534 downwards.
TGGACAGGCACAAAATCAACTTGTTTCCCAATAATATTATCAAGAAGCACCATCTTTAGTCCACTTACCAAAAGTTTAGTAACAACTTTATATATCACATTGCAAAGACTAATGGATCTAAAGTGTTAAGGTTTGCGTACACCCTATACATTAGAAATTAGGATGAACAACATGTCTTTCCACATTTTCAGCATAGAGTTACCTTTAAAGACATATTTCAAAGTTATGACAATACCTACCTCGGAAATATTCCAATATCCATGCACAAACTATAGAAAGAGGCCATCACTACTAAGGGCTTTTTTTCTTTTGATAGGTATAGATCCATTTTTAATCTCATAGTAACTGATTGGAACTATTAGACTTATTAGTTGTGCAATGATGATAGCTATCAAGTGTTGGAAAGTTGGTAGAGGATTATATTGCCTAAAACTACACCACTTCTTACTAAAGAACTACACTGGTACATCTTTAATCTTAGTTTGGGAAACCACCAACTCCCTGCTGTCATGTTGAGGATGATTTATACAATTGCTTCTATATTTAGAAGTAGTTATCACCTAAAAGAAAGTGTGTTCCAATCCCAAATGTTTGCTTCCTAAAGGTTTGCCTACTACCACCACCATGCTTCTTCTAAAGCTGTAGTCATGTTATAAGAGGAAATACTTTGTGACAAAAGATCGTGTTCCAGCTCTACTAAACCCATCTTAAATTCCTTAAGTTGAAGCTCCTAGATCTGTTGCTCGTATTAGTAAGGCATATTAAGAATGTTTCCATATTTAGCTAACCTCCATTTCCTTAAAGTTGATAGTGCTCTATTAAATTTAGTAGATAGACAATCCATAGGTTGCCCATGATAATTATATTCCAAGGTACCTATTCAACATTAGTTGAATGTGAAAATGGTAGCGAGAAGGTTTCAAACTAGATTCTCCTCTCAATTTTATTCAAATATAGTTGTTTAAATTAGATAAGCAAAATTTATGGTCTAAGCTAATATGAGGAAGATGTGTCACTATAATACTCGACAGAGCTTGTATACCATTAACATTCACGAAAGCTCTGCCCAATCTTTAGTATATATGCACACTACCCTCCATATTGTTGTACAAAGTGATCCTATTCGTAATGAATCCCAAGTTTGCTACATCTAAATCATGCATTGAATTATTTACCTCATCAAGCATGAAATTAGTCCTTATGAAATTTCTTGCCAAGAATTCCTTTGCTTTATGGCAATCCCACAAGCTATGTTGTACATTCTCTTTCATCTTATAGACCTATCCCTAATGCACCTAAAGCCCAATACATCTTGTAAACAGTTAAAAGAGAGTTGGATATAATTTCAAAACTAATCTCCATATGAAAAAAATTGACTTGATGCTACAATTAGACTTTTGAAACCTACACAGCAACTTCTCTTATTAAATTTTTGATTATTAACATGTTACTATAAATGATTTTTGTTTCCATCCCTTTGTCGTAATTACTCTTAAAGTAAAGCACATCCCATGCATTTTATTTGGCCCAAGGAAAATGCATAATTTGAAAATTTTAAGTGCTAATAAATTTTGTGTCTTATTCTGGTCCCGAACACCATGTTCCTTAGCATGCTCTGCTACATGAATTGGTTGTTCCACTACCATATTGATATAGGTAGGCCATAAAGCAATAGGAAGAATGCCAAGCCAATTATCTAACAAGAATGAGCTCTTGCTCACCTTCAATAATCTACTATACCATATTAATTATCTAAGGTAACATAATAATGAGTAACATGTTGGTTTGTGAAGCATCGTGCGACATAGAAAACTATTGTCTAACAAACAATACTTGAATTTGAATTATTGAATGCATAGACCCTTTCTTAAGCCATACCTTCCTTATAATGCTTTGCATTCAATGCTATATACTAGGTTGATAAATTTGAACTCCAAGACCTCCACACTCCTTTGGAGGAGTAACAAAATTTTAGCAAGCATAATGCATAGTGTTTCCAACATTTGAACCCCTCTAAAAGTACAAACAAATCAATTTCTCTAACTCATTAAGAATGCCTTTAAAAATTAAAGAGTGGGCTCAGTAATATGTAAGTATAGCAACAAGCGCATAGTTGGCCATGAGAATATGCCCCTCCATGAATAGAGACCTAATTTTTCATCTTGAAACAAAATTCCTAACTCAATCAATTATTAATATCAAGTCTTTTTTTTCAAATTTAGTTGTTACAATTACTGTGCCTAAATATTTCAATTTAGTAAATTGACTCATATGTAACTTTCTTACAATTATCTTTCCTCACTTGCATTCCATCCTCTTGCTAAACAATACTAATCTTTTTAGGATTTATCACCTAACTAAAGGGTTACACTTATTATTTCACATTATCCCAAATGTTCCTAACTACAGCACAAGTTACAGGTGCGTATATAAAAATGTCATCAACATATAGATGGCCAGTAAACATTAATGAAGAAGTGCTAATATTAATCTCAATTAAGGGATCTTGCTTTACCTGGTGCTTAATAAACCAAAAGAGATACTCATACACTATGGCAAAAAGGTTTGGTGAAAGTGGACATGCTTATCAAAAAACAATGATAGCTTCAATCTACTATAGATGGATCCTATTAAACTTATTCACAAGGGTTGGAACAATGACACAATCTTCATCCTAAACACTCCAAAGATTTAGGAATCATAAATGATTTAACATATTAAGCATGAATTTCCAATTGACCTTATAATAAGCTTAGTCTATCCCTAGCTTTAATGTTATAAGATGCACTATGAGAGTAAATCAATTCATATACATAGCCATCTTCTATGTAACAAGCATAATATCAGATATAACATGGCTAGAAACAAAAGCAACTTGTACTTTAATAATAATACCAAGAAGCACCATCTTTAATCTACCCAACAAAAGTTTAGTCATAACATTATGTATCACATTGTAAAGTCTAATAGGTCCAAAGTGTTAAGGTTTAGGAGCACTGTTTACTTTAGAAATTAGAATGACCAACATGTCTTGTCACCTTTTAGGCATAGAGTTATTTTTAAAGAATTATTTCATAGTAGTGATAATATCCACAAGGTAATATTCCATTGTCCATACAACCTACACAAAAAAGCAATCCATAGTAGGGGCTTTATTTCTTTATATATGCTTAGCAGCATTTCTAGTCTCATAATTACTAATTGGAACTAGTAGACTTATCAATTGTGTGATTTTGATAGCTCTCAAAGGTTAGAAAGGTGGGGGAGGTTTATATTACCTAAAGATGATTTATATAATCCTTCTATCATCCTTAAGATTATTTATATAATCATCCAATATTTTTTGTCTAATTATTTACCAAATCATCCAATAAATTACATCTTAAATACTCCACACCATTATCCCAATTTGTCTCTACTATAGCAAACTAATGTACACAAGCTTCTTAGAAATAAAGCTAATCTTCCTATGATTACATATCTATAGCTTCTGGCTCTTATTATATTTCTAGGAATTCTATACAGCATACATCTCCATATAGGTAACTAAAAACCTCTAGTTGCATTCAAAGTGAACTCCATGAAATCAATGGCAATATAGCATATCAAAATTCTTTAGTTACAGCCCAAGAAAGAAGGCTAAGCACCTAGCTAATTTTCTCATTTAAGGAATTGAACCAACTTCCCTTTGCATTCCTCCTTCTGAAGACTTCCTTCACAACCTTAGAAATAAATTATTGGTTCTAGGTGGTTGAAGTAACGCACGCCCACATAAGAATTCTATCTGAGCCTTTCCAAGGTCATCCAGTTTGGGTGCTTCTAAAAAATAGCGACACAATTTTCTTAAATGCAAAGTGAATCACTCAATTGAAAATTATCTATATCTTCCTCTGCTTATAATCTCTCTAACAATTTTGTGCATAACAAATCTCAAAAAATTGCATATTTCCTTTGTTACCAATTTGTGCCTTTCCTCTACTAGAAACATTATGATATTTTGTAATTATTTTAATCACCATATCATGACCAAAGATAATGTTGTATCTTCCTACCTCATAGCTGTGGCCATGCTCGAGCCAAGCTTCAACCTTATCAAGTAAGATCATCTCCAAGCTGGTAACCAAAAACCTCAAGTTTTTATACCAATTGTGCTTCACATGATCTATTACAAAGCAAAAATGACTTAAAAAATATGAAAATCTTATCTACTTTTATTTTTTTGTGGTAATAATAACCTACAATAATATTAAAGTGAGGCCATGAGGAATTCTAGGTATAGTTTTGAAATACATCTAGTAACACAAAAGCCTTTTGCATTTCCTCAGAAGTTCTAGGAAACAAGGTGCCACAACATTTTATTCCAAAAATTACAATTTTTCTCTACAATAGCACCACTTTATTTTTTATTTTTAAACTTTACTAGAAGAATCCCTTACCTTTATTCACTTTTATTTTCATTATCATCTCCTCATTCATTTCATGTGGCATTTCTCCCTTTTGTAGACTCCAAGTTGTAGACTCCAAGTGATATCATAATACTAGATGGATTAGGAATTCCCAAGACATGCTCATACTCTCCTAAACTAAAAACCTTAATCTATGAAGTGTTACTAGGGGCATCAACAATTTCCTTGTTACTTGATGAACAGTGCTTTTTGTAATTATATCATCTTCCCCTTATGCTCTTTTTCTGTTGCTTACTAATCATCTGTCTACTCATATCTTAGTTATTTACATTCCTCCTTTATTATGTTGCTATAACCTATTTCTTAATCCTATGTTGCACAACCATCCCAAGTCCAAACCTTGTTGCTCATCATAATCAACTTCTATCTCCACGTGAATTGCACTTGTCCCTAAAATTTTTGTCATATTCAAGCCCTACCTTATTAGTGCAATGACTCTACTATAGTAGCATTATGGACTAACTCACAAAATGTCCATATCCCAAATGCATGTCCACATTTGGCACAATGGAAATAGTTAGAAGGAAGTCCCTAAAACTCAAACCTTTAGAAAAATTGACTGTATGGTCAATTTAGCCATATAACCACTCTAAGAGACTTAGATAGGTCATGTCCTACACATACACTTTTAAAGGATGTTGTTTGCATGTTATTTATCCAAACATAAATTTGAATAGGCTCTCTTATAGCCTTGGCATTGTGCAAAATGTTATGTGTCCCAATACATTAGTTGGAATGCTAAAAAAAATTAACCAATGTTGGCTCACAAATAATGGCTAAAGTATTTGGTCTAAGTCTAGGTGTCAACATATCTAATCCTAGTGCAAGGCCTATAACTTGCTAAGGACCTCGCAAATAAAGAGTCTCTATCTACAGTTTACTCGAATTGCAAACAAAAGTAGCCTGTTGGTCAGTCCATTTCCCAAAAATCCACTGAAATGCCCCTTTTTGCATTGGGTACTCTAGCAATCCATTGAGTAGTTAAATGACTACCATACACCCTACCAACTAGATCATATTTGTGGTAATGAACACAATGATTACTAATTTCATTTGAAAAATGAATTGGATCATTTATTATGAATGTTGTATCACTTCATACTATCAACTTCACATCAACATTTGCCTATCTCTCCATGTAATTTCCAAAGGAATCTCAATTGGTAATTTTGTTACCATTATTCACTCTCCATCCCATAAGAGCTTCTATGAAACTCATCTTAACAACACTACATGCTAGTTTGTCACTATTCAAAGAATGTTAAGAGGGTTCAACTTCTTTGTAATGTTGAGCCAAGGGATATGGGATCCAAGTGGCCAAATTTTGACAAGAAAAATTGGAAATACAAAATGAATTGGAGACCAGACTTTTGTTTCGAACTTTGTGATAACCTAGACCCCACAAAAGGTGTTCATTAATTAAGATAGCAAGATGTGGTCTTGGAAGTCCAAATCCACTAAGAAGTGTGTAGAAACTCACTTTTCAAATCACCTAGCACCAAACGTTGGTGACACATAAGCATTTGACCCACATCTAGTGCAACACATCACCCTAATGAGTAGCAACAATGTGTAGGGTGTGAGCCCTTGTGGAGTATCCACTAGTGTGGTTCTTGGTGTTAATAACAAATATTTAATTGAGGACTTTCATGTCTGATGGGAGAAAAGGTTCCATGTGTAATGTGGTACTTACACTTGGGCTAGCCAATCCTAGAAGATGGGGGAACCCATTGTTGGGTTCCTTTTGGCATGAGTTTCAAAGGGACTCAAGGTAAAATTCTTAAGGGATAGTGTGGCTGTCTATAGCAATATCAAGTGGTGCAAATACGTCAATGGAGGCCTCAGAAGGGCTATATTTTTCTTCTGCACAACTTGTTGACCTAAGAAATGCTTCAGCTAGAGGTAGGACCAAGTAATTAGAAGAGCACCACATGTTGAGCAATATCCGATGCACCCCTGGTGAACCTTGAAAATTCAAATGGCTAGCTTTACTCAAGACCTGATCATACTCAAAACCTCATCAGGTCTCCAAGGTGAACAACCTCTAGTTGTTAGAGTACTATAGGCTAGGAAAGTCAAGAAAATTGATCAATTACTTTAAGAAAAGGATTAGCTATAAGGGGTAGGCACAAGCACCATTGGACTATTAGACTACTTGTGTAACAAAAACTTTTTGATGCATGCTACTTGTGCGACAAATTCTTAGCAACCCCTACGAGAGGCATTCCCTAGGCAATGAACAATCAACTCATAACTGGTGTGGACATTAAGAATCAAGCTATTTCATTAAAACAATGCATTGCAATAGTAATTAATGATGCTCACATAATGGTTTATCTACCTAGTGCTATGAATCTCAAAGCGATGAAATTCAACCAAGCATGCGTATCTGATAGGAGTAACTATGTCTCTCTTAAGCCAGCTAAATGCCTCTTCATCTAAATAGTGACATGCATGAATGGACTAACATGATTCCCATAGTGCTTTTCTACTTTCTAGAGAAACATTATCCAAGGGAATGGGTTAACAAAATCAACAAGGCAAGAATACCTTATTGAGATACACTCCAATGTGACTTTCTAAAATGACTTGGGAGGTGTAGCATAACAGGGAGTCAGCATGCCAATAGAATTGAAATTCCACTACTTTCAATGTCATTTTAATTATTTGATGAGATGGAGGTAGGGCTTGAACCATCCTTTTAGCTACATGTCTTACCATGGTGTATCAATCTGAGCGAAAAAGACATTACAATGCAGTGACTTTAGTTAGGGTAGCACATCTCTTAAAAGATAATGTTGATGTCTAAATATGAATTCAATGAGAATAAAAATTTCATCTTGAATAAAATGGTAAAAACTCGTTTGGTTTTGATTTCCAGTAAAAATATAAATTATGGAAGTTTTTTCTATTGATCCATTCAGCTTTCAAAATTTTAAGCTAAAGGTGTTAGAAATTCCCATAGGGATAGGTAGCCTTTAGTAACTAAGTATTCATGCAATAATACCTTTTTATCCTTTAATGTTGGCTTTTCCTTTCATTGTGAAGTAGAATTCACCAAGTGTTGGATAGTTACCCACCAATAGGGAACTGAGTTGGGTTTAGATTTTCAAGAGATAAGTTAGTTTTACCATATACTAATGAATGTCTTGTGATAATAATTCAACCCAGTATGAGTGGAACTATATATGCACATAATTGGTCATCTTGCTTAGATGAAAAGATAGTGGTGCAAAGCTACTCTTTCCAAGATTTTGACTAAATGGCCTTGACTCATAATTCATGAAATGATATAATATTTAGGCATGTTGTTCACTTACTGTCCGATAATATGGGCTTTGCATGCCAATGACACACAACCATAGGCTCACCTAGTGTCAAGGAAAGTTGGAAGACATAGGTACTATAATAAATGGTAGTTAAGTATGAACACAGAATCCTTATACTTGAATTAAATTTGTGATGGAGTATTCTAAGTAGTGGAGTAGCCTTACTATCATGTTCTATAGGGATCCAAACTTTTCATAGTTGATTCATCACCTCAGAGACATAGACATCACAAAAATTTCAACCCATAGTTGCTTGATTGCTTGCTCAGCTTACTCCACTTCATGTACTTATTATGCTTTTTTTTGTGCTACTTATAGCGATACTTCTCATGATTCATTGTGCGATATTATATGATTCATGTTGCACCCCTTGGTGGCTTCTTTAGGTGCAAAGTTTAAATGCCTCAAATTTCCCATCATGGAACTTGGACAATGCAATGTTGGAAGTATAGTAGTTTTACTTCTAGAGAAAGTTTCATAATCCACTAAATCAAACCCTATGTAGTATTAGATCTATCCCTATAATTTTCCTTTTAAAAAAAGTTTCTCTTTTGCTCGTATTCATTATTAAGTAGGTGCATATAGTGTTTCTATGTTCGAGTAAAAAACTGTCACTTTTTTAGCCTATTCGTAGCTTGTCTTTGCTTAGGCACGAATGTAGGCCACTAAATTGGGGGACTTCTCTACTGCCTTGATGGAATTATAATGGTATGCCATATATAGTCCTTGTCTCAACTATAAATGATGTTATCTCAAGAATTGTAGATGTTGCTCTTTGGGGTATGTTTTTGTTTAGCAACATTTAGAATTTGAGGTGACACCCTATACAAAGACTTGCCTTCTTCCTTGAAGGAATATTCGTAATATGCAATCCATAAGATTCAATGTGTGACACAGTGCATGCCATGATGATGTGGAAGTTGAATGGTGCCATATGCTCTAGTGATAGTGCATACTATGCTACACCCATATCTATATGCTACTTCAGCTACATGCATAGTCGACAACTGCATGCACTATAGCACAAACTGCATCATTGATAGATAGTTTATGCATGACCAATGGAATCCTGTGTGTTGTGGGTTGGCATGCAAACTATAACATTTGTTTTTATTTTTTGCATTACATGTTGTTGGTGCATGGATAAGGTGATACCTTGTTAGGGGTCTTACCATCATTATTGATAGAATTATCGTAACATAATATCTACAATGGCAATTTGTAAGGCAGTGTCACCCAAGATGAAGCAAAATTTAGATGGTGTAATATGCACTAATGTTTGTCCATGCTTCGTTGTGGCCCTAACAATGCACACAATAGATCCTTTGGTGCACTATAACACTGATGCAAGCACATAGTATTACATTATTCATGCATCTGGAGAAAATTGTTTTTGATGTATGCAACCAGTATAAGACACCTAATGTCATCCATTGCATGCTCCTCGAAGAGCCAACAAATAGTAACAGGTTTTGGAATTTTTAGCTTTGTATACTTCTAGTCCATCGAAAAGATGATGTACTACTGGCAAACATGACCTTTTGATTCACAAAATTGTCACAATATCTAATCCTCAAGCAAATGTCTTGCACAGTGCATCTTAAAGAAAAGTTGAAATTGGATGACACAATATGTGCTAGAGGTGCATACGTGCTGGGTTGCACACCAAGCTTCACATTGTAAATAACTTTGGATGTTCAACAATTTACTAGCATATGCCAGCCATTTTGTGTAAGTGTAATAGTATCCTATGTGTAGTAGTTGGGGCTCACAAAGTGTAATTTTCATTTAGATTTTTAGCACTATGGGTTGCTATCACTTTGAAAAGGCAATGCGTTTTTGGGAGACTTGCCTTCCTCATTTACAAAATTATTGCAATATGTAATCTACAATGGGTAATGGACAACATTTTATGGCCTATGGAGATGTAGAAGTTGGATGGTGTAATATGTCCTAGGGTTTTTGGAAGCTTGGTTTCTATCCTAGCTTTGCAATGCTATAGCTATGCAAGCAGTTTAACACTGAACATGATACAACAAATGTGGCAGCCAATATGTGTGCTTCCTGTATCATCCAATGTGAGTGAGTATTGGGCCTTATACCTAGTTATGCATGATAATTGAAAGTCTACTCATGTGGCCATTAGGATCCTATATGAAGCTAATGGGTCATGCAATGTGTAACTCTTATCAAATTTTAGTGTTGGAGCTGATGGCACATTGATTAGAAGATGTTATAATTTGACACTTTCCTTTTCTATTAGTAAATTATCACAATATATAATTAGCAAGTAGCAATATGTGGCACAGTGTAGCCAATGATAAAGTGGAAGTTGGATAATTCAGTAAGCACAAGGGTATGTGCATGCCCAAGCTACGTACTACTAAGAAGTACATGCACTACAAAATTATACTCACACTTAGAAGCATGTTTGTGCACACCTAATGGAATTTTATGCCATAGCTAGTAGAGCTTGGTAAGTGTAACTTTTTTAGAATTGTTTGTACTATGGGTTGCCATCACTTGGATAAGGTGACTCTTTATAGTGAGACTTTCTTTTTCTTTGATGAAATTGCTACAAATTGTGACCTACAAAGGACAATGTGTGATGTGCTGTGGCCCAAGAGGAAGAAATAGTTTGATGATGCAATATGCTCTACGATTTGTGCAAACCTAACTGAGGTCCTAGAATTGTGTTGATATAGTCAAGTGTACTAATACATCATTAGACATGCTACAGCACTAGTAGCACACTATTCATGCAAGCTGTAATTGGTACATGGGTCATTATTCCATCCATTGCACAAAGGTTTGCATATGATGGGCATCATCTCAAGCCACATGCAATATTCCTCTATTCTCTATTCTTGCATGAGGTAGCAGACCTGTAGTTATCCTATAGCATCCTTTACGTGCTTCTTATAAAGTGTAACTTTTTTTTAATTTTTAGCCCTATATGCTGCTAGCAGATGGATAAGGTGATGCCCTATTCATAGACTGACCTTCCATCTTAACAAAATTGTAGAAAGAAGTAATCCGTAAGGGGTTATGTGTGGCACAGTGCGGCCCATAGTGAAGTTGAAGTTTGATGATGCAATATGAGCTAGTGTTTGTGCATGTTGGTCTTCATCCCTAGCCATGCGAGATAGTCCATAGTGTGTCCATGTCATAGCCAATTAGCGCTTGGCTTGTGGCATCAAGCATGTGGCTCGTGAAGGTGATGCTCCTTTGGCATGCTTACCTTCTTTGATTGAATTTGCAATATGCAATCTATATAGAGGCAATGTGTTGCATGGTGTGGGCCATGGCAAACCAAAATTTGGAGGGTACAATGTGCATTAGGGTTTGTGTATGTTTGGCAACGGCCAAAGCCACATACTATTATAGTTTCATGTGTGACAGAGCATTGGGTTCTCTATAGCATTGTCTCTTATATTGTTGCCAGTCTGCTCATGCCATGTTGGATCCTTTGCACAAGGCTCTTTGAGTTAACAAACTATAACTTTTTCAGGATTTTTGTATTGTAAGCTCCTAGAGCCTAGATAAGGTGATACATTTTTTGGAGCCTTCCCATTTTCATTAATGAAATTATTGTAGTGAGCAATCAATAAGAGACAATGTGTGGTGTAGTGTTGCTTACAACAATGAGTGAGCTATAATGACACTATATGCCCTAGAGTTTATGCATGTTCCTATTACCTAGTAGTAAGCAAGCCTTCAATTCCACTGGAGTCTAAGGGTTTCTGTGAGGGGAGAGAACTACCTAACCAAATCAGAATAGAATAGTGCTTTTCATATTCTTAGAGTAGGCATGGTGAGCTTTTCATAGGGAAACTTGCAAGTCAAGTATATGAGTCATGTTTAGCATCTTTTATTTGGAAGGTGTAATAATTTTAAACCATTTTAAAGGCTATTTGATTAATTCATGTCATTATTGATCATTTGTAAGGTTTTGACCATTTTTTAGGGCTTGTTGCTTGTTATGACATGTGGGAGCTAGCTAAGGCCTTCATTCTTAATTAGGCCCATTGTGCTTCCTTTTGCATATCTTTGAAGCTCATTAGGTTAATGGGATTGCATTATCCTGACACAATCCTTTCATAAAGAGATGTTTTTTGTGGTACTACTTATGGATTAGCTACCTCTTTGTATGGTTAGTCATTACATGTAGGGCTTTATCATGTAATCAAACCTTCATATGGAGGAAGTTCATATGTTGCATACTTTTTATTAGATTATAAATTACATTAAATTATTTTATTGATGGCACACTTCTCTTATATTGGAATTGTTGGTGTTTTATAATGCTATTGAAAGTACAAACATCCTTGCTCTCATGATGCCAAGAGCTTGGAAATCTCTCATTTTGATCTTCATTCGTTACAAGGGAAGGTTTCTAATGAAGAATTCTATTATCAAGAGGAAACGTTTTAGAACTTCAGGGATGGTATCCTAACTTTGGTGCATTTGCTCTTTATCAAGTAATGCTACACATAACAAACATGTCAAGTACGACATGATGTGCTGCCAAGAATTTTATCTTTGTAATGCTACTTGGTTAACCTTGCCAGAAGTCATATATTTTTTAAGGGATAAGCCATGCATTTGTAATTATGAACAATTTTAGACTATGAGACTGTGAATGGCTCTTTAGATTATTTAAAGTTTGTTTGCAGTAAATCTTACTTTGATAATAGTAATAATTCCAGAACTAATATGTGCACCAAATTCAAACATTTGGATGGATGCATTTGTTAGGTAAAAGGTCAATGGGAGCTTTCATCTAACTCCTTGATGATTCATAATAACTTGCTAGATTGCACAACCACTGCGCTAGCAGTGCATCATTCAAATTTTTGCCTTATAAACTTTCATAATAGGATATGGGTCTACTATGGCATGTGGTATGACACTTAGAATTAAAATTAAATTTTGGAGAGGGATCTTAAGAGATATCTATCAAATCCAAGAAAGTTAGTAGAAGTACCAATTACCTAACCTTTAATAGAGAATTAGTGAAAATAAATAAAAATACCAGGCTTTATGAGTTCGATAATTGGAATTAGTATAATCTAAAAACCTGAATGAGGGTCCATTGGAAGGAAAGTCTAGTGTTAGCAATTGCGGTTACTTTAGATCCAGTAGTCCATATCTAATTTATAGTTAAAAAGCTCATAATTGGATCTTGCTTTGGGTTGATTAATCAACCTTTTAGTGTGCACTACCCTCCATGGTCCTTTTTTTGGCAATATAGTTTGGCTTTAGTTAACCTGGTCATCCCCTCAACATGTTTACTATTGAAGACATTGGAGTGCTCAAAGAAATCTCATTCTCTAGATCATTAGCAAGGGACAACATCAAAGGGTTTTATTATAATGAGCTGCTCCTCAAGATCAAAGTCGTAAGCATTCACATATCATAGTTAGAGCTAAAATTCTTGCATTTTTTAAAGATGAAGCACTACAAAAATATTTGACAATGATTTTTTCATTAATCAAGAATAAAGTTTGGGGCTCAAAGGCAATCAGATACCATTTTGGTCTCTTCCATAAACAATGTTGACTAAGGATTGGTAGATGTTGCTCTTTGGACTCAGTCAATAGCTTATGAGAAATCAAAGTCCTCGGGCTCCTTCATAAAGTAATGGTTCAAGTCAACATCATACTCTTCCTAATAAGATTTATACATAAAATCATTAAAAAGATAAAGTTGAAGTGATTTGGGAAGGGGAATTCCCTAGTCCCAGACAAAATCATATAAAAGTTCATGATGACAACTCTTTCTATGACACTATTGTCTTGGTGCTATATGTGAAATAGTTTATGGACTTCATACCCAAAATATATGCAATGATATAACGATAAGAACTGTTGTTTGTTGTAAGCAAACCTAACCAATTAACTATAGCTATCGATTCAGTTGAACATAATTTGAGAATATAAATCCTATTCGTCGAACAAACTAAACATGGAACAAGGTTTTTCTTACAATAATAGTAGATGTACACATGTCATCTAGTCTAATAATACTTATTTCTACAATCAAGTTATCATGCAAATCTACATAATTGAATTTAATCCAATCAATTGGAGGAGTCTAATGAGAGGCAACAAACATCTTATCAAGGCCACATATCCAAATGTAGAATGTCGTCAGAGAGTTATACGAAGTAGCAATTGTAATGTGAATGTTCTTCGTAAGGCAATAGAATTGAACATCTTTTTTACATATGCCTATAAATTCTTGTTACACCTAATGTGTGATAAACATAAAGTAGCATATTTATTACTTGAGAAGCTAAGCCATCTACACATTCACATATATCAAACTAAGGAGTTCAAAAATGGAAGTGATGGCCCTATCATTAAACCCGTGTAGAATGATGAAATCATTATTCAAGCTACTTGATTCGAGTTCATTCACAATATAACACTCCAAGAAATAATTTGGCACAACTACTCATCCTCAAAGAAATACTTTAGATGTCTCACTCCTCTTTCATGAAGCTAGGTGTGAGTAAAAAGTTGACTTAATGCTAGTCTTCACAGGAAACTATTTTCTTGAGGATGCTCTTGCACTTTCCAAACCCACACGACCTCCTTCCTTGATGGATTATGGCTATATACATGCCATTGTATATACTCTTTTAGTCCAACACTTTATCCTCACTCAATTTGAAGCACAACACATCCATTTCATTCAACTAAAACCAAGAAGAATGTATGATGTAAAATACTAAATTGAGCTTAAATAACCTCAAAATCCTTTTGTAATCCCACAAAAATGCTTTCTAATTAGCTCCACTTCAAATGTCAGATGCTTCGCATCCATGTTAAGGTAGCTTGGCCAAGTAACAATAGGAAGGATGCCAAGAACATTATCCAACAAAAATGAAAAAAAATTACTCATAATAATCCTCCATGCCATATTGCTTGCGGTTAAATGGTTGCAATATTGAGAAACTTATGGATAAGAGATCCACTAAGAGGCATATAGAAAGTATTCTTGGTATAAAATATTTGGAACTGAAGGTTTGAACTCATAAATAGTCTTCTTTTGTCATGACCTATCAATAGTGTTTTGGAATCAATGATGACTGCAAAGTTGACAAATTATGAACTCCAAGAACCATACATTCCATAAGAAGAGTTATCATTTCTTAATAGGTTTAAGTATTGTGTTACTATCATTTGAATAGCTCTACATGTAACAACACAATAATTTCTCCAGCTCTATAATAGTGCCACTAAGAATTAATGTGTGGCTAAGTAACAAGTAGAAAAAGTGGCTAATATCATGTTAATTGTGACAATATAGCCTATGATCGATAAAGATCTGATCATCCATCTTGCATAGTTTTCAACATAACTGATAATTAAATTGAAGCCTTTTTTAGATGTTTGGTTTCAATAATTGGTATGTCTAGATATCTCAATTGAGTGAATTGATGCATATAGTTTTTCCACAATCAATGTATTACACTTGCGCTCCAACCCCTTGATAAATATCACTTTGTATTTGTTTAGATTCACCACTTAACTTGAATGATGCATATGTCACTCCATAATACCCCCAAATGGTCCTTGCTACAACATAAGTTGTAGTTCCATAAATCATGACTTTAATGCATACAAAAAGTGTGTAATCATAGGTGAAGAAGGTCAAATCCTAAACCCAATCAAGGCAACATAATTAGGTTTGTTCTAAAAATGTCATGAGAAATACTCAAACATAATAAAAAAAGTAAGACAAGAGAGGACTTTCTTATCTGAGGCCCCAAGTTTCTTTGATCCACAACATATAGATACCATTAAAAATAATACCAAAACTTAATACAGTGATAAAAGCCTAAATTTAATCACACTAAAGAGCAGGGAAACAAAAATGCTTTTGCATATCTAACATAAATTTTTAGTTTACCATGTCATAGGCCTGGGCCATATCTAATTTTAATGCCATCAAAACTTCTTCAAAACTACACTGGTGCAAATGGTAGGCATTTTCTATACCAAAAAAATATTGTCAGATATAACACAGCCTAGCACAAAAGCAACTACCTCTTAGCAATGATATCAGGAAGCATCACCTTTAGTCTTGCCACCAAATTATTTTTCATTGGATTATAAATCATATTATGGAGGCTAATAGGATTGAATTTCTTTCGTTTGGATAATATTTAAACTTTAGGGATGTGTACGACTAATGTGTCGTTACAATGTTTTAGTATAGAGCTTTTTTAAAGAATTCTTTGATTATTATAACAATGTCCACTTATTCATCTTCCAATAACCATGCACAAACATAGTTGAAAAGCCATCCATGCTAGGGGATTTACTTTTTTTATGGCCTTGATAGATCTTAGTTCAACATCGCTAATTCAAGCAACAAGTTTAGTCACTTGTTCCCTATTAATACTTCTTAAAGTTTGAAATGGTGGAAAGGGCACATATTGCACATGGATACACTACCTCTTGCTAAAAAATGTACATAACAATATCTTTAATCTTAGTTGGAGAGGCCACCAATTCCATAATATAATTTTTAAGTTGGTTGAAATAGTTTCTCTTAATAAAAGAGGTAGGTGTTGCTGTAGTGGGTTACATGTAAAAATGTCACTATAAATACATCATGCTTCTAGCACCATATCATTAGAATAATTCAAGTAGAGCATGTCTATATATTTTGAGTTTTCTCATGAGATATGCTTATACTGATCAATCAATGTGGTTCTGAATAGTAGACATAGTTTATCAATGTTCCATGAACCATAATCCTCAAAAAGTTTTATCACCAAAGTAGGATGTGCAGTATCCATTCTAATAAATTTTGGCTACACAACAATATCAAAATAACCAAATAATTTATCCTTCATGAAAGGCACTTACTTCCCCTTGACAATACACCAAATTGTGCTCTCACCAGTCCACAATACCACCACACATAGTAGCTTGCACATATGTGAAGTCCCACCTAGCAAATATATCTTGTTACATGTTAAACAATATTTGGATTTGAATACTTGAATCCATAACGCATACTCCTACATTAGAACCAGCCTACAATGCTTACTAATTAAAGCTACCTACCATGTCAATAAGCTTTATGTTTTTAGTCCCTTATACAATTTACAAAGCATGACCAAATTTTAGTTTGCATAATGTATCAAATTATTAGAACTAAAACCACTCAATTACCTAGCCATCACTTTTACCACTTCTCTATAATGCCATCTAGATTTAAAGAATGGCCTAATTAATATTTCAAAATAGCATCTAGCATACAATTAATCAAAGCAATCTGGCTTGTTATTGATCATGACCTAATTCTCCATCTTAAAACATAACTGTAAACAATATCAGAAAAGAACTTGACATATTTGTTTTGTAATTTTGTTGTTGCAATCAAAATTCAAAAATAATTTTGTTATCTTGCACTCATACAACTTTCTAACAATTATCTTCCTACACTTACAATCCATACCTTTCCTAAATAGTACTCTATATTTGTTAAAGTTGATAACTTGGCTAGAATGTAGACTCTATTGCTTCATTATGTCTCAAATTGTCCTTAATGTAGCACACATTGTGGTGCAAAAATCAAAAAGTCATGAGCAAAAATAAAGCAAGTAATGATTGGTGAGGATGTGTTAATATTGATTCCAACAACAACATTATGCTTCTCCTTCTTCCTAATAAGCCAAGAGAAATTTTCTGATATAATTGTTAAGAGGTGGGGTGACAAAAGACACTCTTGCACAAGTTTCTTAGGTTTTTCAATCCATGGAAGGGGGAACCATACAATAAAATTCCAAACATAAGTGTTGTAATACATTTCTCCACTTAATCACACAAAACATTTGGAAACCTTAGCTACTTTAACATGTTAATTAAAAAATTCTAGTTGACCTTATCGTTGGCTTGATTCATGTCCAACTTCAATGTAATGATCCCAGCTTTGGAAGTAGATGAGTTGATATAGGCTACAATCTCTAATGCCAAAAATATGATATCTAATATAGTATAACCAGTCATAGATGCCACTTGTTATCTTGTAAAGATACAATGAAGCACCAACTTAAATCAATTTAATAGATGTTAGCATAAACCTTGAACATCAAATTACATAGACTAATCAATCTAAACTATTTAGGTTTTGTAGTATCTTGTACTTTGGGAATAAAAATAACTAGTATGTCATTCCATCACTTGGGCATACAACTTACAAGGAAGAATTTTTTTATAGCTATGACAATATCCAAGTGATTAATATGCAAATAACTATGCAAAAACTCTATACATATGCCATCCATATCTAGAGCTTTGTTTTTTTAATAGGCATAACAATAGTCCTAATCTCTACATCAATAATTGGGGCAATTAGTCTTTCTAGTTGCTTAATACTAATAGTTCTCAAAGGATGGAATAGTGGGAGAGGATTATACTTTCTAAAAAAGCACCAATTCCTACCAATGTACTACATAAGGATATCTTTAGTTTTAGTTAGGAAAGCCACTAATCCCCTAATATCATTTTTAAGCTGATGAATATAATTACTCCTATAGTTAGATGTAACTAAAGAATGAAAATGCTTATCTTCCAATCCCTAAGGTTAACCCAATGTACCTCAGCATGCTGCCACCATGGAGTTACTTCAAGGTTGTAACAATATGGTAGGAAGAAAAAAGAAGGGCCAAAAGTTCATTCTTCTTCTCTAGTAACTATGATACTTTTTATGTTACAATATCTAGATTTCTTGCTCCAACTAGAGTGTTTAATTTATAATATTACAAAGTTCAATAGAAATTTTTTTTTAAAGTTGAAGCTACTCTATGGGATTTAATGGAAGGTCTAATCATAAAGTTACCTCTAACAATATGTTGCCACATAAATTGCACAACCTGAGATGAGAATGGAAATGATAGCAATACATTTTCAAACTGGAGTCTCTTTTCCACCTTATTTAAGAGCAAGCATTCAACTAGATAAGTAAAGGATAATGGCCATAAGAATGTGAGGAAAGTGAGTCACCCTAGAGCACAAGAATGCCCACACACTCTCATCTACCATAAAGGCCCTATCTAGTCTTTCAAAAATATGTGCATTATCTATCTTATTATTGCGCCATGCATCCGTTTTCCTAATATATCCTTAATAAGTAAGCTATAAATCTTGCATGAAACTTTAGAATTCACATTCAACTTAATCATTATTAAATATCTTACAACCTTTCTTCTTATTTTGCTCTAGTAAAATATTAAAGTCCCATACAATAACCTATGGTCAATGCAGCTTAGTGAATTCTCTTATTTGGTCCTATACTACAAGTAGAACCATAAGGTATTTCAATGCACATAACATGCAAAATCCCCAAGTGGTGCTGCTACCTAAATTCACAAGTATAGACACCAGATGATTTCATAATTTCTAATTGCATTTAGTTTCTCCAATGCACCATAATGCCCTCATATAATACCCCTGAAGGCTGAATAAAACAATTCCAATTTCCTTCCAACTATCTTTTTGCCTCCCACCTATCAGACATCTCCACACTAGATTCCAACAAAGAAATGATGGTTACATCAAATTCTCTTAGAATGCACTACAAATGGCAATGAGACTTTGTCGCTCTCATTCCTTGAATATTCCATACTACTAACTCAATGATATCTACTAAAGAGAAAGGATGGATGCATGCTTATGAGTCAACTGCACCCCAATAACACATACCAAATGTTGCCTGTGTAACAAATTGTGCCACACTTGTATGATAACATCATTCAGTACATTTGCACCCCATACCATAATTCTAGCTCCCATATGATTTCCACTTCTTGTAGCCTTCTTCATACACACCCTTTAACATAAGCAAAAATATTAAGTAGTTATATGCTTTGTATGTTTTTTATTTTGCATTCCCTAGACCATGTTAAAAATATTACATGTAAATAACTTAACTCTATTGTTAATTTTGTTCAATAAACTACTATAATGTTGCCATAGTGATGAAGAGCAAGAGTCCTCAAACTAGTAAACTTACACATTGCACTACCTCAAATAATTTTAAAGAATATGCACATCAAAATTCACCTTAAGTAGTACATCCACTTTGCTATTATGCAGATTCCATATATTTCCACTACTATGAGCAAGAATTCTAGCACCTATGTGATTTTCACTTCCTAAAGTTTTCCTACTCTCCCTAAACATAAGCAAAAATATAAAGTATAGCTTTTCTCTACAAGTTTTTTGACTTTACATTCCGTAAGCCACTCCTCAAACTTATTACATGCAAACATCCCACCTCTGATTTCAATCATGTTTAATAAGATGCTGTAATTTGGTAATATTTATGTGGGAAAAAATTCTATTAACTAGCAAACCTATACCATCCTCTAATTAAAATAATTTAAAGAAATCTAGTTCTCAAAATATACCCCGAGCAGTACATCACTTTGTTGTTATATAAATTCAATTGATTTTGACCATCGTAGAAAAAAATTCAAGCTCCCATGTGATTTCCACATGCTATAGACTTTTTACTCTTCAAAAAAATAGTAAAAAATGTGAAGTAGCACTTGGCTCTACATGTTTGCCAATTCTACATTCTCTAAACCATATTTGAAAACAATTACATGTAAACAACCCAACTTTGCTTTCAATCTTGTTTAGTAAACTGTTATAATTTGGCTACATTAATGTAGAGCACAAGTACACGAACCCACAAACCTATATCTTCTTTTACTTCCAAAAAGTTTAAGAAATATGAGCCTCAAAAATCCTTATGAGTATTACATCAACTTTTCTATCATGTAGATTTTAATTTCTATTACACTTCCCCGTTGGAGCATTTTCATTAAACCCCATGTCAAGACCAAACTTTTTATTATATGCTCTTATATTCTTATCGTAACCATGTAGAAACCATGCTAAGTTCATCCCAAAAAGGGTCTTCCCCAAATAAATATTTATAAACCTCTAGAATTTAGGCCAAGTACCTTTCATGCCATAAATGTCACAATAGCACAACACTTTATGATAATGTCTAAGTTAAGAGGATAGATGCCCAAAATTAATATTTACTATTATTTAAATTGTTTAGCCTCCCCTAAAGCTCATCCACCTAAAGACAACCAAATTTACCTCAAAAATAAATAGCAAATTCTAGGTAACATAATCCCTAGCAAATGCACATAATGTTTCTTCAGAATTTGCATCAATTCATTATTAGTAAAATAGTCCTTCCTTTATTAAACATACTTATGAAAATTTCATTTTTATAAATCACATAATACCCCTCAATAATAATGTAAGTTAGTTTCCAAATACTATATCCCAGTACTCACTCATCATGATCCAATTCCAACAAATTCATCACCACACCTGTAGTCATAATCCACTTGTTGCCATGCCAATTTTTCTTCCAACAATAAGTAGTCATATAATAGTGAAAATAATATTATGCCTTCTTACTCCACCCTTATTCACTACATCCAAGATGTCCTATATTAACCTACAAAATAAGCCTTTGAATAATAAACCATAATATTCCCAAGCTTTTGCCAAGGTAACATAGCTATTTATAGATCTACAGATTCTCAAGGAAGTAAGAAAATATCGTCTTCCATCTTCAGCATTTCTCTACCCAATCCCTTCTTTATGTTTTTTAAATTTCCAGCTTGCTCAGGAGGAACCCCTCTTTTTTTTTCTTCTTGAGATCCTTATCATTACTAATTTATTCCATTAGGTATTTGCCTTTTCCCACTGCTTCTGGTGGTTCTATATTGTTTGATGTACATGGAGTATCTACAGCACCAACCCACTTCTACTTAACCTGCTCTATGGTATGTGAAATATCATTAGGATCTTCAACCACCTTATTTATTTTAATTCCATGTTCCCCTAGTATTTTCCATTTTTGTACACACTCAATCATATATAATCCCACATTATGCCCTTCAGCCTTAGACCATGATTTTCTCCTATTCCTTGCTTGCCCATTTTCTTTTGGGTTATAATACTTGCGTAGTCCCTACATGCTTCCATGTTTTCATTAACATTTCTCTTCTATTGCATTATTATACTCATCCTTCTATGTCTTGGTTGCATCACCATCCATGGTCCCAAACAACGTCATTTATCATCAAGCTCTTCCTTCTCCTACAACTTCTACTTCTCATTTGAATTCTAATTTTTATCACGACCAAGGT
Organism: Vanilla planifolia; assembly: GCA_023846275.1. Taxonomy (NCBI): domain Eukaryota; kingdom Viridiplantae; phylum Streptophyta; class Magnoliopsida; order Asparagales; family Orchidaceae; genus Vanilla; species Vanilla planifolia. The sequence goes on along the minus strand of JAIUJO010000200.1, from coordinate 756,533 downwards.
TAGCCCACATCAAGAAAGAACCCTCATCAGAGTAATATTTCTAGGTCAGCTTGTTGCATGGTCACACCTTCAATGTATGCCTCACTTTGTCATAGGTAAACAAAATAACATAAGGACCCTCATATTTGAAGCTCCAAAAGGTCCCACTCGATGTACCATTTAACCACATACTTTCTCTAAGAGGTCTAGGGAGGTTAATTCTAATGTAGACCTTAGCAAATGATGGCCTCTATAGGTCAACCATCCAACCATCTGATTATATAGGCTCACCAATAAACTTGGGAATCCAAAGAATATTCTTTGGGTTCTAATAAACAAGGATGAATGTTGGAAAATGAACCCACATAGGAGCACACATAATTGCAATAGAACATGGCTTAAAAGATTTTGTCTAAATGTCCAACCTCACTACCAGTGCAACTACCTACCAAGGCCCCTTCGAACCACACTTAGTCACTATCCATTATAGACTCAAAATGTACATAAAAATAACAAGGACATAAATCTAAGACCCAAAACCGCTACAATGGCCCCATCTACAATGTAGTACTCAGGCAATTAATTAAAATGTTAATTGACATCAATACTCTATCAATAATGTCAAAGTGGTGGTACATAATTCATCACTCATAAGCCTCATTTCACAAGTGAATTTCATTATTTATAATGAGAGAAGTATCTTTCAATGCACAAACTTTCATATCCATGTTAGTTGGCCTTTGCAATAGACCATCACTAGAAATTTGCTTCCTATTCATTGAATTTCTTCTCATTTAAACCCCTCTAACGCTCATTTGTTTGGGCTTTGTACTTGTTGATTGTTATCCAAACAATTCTTATCTCCACTTCCGCAAATTTTCTCAAACACTGAAGTGCATTCTTTCCAAAGAGCTGCTTCAATAAAATTTTAATTTATTACATAATTCTATAGTTTCCTTCAACTTCACAACACTTTCCATTATGTTTAAAACTTTTCCTTCCTTCCTTGGCTCAACTGTCATATCCTACATTCCTTATGACACAACATCTTCATTGTCAAAGGAATTTAACTCGCTACAAAATTACCTTTAACTTGGATGCACCCTTTAATGTCATTGCATTATTACCAACACTTCCTTGGCCAACATCTCTACAATTCATTGTTGCATTCACTACAAGAATAGTGCCAGATTCTACTACATTGTCTCATGCTAAAAAAAGAGTGTCATGCTTGTCGCTCATGTAAAGGACAAAAGTCCCACATCTTTTTTTTGACCTTTTCCATAGCTTTAATCTTATCACAATATCCTCACCAATTTAAATAGTTGTTTCACCTAAATCCACTTAACATTCACCCATAGAAGCACACAAGATTTCATCCTTCAACTACTTCCCAAAAGTCTAGCTATAATGAGCACCATCATCGGCCAACACCATCGTTTGTCGCTACAACCTCCAAGGAGTAAGAAATTCTTACACCGTCTTGACTGTCTTTTGTTTTCTTAATAATGAATAAATGGTCGAAGCCTACAACAAACTTCTAATAAAGATACAATGGAAGTTGTTTGAGATGGTACAATCCCAAATCACAAAGAAAATCACTTAAAAGTGCATGATGTGCAACTAATCAGCTACACCATTTCCTTTCCTCTAAACAAGGTATAGCTTGAAAGAGCTCATTCCTTCCACAAACTCAATTGCAACTTCATAATTTTTCTCAATGAAAATATATAGTATCATGTGAGTCAACCCATCAATCAAAGTTGTCAAATCTAGTTGTATTTCCATAACAATTTTGCCTGGCAATGTAGTTCTTCACATGTCCATGGCTTCAAGGATTACAAGAGCTTCCAAAGTAATGATTGCTTCTAATACTTTCTACTAGCAATAATTAAAGTTTCCCTATGAGATCCCTCAAAATCTTCCTAATCCCTATAATTTCTCTAACTCATTAAGAATGCCTTTCAAAATTAAAGAGTGGGCTAAGTAAAATGTAAGAATTGTAGCAAGCACATAGTCTATCATGAGAATATGCCTCTCCATGAATAGAGACATAATTTTCCATCTTGACATACAATTCCCTAGTCAATCAATTATAAATTTCAAGTCTTCCTTTTTTTAAATTTAGCTGTTGTGATTAGTTTGCTTAGATATTTCAATTCAATAAATTGACTCATATGTAACTTTCTTACTATTATCTTTCCTCACTTGCATTCCATCCTCTTGTTAAACTATAGTCTTGTCTTGCTAAGATTTATCATATAACTAAATGTTACACATATTACTTCATATTGTCCCAAATGTTCCTAACTACAGCACAAGTTATAGGTGCATATATAAAAATGCCATTAACAAATAGATGGTGAGTAATCACTAGTGAAGAAGTGCTAATCTTAATCTCAATCAAGTGATCTTCCTCTACCTGGTGCTTAATAAACCAAAAGAGATACTCAAACACAATGGTAAATGGGTTTGGTGAAAGTGGACTTGCTTACCTATGAACCATGATAGCTTCAATCTACTATAGATAGATCCTATTAAACATATTCCCAAAACATGGTACAATGACACAATCTTCAACCTAATCACTCCAAAGATTTAGGAACATTAAATGATTTTGCATATTAAGCATGCATTTCTAATTGACCTTATCACAAGCTTAGTCCATCTCTAGCATTATTATTATGAGACCCTCTAAGATAGTAAATCAATTCTTATATGTAGCCATCTTCTATGTAACAAACATAATATTAGATATAACATTTTTAGATGCAAAAGCAACATGGTCCCTAGTAATAATACAAAGAAGCCCCATCTTTAATCTACCCAACAAAAGTTTAGTCATAACATTATATATCACATTGTAAAGACTAATAGGTCTAAAGTGTTAAGGTTTAGGAGCACCCTATACTTTAGAAATTAGCATGTCCAGCATGTCTTTTCACCTATTTGGCATAAAGTTTTTTTTAAAGAACTATTTCAAAGTAGCGACAATATCCACTTGGTAATATTTTGATATCCATACGTTAGCTATAATAAAAAGCAGTCCATACTAGGGGCTTTATTTCTTTTGATAGGCTTAGCAACATTTTTAGTCTCATAATTACTAATTCAAACCATTAGACTTATCAATTGTGTAATGTTGATAGTTCTTAATGGTTAGAAATGTGGGGGGATTATATTGCCTAAAACTACACTTCTAGCTAAAAAAGTACATGAGTATATCGTTAATCTTAATTAGGGAGACCACCATCTCCCTATTATCTTCTTTAAGATGATTATATAACTTCTTCTTTATTTAGAAGTATCTACTACCTAAAAGTAAGCATGTTTTGATCCCCATGGCTATCTTAATGATGCTTGGCTCACTGCCACCACCATTCTTTTTCTAAAGTTACAGTCTTATTGTACTAGATAATAAACTGTGACAACCGATCATGTTACAGCTTAGTTAACCCAATCTTAGATTCCTTAAGTTGAAGCTCCTAGGTCTTTTGCTCGAGTTAGTGAGGCATATTAAAAATATTGCCATGTTCAGCTACTCCATTTCGTTAAAGTTGCTAGTACTTTACTAAATTTTGTAGATATACTATCCATAAGATTTCCCATGATAAGTTTATTCCATGCTACTTGCACGACATTAGATGAATGTGAAAATTATTGCCATAAAGTTTCAAACTGGCTTCTTCTGTTAGTTTTATTCAAACATACGTCATTTAACTTAAAAATGTGAAGGCTGACATCTAAGCTAATACAAGGAAGATGTGTCACTGTAGTACTCAAGGGAGCCTGTATACCAATAATATTCACAAAAGTTCTATCCATTCTTTCGATATATATATATATATATATATGTGCACCACTCTTCTTATTGTTACACAAAGTGAACCTATTCCTAATAAATTCCAAGTTTTTTAGATATTTAGCATTCATGAAACTACAAAATTCATATTGAGTCTATCCATAACAATTTTTGTCCTTTCTTCTTATTATGTGCAAGCACTACTTTAAAATCTCCTACAATAATTAATAGTCACCAAGCTTTTCATATTCTCAAGTTTGGTCTTAGGTTGTCTAACAAATCATATAATCTTTTGATACATACACTACAAAAAATTGCTAAGAAAAATTGCTACTAAATCTCGCATAGATAGTAAGCACCTATGAGGATGATTATATAATCTCAAGCTCCACTCAATGCCTCCGAAAAATAACAACACCCTATGTTAATTTTGCCAAACAATGGACAAAGTTGTTTTAATTCTACTCAAAAGCGAGTCTCCCTCACACCTATAAAAGTTTTCCACCCAAGTTTCCAAAAAAGACTAACAAATACCCTATTTTCCTTTATAAGCAGTGATTAGTTGTTGTAAGCTTTCACTACTCTGTTCCACTAAATGTTCCATATTTCAAATGCAACCATATATTGTTAGCTAAAAACTTATAACTGGAAAAAGGCTATACCTCTACTACACTCCCAACCATGTTAGGTCTACATTTTAGATGCATCACACTTTCACAATAACACCTAGGACTCAAATACCAGTGATTGTGAAGCATCTCATTATTTTTGGTAATTGAACAAAAATTTTAGGTCCCATTTGAGATCCTACTTCAGTAAACATGCTCTCCTTCATAGGAAATAAAGTTTAGATTGCAAGAACTTGAGGAAGCTCATGCCCATGACAAACTTTTTTGACCATTTCCTTATTCATCCAATAAATATCTTCTTAAATACTACACAACATTATCCCAATTTGCCTCTACTTTAGTAAACTAATGTTTGGAAGTTTCTTACATATAAAGCTAAAATTCCAATCACTAAACATTTATAGCTTCTGGCTCTTATTATATTTCCAAGAATTCTATGCAGCATACATCTCCAGACAAGTAACAAAAAACCTCTAGTTGTCCTTCCAAGTGAACTCCATGAAATAAATAGCATTATAGCATATCCAAATTCTATAGTTACAACCCAAGAAAGAAGGCTAAGCACAAGGCTATTTTTTTCATTTAAGGAAACGCATCAACTTCCCTTTGAGGTCCTCCTTTTGAAGACTTCCTTCTCCACCTTTGAAATAAATTAATTTTTTAGGTAGCTGAAGTAACTCGCACCCATATAAGAATTCTATCTGAGACTTTCCAAGGTCATCCAACTAAGGTGTTTCTCAAAAATAGCTACATAATTTTCTTAAATGCATAGTGAATCTCATAATTACAAATTATCTATATATTTCTTGCTTATAATCACTCTAAGAATTTTGCACATAACACATCTCAAAAAATTGCATATTTCCTTTGTTACTAATTTGTGCCCTTCCTCTACTATAAACACTATTATATTTTAAAATTCTTTTAATCACCACATCTTGACCAAAGATAATGTTGTTTCCTCCTACCCATAGCTGTGCCAATGCTCGAGCCAAGCTTGAACCTTATCTAGTAAGTTCATCTCTAAGTTGGTAACCAAAAACCTCTAGTTTTTATACCAATTGAGCTTTACATGATCTATTACAAAGCAGCAATGACCTCAAAAATTTAAAAACCTTCTCTACTTTTATTCTTTGTTGTAATAATAACCTACATTAACATTAAAGTGAAGCCTTGAAGAATTCTAGGCATAGTTACCAAATACATCTAGTAACACAAAAGCCACATCCATTTCCTTAGAAGTTATAGGAAACAAGGTGCCACTACACTTTATTCTACCAATTTCAACTTTTATCTACAATAGCACCACTTTTTGTTTTTTTTATTTTCGAAATTTACAAGGACCATCCCTTACCTTTATTCATTTTCATTTTCATTATCAGATCCACGTTCATTTCATGGGGCTTTTCTCCCTTTTGTTGACTCTAGGTGATATCTTAATATTGGATGGATTGGGAATATCCAAGACATCTCCCTACTCTCCTAACATCGACACCTTAATATATGAAGAGTCACAAAGGCCATCAACAATTTCCTTGCTACTTAATGAATAGCACTTTTTCTATTGATGTCATCTTCCCCTTATGCTTTTTTTTGTATTACTTACTAATCTTTTGTCTACTCATATCTTAGTTATTTACATTACTCCTTTATTGTGTTGTTGTAACGACTTTCCTAATCCTAGGTTGCACAACCAACCCAAGTCCAAACCTTGTTGCTTATCATAATCGACTTCTATCTCCACGTGAATTGCACTTGTCCCTACATTTTTGTCAAATTCAAGCCCTACCTTAATAGGATAATGACTCTCTACTATGGTTGCTTTATGGGCGAACTCAGTAAATGTCTATATCCCAAATGCATGTCCAAATTTGGCACAATGGAAGTTATTAGAGGGAAGTCCCTAATAGTCGAACCTTTAGAATATTGAACTAAATTGTCCATTTAGCCACACACCCACTCTAAGAGGCATAGATAGGTCATTTCTTACAAATACACTTATAAAGGATGTTGTTTCCATGTTATTCATCCAACCATAAATTTGAATAGGCTCTCATATAGCCTTGGCATTGTGCAAAATGTTCTGTGTCCCAATACATTAGTGGGAATGCTAAAAAACTAATAAATGTTGGCTCACACATAACGGCTAAAGTATTTGGTCTATGTCTAGTGGTCATCATATCTAATCCTAGTGCAAGGCCTATAACTTGCTAAGGACCTCCAAACCACAGAGTCTTTATCTACAGTTGACTCAAAGTGCAAACAAAAGTAGCCTGTTGGTAAGTCTATATCCCAAGATCCAGTGAAATGCCCCCCTCTGCATTGGAGTACTCTGGCAATCCATTGAATAGTTAAATGACTACCATACACTCTACCAACTATAGACCATATTGGTGGTGATGAAGTCAATTACTAATTTCATTTGAAATATGAATTTGGTCATTTATTATGAATGTTGTATCACTTATGTCTATCAACTTCACATCAACATTTTCCTATCTCTCCATGTAATTTCTGAAGGAATCTCAATTGGTAATTTTGTTACCATTATTCACTGTGCATCCCATAAGAGCTTTTGTGAAACTCATCTTAACCACACTACATGCTAGTTCGTCACTTTTCAAAGAATGTTCCCCCATTTCCACTTTTGCATTATAAAAAACACTTTAGATGCACCTTCATAAATCATTTAATTAAGTATTATCAGGACATTAAACATTATCCTTTGATAAAGTACTCAACTTTGCAAGTTCTTTCAACTTCATTTCATTGCCTTGTTTGCTTAGCTTTTTTAAAGTCTTTCATCTCTCTATTACCTTGTTTAATTTTGTAGTTAATACATCCAACATCTCAAATGATTTTCCCTGATCACCCTTATAAGAATTCACTTCATAATAAAACTCGTTTGACTCAAATAGATCAATTTAAGACTTTAAATTATTTCCTACAATTCCTTGAGTAGCATAGCCATAGTATGCCATACCATAACCACAAGGGCAACGTGAAGATCCTCAAAATTATCATTTCTTGGGATTAGTGCATCTGTACTTATTATCCTTGTTAGGGATGATTGTGCTGTGTCTTTTATTTTTTTCGTAATCTTTCAATACTTTGTCTCCATTATTGATTAGAAAACCTTATGGATTACTCAAAGAAAGGTTGATATTATGTGCATTTCAAGTTCAGTGGTAGTAGAGAACATGGCTCATAACTAATCCTTTTGATGGTTTCATTTGCTTACATATCTATCTAATTGTAATTCCATCCACCTGTAATTTTGTCTTCATATAATTTCATCTAACTACATCCTTATATACCAACAATTTATGATGTTATTAGAAGACTTTGCAATTCTAAAAGTCTATAGGCTCAATCATTGGGTTCTAAGTGGAATACAACTATAAGGTTGAAACTTCAAAGAATTGAAGATAAGGCATTAGTGGCAGTTGAGCCTACAACTTCAGTTTAATCAATTTAGGGAAGCTTACTAAGTCAACACACAGTAAGGATTGACACATTTAGTGCTCTTTCTTGATTCTATTTGAGGTGATGCATGATCATTCTTAGTTGATAAAGAGATTTACCTAATTAATTATGTTAACAAATAAGAACTTAGTTTGCTAACTAGCTATGCAGGGTGCAAGCCTTGTAGCCAACTTCATAAAGGGACAATAGCCCTTTGGCCTTGGTAGTTTGAGGCAATAATAGGAGTGTGATACCTTCAGATGTTTTGGGAGACTCACACTTTAGAATGATGTATTCAACAAGTTCATTGCCTTGGATGAAAGGCCTAGGTAATCTTACAAAACATACATCATTATAAGAAAAGATCATTGCAAGTGTTCATCTTCAATGAGGAATTCCTAATAAGCATGAGTTATCATCTCACATTTCTACATTCTTGTCCTTGGTACACACTTCTCATCACTATTTCAATTGAATGGTCTTGAGAAGTGTTCCAATTGCTTCATTACAAACTGTTTGCCACCTGTGACTACATGAGAAGTCCATTGAGCAAAATCATTTAGATAAAGGAGACATTGTAAAAAGGTTTCCATAGGTGAACCTTCAAAAGGATCATTGATAAGAGCCACGGATGATCGAGTGATTTGTTCAACCTATGGGGGTGTGACGACTACTTAATGTCACATTCTTCAAATGTGCATACTCATGCTTCCACATGGAGCTTGATGCAATGGAGGATAAACAACAACTTATGGGCTTGTTCATGCTCCAAGTGAGAGCTTCTTTAGACAGTTTGTTGCATGGCTTAAGGAGAGGACCATCTTGAGCCATTGTAACAATTAAAAGATGGATGAATGTCTTTTATAATGTAATTATCATAATGGCTGATCATAATGTTTGCCACATCGAGTAGTGTCGTTATAGCACCATGTGGATTGGTGACAGCTAGTGCGGTCCCCAATAAACACTTCATGAAATGCAGATCGAGAGTCTAACATGCTTGTGAGTCAACAGTTGAGCAAGCCCATAATGTGTAAGGTTGTTGACTGGTGGTTTACTCATTCAAGGGGTTAGCCATTGACCAATGCACATCTTCTATGAGGGGGTTGAGTGATAGCATGCTTGTTGGGACGAAAAAGATAGTGAACTATGCTTGGGCAAGGCAATGCTAGAAGAAACTTTGGTGGAGGCCCACATCGATACTGACATGTAAACTATTCGTTTGACTTAGGTATAAGGAAAAAAGACTAATCAAACTATTAAGTAGCTACTACCCTTCAAAATTTCCGTCAGGATAGCTGGAGAAGTATTCAAAGTTTTATTAGGTAATGACAATGATTAGAGGCATTGAGCGTACAATGACTTTGATTTATTCTCAGACTTTAAATATTAGGAATGTGCAGGTGCTTTGATGAGTTGAGCTAAGGAATTTGAGCTCCTAGTGGGCTATTTTTGGAAAGTAGGGTTGGCAATGTAGAATGAACAAAAGTTGGGTAATGGTGTCCAACTATGCATTAACCAAGCTTTCACAAAGGGTGTTTGTCGATTAAGATAATAGGATAGTGTTCATCAAAGGTGACATCCTCTAAGGTGTGTAATAGCTCACTGGCTAAATAAACTAGCCCCAAAGATGAATGGCATGTAACCATGTGACCTACACATGACCATCGATGATATGCAATGCCCAAGCAAGTAAGAGGGAGTAACGATCACCATAAACTGTGTGTCATGAGCACGTGTGGGGCATCCACTGGTGTAGATCTTGGTAATAATAACAATTGTTTCAATGAGACCCTTGAAGGTCAAAGTGGTGAAGGCACTTACACATGGCTTAGCTAATCTTATGACATGAGGGAAAAATTTTGTAGAGTGCCATTTGTAATGAGCTTCAGAAGGGATTTGAGCTACATTTCTGGAACAAGGATGTGGTTGTTGATGGCAATATTAAGTCATCTAGAAACATCAATAGGGGCCATGTGAAAGCTATCTCTTTTCCTGAACAACTTGTCAGCCCTAGAAATAGCTCAGTTGGAGGTAAGGCCAAGCATTTTGAAGAGCATTACTTTCTATGTGGTGTCCCAATAACCCCTAGTGATCCTTTAAAATTTGGATAGTTGGGTGCCTTCCATGCCTAGTGATACTCATAACTATAGAAGATCACGAAGGGGTATAACCTCATGGTGATAGAGTAAGTCAATACTTGTTAGTTAGGAGGCTCATTAGGAGTGGCTCCGATGGTGGCCTTCCTCAAGCGTCCAACAATTGACTCAGAATTGGTACAGACATGGAGAATCCTACTATTAAATTAAAATAAGGCATTGCAATGGTCCTCAAGGATGCTCATGTAATATGATTTCTGCCTAGTGATTTGAATGTCAAAGTTAAGAAATTCAACCATGCACAGGTAAATGAGAGGAGTAATTATGACTCTCTTACAATAGCCAAATACCTCATCATCTAAATAGTGTCATGCATGAATAGATTAACCAGATTCCTATTATCCTTATCTAATATCCAAAAAAAGCACAACAAAGAGAACAAACATGATAGAATAAATAGGGAAAGAAGATCATGTTGAGCTTGACTTTTGTTTTATTTTATAAAATGACTTAAGAAGTGTATCATAAGTGGGAGTAAGCATGCTGATAGAATTGAAATATAAGTAATTTTAACATTATTTTTCTTATTCAATGAGGCAACGATGCATCCCAGTTATTCCTTTTAGCTACTAGTCACACCTCAGTGGGTGGATCTAGGTGGATGAAATATTCAGATGATGAGTTTTGCTGGGGTGCTACATCTATTAAAAAATAACATAGATGTTCTAATATGAGCTCAATGGGAACAAAAATGTTATGTGGAACAATTTGGTATTAGTTTATTTAATTCGATTTTAAAAATGAATATGAATCATAATAGTGTGGCCAATCAAACCTTTAAGCTTTCAAAATTTGAAGCTTGAGGTGTCAGAAAAGTTCCCATAAGGATAACTAACCCATGGTAGTAAGCCATTCATAGTAATATTGCTTTTTGATCCATTAATATTGGCTCTTCTTATTATTATGAAGAAGAATTCACCAAGAGTTGGATTGTTCACCCACCAATATGGAACATAAGGTTTGTTTACATCATTGTCAGACAGGTTCATCTTAACTAGCTTATTAATGTGTCATGATAGTAATTCAACCTTGTACTAGAAAATTTTTTGATTCACATCATTGATCGTCATGCCAGGTTGAAAATCTAGTGCAAAGCATTTGTGCATAGGAGTATGACTAAACTCCTTTAAGTTGTAATCTACACCATGATTTGATTCTTAGTCACATCATTCACCAATTGGCCAATGATGTGGGCTTTACACCTTAAGGGCACAACACCATGGGCTCATCTAATATTATAAAAGTTTGATGGCACAGGCACCATAAGAAATTGTAGTTAATTTTGAATGGTGGATAGAATTCATTACATATGAATTAGCTTTGTGATGACATATTACAAGTAGAATAGCATCATTACTACCTTGATCCACTAGTTCCAACCCTATGTCCCAACATATTCGCCCCCTTAAAGACATATACATAAAAGTTTCAAAACAGTTATTGCTTACTTGATAATTAGATCACTTAGCTTGCTTTAATTATTATGATACTTTGTACTATCCTTTGTGTAGTTTTGTGCAATTTGCATCATGCCCTTTGGAGGTTTGCTTGGGTGTAAGGTTGAAATACCTCACATTGCAGAGCACAGAAGTTAGACAATTCAATATTTCAATTATAGCACTCTTCTTTGCCTACAAAATTGTAATGATCCACTAGTATCCAACCCTATGTTGTAGTGGATTCATCCCCATAAACCAAAAGACACCATGTCACATAGGTTTTAAAAATTTTGCTCACTTGCATCCATTATTAAGGTGGTGTCTATAGTGGTTCTATGTGCATGGCAAAAAGTGTACTTTTTTACCCAATTCATCACTTATGTTTACTTGAGGATAGATATAGAGCTACTCTATTAAGAGATTTGCCACCTTTCTTTTTGGAATTATCAATGTGTGTATTCCATATGGGGTAACATGTGATGTAGTGTGGCCTATACTAAAGCAAAAGTTTGATGATTCAATATGCACTATTGTTTGTGCATGTTGGATTACGACCCAAGCTGTATGCTGCTACACCTACGCATGTAGGGAATTATGCTCACATGTTATAGCTACTATGTGAATGCGTTATGGCTTACTATATCGGCTATTGGTGCATAGATAATGTAATGTCCTATTAAGAAACTTCCCTTCCTGATTGATAAAATTGACACATTTAATCCACATGTTTAACTATGTAATGTGTGGTTCTATTTGTAGGGAAGCAGAAGTTTGATATTACAATTTTATCAAGGGTGTGTGTCCACTAGGATTCATCCCTAGCCTTGCATGTTTGTCCATTGTTCTCATGCATGACAAGAAATCTACAAGCTACATGTGGCACCTTGTGGACTGGCAGAGATTACAAAGTGGAAGTTATTTTGGAATTTTAACACTACGAACTTTTGGTGCTTGGGTTTGATGATGACCTATTAGAAGGCTTTCCTTCCTTGATGAAATATTTTTAAAAAGCAATCTTCATAGGGTAATGTGTACTACGATGTTGCCCATGGTAAAGAAAAAGTTGTATGGTGCAATATACACTAGTGTTTATAAGTGTTGGGCTTCATCCCTAGTCACATTCCACAGTCTACTATGTGAGCCCATGGTAGTCTATTATGTATGCATGTGGTAAGTGTCTGTGCATGGCCTTTGAAATCCTAATTTCCACTAGTGGAGCACATAAAATGTAACTTCTTTCAGGATTTTTATTATCACGTGGTGTTGGTGCATGGATAAGCTGATGTCCTTCTTCGTTAATGGAATTATTACAATATGCAACACACAAAGGGCAATTTGTAATGTGGTGTGGCCTATGATGAATTAGAAGTTTAATGGTGCAATATGTGCTAGCATTGTGCATGATGGGTTTTGTCTCTAATCATGGGTGATAGTCCACTATGCATGCTTATGATACTAAAACAATGCCATATAAAATTCACATGATTAGAGATTTAGAGTTAATAATAATATAACCAATTCAAAATAAAAAGTTTGAAGAAATTAGATTAATGGTATGAGAAAGTTGTATTTAAAAATACTAAGGAGATTGAGTATAAATATAAGAGGGTCATCATTTGGAAATATTACAAATTACTAGAGTAAATTATCATAAATAAATATAAATTACAATTATAATCTTAAAAAATGTACATTAAATGTAAATAACATAATTTACAAAAAGATATAATGTAAGCAAATCAAAGATAACAAATTGAATGCATGAGTTGATCTATATAAAAATGATGTATTCCAAGTACTATGAACATCAAGTGTAACAATCTCGATCATCAGATGGGTTACAAATGGGAATGTCTCAAAAAAGTTGTGAAAACATTAGAAACAAAATAATAAATATAATGAAATTAAATAATAAAATGGATAGTGGTGATTTAGTTAAGTCTAGTGAATTTTATTTCTCCATAATCAAACCTCATTTAAATAACTACAAATTTTCAAAGTGAAAGAGCATAAATAATAAAAAATTATTATTATATAATAAATAATGTATATTAAATCTAAATTGAAATAAATTGAGATAATGTAGCATAACCAAACAAATGCAAAATAAAGGCATTGTAATAGGAAAGTTGTAGTTGCATTGTAATATAAGAAATTTAAAGTAAACATTTTGAGAAATGAGACAAATTTTATATGTAATATGCTTCTAACGTGCTAAGTAGGTTGAGTGTAACACCCTTGATCATCAAATAAGGTACAAATAAAAATGACTCCTAAAGCAGGCAAAAATCATAGAAAATTAATATACATATATATATATATACATATGATCATGTAATTATATAAAGCTTTTTGATCAGAGCCCAATAGTGTTTGTTTGACCATGTTTAGAATTACTACGAATTAACAAATGAATAAGCATACTTAAAATTTAATTATTAATTTAATATTAAATAACTTAAAAAAATTGTTTAAATGACATAAATTGAAGCAATAAAATTAACCAAAACAATGTGACACACAAGTAACATTGATATACATAGCAACATAACCAAATCAAAGTGAAAATGTTTAATAAATAACATAAATTGTATGATAAGGTTGCATTACATGATTCTAACTTGATTGAGGGTAACATCATTGATCATGAAAATAAAAAAGTGTCCTTATCTATGCCAAAACTCTAGAAGGAAAAATATTTAAAAATATAAAATATAATTTAATTTGATAGAATGTGTCAAGATGAATTAATGACACCTCATCACCATTAGACCTCTTTTTGAATTAATATGAATTAAAAAAATAAATGACCATATGCAATAACAAATTATTCTTCTAAAATTAAATAAATATTCACTAAATCTAAAATGATTGAAATTAAAGTAATATAATTGATTAAATCAAAGCAATGTAAAGGTGACAAAAGATGATATTTAGAGTTACATAGTAAAATAACAAAATAAAAGAGAAAATTTGGAAAACAACAACAAAAATTGTATGAGAATATTGAATTCCAAGAAACTCATGAGTTCAAAGATAAAATCCATGATTATAAACTCAAGCACAAATCTAAATTTTTCTTAAAGTGGGAAAAAATACTACATAATAAAATATTACAAAAATAAAATTTTGGATACTTAATTAGAAAGATGTTTTTGAGATAAGTCTAATGACTTTTGTTTCAACTCTATTGGACCTCATTTAGAACATAAGCCAACTAACAAAGTAAATAAGTATAAATAAGAATAAATTGTTATTTTAATATTAATTAGATATATATTAAAGCTAAGATGAGAAAAATAAAAGAAATAAGGTAATTTGTATGTGAAAGTTGCAGTCAAAGATAATTAGGTGATTAATGTAATATCCTAGATCTTCAAATTAGGTATGAATCAAAATATATTATAAAACATGTAAGAATCAAGAAAATAAATTATTTGAACCAACAAAATAGTTACTTGATTTAATAGAGCTTGTCAAGCCAATTCAATTGACATTTGCTTGTTGATCAAACCTCCATTGGAACAAACATGAATTATAATGGTAATTAAAATAAAGAAAGTGTAAATTATTTTTTAAATATTAAATAAATATACATATAAGCTAAAATGTGATTAGTTGAAGCAATATAACATAGCAAAATCAAAGGAAAATTTTTGAATAAGATAAAGTATACAAGAAAGTTAGAATATTGTGTGTAGCATTTGTTTTGTCATAAAATCTTATAGAAATCAAATTAACACATAATACATGCAAACATATTAGAAATAATACATTTAGTAATAAAAAAAAAATATTTAACTTGATAGAGCTTCTCAAGATAAGTACAACTTTTATTTTTTCTTAATAAAACTTCATTTAGAGTTGTTATGAATTATCCTAATAAATAAGCATAAATAACAATATATTTTATTATAATATTAGGCGAATTGTAATAAAGCTAAATAAAGATATATTGAGTTTACATAACATCAAAAAAATAATACAATATCGAGCTAACACAATAACAGAATTAGAGTTGCACAATAATAGATCCAAATCAATCTAAAATGAGATAAATTGTATGAGAAAGTTTTATTCTAACATACTAAGGAGTTCAAGTTGAATATTCTCAATCGTTAAATCAAGCACAAATCAAGATATTCTATAAAGCTTACCAAAATCATAGAAAATAAAATATTTAAAAATGAAGAAGTGTTATATAATTAAGTAAAGCTCATCAAGATGATATTAATGATATTTATTTCATCTTTATCAGATCTTTTTTGAAATTATGATGAATTAATAAATATCCAATTATAAATATTAATAAATTAATACTTTAAAATAAAAAAAAATATATTAAAGCTAAAAAGTGATAATTCAAAGTAATGTAATATGACTAAATAAAAGAGAATATAATTTCATTGGATAATAACTAAATAAAATAAAAAAACATTAAAAAAGGAGAAAAGTTTTTAGAAAGGTTGAATTGAAAAGTACTAAGGAGATTAAGTGTAATACATTTAATCATCAAATCAGGCACAAATTAAAATATCTCATGAAATGTATTAGAGCATTAATAAATAAAATATAGAATTCTTTTTACTCGATAGAGTTAGTTAAGAAAATCAAACGACACTAGCTTTGTCTCAATTAGACCTCATTTGAAATACCTAAAAATTACCCAATTAATTATGCATAAATAATAATAAATTATTATTTAGTATATGGTAAATAAATAACAAAGTTAAAATGAGATAGATTGACATAATGTAATATAATAAAATGAAAATGATGTAAAGGTCATATGAAAAGAGAATTAGAGTTTCATCAAAATTTAAACAAATTAAAGCAAAACAATTGAACAAATTAGGAAAGTTGTATGAGATAATTGTTTTTCAAGATACTAAAGAGCTGAAGTTGACATCCTCAACAATCAAATTATGTTGAAATAAAATGCCTTATAAAATGTCTAAAAAAGGGAAATAAGTAATTACAAAATGTAAAAATAAGTATTAATTAGAAAATACTTGATGAGACTAGTCAACAGATGTTTATTTTTTCTTGATTAGGCCTCATTGAGATTTGTTGTGATAAAAAACACTTAAGCTGAAATAATAATAATATATTTTTTTTGTATTATGTAATGTATAGTAAACATAAATGAGATAAATTAAAACAATACAATATAACTAAATCAAAGTGATGTAAATGTCATAATAGAGGAGATTTTAAGTTTCATAGCAATATAACCAAACCAAATCGAAAAATTTGAAAAAATGAGGTCAATTATACGGGAATGTCTCATTTGAAAATCTACAAAGAACAGTGCAAGTTTCCTAATTATCATATAATATAAGAATAAAAATACTATAAAAATGCAAATTACATAGAAATAAAATACTCCAAAATAAAGAAAAGAGTAGTTAATTTGATAGAGCATGTTAAGACTAGTCCAATGTTATTTGTTTTGTCTTTAACAAAACTTATTGGAAACTTTTACAAATTACCAAAATAAGTAAGTATAAATAATATTAAATTATTATTATAATATTAAGTAATACGCATAATAGTTGAATTAAAATAAACTAAAAAATAATGTAAAAATAACAAAATCAAAAAGATGTAATGGTGGCACGAGAGGATAAAGAATCATAGTAATAAATTGAAGTCAAACAAAAAAACTCAAAAGGAAAAAGAAAAGAAATATGCATGAAAGTTACTTTTAAAGATACTGAAGATATCAAGTGTAACTTTATCGATCATCAAATTAAAGTATGAATTAGAATTTCTTTTAACATAAGCCAAAATCTTGTAAAAAATGAACTTAAAAATAAAAATTTTAATTTATTGAGCTCATTAACACATGTCCAATGATGTCAATTTCGTCTCTAATAGACATCTTTTAGTAAATATTGGGAATTATAAAGCTAAATAAGAATTAATATTAAAAGAAATATTATTTTAATATTAACAAAATATTTACAAAATTTAAAATAGGGGAAATTGAAGCAATGTAGCTTAACAAACTCAAAATGATATAAATGTCACAGGAAAGGAGTATTAAATTTTATCACAACATAATGAAATCAATGTGAAAATTTTAAATAAATGAGAAAACTTTTATAGGGAATTTGCATTCAATTATAATAAAGAGATCAAGCATAAAGTGTGCCAAAATCGTGAAAAAGAAAATATTTTGAAAAATAAAAAGTAAATTAATTTGATAGAGCTCACCAACATGTGTCCAATGATGTCTATTTCCTTTCTATCAGGAAACTTTTAAGAATATATATTAAAACATGTATTATTTTAATATTAAGAAAATATTTTTAAAATTGAATTGGGTGAAATTCAAGTAATGTAATATGATCGAATAAAAATAATATAAAGGTGACATGAAATGAGAATAAAAAATTCATCATAGTGTAGAAAAGCAATGTGAAACATTAATAAAAAAGACAAAAATATTATAGGAAATTTGCATTCAAGGAAACTAAGGAGATCAAGTATAACATCCTCGATTATCAAATTAGGTGTGAATTAAAACCTAATGTATTTAAAATTAAAATTTTAATATTTCATTTCATTAAGCTTGTGAAGTTGAGTTCAATATCTTTGTTTCACCTTGATCAAAATTCATCTAGAAATTTTGTAAATTTCAAAAGTTGTTAAGCATAAATATTAATTTTTTATTTTACTATTAAGTATATACATTAAAGCTAAAATTAGATAAATTGAGAAATATAAAATAACTAAACAAAAGAGGAAAGTTTGAAGAAATAAGATAATTTGTATGGACATTCCAAGGAAATCGAGTCTAAAATCCTTGATTACCAAATAAGGTACAAATTGAAATGCCTTTTAAAGAATGCATAGTAATTACGAAATGTGAAAAAACCCTAAAGATAAAATTCTTAAAAGTGAAAAATTAAAACAAATGATACAAATTATTTACTAAAGTTTCATTAATAGATACAAAGTAGATGGAGTCTAACATCTATAGTGGTTGAATTAGGTATCATTTTAAATGTCTGTAAAGTATACTAAAATCCTGGAAAAAAATATATTTCTAAAAATTAATTAAGTATTTAGTTACATAGAATTATTCTTAATGAGTTTAATGATATTTTCTTTCCTCTTGATCAGACCTCATTTGAAATTAATAAGAATTATCGAGAAAGCAATAAAGCATTATGATAATTATTATTTTAATATTATACATATATATATATATACATGTATATCTTAAGGCTTAATTAAGAAAAATTGAAGTAATGTATTATAACTAAATCATGGTATCATAAGGAACACACAAGAGAAGATTTAGAATTATATTGTAATATAGCAAAATAATAATAAAAATTTTAAATAACTGAGATAAATTATTTTACAAAATTATATTCAAAGATACTAAGGACATCGAGTGTAACATGCTTAATGGTCAAGTCACATATGAGTCAAAATGTCTCCTAAAACATGCCAAAACAATAAAATTTTAATTATTTGAAAAAATAAAAAAAAGTTATTTAAAATGATAGAGCTCATAGACATGACTATAATTACACTTGATTCATCTCGATCAAACCTCATGTGTAATTACAATGAATTACTAAACAAAATAACCATAAATAATATTAATTATAATGTTAATATTAAGTAGATATATATTGAAGTTGAAATGCGATCAAATGACTAAATGTAATATAACCAAATAAAAATAATATAAATGTCACGTGGGATGAGATTTATGGTTACATAATAATATAAAACAGTTAGTGAAAAAAATATGAAAAAATAAGATAATTTATATTAGAAAATAGTAATTGAAGATAATGAAAAGATCAAGTGTAACATTATTGATCAGTATATTAGATACAAATAAAAATATCTCAAATTTTTTTTTTAAAAATAAGTAAGTAAAATATTTAAAATGACATAAAAGAATATTTAATTAGATAAAACTTTTTGAGACGTGTCAAATGATTTTTGTTCTTTCTCAATCATTCCTCTTTCGAATTATTTCAAATTAAAAAATTAAATAGGTAATTATAATAATAAATTATTATTTTAATTTTTGGTTATAAATAATAATGTTAAAATGAGATAAACTAAAGAACTATAATATAACAAACTTAAAATGATATAAAGATCACAACGGTGGAGTATTAAAGTTTCATATAATATAACAAAATTAAATAAAAAAATTTGCAAAAAAAAGATAAATTCCAAGGGAAATTTCCATTTGAAAATCTTAAAGATGCCAAATGTAACGTCATTGATCATCAAACAATATAAGAAATAAAATGTCTTATAAAACATGCAAGAACACTAGAAATAAAATTCTTAAAAATTTATAATTGAAAGTAAAACTACTCCAAATGGATTCATCAACATTTGATTTGTAGTGGATTGCACTTCATTTGTTTTGTTCTATGAATTACTAGTGTAAATAAGTATAAATAATTATAAACTATTATTTTGATATTAAGAAAATGAGATAAATTAAACCAAAGTAACAACAGAGAAATCTATGTTATGTAAAGCTCACATGTATGGAGAATAAGAATTTAATAGTTATAAAATCAAATCAAAACATTTGAAGAAATTCCATAAACTGTACAAGAAAGTCGTCTTTAAAGATACTAAGGAGTTCAAACATAACATCCTTGATCATCAAATTAGTTATGAGTAATAACATACCAAAAACATACCAAAATGTTTAAAAATAAAATATTTAAAAAAAAAAAATTAAATATTAATTAGATAGAACAAATTGAGATGAGCACAACTACATTTGTTTTGTCTCAATCTCACATCTTTTGGAATTCTTTAGATTTATCAAACTAAATAACCAAAAATAATAAAAATTTATTATTTCAAAATTTAATAAATATATATTAGAGTGAAAATGAGAGAATATAAAGAAATCTAATATAACTAGACAAAAACAATGTAAAGTCACATGATAGAAGAATTAGAATTTCATTGTAACATAACCAAATAAAAAAACCTTTCAAGAAAATGAGATAAATAGCATGAGAAAGTTGTATTCCAAGTTCTTAAAGAGATAAAGTGTAAAATCCTCACTAGTCAAAGTTAGTATAAATTAAAAACTAATTTTTTTTGAAAAAAATGAATATTTAATTAGATAAAAATCTTCAAGACGAGTTTGAAGACCATTCGTTCATCTCAATTAGATATTATTTAGAATTAAACTACCAATATTATTAAATAAAAAATAATTAATTTTTATATTAATAATAAGTATGTATACATTAATTATAAAATAGATATATTGAAGCAACGTAATATAATAAATTAAAGTAGAAAAAGTTTAAAAAAACTTCATAAAGTTCATACGAAAGTTTATTTTCTAACATACCAAGGAGATTGAGTCCTCCATCATCAAATGAAGTAAGAATGAAACAAATTGGTATTTAATTAGTATTTAATTGGATTGATGTTATCAACACAAGTCCTACGATATTTGTTTCATCTTGGTTTGACCTATTATGTAATTACAATGAATTACAAAATTAAATAAGCAAAAAATATAATACATTAATTTTTAATATTGAGGAACAATTTATTGGCACCAAAACAATTTAAATTGAAGAAATATAATATACCCAAAACAAAGTAAATTAAAGGCCATAATTGAGGGGCTTTAGAGTTAGATAATAATACAACAAAATAAAGCAAAAACTTTTGAGAAATAAATAAATTATAAGGGGAGACTTGAATTCCAAGATACCGAGGAGGTTGAGTGTAATATCCTTGATTGTTAAACTAACTCAATAGAGCCTATTATGTAAAGTTCAATGATATTTTTCCCATCTATGTTGGACCTTTTTTAAAATTACTATAAATTAGTAAAAACATAAAAATAAATAACAATAAGTTCTTATTTTAATATTAAGTGCATATATAGTAAAGTTAAAATGAGATATTGAATAAATATAATATTAGTTAGTCAATGTTATAGAAAGGCCACAAAAAAGAGATTTAGAGTTACATAGCAACATAACTAAATCAAAGGAAAATTTTTTAAGAAATTTGATAAATTCTAACATTCTTAATCATCAAATTTGATATGACATTTGATTCATCTCAGTCAAACCTTATTTCAAATTACTGTGACCTAAAAAAGGAAATAAGCAAAACTAAAAATAAATTTTAATTTTAATATCATGTTAATTTATAATAATGTTCAAATGAGAAATATTGAATTAATAAAAAATAACTTAATCAAAATACTATAAAGATCACTTGAGAGAAGAATTAGTATTTCATATTAATATAATAAGATAAAAAAAAAATTTATAAATTAGATAAATTATATGAGAAAATTGACTTCTAATATCAATAATGGACCCAGTTTAACATTGTCAATCATTAAATTAGTTTTGAAATTAAATGTCTCAAAAAATGTACAAAACCCCTAAAAAATTAAGTACTTAAAAGTGTAAAAATAAAATCTCATATGATAGAACTTATGTAGACATGTGTAATGATTTTTTATGATGATTGGACATTGTTCAAAATTATTATTAATTTTCTTATTAAATATTCATAAATAATATATATTTACTAATTTTTTTAAATATTTAATAAACATATATATATATATATATTATATATATATATATATATATATATATATATATATATATATATATATATATATATATATATATATATATATATATATATATATATATATATATATATATATATATATATATATATATATATATATATGAAAGCTAAAATGAGATCATTTAAACCATGTAATGTAACAAAATCAAAACAATATAAGGTACCATTAAATAATTAGAGTTTCATGGTATATAACTAAATCAAAGAAAAATATTTGAACAAATGGGATAAATTATATGAGAAAGTTAAATTTAATGGTAATCAAGAGATTGAGTGTCAGATCTTTATTTGTCAAATTAAGCATGAGTTAAAATGTCCCCTAAAACACGCCATGATCTTAGGAAATAAAAAATTTAAAAATATGTCATTAAATATTTATTTCGATAAAACTCACCAAAATGGGTCCATTAATGATTATTTTATCTACATTAAATCTAGTTTAGAATCAGTACAAATTACCTAATTAAGTAAAAATAAAAAAAAATAAATTATTATTTTAATGTTAAGTAAATATATAATAATTCGGAAATGAGGTAAATTGGAGCAATGTAACCTAACCAAATCGAAATGATGTGTCACACAAGAGTAGAATTATAGTTTTATAGTAATATAATAAAATCAAATTGAAAAAATTAGAAATATGAGTTAAATTATATGGAAAAGGTTTATTCCAAGATTCTAAGGAGAATGATCATACCATACTCAATCAACAAATCATGTTCATTCAATCCAAAAATAATGTGAAGGTTGCATGTGTGGAGAATTAGAATTTTATATTAATCTAACCTAATTGATTAAAAAAATTTGCAAGAATGGCAAAATGTGTTAGAGGAAGTTTCATTCCATGATACTAAAGAGATCACGTGTATTGTCATCATTCAACAAATCTATGATGAATAAAAAATGTCCACTTAAACATGATAAAATAAATAAAAATAATGTAGTTACAAGTAATAAAATGAATATTTAATTATATAAACCCCATCAAGTCAATTCCAACAACATTAGTTTCTTCTAGATCATATACCTTTTGGAATTGAATTGTAATATTTAGTAGGAATAAATAATAATAAAATAAATTATTAATTTATTATTTAGGGATATAATTTAAAATTAACATGAGGTAAACTAATATAATATAATATAACAAAATCAAAATGATATAAATGTCATATAAAAGAAGAATTGTAGTTTTAATATATTATCACAAAATTAAATTAAAGAATTTTAAAAATAATGGTAAATTGAATGTGAAATTTGCTTTGCAAGGCACTAAGGTGGTAGAATTTAATAGACTCAACCATCAAATTGTGAAAGAACCTAGTTATCTCATAAAATGTGCTAATTACTATAAAATAAAATAAGCTCAAAGATTAAAAAAGCAATATTTAAATTTATGGAGCTCATCCACATAAGAAAAATAACATTTGGTACATCTCAAATGGACCTCTTTTGAAATTACAACAAATTTCCCAAATAAAGAAGCATAAATAATAACACATTGTTATTTTAACAAATATCAAATAAGTCACCAATCAAAGTATTTCTTAAAGTGTGTCAAAAGCTTATAAAATAAAATATTTAAACATGAAATTTAATATTTAATTGAATAGAGCTTATTGAGACTAGTACAACAACATTATCTTCTTCTAAATCAAACCTCAATTAGATTAACTATGAATTAGCAAAGTTAAAAAATAATAAATTATTATTATAATGTTAAGTAATATATGCTATTTTTGAAATAAGATAAACTAAAGTAATGTAATATAAGTAAATCAAATTGATGTAAAGGTCACACGAGAAGAGAATTAGAATTTAATAGTAACAATAATTTAAAGAAAACAAATTGAATTATTTCAAAAAAAAAAGAGATAAAGTTTGTAGGAAAGTTGCATTCAAGACATTAAGGAGAACATGTGTAAAATATTCAATTATCAAATCAAATCTGAATCAAAATATCTTGTAAAATATACTTAGATATTAAAAAATAAAATATTTCAAAATATAAATAATAATAATTTAATTGGATAGAGCTCATCAAGATGACTCTAATGATGCTTGTTTCACCTTGATCAAAACAAGTTTTCAATTGCTATAAATTATCCAACAAATAAGCCTAAGAAGTAAAAAAGTTGTATTTCAATATTAAATAATTATATAATAAAGCAAAAATGAGATACATTAAAGCAATACATTTTAACTAAATAAAAATGATGAAAAAAATCACATGTGAGGAGAATTAGATATTCATAGTAATATAACAAAATCAAAAGCAAAAGAGTTAATCAATTACGATAATTTGTTAGCAAAAGTTGCTTTCCAAGATTAAAAGGAGTATGACTGCCACATGCTCAATCAACAACTCTTGTACGAACCCAAACATCTCGTGAAGCATCAAAAGTAATAGAAAAGAAAATATTTAAAATAAGGTAAGTAACATTTAATTTGGTAGAGCTCATTAAGTCAAGGCAAACATTATTTATTTTATCTCGCTCAGACCTTGTTTGGAATGTGCAAGTATTACCAAAAAAAATATGCTTAAATTATAAAAAATTATTATTTTAATGTTAACTAAATATATATTAAAGCTAAAATGATATAAATTGAAATAATGTATTAAAACAAAACTGTGGTGATGTAATGTCACATGAGGGTGGATTTTGGATTACGTAATAATATAACCAAATTATAGCAAAACGTTTAACAAATGAGATAAATTGTAAAGAAAATTTGCATTCCATTGTACAAAGGGATCTGGTGTAAGATCCTTAATAATTAAATTAGGTGAAAATCAAAATGTCTCATAAGGTGTATCAACACCATAGAAAAAATATTTAAAAATTTATAGGCAAACATTTAATTGGATAAAGCTCGTTCAGAGAGTAAATGACATTTGTTTCATCTCAATGAGATCAACGGATTAGTTATTTCCAATAAACATATCATACTTTACATGGAAGCACAATTTGGTATCCAAAGAAATCCCTCTTATATTCTCATGTTCTTATATGACAAATGCAAGGCATATCTTGTTTTACAATGAAGGGGAAACGAAAGGATGTCAAAGAATTAATAGAATTTTTTGCATACTATTAGAAATATTACAATCTAGAATAAATAAATCATAAAGAAGACAAATTAAATGAAGGCTAAAATAATTGTAATGGATGCATCAACAAGCATTACCTCATCAGTCATTTCATTTTGAAAAGGCCCAGGACACCAGGTCACCTGCCTCCTTGCCTATAACAAAAAAGCATTAATTAATAACAATAATATATTATTAAAGATAAAATACAACAATGCAAAATAAATAAGAGGAAATAAAAAAAATGTCAAAATATGAAGCCAAGTTCATATAGGTGCATGATAAGCTTAGAAATTGTAAACAACAAACAAAGATATTGCATGATCAGGAGACTAAACAAAAAGATAAATAAATAAATTAAAATTGAAATGTATATACAAAACTAACAATACAACAATCACTTGCAATGCAAAGAACTCAAACAATTGCAAGGAAAAAAGGTGGCCCTTCACAATTGTTTGAGATGAAAAATGTTAACTATGTAATATTCTCATAACTAAAGAGTGGAATTGATGAGGAGGAATACAAGCCAAACAAAGCTAAAGATGGCAATAAATAGTTTCAAAACTATTAAAGATGGACTCTAGCAATCCTAAGGTGCTGGCTAAGCAAAGCCGTTAGCAAAATGATAGAGGTTCAGTTTGGAAAAACATTCCTTCTGCTTTACCTTCTGAAATTCTGTACTAACTGCATGGTAAACAATGGTTTTATAATCATAAAAAATTTGAAGTAACTTGTTTTGAAGAAAAATAAAGGTTATGCTAACAATGAATCTTAGACCTGCTATTAAGAAAATAGTGTCAATTCCAAATGAACTACTACTCATTGGAAATTTGCCAACATTTTTAAGAGGCAATAACATCAAATATTTTGGACAAAGACATTAAACATAGCACAGTTTTAGCAAATGAGGTACAAGCCACTTCTTTTCCTGACTTCATAAAATTCTTCTTTGCAGGTCATGTCAGGAATCCATAATAATGCCAGTCTCATACTTAAAAGGCCAATCTTGTTATGACCATCACCACGAAGAACTACAAAACATTTCATGTTGCACATGTGACAATGCTACTACTAGATCTTTCCAACACAACTCCTAATCTAGTAGATTAAAGCCAATCCAATGCCATTCGATTTAGTCTTGAAGATGTTGATGTCCAGTTAATTTAATCATGCGATGCTGAAATATACCATAAAGAATAAAATATAAGTATTCTTAAGGTTTAGAGAAGTAAATGTAAAACATAAATTATAGGAATATTTAGAAAGGAAATCAATAAGCCATACAAATAACCTAATAAAAACGATTTTCTCGATCCAAAAATATATATTATACTATGACTTCCTTTAGACATAGTAAGACGCCAGAAGAAAAATTAATGGTTAGGGAAAATTCGATGCTCTAGCCCTAAAGGTTTTGCAGGCTAACCATAAGCAAGTTTAAATAAATGGCAGCAACTAGCAACAAAAGGTCAATCTAATTATCACATAACCAGCGAAAAATAAAGAGTTAGATTGCCAATTAACCAAAGGAAAAAAGCACAAACCTTAAATGAACAACTTTTTCATCCCTTTCAAAATGTAGTATTAGTAAGCAGAGATTCTCAATCTTTCTTTCTTGTTCCAATAAACATATCTCTCAAGATGCTTTTGTTTTCTTTTACTCCAACTCAAAAGCTATTCACTCCTTCTCAAGCTCACTCTGTAACACAAAAATTGAGTGCTATCATGAGGAATAGTGACTTAGCAAATTAAATGTCAAATCGAAAAACTAACTGTAGAGCCCTACACCAGACTTATAATAAATTATTACAGAGATTAAGAATTTCTTCTTAAAGATGTTCAGAGTAATAGCTCTAGAACATATATGCATAAAAAGATTACTCTTTTGGTGGCTATATAAAAGGAGAGGATAGAAGTCTTTAGAGCAAAAAAGAAGCACCAGCAACTTTGCCTAAAGCTCCTCTATTTCCCTTTTTTGTCACTTCAAAAGTGCAGCATCAGTCGTAATCCTTTTGTTCAAAGAATAAAAAATTTCAAAAGCTAAAATGATATGCAAATATCTAAAAGCAGTCAGTTAAGGAAAATAAAAAGAAATAAACAAAAAAATTATAGTTTTCTTAATTGAAAGGTATTTTATAGGATGAATAACTTGTAGATGAAGTAAACCTCATTCACACAGGCACAATTTTTTACTTGAAGAGCCCTGCTTGCAAACAAGAGACTACTTTTAGTTCCTTTTGCATGGATCTAACATAAACAAAAATAAGATAAATAACCTGCATTAATTAGTTAATATTTGAAAAATATTTCATCTAAATAACTAAAATATCTCTTGGAAATAGCATAAAATTAACATGAGGACAAGCCAATAGAAAAATGATGTGTCATCACTGCAAAATTATTTATGAAGTTCTTTTCAGTAAATTCTGGCAAAAAAAATAAGCCCCATCACTACACTGCAAGTCCCTATGTAACTAATCAGATTTGAAAGAATAGCATGGTTGCAACAAGTCATTGTATAACATACCATAGTAACTAATCAAGGGATTAAGAATTTGAGATAAAATATGAAAACCCTAAGAGTGATATACGTCAAACTGTTTAGGTTGCTAAGTGATTTGTTTGTTAATAGCAGGAAGCGTTGCTGTGTTCATCTAAAACATAAAAGAAAAGGGCTTTAGTTCAACATTACTCTTAAGAAAAAAAAGTAATCTGAAATTTACATGTTCTATACAATACACAAAATCAATCATTGCAAGTTTGTTGTTGTTTATTAACTAACTTAAACTAAAATAGCAACTATGTCCCTCTGCTTAGTTTGTGTAAACACTTTTTCTATTCCTAAACTAACCTTTACAAATAGTCATAAAAACTTCTATTGTCTATATGATTGTGCAAGTATTTTCATAAAGCAAAAGATAATTTAAGAGACAAAAAAATTTAAAAACTACTCTATATATTGATGAACCATATGCTTTATGAACCATAAGACTAAATTAAACTTATCCCTTCTCAACTTTGATAGAACAACTTTGTGACTTTGATGGTGCAATTTCGATGACATTGAAACATTGAGTAGTGTTCTAGACTACAAAAGCTTGTATTATGACAAGTATTTCCCCTTCTTTTAGTTTTGGTTTTTTAGCATTATGCTCTTAAGCTACTTGGCCTTGAGATGGTGCCCCTATGATGTGTCAAGGAGGGTTGGCTTCTCCAAATTGCTCTTTGACCGAGGTGCTAGAGGAGGCAGAGCCCACTTCTTTGGTCAAAATCAAATGAGCATCTTCATATAAAGAGGTACTTGAAGTGGTTTTTGAAGGAGATGTGATAAAGAAGAATGTTGCTCCTTTCAAATTCACATTAATTGGGACATTCTCCCATGTTCACCCAAGAATATAAATAGTAACATTGGAATTCAAGAAAATTAAGTTTAAAGCATATTCTCAATGGGGTTTCCAGATCACCAACACATTCTTATTTGATTCTGGTAGGAAGAGGATTTGTTTCACTACTAATTGCATAGAATGCAAACTATTGTGGAGCTCCAAATATGAGTCTTTAAAACGCATTGAGATTTTCAACTTAATTCAAAACACTTGTGAGCTCTGGTTTGGATCTCTTCCAAGTATTTTCCTAGTGACAGCTTGTCTAATTGAACTCTTATGTCCTCTCAAAAATATATCAAATGTAAAAGCAATGCAAATCAATAATTCAAACATATATTTAATTGTGAGCATCTAAAAAGTGAGCCAGAAAACCTATGTCCTAATTTATATTTTAGTATATAGTTGTGAAGGTATCGTTATGAGGAATCTACCGATATGCAGCTTGTTTTATGCGATGAATTGAATTTTCTATGAATTTACAAAGAAAATATTAATAAAAAGAAATCATTTTAGTCCTCTTAACTTCTCCCATGCCAAGGACATAGTGCATGTTTGTAAAACATTGGGTGAGAAGAGAGAGAGTTAAAGCACAAAGAGAGAAAGAGAAGAGTTGAGAAAGAAGAAGGAAAGAAAACAATATTGTCATTTGAAAAAAAATGTTGAAAGAAGAAAAAGGAAGACTATAAGAAAGAAAGGGATTTTCAATTTTGCTTTATTGATATAACATAGAAAGATAAAGATTCGGCCCAAACTCTTTTCTTAAAACTTAAATTAATTAATTTGAATGTCAAGAAAATGATGCATATGCATTCCCGGAGAAGTTGAAATTGCTAAAGATCATTACCATTTTTATTGTAATGATCGTAGGAGACAATCGTCTAGATCGGACTAGTATGACCCAAGTAGTTGGAGTTGGGAAGGTTTTTGGCCTAAGTGTTAAAAGGGAAAATGATAAAAATTGTATTGGTCTAATCAAATGAACATATAGTATTTTGGTTTGCCAAAAAATCCATTGCATTTGAAAATTTTGAGAGCTCAAGTCAATTTGATAATTTAAGGTTATCATATTAGTACAATAAGAGGATCATACCAATATGACACATTAGAAGATGTTAAGGATCGTACTAATCCAAAATGAAAATCAAAGAATACAATAAGCTATGTACCACTTAATAAAGAGACCATCTTGTCCAATTGCTCATCCAACCATCTTTACATATATGAGTATTGATTGAATTAGAACAACGTATATAAAAACCTGATACACCAATGCATTGCTATGTTTAACATGCTTTATACCTGTATGATGCTATTATTGGTCTATTACAATCAACATTATGGTGTTGTGCATATATGTTATGGATC
Source organism: Vanilla planifolia (assembly GCA_023846275.1). NCBI lineage: Eukaryota > Viridiplantae > Streptophyta > Magnoliopsida > Asparagales > Orchidaceae > Vanilla > Vanilla planifolia. The sequence goes on along the minus strand of JAIUJO010000200.1, from coordinate 726,571 downwards.
ATACAATTGTGAAAATTGAATTGGACCAATATAATTAGTTGTCAAAGATTTCTTATCATCATAAAAATATGAGGATTGAACCAGATCTATATAATCACTTCCATGATTACTTAACAGAAATAAATTGTACAATAAGTTTTCCAACCAATATATTAAGCAAGGGTTATGCAATACGATATGAGATATTGTACCTCATAATGGCATTCACAAATCATTTTTTGCAATGAAAATGTGTTCATCAATAAAGACATAAAGACAAGACAAATGATGTAAGAGTTTTTATCTCTAAGTGGGCTAAATCTACTCTCCCTAAATGTGTCATGAAGTACATCAAATTCACATGAGAAGGCATACACAATGATACTAAAGACAAAAAGAGAAATAAGATAACAACGACAAAGCCCTCTAGACTTACCAAAAACCCCAAAAAATAGAAACGTATATTAAAGGTGCACATCTTCATCTAAGATTGAAGCTTGGAGAAAAACTTATAATTTCTAGTCTTTAGTAAAAAAATGTTATTCCAGTTAATTGAGCCAAAAGCCATGGATATATCAATATTTTAAAAAAAAAGACCATTTTAGGTTATTTGGCACTAACTTTCTAGGCAAGTTTTATAACCAACTTCATGTTATCATGAAGGTATTACCTTTGATAAAAGCTACTTACACTTATTTGATAATGTTGGGAATCATGGGGAGGAATCTTTTAGCCAAAATTTTGGTAATGATCTTATAAACAAAATACCAAATAGAGAGTAGTCTATCCTCTAAGATTGATTGGGCAATAATTGTCTTTGCAATAAACATGATATCTATATCTCAAATGTTGGTGCAAACCTTGTTGTAACAAAGGCCTAAGTGACAACCATAATGAAATTCCTCCAAATGATATCCAAATATTCCAAGAAGAACTCAACAATGAACCCAACTAATCAGATTGCTAAAAATTAAAAAAAAGGATTGTTAGTTTTAAGAACCCCATGAAGATCAATGTTTCAAAAGGCTATTGATCAGTGATCATCAACCTAATTGAGCATGAAGGGTAAATAAGAGCCCAAAGTAGTCTATGAGGATGCTAACAACAAAGGGTTGCATTCAATCATTAAGACACCAATAAAAATTGTCATTCCAAGAGAATTAGATTCCTTCCTACATTTTAATCTCCATAAAGTTATTTTCTTCAACATGCAACAAACAAAACATTGCACGTTTAGCAATCCACAAGAGATAAACTTCTTAAAGCTAAGGAATCAAGTTGACATTGTCTTTCCTTATAAAGCAACCAACAATGCAAGGAGAAGATGCTCTTATGGAAAAGAAAAAATCAATCTTTTCTTCAAGGGATCTAGACCCATTTAAGAACTTGCAAAAAAATTTGATCCACTTGAGCTTGGATAAGTAATGTTGAGGGCCATCTCACACGAAAAAATCCCTTGATACTCCATAACAAGTTCAAATTTCACTAGTCAGTTAAAAAATTCTTGAAATTTAAGAAGATTACCCTTGGATTTAGACATATAAGAAACGATACAAGTTAAGTAATCAAAGAAGAGGTTTAAGAAGAACAACACAAAAGAAATTGGGAAAACCATCATCAATCCTCATTGGACAGAGCCCAAGAAAGCTTATAAAGGATTGGATTCCTTAAACAATTGTTGAACAAAATAAAGGTGGAGCCCAAGCAAGGAACATCATCCACCATAGTATTTATAAGAAGAATTATTACATTTCTCATTTGCTTTGTTCCCATTAGCTTCGATTAAAGGGGGTAAAGCCTCTAATTCATACCAAGAGGCTATCTTAAAGTCCAGGTCATCGTAAGCATCGGTAAAAAAAAAACCTTGAGCAAGGGCCTAAGATCCAACCACCTAAGTAATAATTACAATTATGATAATAACATTTATTATGAGATAGCCTTAAATATTTAACAATGTTGTAGAATTCAACATCATCAAGTTTGATCCAAAGTAAAGCCATAATAGTATACTTAAATGACTTAAGTTGATCTCTACATTCACATATATGGGAGCTATCATGTCAACATCTAACATTCAAAACAATGAACGTTTGAGGGTTTATTCATTGGGCTAGAGAGGAGAATCAATAATTCTCGAGCAAAGGAAGGGAAGAAGAACCATCTCTTTTTAAGGGACGGTGGGCTTAACTATGTTTGATTGAGTCACAATCATCTTCAAAGGACAAATCTTATAACTAATGGCTATCACCATATGACAAACTCAGGGTTAGATGAACCCTCAACATAATCAATGGTATCTACTACAAGATGTTGCATGGTGGCCAATGGCATGGACTCTTGTCGAGTACAATTAGCACCAACATAACGAAGTTAGGAGAATCCATTCACCACGTATCAATGATGTCCTACTCTAGCTTTCCATGCCATGGCATCAACAAGATGCATGTCTATTAAGAATTAGTGTTTTAATACAATAGCTAATAAGGGAACTAATCCATTTGCCTCATATTCCAATGCCAACTCTAAGAAGATGTCAACCCCATCATTCTAGCATATTTAAAGTTAAGTTGCTACACAAGGTTTGCTTGGAAAATGAATTAAGACTTTTAGACAATTATAGATGGCATTGGAATAAAGTTTCATATAATAATTTGCTGAGGGAGACGTTGGGAGTGGTAGGGCAAACATGACTATTGTATGTATATCAAGTGAGATTGTTGTAGTGATTGCAACATGATGGGCAATAGAAGTGGATGCTAGTGCCATGCTTTGGGAGGAGAGAATGGGCACAACTTGTGCCAAATTCATTGATTTAGAAAGGTGAGTTCTAGCCTTCATCCTGAGATGATGTTGTTAATAGGAAGCTAGATAGGGGAAAGAGCATTGTATAGAGGACAAAGGAATAACAAGGCAATGAGGTAAGGTTTTGAGAGGCAAAGAAATGATGCATGATACAGTACGAAGCAACAAGACTAATTTATGGGTCGTACCTAGAGACATGCCAGAAGTTGTCAAAGCACACCTTGCAGAGCACTGGCCATGCACCACATGTGAAGGTGCATAAGCACACACAATAGGGCACGACATACCAGGAGAGTGCGCTTGCGTGGGCGGCCACACATGTAATGACGAACAACATACATGTTTTGCATGCAAGAATAGTAACCACTCTCTGGGATATCCCATTGACATAGGTATACTGATGTAGGGTGTGGGGTGCATGTGAGTAGATAGACTAGAGTAGGAGCAAAATTTTAATTTTTTTTTATCAAAATCACTTATTTTTGCTTTTATAATTGAATAATATAGCCAAATCTCTATAAAAAGGGTTGATGAGGATGTATAAAAAAAATCAAAACTTTTATAAATTAAAAACATGAAAAAATTAGGTAATTCTAAGAATTAGAAGTTCAGGAATTGAAAACCACTTGATTGATTCATAGAGAATTCAATCTTTTTGTGACAAAAATCATCCTCTCCCTTCACCTTATTCTTTTTCTATTTTCCATTTTCACACTTTCACTTCCGCTATCACTATTCTGAAAAAAAAAGTCTACTAATGAGGGCTCAAGATGAAAATACATCTCAAACAAATCAAGCACTTCGTTAAATTCAACATGAGTTTATTGTATATGTGCAACTGATTTCTATCCCTTGAACACATAGAACTAGATATGGATAGCATAAAATAATTTAAGGCTACACACGTTAATGGCTTAACCATGATAATTCTTAGCCAAAGCTCATAAGGTCCTAATTAATTTTAATTTACATCTAAGTGTGTTAAGTATCATTGATGGCCTTAATAGCCCACAGTCGTATATTTTAGCTATTGCCAAGTCAATTGCATAGGCAATATAGGAATTCATGCAATAAATACCTAGGTAAATTTAAATTTGATAATTTGATTAAGGAACCTATGAGAGGGTGATGTTACAAATCATAGAAGTATTTGAATTTCCACCAAGAGAAGGCTGCAAAATGTGAGTTAACTTGTGTCCCGATATGGTACATGACCACAAGATCACCTTTTGCACTTGTTTTAACAACACATTTTTATCCTACATGGTCCACCAAACACTATAAAAAAGAACAAGAAAATGTTACAAAGACTACTAGGAATTATTCCAAAAAGAAGCATAACAGATGACAAACAAAGAAAACAAAAACATGATTATTTTGCTGCCAAAACAACATACCAGAACAGATGCACGAACAGCATAAAAAAAATTAGTTGAATCACCTTCTCCACTTCTCTCCCTACTTTCAATAATCTAGAATTGAATTTAATTAGTTGAGATACTTAAAAAATGTTCAACAGAAAGCACGAGAACAAACAAATATGCATGCAATGTGAAAACTTGTATAGGAGCAGCTACTGTAAAGGTTCAAGTTTGTCTCCCCAAGTGTCGATGAACTGTAAAACAAAAGAAATTGTGCCTTTAAGCTGCAATGCTGCTACGATATAACTAAAATGAGGAGGTGATGTTTTTGCCTTACATTCACCAAATTTCATGAGTTGAAGGACTTGCCTGGGGGAGGTAATAATCTCGTCTTTCAAACCAGCAACATTTATGCCTCTCTTCATTAACAAGGTAGAACATATAATTCAAATAGAAATAAATAAAGTTCATAATGATGCAACATAGAACAATATTGAACAAACTAGAAATATACCTCATGTGATTCATGAATTTGCGACTTTCGATGCCCATGAGCCAACAAGTCATTGATTTTCTCATTGTATAAGGCACTCGAACAAGAAACTCTCTATCCACTTTCAAAATGACAAAAAAATAAAGCTAAATAGCTATGCAGATAGTAAAAGATTAAACTAATTTTAATAGAAACTTTGATCACTTTTAGAGATTAAACATTAACCGAATAATTATAAGCAGATCTATGTCTGGCAGATGAAACACATTTTTATAAGTCAAGGACTTCTATGCAATAAATGAGGACATGTATGTTAAACTATTTTATTAGTTCATAATGGAAAGTGTAACAAAAGATAAAAATTAAGATAAAAAATAATCCTCTAAAAGGAACACAGTAAATAAATATAAAAAATAATGACAATAAATGATGAAAAACATTCATAAAAAAGGCTGGAAGGATTTATAGTTGTAGAGGTAAACCACCACATGAATAATTCTACATAACTCATGAATAGAAAATAGTATGGTTCCAAGTTGACTAGGAGTTCCTCTCAGCATAAAATAATTTGACTCTTCCATATAATAGTTCTTTACGATTTTCTTTCTCTATACACCCAAAATTAATAATTCCAAGAAAAAATGTCAAATATACTCCTCTATAATTAACATAAATTATATATCACATTTTTCCAATGTTAACATGCCAAATACTTCTATTTAATGTGGACCGCAGCAAAGAATTTAATAAACTAGTAAACACGTGTATATATGCTTTTTGAGCTCATGACTAATTCCCTAAATTAAAATTACATAATATTATTACTGAACTAATACACTTTAAATGATTAAATGTAGCAAACTAAATGAAATGAACTAGAAGCATGTACATAGACAATGATCAAGGCAACCAAGTCTAGAAATTGTGGATAGAATTCTTTAGAACCTACGACTAAGATCTCAGGACGTGAATCCAAGGTTTGTTATGTTTTGAATGCATATCAAGGATTTATGGAGTTCAGTGACACTGGTATTATATTTCTAGTTTTCTTTTTTTCGTTCATTGTGCATGGTTTTCCTTCTGGTTGATATTCCATTTTTGCTGCTTTCTTTACTTGATCTATATTTTTATAAAAAGTATCATCTCCATTATTTTTGAAACTTCTTACATGTGGTAAATTTATGCTCTGAAGTATGGACTTCCTTCTATGAAAATTTGTTGTCACGATTACTGCTCACTTATGTTTTCTTGAATTTCTTGAGGTCTCATGTGATCACTTCCTTACATGATATGGATTCTAAGTCGGCATCCTTAGTTCTTTTTATGGATGACCATGTTTCCTTTCCTTGTTGAAATAATGCCATATAAATCTAAATATTCACTATCTTCTTTAAAAAAGATTTCAGATTGATTGGTCCCATTTTTGGACATGGATTGGCATGGAACTAAAGTTAAGTAGATTGTCTAATGTCATTGAACCTTAATTTCATGGATAAAATACATGCCAAACTAAGAACTACTCTAGCACACTTTTCAACTTATCAGTTCAACAGACCAGGCAATCAAACCATAGAATTGCACCTTCTAAAACAGTCTACTAATTCAACGGGTTTGTTCCAAGTCTAGATTCTATTTAAATGAAGTGAAGGGCTGTGTTATGGAATTTATAACCTATGTAAAACTAACCAAAAAAATGACATGAAGCCAAAAGAAATTGCATTAATGTTAATGCATCCCTTGGAACGAATGCGTTGTATTGCATGAATAAAGTGACAAGTGAGCATGAGGTCAACACACCCGGATGTTGTCTTAAATGAGCAAGAACTTACACATTATTTTGGATGACTGAACAAAGTTAGTCCAAGGCACAAGAATTTTTATAGGATATTAAAATATATGTGCTTTAGTTAGAAAGCTAATGGAATTTTTTAATATAATTATTCAATGAAAGACAAATGTTGTGTGTTCAGAAAACTAAGTAGATATGAGAAATAACAAAAGAATTTAATACTTTAGGATTTTAGTTTTGACAATTAGGTTAGAAACATGACAGAAATAGATTTTTCATAATTTTGAATAAAAATTTAAAAGCTGTGATAGATGTTAAGAGGATTAGTGAAAGGGTCATAGCTTGAAAGATCATTATACCAAAGCAAGCAATAAATGTTGGCAATGACCACTCCTAAAAAAGGACTAAATATGTTAAGGAAAAGTTTAGACTGTTTTGGGAAATTTAACAGTAAGCATCCAAGAAAACATTTTTAATTTTAAGAGACTTAAATAGCTTATAGGTAAAAAGAAAAAGAATTTAAACAATATCGTGGTGCTTATGGGTTAGGAAAGTTTATAAAGATATTAAAATTATTTTCTAGTCCACTTTAGCACATGATTTTATTATCGTTTGTATTTTTTAAGAAACAGAAGGAGCATTATTACTTGAAAAGAAAAGTCTCTTAACACACATTGATTGTTTCTTGAAGAGGAAAAATGAACTTTTAGATTGTAAAGGTTTTAATGTGATACCATGAAATGTTTGACCATCCAACATCAATTAATGATCTAAGATGTCCACTTTAAAAATTACAAGAGATAAAACAAATGAATTACCCAAGAATAAAAAATATTAACTTGAAGATAAAAAAAGAAATTTATTCAAGAATAAAAGTCTTAGATTTATGTTCAAGAAGATAAAGCAAAACACAAATCATATAAGAGATAACTTAGCAAATATATTGGTAATACAACTGAGTTAATGCATAGAGGATCTAAAAAGTGCACCCAAAATTGCAAATCATCTTATCGGTAGAAATAAGATGTAGAAATTGAGGTTAAAAACAAAGTTTTTTATAAAACATGACTCAAGTGTATAAGTATGGAGGATTCAAAGAGATATATACTAGCAAGACAAAAAGCCACAAAGTAATGATACAAAGAAACAAACTTTAAAAACTTGTATAAGAATTTGAAGATTAAAAAGAGAGAAAGGTACATTTGTCGACCTACCAAAACAAAAAATGGAAATCCAAATATCTATGTCTGCTAAAATGGATCAAGTTTGTCTATCAAAAAGTACCAATAGATGCTGGTGATATGAAAATCGACATGAACAAGCTATCTTCATCAGCTTTTCAAAAAAAATTATGATAAGAAAATTGATTAAGGGAAGTACTGTGCACCTAGACCTCAACTTAATATATGTTGAGCTATATACCTACTTCCTATCTTGATAACCACAAGTTAATCCTCAAGGACATCCCTTGATAGGTTATCTGTATCGCATGAGTATAACCAACTTCCCACTAATGATTAGTGTTCATGATCGACACCTTCAACTAAATTATCAACGGACTCTAACACTCCACGTAACAAATTGACAAGCTTAGAAAGATCTCAAGATCATTGAAAAGCTTCATCAATTAAGTTCAACTATCTCTTGAAGCAAGCTCTACCATAAGACAAGTCATCATGCATTTTCTTCACACTTCGTCTAATTTTGTAAGATGCATTCATAATTATAAAATATTTGAACTTCCTCAACACAATCCTATCATGTTAATCCCATATACAACCTCAACGATATCAATTATATCATATATATCAAAGGCATGCCTGTTTGGCACTTGAGACAAGAAGTATGGCTTTACCATGATACAAAAAAATTGAAATCAACCTAAACAAATAAGGTTAGACATTACAATGTGCCTTTGCCTTCCAACTAAGACGGCCTTCTTGATTAAGAATAATTTTGATGAATAAATCTCCACTAATTTGCCATCCATCCAAATACCCACTCTTCTATAGATCATAATTGCCTTCATCTACAACTCTTTTCACTTCTTTTATTTGTTTCATCATCGCTTAAAACCATAGCCTTTTCCTTGCAACAAAGTTGCTCCATTTCTCACAACCATAAGAGGTGACAATATTTCCTCATTGCCATCGATTCCAGCATAGTGAACTACTGTGAGTTCACTTCCTTACACCTCACCTAGCAATTCTTCCTTTTCTTCTTCAACTCATCTTGTAAATCATCTCATATGTTATCGTATGGTTTCTACTTTCCTCTTTTTAGTTAATTGATTAATTAATGCTAAACTCTTAATGAGGAGACAAAACAAATCTATTGTATTATTTTCCAAGTTCCATATTTACAAGAACAAAACTTTAAAATAATTTGTTAATTTAATTATTTAGGCCTAATAATTAATAAGATATTTGGTATAAAATAACTAATCGTGTTATTCATGTATTTTAAATATGTTGTTAACATGAATGTTGTACTTAAGTAGCTCAGGTTGAACTTGGATCGAGTAACTTTGCAAATCATTGGGTGTTCAAATCAAATTTGTGCATTATAGGATAATGTTTTTACCCAATTGTGCCTTTAATTATTTAAGGACAAAGTTGCATAATAGTACTATATCACATATAGAAACACCTTGGTTGATTTTATAAAAGTTGCATTGTATAATACAATTACAAAAACTCAAGGGACTTTCAAGTAAAACTAATACCACAACATCTCTCATTTTCTCCAAGTTTAAGACTAACTTATCACCTAACACAAATATGCCCAAGGAAATAAAGAATTTATATCATTCCTTTGAGACAAGAAAAGACAAAGATGTTCCAACTAGCAACAAATGATAATTTGATTCAAATAAAATGGTCCCCTTAGAGTATTTTATGCAATGAATGCACAACTCATTGTTTGATAATTGTCAACTTTTGCATTATAAACTATCAAAATACCATTGCGCTAGTTATTAAGAAAGCTTTTCAACATCTTCTTCATATGCATGATCAACAATTTTTCGATTGATATCAAAAAAAGTGAACATAATGGTGACACTCCTAAAAACTAAATAGTTTGCATTTAAACAAACCTTTGCATTATGAACTCCCTCAAACTTGGCCTTTTTTCAACCTTTTACAAGAAGCCTAAGGCACCTATACCTATTGAGGTACTATGACAACATTTTCTCACAATTTCACGACTTAAACAAGTTAGAGTAAATAGATTAGTCGATTAGAAGATCTTAACTCCAATAAAAGATGCAGCAAATAAATTTGGCGATGCAATTTGATTTACAAACCTTTCAATAAAATTAGACTCGACCTGGATGCTTGTTAATTCTCACGAAAAAACAATATTTATGATCATGAATATCTCATCTCCAAGAAGAATTTACACTTTCAATGGGTAAACTTGCTACACTATTTTGGGTCAACAAACAAGATCTTCTAAACAAGATGTTTTCCCTGAAACTTGCTAGAATTAACAATGCTAGCACAATGTTTTATGATAATCTTAATCAACATAGCCTATGTACTTAACAATTTTTGGTGTTCAAGATGTTTTTTTGATGTTTCATTACTAAAAAAGACTAACATTTTTTCTGACTATGACAACATATTGTGAAAAAGTGGGTTGTCACAATTAGTGAAAGAATGGAACTTTGGATTATAAGGAAAGATATTGCATTACTTTTATGCATCATTTATGCTAAATTGACCACTCGACCTATACATGGTGTGATACTTGATATTGCTTGACTTAATAAAGCTACTCTTATCTTAAGATGAAAAGATACTAATTTCCAATTGGTTGAAGAATTGATAAATTGTTTTTGCATGTTTTTCAATAGAAATTTTGATTGCACACACATGCAATCCAAAGAACAAAACAAGTAGTACCATACTTAAGTGCCCCTTTATGACTATCAAACGTTTTAATCCTTATTTCTTCAGAAATAGAAAATCTTTATTTTGAAAAAACATTTTTATTTTGAAAACCATTTTATCATTTTTTTTAAACCAATATGGTTGCTCAAAAAAATAACAATTTAAATCTCTTTCACAAACACATGATTCACAAAATTTAAACTGTTGTTACAACAAAAATAAAAATAATAATTCTATCAAATATCAAATTAATACATATAATTGTCACAACATCTCCTACATCAAATATTAAAAAAATTCTAACACAACCATATAAGGAAAAGTAAAAAACTGTATAGTTAATATCACCCTGGTTGCTCCCTTATATTGTTGTGATAAGTATACCTCTCATAATTAAAGACCCTCATTAGTTTATTTATATATGCTAAATAAATTTTTATAAGCTATTTATGTTTATTATATCTTAAAATCATCAATAGGTCATGTTCTATTATAATCTCTTTTCCTGAACGTGTTGTTTAAATGTACTTGCAATTATTGAATGATTACCATAGGAACAAAAATTAAGCCAACAATCTTGTTGTGATATGTCTTTGTTTTGTAAATCTTTTTAGTTGAAACAAACTATGCTAAAGATCAAGAGCTCAACAGACAAAAAACATGTAAGAAAAATACAAGGCACTATAAGAATGGGTCATGGCGTATGTTAGATCCCAATAACAAAATATATTATATCAATTGTAAGATATCTAAAATGAGACTACTATGTCAAAGCAATGTCTCCATACTTTACATTAAATCCTTCTAAATTTGCTTTGTAATTATTTTGACCCTTATTTTAAACTTCCATTAGAATGCAATCCCCCTTTTAATTCAATATTTGTTGTCGTTTAACCATTTTCCCTTTCCTTTCTATTAACAGATATTGTTTAATCCTTAAAACAAAACCTAGATATTCTTTAAAATTAGGTTTCACCTCTAAATGATACCCAGGAGTGAGATACAACACATCATTTGTTCTGTTATTAGATTCCACCACTGAACGATACTTCAAAATATGATAAAACCATTTAGTAACAAAATGACTTCTTCTTTTAATATAAGAGCCTTATTCTTAAGGCAAATCTTTGTTTAACTATTATAATCTCTTTTTGATACCCTTAAAAATAATATCTTATTTACTTAAATAAAATATCCTTTTCTATTTTTTTTCGTAATATAATCTGAATTAGTGACATATGTCATGCCATGAATGTTAAAAATATTGTGCGAACTTAAAAAGCCATAAAATACTCCTAACTTTACATACAAGAGTTAAATAAGAAAATTAAGATAAACGATTAATTCTCTCATGAACCCTTCAAAAACAATTTACATCTCTTTCTTTATAGCCAACAATTCAAATGCCTACATGACCAGTCTCATCTCATATATTTTCTACAGCCAACTCTAGGATATAAAATTCCAAAAAAAGCTTGATAAAATTCTCATTGGGATATTTTAAAATGTGCTGTTCCTCTAAATTAGATTCTACATTGCATTATCACACTTGCCTAGCAACATTATTTAATACTAACACAACCAAAATAACAATCTTGTGGGCCACACATGCCATAGTATTAAAAAACATTTCGATCCTATCTAAGCAACCATCTACTTGGAAAGGATCTACAGTGAATGTAAGTTTAAGAATTGCTCCATAAGAAAATTTGCTTGACTCATTCTCATCTGCTCATTTTTGACTTGCATAACAACCTTCTTAAACTATATCTGTGATATACTCTCCCTTTAATTAATCTCCTTTCCCTTGAGCTATTACGACCATTTTGTTATTAGAATGGTTGTCTTCTTCCTCATACATCTTTTAATTTCTGAACTCCATGTTGCACTTACTAAAATGTCAAGTCATATTCTAAAATAAACTCAACAAAATTTCAATTCATATATATAAAAAATAAATCCAAAAACTTAAAATTCAATTCATTATGTATTTAATTCTCAAAAAACTTTCCCATAAAAATTAAATCATAAATATCAGCTCATAATAATTCTTTTAAAACTTTGTTTCTCCATAATCAATTAATTATCCCAAAATTTCATAGACAAATTTTAGTTATGTCAGGAAACTTACATCTGGTTGAAGAGCTATACATCACCTCGACATATAGTATGTCCATATAAGGTATTACTCTCTACTATGTGTAATTCTTATTCTTCTTGTATTGCACGTCGAATCAACCTATCAAACATAACAATTCATGTATTGTATGCAATTCTCTAATTGGCCCTAATAAACTAGATGTATGATATATAAAATTTCATTTATTGTACGTAATTCTTTCTTTTTTCTTTATACCCTTGACATATTATGTATGATTCTCTATCTAGTCCTTATACACTCTAAACACCATATGTCTAAAGGTGACGTACCATACATTAAGCAACAACATATCATACTTAACAATTCATGTACAATATAAGAAACTAGATTTCCACAGTTTCCCAATCTTTATGTTTTAGTCAATTATTATATAATTACATGCATTGTTAAAAACATTATAAGCATACAACTTTATTCTAATATGCATAAATTATATACATGAACAGCAAGTTGGTTGTACAAGCCCCCAACTAGACCACCCCTCAAATTAATGATTGTAGGGATCATCTTCTCTACTCCCCAATGACTACCATTCTTCTATTTTTAAGGTTATAACTCTTCTTGTAAAGTCTAGGCACCCTCTTTTATTTGTAACAACTACATATTAAATTGTCCTCTTGCTGCCCCATAGCCAGATTTTTTCCTAAATCAAAGGTCTGCACTTTAAACTTCTTAGTCGCATGCTTGCTCTTTCTTTGATATCTAAATCTCAAACAAATTAACAATCATCTGTTCATGATTGTTTATTAAATTTCTTATTTATTTAGGTACAATAATTAATTTAGCAATTGGTACCAAATTACTATTAGTGTTATCCATGCAAGTAAATATGTTGTTAACCAGATGTCACACATATGTAGTTCACATCAAAATTTGTGCAAATTGATTTGCAAATTATAGTGCTGTTTAGGATAGTGCATTTAGTAATATTCGAGTTTTACCTATTAAAGAAAAATGACATCTGCTGTAAACACTCTACTTAATTCAATGACACATTATAAATAATGTTTAACATATAAATTCTAAAAAATATTAAAATTCATGTAAGGCCTTGTTTCACTGTAATCATTAATCTTAACTATAAAGAAAATTTAGATGTAAATTGTTATGTGATATGTATACTTGTGATTGGTATATGATCTCCAAGGATAGCAAATGATATGTAGTGACATATTGCTTATTTATGTTCTTGCTTTATTCACATATGACTTGTTTTCCATATTCAATGCATTTGACACTATAATTATTTATTTACAATATTAATGATTTATATGAAGCTTAGGTTGCATAGTAATAGCACATCATTTAAAATAACTTCACCACTGATCATATGGCATTTATTGCATGTGGGGCATAATGGATAATGGCATCCTTATTTTGTATAAGGGCTGGCTAATCCAATCAAAAAGCCCAAGAAGTCATGACTCTTCGATTTCAGGTTAGTGGTGAGCATCCTTCTAACCAAAACCGAGTACCTATGAGCTATTGTGGTAGGATGGCATGATGTATGACTCCATATATGAATATACATATATTATTCTTTGCATGAATATAGTGGATCATGATGCCAAATAGCTATATCATGTGTATGGTTGTAAATGTTGTCCATTTGGCATGTTTTAAAATTACGTATTGGATAATATTGATGTACATAAATTTGGGAACATTTATGTTATATTAAATTAAGAACATGGTTAAACAAAGTAAAAAATTTTAAATAACATTTAAGAGTTGATGCACATCTTTACTTTCATTGTTCGTGAATAATATACATCATAGAATATTCCATACTTTTGGTTTTTAATCTTATTCAATTGCATATAGTAGAGCATTCATTCTCCAACACAATTTCGTACATGTTGTGACATGAAGTTTCATCTACTAATTGGTTAGAACCTCAAACATTGCCTTGTATATTTTTTAAGGCCCAATTTACTTGATTAGTAAATTGTCATTGGAGGATTAGTAATAAAATATCTTTTGAAATTAGTATATTCAGATGTTTTATTATGTTATCTTCATTACTTATCCAGTCATCTTCAAAATTATGTATATGAATAACATTATATTGTTCACATTATAAGTGCTTATTGTCAAATTTAGTATAATCTTGTGTGCATATTTTTTAATTAAATAAGACTTGTTTGCTCTATTTGCCAAATTCTTCTCTAACATATATCTTTTTTATTTTAATAATGCAAAGTCAAATTACTTGGTCTTGATTTCCAACTTGCTGTCTAAGTCATCGATTTTTCTCATATTATCAAGATATGACACATAATGACACCACAATAATTTAGCCTTTTCTTTCTCATCAAATAGAGAAAAAAATGAGAGCAGACATGCAACATTCACACAAATAACACAAAAAGTATTCAAAATGCAATAATAGCACAATGGAATAATGTAGAGCCAATTGTAGGAATGGCTAATATATGCATGATATGCATTGTTGTGGAGGCATGAAGGAGCATATAAGAAATAAGTTTCTTTGTTTAAAATCATTTGAATAAATCACAAAAACTAGTACAATAAATTGAATTATTAAATTTAATATTGTTTAAATGTGTACACATATGTTTTGTCTAGACATCACTCTTCAAAAGTACAAATCAGCACTAGTTGAAGTAGCATTGCACACCTAAAAGAAGTTCAGAGCCGACACGTATGTTTTGCAATAAGTGACACATAACAATTAGAAGAATGCATCCTTCAACTTGAGGAACTTACATAGATTTCTTTGTTTAAGTTGAATCAATTTTTATATGTAATTCATTTTCATTAAATAATAAAAGTTATACGTACCTATAGCTAGTTCATTTCTTGAAATTGTTACATGATCTCAATAAGAAAGCACGTAAAATGTTATAATAAGTTGGTTATTTATATGTTAATTTTATTCATATGAAATAAACTGAGCATATTTACTATTGAACATAATACTTTTTGATAAACTGTCACAGCTCATGTGACACCTACAATACATATTACTAAAAAGATCACGTCACATAATATTATTAGATCATTATTAATAACTCTATGATTGCTTATTTATAGGTGTAATTGAATCTTGAATGTGACAATTAATGATAACATTTATTTTATATGATTGGATAACTAGGTCAATAATTTCTTACAGAGGAAACTCTATTGTTTGAAGTGGGTAATAATATCACTTTCATTATAAGGTTACCACAACATATCCACAAAGTCATTATATTATATATGAGTTATGATAACTAAATTGTGATGTACATGAATACTTATATATATGTAAATGTATTGTGTAGATATATTAGAATATTGACGCATACTAACTCTGTTTTTTGAATCATAAGTATAGTTGAAATTCAAATGAGCAATTTGATAGTTGAAATTTGGTTTTTCATAATGTTGGTATTCATAACTTATGTCGGTATTTATGTTTTTGGCAGTAATTCAATTGACATGTCTAAAACATTTAAGTAATTGGAAGTAACATTCGAACATTGATGCATGTCTTATTTTTTCATTTATGAACATCATGCATGATAGAATTTATATACTAGTTTTATGTTTCGTTTCACTTCTTATGAGCTATGAGACCATATTCATGTAGAAATTGTTATTATGTATTACATAAACCATTGACATTCCCTTGTGTATATCAACACCCCAATCTTTATTGCTCAAGCTTTATCGAGGGATTTCACCTATTAGTTTGCTTTGTAAACTTAGATGTTATTTCATATATTAACTTTTAAATCTATCTCACTAATCAGTCGCAATTGTCACACCCTCCAACACTAGACCATCTATTGGGATGAATATTTAAGAGTTTAGTTTTATTGATTGTCTTGTTATCATTTAGATTTAGATAATCAGTAATATATTATTATATCAAACACTATTATATGAATAATATGTATACTTTCCTTTTGAATAAATGAAACCAATTAAGTTTTTATTAACAATTTATCAATTTATCAATTTATTTTATTTATATAAAAAATAATTCTTATTATAATACAAAATCAAATCATTTAACCTTGATCCTAAACATAAATCATATAGATTAAGAATAAATCTCCCTTCATTATGCAAAGGTTATCATGATGTAGTGCCTTCCAAACCTGAGATATGGCACTCACTTATAAAATCTAAATTCCACCTAGGGCTCGATATGTCCTAGCTATTGGTTGTTTCCCTTTTTGTTCCTATGCTTCAAATGCCTTCCAAGCTTGAATAATGTGATACATTGATTCACATTGCACAAGAAAATCAAAACAAGGTTTTTTGTGGAAAATGGAAAAATAAGACTAATATTGTCCTTTCAAATCCATGAATCTTTGAAAATAAGAAAAAGGAAAAAAAGCATTAGGCTTTCAAAAAATGTGGATCAATTTTCAACAAAACAATCGAGATAGCCTTTCAAAATGCTTATGTAGGTGTTGGTGCCCGTATTTCCCGTACACAACTTTAAACAAAATCATAGGGTATAAAAAAATGTCTCAGGTGCTATAGTCATTCACAAGGAAAACAAATATTAACATACCATCAAATCAAGAACAACAGAGGCAACAATATTTTTTGCCTCGGTGTCAAAAATTTCAACTGTCTTGCTGACTTCCGTGAAAGCCCTGTTTAAGGTTAAATAAAGTGGTTTAGGTCTTGACGATCATTGGAGGAAAAATATATCTTGAGGAGTGGTGGTGGTGGTGGGGACTTACCAAACTCAAACACGGCTGAATGATTAACAAGGAAGATGCATTTCTCGGAGATCCTCCAAGGGCTTGTTAGAGACTCTTCAGGCTAAAGACACTGTACACACACACTGACATAGATCCTGTCCATTTGTCATTGGAATAACATAAAGAGAAGAAAAAATTCGTAGTGAGGTTTCCCGCTCATTTGCAGCCAGTTTACAATGATGACTGATGAACTTCTAGAGAAATGTGTTGTTTCCCAGTAGGTTTAGGTCTAACCTGATTCATTATTATTCCAATACTTTCAATCAAGCACAATGTGACACAAACTAGCACACCATATGTTATGCTAATTTGTGATAATATAATTTAACTTTTTAAATAATAAATTAAATGCAACATGTTTTTATTACTTTTGGTCCTTTACTGTGTAACATAAATTTATCTAAAGACATAGAGATCTTTATCACTTGAAAAATGAGATTTATATGTGCCCAACATCCTGTGTGCATGACTAATGAGGCTCACAAAGTGTAATTTTTTTAAAATTTTAATATTTGTAGGCTACTAACACTTTGATAAGGTGATAGTTTATTGCGAGACTTTACTTCTTCATATATAGAATTTTCATAACATACAATCCACTAAAGGAAATGTGCAACAAAATGCGGCTAATAGCAAAGTGACAATTGGATGGTGAGTTATGTAATCAGGTCTGTGCAAGCTTGGTTGTAGCCTTAGCCTCATGTTGTTGTACTTTCATGTGTGACAGAACACTCTGTGCACTACAACACCGATAGTGTAGTATTTGCACATGGAGTAGCAAGTATGTGCACTCCATATTACATCCAATGCATGTGTGTATTGGGGCACAAAGTGCAACTTTGTTTAAGATGTTTCCATTGTCGACTACTGGTGCATTGACAAGGTGATGTCCTATTGGAAACCTTGCCTTTCACATTGATGGAACTATCGCAACATTCAATTTGCAAGTGTTAATTTGTGGCACGATGCCATCTATGATAAAGAAAAAGGTGGATGATGCAATATGCAAAGGGTTTGTGCATGTTATGCTTCGTCCCTAGTCATGTGCAATTGTTCATAGTTCTCAAGTGTGGTTTGTTGCAGGCTGTGCAGGTGATTGGTGGTGTAACATTTTTTGGGATTTTTAGCACTGCTATGTGTTCGTTCTAGTATAAGGTGATGCCCAATTAAGAGATTTCATTGTGCATGTTCAAAGTGTCACTCTTTTTGTTCTGTGTGGGACTTTGTGAAGTACAATTATGCTCACTTTATTGTGGACATTTGGTAATGCCATCTACCTTTAGCAACGCCTTTGTCATCAGAGTTCTTGCAATTTTGTTATATGATGTATGGCAGCATCCCAGTGTTTTGTGAGTTGGAATTCTACACATGCAACATTTTTGTGGTTGAATTTCATGGCTTTTTCTCACCATTGCCATATCTCAAGATAAGTGAAGCAAGAATGAGGTGTCACTTTAATAAGGACTTGACATGGCACAATGTGAAATTGTCACACTTTTCATGCTACTTGGAGGTTTATTTTGTGTGATATTTGCCAATGTCACAGTGAAACTTCTATGGTGCAAATTACACTTTGCCATGTGTTGGTTGAGTGTGCTATTACCTTTACATGACATGATGCATGGTGGAAAGCCTCACTCTCATGCTATGTATTCCTATGCATGCAGCATGGTGGGGCCTTACAAGAGTCATGCTGAACAACCTCGATTTGTGAGGTGCAATACCTTTTAGCCATTTTAATAGTTTGTTGATGGGTTTATGCCATAATAGATCATTTTTATTATTGTGCTATTTCTCTAGATCTTGTTGGTTTTCATGCCATGTGTATGTTAGCCAAAGCCTTCATCCATAATTAGGCCTATTCTATTTTTTTTTAAATCTTTGAATCTCTTTGGGCTAATGGGATTAGTTTACCTTAGACTACTTTTGCACAAAGAGTTATTTTTTGTGGTGGTGCTTCTTATGGCTTGGCTACCTCTTGGTGTTGTCGATTATTATTTGTAGGGGTTTGTCAGCTAACCAAAGCATTTTAAGGATGAAGTTCATAAGTTTCCTTCTTTTCTATCAGATTTGTACATTTTCATTCAATTATCTTGTTCATGCCACACTTCTCATGTCTTGGAACTTTTTTTTGTTATGCAATTGAACATGTGATCGTCCCTTCTCACGTGATGACACAGTCATTAAAACCATGCATTTTTATGTTCATTCACCACCAAGGAGGGTTGTCATTGAAGAATCCTATTATTGAGTGGCAATGTTTCAAAACTTGATGAATGGCATCAAAACATGAAAGCATTCATTATTCCTTTGTGAAGTGTCACCAGACATGACGAACATGCCAACTATGACATGAGGTGCTGCCTAGTGCTTTATCTTTGTGTTTAAACCTAGTTTATCTTGTCAGAAGTCATCTACTTATCTGAAAGAATAATCCTTGCATGTGTAACTATAAGTAATTTTAAACTGTGAAATAGTGAATGACTCATTTAAAATGTTGCTGTTTATTTGAAAGCACATGCTACTTTGAAAACCATATAATTTTAGAACTAATACATGCATTGAATCCTATCTTATTCATGGCATGCATTTATTAAATATAAGGTCAATTTGGGCTTTCACCTAGCTCTTTAACTTTTGATGATACGTTATTGTATCACTGTGTATGTTATGCATCATTCAACTTTCCACCATATCAACATTGGATGGTAATATAAGGGCTTGCCATGGTGGTGATGGTTGATGGAGAATTAGGGTTTGATTCTAAAGAGGTAGCTTGAGACATGGCTACCACCTCTAGGGAAGGTAGTAAACCAACAAATTTCCCAATCTTGCATGGTGAGGTATTGGTGATAGATAATAATATAGGCTCCATAAGTCCAATAATTTGAAAAAAGTATAACCTAAATCACCTAATGAGAATCCTTTGTAGGGAAAGTCTAGTTTAAGTAGCCACAATAATCTTAACTCCAATAGCTTATGTTTAAGTTGTAGTTAAAAAGCTCATAGTAATACCATTGTTTGGGTTGATCGGTCTACCTTTTTGTGTACACTTTCCACCCTAATCATTTTGTTAATGATGTAGTTTGTCTTTATCTAGCTTGGTTGTGCCTCCATCATATTACTTTCTAGAAATTAAATTGCTTAAGGCAAGCTCATACTTTGGATACATTATCATGGTATAACATTGTTTGATTTTGATACTTTTATGATGGCCTTTAAGATTGAAGTAAAGATTAAAAGGGACAATCATGAGCACACATATCTCATAGTAAGAGTTAACATTCGTGAATTTGTAAAAACTCATTGCAAAAGAATTTCCAAATGTTTTTTAAATTAATAAAGAATGAGAGTTAGGGGCTTGAAGATGATCAGATACCATCGTAGTCTTAATAATAAACGATGTTAAAAAAGGATAGGTGCATGTCACTGTTTGGACTCCATTAGCATTGTGTGTAAAATCAAAGTCATTGGGTTCCTTGGTAAAGTAAGAGCTAAAGTCTAAAACATACTATCTTTAACAAAGTTCGCATATAAAAACATTAAATACCCAAAATTAAAGCGATTTAGGCGAGGCATTAGCAGATCTCAAATAAATTCATTTAAAACTGCATGGTGAGAAACTGTCTTTAAAATTATTTCCTTCACACTTTTTGGGGGACAAAAACTATTGTAGGAACAATTATTTACTATTGTCAAAAGTAATTGATTAACTACAATAATGACTGTAATGTAATTTGATTCAATCACTGTTCCATGGGCATTGAGAAGTAGGGCTTTCAAAATTTATATTACTTTTATGATAGCAACAATGTCCTTGATAGTAGTTGGATATGAAACAGAAGTTTTTCTGACAATAGCAATAGACCTACCTATGTAATTCTATCTAATAGTACCAAATGTACCATTTATGTCATCATGCAAAATTGCATCATGTTTTAATTTAATCCAACCTATTGGAGGAGTCAAATAAGAGATAACAAACAACTGGTGAAGTCCACCAGAGCTCCCATTGGTCATGATCAATGCGTTGTAGAAAGTAGCGAATATAATGCGATTCTTCTTTGATGTGCAATTAAATTGAGTACCTTTTTTTGCTTTCAACTACAAATTCTTGTTATTTTAAAGGTACAATAAAGATAAAGTTGTACATTTGACTACATGGGAAGTCATAGCCACTTACACATTCATAAACATCCAATTAAGGATTTAAATAATAGAAGTCACATCACTGTACTTAATCCACCAAACATGAATTTGTAATTTACGAAGCTACTAAACCAGAGTTCTTTCATTATATACCATTCTCAGAAATAATGTTTCATATCTTCATTGGTAACATGAATAAGGAAAAAGTTTAGATGTCTAAATCCATCTTGCATGAAGACAGGTGTAAGTAAGAAGTAGATTTAATGTTAATCTCTGAAGGAAAATGTTTACTTAAGGTTGCACCATCTCTTTCCAGACCCACACAACCTCCTCCTTCGGTGTACATATACATCTCATTGTATACAGTCTGTAAGTCCAACGCCATATCCTCACCCAATGTGAAGCATAGAACATTCATTTGATTTGATTTAACATTAGGAGAATGTAGAATCTAAAATACCAAATCAGACATGAATAACTTCTAAATTTTTTTTTCATCTGACACCTCATGCTCCTTCATTAGCTCTATTACAAATATCAAATGCTCCACATCCATGTTAAAAAAAGTTGTTTTAGTAGCAATAGGATGGATTCCAAGAAAATTAACCAAAAAAAGAAAGCAAAATTGCTTGCAACAATTCATTAAACCATATTGTTTGTGGTACAAGGGGCTCCAATTTTGAGTGACATACATGTTTGAGATGCATTATAAGGCATATGAAAAGTATTATTATCGTAATGTATTTTTTATCTAAAGAACTAAACTCATAAATTATCTTCTCAAGTAACACCACACCTTCCATGTTTTGCAATCAACCTCGACTACTAGGTCGAAGAACTACAAACTCCAAGTCTAACACATTTCTTAAGTGCTATATTTTTCAATAGGCATAGTTTATTTTGCTATTATCATTCGAACTACTCCACAAATAACGACACAACAATATGTTTTATTCTATAATAGTGCAGCTTGGAATTAAGTTGTAGACTAAGCAATAAGTAAGAATAAAAGTTAACATCGAGTTCATCATGACATTGTGGCCCACCATTAATAATGATTTGATCATCCACCTCAAGACACAATTTTCTAGTTGATTAGTATTGAATTTCAATTTTTTCCCTAAAGTTTTGTTGCTATAATTGGTATCCTAGATATTTTAATTAAGCATATGAAAATTTTAAGAAATCAACTTTCTACACTTGTACTTCTTCTCTTTACTAAATAACACTCTAAATTTGTTTAGATTGATCACCTCACCTAAGTGATGCACTTACTGCTCAATAATACTCTAAATATTCTTCATTATACCACAAGTTGATGGTTCATAAATCATGATGCCATCAACATATAAAAGGTGTGCAGTTATCATGGAAGTAGGGAAATTCCTTAGTTGAATTGAGACAACATGATCAAACTGATACTAATAAGCCATAAGAGATACTTAGACATTGTTGTAAAGTGGTATGGATTGAGAGGACATCGTTGTCTTAGTTACTTCGATCAATGATAGATATAAAATATTAAACATAATCCTAAATCTTGGTGTGGTGATATAAGGCCCAATCCAACCACAACAAAGTGTAAGGAACTACCAATGTTTAATCATATCCAACACAAATTTCTAATTTTCCTTATCATAAGCATGATCCATATCAAATTTCCAATTTTCTAGTCAATTCTTAAGCATATCCCTATCTAAAACCCCTGTTACTTGCATCAATGATAGATAAAAAATGTTAAAAATAGTCCCAAATCATTGTGTGGTAATATAAGCCTTATTCCAACCATAACAAAGTATAATGTACTGCCAATGCTTAAAAATATCCAATACAAATTTCTAATTTTCGTTAACATAAGCCTAATCCATATCTAATTTTACTACCATCAAACCTTCTTTGGAAGAAGACAGGTGCAAATAGGTTTTTTTTTCTCATTCAAAAAAATATTATCCGATATAGCACGAGATAACACAAAAGCAAATTGCTCCCTGACAAAGGTATTTTGAAGCATTACCCTATGTCTAACCACCAAAATTTTGGTCTCTACTTTGTTAATCAAAATGTAACGGCTAATGAGCCTAAACTTCTTTGGTTTTGATGCTCCTTATACTTTAAGGATGAATATGGCTTGTGTGTCCTTTCAAAATTTTTATATAAAGCTATCTTTAATGAATTATTTTGCCATTATAATAATGTCCATTTGTGTGATCTTCCAATAAGCATGTACAAATTCAACTGAGAAGCCATCCAAAAGATGGGATTTATTTCTTTTGTTGGACATCATTATAAATATGATCTTATCATCACTTATTAAAGTCACAAGTGTAATCTCCTCTTCATCATTATTAATTATCAAACTATTTTATATTTTATTATCATCTAAATTGGTCTTTATCTTAAACAACGTAAAGGTATACCACTCAATTAGGAAAGAAATAGGTCAAAGGAATATTCTATTTGACTAAGAAAGGTATTAATGATTACATTTGAAACTCTTGATATAATTATGATAAATAATATTAAAATTTTAATGACTCCAAAATAATTCAAATTCAATCATAATTTTTGTAGTCAATCTTGTAAGAAATAATAAGTATCATATATATATATATATATTCTATTCAACTAAGAAAGGTATTAATCATTACATTTGAAACTCTTGATACAATTATCATAAATAATATTAAAGTTTTAATCACTCTAAAATAAATTAGATTTAATCTTAATTTTTGTAATCAATCTTATAAGTGATAATAAATATTATATATATATATATATATGTATACATATATATATACATATATATACACAAATAATTAAGTTTAGATAAATGATTTTTGAAAGATGTTTATATGTTCAAAGACATATATTATTTTAGAATTATGAAAGAATAAGGGTACAAATTAGATGGAAGCTATAAGAAAAATACTCATATGAACTATGGGAATGATTATGTAAGATTCTTGAATGATTTCACTTTATAAAGTAGCTTAAATATATTAAATATTTATTAAAATTATTATTACGTAGTTTTTAAAACTAAAATATTTATCATATTTTAAAAAAACATCTTATTAAAGGATTTTTAAAATTTAACATTATGTTATTGTTTTGAAAATTTAGCTAACTTAAATAATATGAGAAACAAAATTAATTTGCTAAAAGATCATTCTTTAATAAAACATTAAACATTTGACTAGTTCCTTAATAGATATTAAACATTCTATCAAGAAATATTTGTTAGTTTAAACTCAGCCATCGTTTGTATATTCTATTGAAAAATTATCAAAACATTCGATAATTGACTTATGGAAAGTCCAGTAAAAATTTGATAATCTAATTGCTTAATTTATTAATGGTCATATGGGGTTGCCAAAGTCATCCTCTAAAAATTTCTGTTTATTCTATTTAATAGACATTGGATAGCTAGTTTAATAATGATATGATAATAATTAGACCATCTCATAAATATTAAATAAAAATATGCTAAAAATTGTGTTCTTTTAGAAAATTATCAAATTATTTGATAGATAATCTCATTGTTAGCAACTCAAAATTGAGCAATATCAAAGGGCTGTAGAAATGTTCGATGAACAATTTTAATCATTGTTTAATGGTACGACGTTTAATTTGATAAATAGTTTGTTAAATTTTTTAGATAAAAGATGTACAAATTATAGATTGCGTTCAGGTTGTCTAATGGGTGGTAAAGTCTAGCTTGGCTAATTGGCTATTTATATTTTCTCATTGAAGCATTGCTAATAAGGATTAAGGCATTAAGCAAGAATATGAAAATATCTTAGAAGACATAGAAGGTTGGTAAGCTAAAATAGATAGTTTTTAAGAATTACAAACAACCACATTAGTTTTATAAATAGATGGAAAACCCCATTGCATTGAATAAATGCACTCACTACATAAAAACTTTGATATTGCAATCAGAACTTATATATCCAATTAGCATCATTTTTTAAAGAGTTATATATTTTGCTCAATTAATTTTTATAGAGTTTATGTAAAATATTGATATTGTTGTTATTGAATTTGGCTTAATCCAACTAGGATTTGGAGTTGTTTGCTTTAAGCCTTATGTGAGAAAAGATTTATTTATAGAAAAGATTTCCAATTGTAACCTTGTGTGGGAAGGTGTTTACTTTTGGACCTTCTGTCAAGGGAATTGATGCCTTAAATTTTTTTCACTGGGAAAAAAAAATTGTAAGGCTTCTT
The DNA here is from genome assembly GCA_023846275.1 of Vanilla planifolia. Lineage (NCBI taxonomy): Eukaryota > Viridiplantae > Streptophyta > Magnoliopsida > Asparagales > Orchidaceae > Vanilla > Vanilla planifolia. The sequence goes on along the minus strand of JAIUJO010000200.1, from coordinate 700,984 downwards.
TGCCAACACTTATGATAAAAGAAAGGAGAAGTGATAGGCCCGAGAAAAAATGTCTAAAGGGTAGATATAAATTTAAGAATAGGAAATTAATTCATCTAAAAATTTAATATGTTCTTATTATTTTTCTTTACTTTTATTTTACCAAAACATTTTTTTAATTAACCACGATTTGCCTACTTATTAGAGACACGTCTAGAGGTTGTTGGCTTGAGAATAGCATTCATCTCAAAGAGTGAGTGTCAATAATGAAAAGAACATGTCCATGGACCCATTTTAATAATATTCTTCAATCTTCCTTGTAATTGTACTTCCTTGGAATTACACTACTATTAAATTTTAATTAGTTAATACTATTTTTAAATATAATTTGTATATTTGAATATATGGTTTTTTAAAATTATTTTGAATAACAATTTTTTGAGAATAGATAAAAATTTAATGAAAAGTTTTTATAAAATAAAAATTATTTTTGGCTTAAAAAGTTAAAAAAATGAAGGATACACATAAGTCCTACCCTTTTTATAAAAATCATATTATAATATGTTTTTTTATATTCTCTCCCATCTAATTACATTCTTTTAATAACAAACTTAAAATTTTATCTTTTAAATTTTACATGATAGATTAATTGAGAAAATCTACAAATTGTTTTATTAATTATTTACTAATTGAACTCATACAAAAATAAATTCCATTTTTATAATCCATTCTAAGAATATCCATTAATAATAAATGAATTATTATGTGCTTGCATCATTTTACCAATAAACTTCCTAACTCCCAATCACTGTCCTAAATTGAATATTATAATACATGACTTGACTTTGTGATTGCAAATATTTTTGGTATCTTTCCTATGTTTGATGTAAACGTTTTTCACACAAATAATATTAAAAATATGAAAAATTGGTCATTCACAATTTTTTATTTCATTTATTAATTTTTTTTAAGCATTTATTTAATCATTTAAACGAATCAACATAAAATAAATGTACCATATGTTAACCAATGTGTTTTGGTAAGGAAACATATGACTTTATGAGAGGTCATAGAGGAGACTTCTAACAACCATTTTTATATTATTCATGTGATTTTTTTAATAGCAAGCTAATATTACGAGATTAGGTTAGCAAACTTTGCCTTGGAATCACTTGTGACATATTATTTTGTCACATACATTTTGCTATGTTGAATTAAAAACTTATTTTCCCTTTTTTATGTAAAGTTGGTCTTTATCAAATAAAGATAAAGCGGTATACCATTCAATTGGAAAATAAATTGAGCAAAAAGATAGTTGATTCATTGTCCTACTCAATTATGTAAATTTGTTAAATTCTAAACTTTTGATATAATTATCCCAGACGATACTATTAACATCATCAATATAAAATTATTCAAATTTAATTTTAATTATTACAACTAATCTTATTAAACTAATGATTATCTAATACATATATATATAATTATGACTAAATAAGAGACATATATATATATATATATAATGAACAAGTGTACAAATTAGAAGAGAAAAATGAAAAATATGAGAAAAATATTAAGGTCATCAATGGGGGATGCATGTCTTTGATGCTTGAATAGTTGAAGAAATAGAGGTAGCTTAAATATATTAAGTATTTACCAAAATTATCGTTACATAATTTTTAAAACTAAAAAATTAGTTATCATATTTTCTAAAATACAATGCATTAAAGGATTTTAAAAATTTATTGTTATCACGGAAATTATGATTTAACTAACCTAAATAACATGAGAAATAAAATTAATTGACTAAAAACTTTCAATTGAATAAATATCTTTCATTAAAAAGTGAGTCTATTTGATGAACTCTAAGAATTAATCATATTTTTTTCGAATGGTCAATCATTTGCTTATTGCTAATTGAAAATTAAATATGGAGATATTATTATTTTTTAAATAAGACAAGAATATTATGTATTTTTAAAGTTATTATTTTGTAAAATAAATGTATCATCAGCTCTCATAAATCTAATGAACACAACATTTTATAATATTTAGATTTGTTTATAATTGTATTCATAGATGATAATTTGATTTATTCAAATTTTTTAAAAGAACATATTATATATTTACTTATAGTGTTACAAATTATGAGAGAGAACTAATTATATACTAAATACTTTAAGTCTAAATTTGGGAATATGTTGTTTTAATAATCATGAATTTGACCAAAACTCATAGCAATATAAAACAGAAAGAAATTTGTTCAATATGTAAATTATTATAGAAAATTTGCGAAAAGATTATCAAATATAACCTCTCCATCACTAGATCGCCCTAAAAAAGAATCAAATATAAATGAGACTCGATTTATGAAAATAGCTTTTAGATATTTAAAGATATTGAATTTAGTTTCAAAATGACACTTCTAGAATTTATAGATGCATATCGTTTGTGCATTGATTCATGTTTACAATATCTCTATGACTTGATGTAGTATAAAAAAGTGATTATGTATACAATCAAACAACTAAAGCATTGTGAAAATAATTACTTTGTTCATGACCTAGACTTGGCGTTCATAATATCTTTATAAAAAAATAAATACATTGTTTATGTGAAGTTAAGTATAATATTTTTACATATTATTGATAGTACACATTCCTTTTTTGAATTGCAACAATGAAATTGAAATATAAGAATACTGGACAACTAAGGAAGAAATGAAGGAGATGAGGGTTTTTGTAATTAGATGATTAATTTCTCAACAAGTTTCTTTCAAAGATTTTAAATTCACAAAGTTTTCAAATTTAAAGAATCTAAAAATATTTCAGGTAACACTCTTATACAATTATATAGATGCTTAAATATATTATTTTATTATAAAATGTATAATATTTTAATTTCTAAAAGAAACATATATGTTTTGACAAAATAAAAAAATTCTACAAATTCTACATTACAATGAGACCATCTATGCAAACATGAACTGCTACATGTAAGTGGGTGTAGCTTCTACACATAAAAGGCCATATACACACTCATTGACCTATTGTTCACATGGTAGGTAGCTGACATGTGAGCATGTGATAGGTGGCTTGGAATATAAAATGTGTCAAAGTGGTTTAAGAAGTTTAATCTATCAATAAATAAATGATGAATAACAAAACTAAGAGAAATATTGTAACCTTCACCCATTCATAAATAGGTCTTAAACATTGTGATAGAGTTACCTCAATCACCAATAGGTCTGGATTTAATATAAGTGCTGTAGATAGATTAAAAAAATATATTTATTTTCATGTATGCAGACAACGTATTTAACATAAATGTTGGCTCATATCTATATGAACCAAATTATTAAATTACATGGTTCAGAAAAACTATTATATTAGATATGAAACCTAACTTTACTTTGCATGTTTGAAAGATAATGATAGACTTTGAAATAAGTTTAAAATTTAGCAGTCATTCATCTTCAAATAGATAAATAAATAAATAAAGAGAATCATTAAAATTAAAAAAGATTTACCTAAGACATCGTATATTAGATCTTGGAGGAGGTTAAGAAAGTCATTTTTCATTAATAATTTTTTAATAATAATAGGTATCAATATAATTTTGAAATTGCATCATATGAGGCTATAAATGAAATGAAGTATTTGTTAATATATGTTTGAATAAAAGAGGAAAAAGAGTTTTATTGGATCATTAGATTATTGAGAAAGCCACAAAAGGAAAAGAATTATTCAACATCAAGTAAAGATAGCTCAAGGTAAGAAGAAAAAGTACCTTGATGCAAAGCATTAATTAATAAAATTTCAAGAAAGAGATCATGTATTAATTAAAATTTGTTAAATGAAAGATATTATAAGAATTGAAAAATAAGATGAGTTAAAATCTAAATTTATTGGCCCCTCTAAGTTCTTAAGAGAGTTGGACAAGTGATATATTTGATTGTTCTGACTCTTTATACATCAGGAATTCATAATGTATTTCATCTTTTATTTTTGTGATGATGCAATCCATATCCTTATTATGATATTAATTATATCAGTCTAGACATCAAAATTTACACAAATTTATTTAGAAATATAAGTGAAGATCTTAAACAACATCGAGATGCTGCTAAGAAATAAAGCCATTCCAATGGTAAAGTTTTATAAAAATAGGAAGTGGAAACAAAAGCTACATGGGAAGTGGAAGCATACATGATCGACTAATAGCCAAAAGTTTTCTAAATTTGAAGACAGTTTTTATGGAGGGTAAGATTGCAACATCTCCAAATTTATATATATATATATATATATTATATACTATAAATGATAAATTAAGTTAATAATGTTTTAATAATATTTGTTTGGATGTAATAAAGTCAGCTGTTATAAATATGATATTTATATTTTAAAATATTATTATATTAATATAATATTAAAAAGTATGTGATTATTTTAAATGAATTTATGAAGTTTATTAAGATAAATAATTAAAAGAGCTTCTCAAAAGTAATCCAAGGCAATGAGTTAATAATTTTTAAAAGTTTAAATAATTAGTAATAAATTTTAAGATAAATATACATATATTTAAAATTTTGAAATAATATTTTTGTAATTTCATAAATTAATTTCTCATAGCTCAACATAGATGGGATTGAAGGTGATATTTGGCTGTGTTAAGCGAGTTACAGAAAAGAGAATAAATAAGTCAGAAAGAGGAAGCTCAAGTAGATTAAGAAAAGTGAGTTGAGAGAGAAAATGAAGGAAATCAAAAGGTTTAGCTTGGAGAGGGAAAAGAAGAAAAAAATCAAGATGGATATTGGAATGATTTGGTGCAACTAGAAGAGTGTGGAATGAAAAGTGAAAGTAATAGAGTCGTGAGAGGCCGTTTACAGCTAGCAAAGCAAGGATCAATAATTAGTTGAGGTAAAGTATGAATTCAAGAGTTATTTTTATTTGAATTAAAATTTGTTTATATGCAATAGTAGAACCCTGTTAGGTAGAGAAAAAAACTTATGCTAAGGCTTAGTTTGACTTCATTAAATGAAAATGATCATTTTTTATCGATTGATTTTCAACCTAAAAATCATTCACTAAGTAGGAAATTAGACTATCAAAATAAGCAACTTAAATTATCTATTATTAACAAAATCACATATCATCATTTGGGCTAATGAATTTTATAATCTCTATCACTTGATAATGATAAATATTTTAATGTTAAAGATATTAATAAAAAATTATAATAATACAAGACATTCCCCAAAATATATGAATTTAAACTGACATGATCTTGGAAAATAAATTTCTATATTTTGTTAATACTCTATTTGCATATGACTTATAAATTTAGAAAGAGGGTTTAACAAAGAGGTTTTGAAAATAAGTTTAACATTGGAGAAAATAAATTTTTGTGAAAATTATTTTTAAAATACAAATGTTTTTATGTTTGGTGAAAGACTTTTAAAAAACAAAATAAGAAGTATTTTGCGAACACAACCTAAATATGAAAAACAAATTGAAGGGTGCCACATGGCACCCACCAAATACAATAATGTGACAAGTCATTTTTTACAATAACCATTTAATTCCATTTTTGCTTTAAGAAAAGTGCTATAATGAATAAATTAATACATTTTGCAAGCTAGATTAATAAAAAAATATTCAAATTTTTTAAATAGTTATTTACAAATAAAAAATCTTATGAACATGATTTTATTTTCTATAATATATTTAATGAATAATTTTTAACTGACTTGCCAATAAAGATTGTTTCAAATATTGTTAAATTGTGAGTAGGTGAAACCCATTTGTGGAGCTAAAGGTAGGCAAAGAAGCATGCCAGAAAAGTACCTATTTGAAAGAAGGGCTCAATCTTTCTCTACAAGTTTTTTGGTCAAGTCAAGAATATACTGTGCGTAAGCGCAAAGTTGGTTTTTTAACATAGTGCAAGATTCCTTATATTTTGTCCATGAGCATCATCTCATCTACAATCCCTTTCAACCTCCCACGTTAGCAATCCAGTTTCACCTTGTTGAGCTAAGCTTTAATTGCAAGTCGTAGATCTCTATATTGCTTGATGAAGCTTCCCACAAGAGCATACATCCACAATAATAACAGTTGAGGAATCAGTTATTCATGTGAAGTCAAATATGAAAAAAAAATCAAAGAAATCTCACACCAAAATTATAAAAGCACAACTGAAGGATACATGATTCATGCTTGTATTAAATCTAAAGTAGTCTCAAAAGAAGAGGGAACTTTCATTTCAGATGCAATGTTAAATTAGACACTGAAAACATTACTTTTGCATTTGAAACATTACTAGCTTTTTTTTCTAAGGTTGAGACAATATAACCTCAGTAGTTTCTCAGAAATGAAGAACAAAAAATAAGATGCATTTAAGATTGACATGAACAAACCACCATCTATTTAACTATTTACTAAATATGCCTTTTTATTGGGTTGGGGTGGAAGGGACGGGAAAGGGTTTTTAATCGACATTTGCAATTAGCCTTGTTAAGAAAGACTTACTAAACAACTAGATTGAAAATAAAATTGAGAAAGAGGAAGGAATGGTTTAAAGTGAGAGAGAAGAGGGGAGAGACATGTAAACAAGAGAGGGAAAGAGAGAGAGTAAAGAAGGAATTAACAAGCATGTTCAAAGCAGTTTCTGGGTCACTTAAAAAATGAGCTTGTTCAAAGAAAAACACTTATGCAAAACTTCTGACAAAACGTTATAAATAATAGCTAACTCCTTAAATCAATGATTCATGGATTTACCATTTGTTTCCTCTATTAAAGTGATGACAATCAACTTTTCAAATTACAATAATGAAAAGCATACATGAATAGTAAAAAAAGACAATTTCACATGAAAATTCCAAATTCAAAAGAAAATAAAAACTCATTTTCATACTTTCAAACATCTTCATTAGAACTCAAATAGATTGTTGTAAAAAGAAACATCACTTTTATCACTTCTGCTCTAAGTTTTCCTCCCAACAAGCATCTCACATCTTCGATGTCATCGTAGCTTATAAAGCAAAAAATTGATTCCAAGTCACTTGAAATATTCCGTTTGATTTCACCCCAAATATGATAGCTTATTTGAGCCTTTATAGGCCTCTGAGCCACGCACCACCATCCAATTGCATATCGAAAATAAGGACAATAAATGCTTGATCTGCAAGTCTACATAAATTACCCTTCAGTGCTTAATGTTTAATTGTGAGAAAAATATGATTCAGCTCTCAAGCATCTTTTTTCCAAAAGATTTGTGTAGTTCACGTGGCATTGACTTGTGATTTTGATATCCTATAGGTTGATATACAACTTAGTACATATGATCTGCTCAATATCCATCTACATTGGACTTAAATAGACTCAACATTTTAGTAATCTTTCAATGAGATAATTGAGTGTTGGACATCTACACAGGTAACCTCTTCAAAATTTTAACTCTTTTTGTTCATCATTTCTTCTCATCATTTTTCTTGAAAACTCAATAGAGTAATGCATATTATTAGCTCGTTAATAGTGCTAAGTTTGTTAGCATGTCTATTTAAATATCTATACTAAGAATTTTGATAATACCCTATCAATCAATAGCCTGATGTCAAGAAACTTCAATTGCATGGGCAAAGTCCTTTACATGACAAATTGCATTTCCAAAATCATTGATTGTAATATAAATCATACTTTTCCTATTCTCTTAGAAGATTTTTTAAATCTTGTAGTCCCTTTACATGCCTTTGAGAAGACTAGGTTTTGAATTTTGCTGTGGAGAGAGCCACATATCCTGAAGTTAAGGAATTTGGCAAAGTACTACTACACAACTAATATATGTATCCTATGGTACTCTTCTAAATATCGATATCACATTTTAACCTACAATTTATGTAACATTAGAGTACTATGACATACCTTCATATAAATAAGAACCTATTCAATTCTTTGCCAATGTTTTCTATATGGGTAACAAAACCAGCTATATATTTAGGTTCAAGCCTTATACTTAAAATGATACCCATAAGATTCCTATCATAGGTGGGTATCATATCTTGCACAAGTATTTCCACTCATGAAAATTTGGTGATCGCTCTTTGCTTAATTTAAAATGACTTCTAAGTGAAGTATATAATCCATCTATACTCGAACTTATTCATACTAGATTTGTATCAACTAATTAAAGCGAAGTATAAAATGGTTTTATGGATTTTTTTATGTTTTACCCAAAGTAAAATAGTAGCACCACTCAAACAATAGAGCCTTCATAGGCTTGAAGTGTTGGTGATATTTTATTCATATAATTCCCCCTTTAGTAAAGGAAGGGTCATGCTACACTTTCCTAGAGAAAGTGAGTTTCAAGGAAAGATAAAGTTCTCATTAGCCAGTTGGCTAGGACAGTTTCCTTTCAATACATTTCATAAGCTTTTTGACTTCAATAACCCTTGAAGATCACTTACAAAGTCAACCGATGCACACTCGTGGTAACATGAAATAATGTATGAGCATAACCATAATGACAACTGGCTCTATGAATATATCTTGTAGGTCGACAACAAGAAATATGAATTAAAATTGTGACCCAAGTAAGACCCAAGATTTTGGCATGTTGTTATATTTTGTTGTTATAACCTAAACTTACTACTTTAAGATGTTATCTCTCTTTCACTATTTCATATCAATAAAAATAATATTTTATTCTAAAATGTATCTCAATATCTTAAAACCTTGGTATCACATATGAAATTTTTAATTTTTCTCTTCATCTTTTATACGAGAATAGGAACTATTGTCTCTTTACAGAAACTAAGAATCATGTTTTGCTTAGAGATTTCAACTTTAGACATCACTCAATAATCATTCATTATCATCTTTAACCCTTGGTGTCATAGGCCTACCAAGTTTTGCTTGAATCAACTCAGACCACATTGTATTATAAAAAGTATCATTCCAGCACAACAATATTAGGAGACAATCATATTTTAAGAAGGTATTGTCTCTTTTTGGTTCTCTAATATTATTCAAAAAAAAAATTTTCTTTAAATGACATATTTACATTATAAAACAATGTTTATATATATATATAGCTTTGATACATTTTCTATCTTCCAAGTGTAAGAATATTCATACACTTATCTACCTAGAAATAAACTAGGAGTAACTAATCCAATAATTATCTATATAAAATATCATCTAATGATCACTCTCATTTTTTTATCAAGGATGTTATAGGCTCATTAGCTCTAGCTTGGTTTTTCTTTAAAGTACGTAATATTATAAGAGGTATCAATTTGATACCACAATATCACAACATAACGTATCATGTTGAGATATTATTATTCTTTGGCTTATTCCATACTAACCAAGACGAGTTTTATCCCATAAGGTACATAGACATCCACTTTTTTCTAAAATTAGTATTTTTAGTTACAATAAAAGCTACAATTCTTTATTAAATTTGACACCAAATTTTTTGATTTTAGAGAAAATTTTAAATAAGATACTACCAAATTATATGTTTTGATATTATTATTTAGAAAGATTTCTTTTCAAATTAGGACTAGAAAAAATAATACACAAACAATTTTTTATTCTCAATAATGAATAAATGAGAAAAATATGATTCTTCACTCCAAATACGGTCATCACAACGACTTCTTTTAGCTACTTTGTCCCTCGATAGGACTTCTTCCAGGGCCACATCTGTGACATCCTTCGAGCTCTTCGAGTAGTCACATCCTTTCATAATTCATTAGTCTCGACAACTAGTTCTAGTCATGAAATGAAATTTGTAAAAGGGGATTGCACAACACAATGTTAATAGGTTGCACCACTAGAATACGATGTTGGAGGGTTTGACCACAACTATTTGATCTCCCAAAAAAAACTTCTAAGTCGATCTCCATATATGGAAAAATTGTACGCATGCAAACATTGTCTTTAACCTTCTTAAAGACAAATGGGTTGTTCCACATTGCCTTTGAGTTTCCTTCACCCACCGTTTAATTGTTCTAATCAATATGATGCCATAAAACGTCCATCACCTTGAAACCATATTCCCCTCAGTGCCTATGATACCTTTGCCTATTACAATTTTGTGGCTTTTCCATCAACTTTTAAGTTTATGCTACAAAATGGCTTGAATGTGTGCACTAGATAAATTCTTAATTTGGTTTTGAACATTCTCAAATGCCTTGCACCAAAATTGCATCAATTCTTCATTTTCCATTTCTGGCCTTGTGCACTAGATAAATCAAGATCATATGCTTGAATTTGTACTACTTTAGTCTAAGTTTCCACCTTTGGAATGACTCATCAAAGAAACTAGTTTTTCTTCATTCATGGGCTTTTTGCATGAACATGTTTTTGTCTCTCCTATCAATTTCTTTGTTTCTTCCTCCCTTGTTTTCTATCCCTCTGCTCTCCTCTAAATAACCTAAACCATCCCATATATACTTCCATTAGACTTGCTAATGCACGTGCTCTTGACCACCTTCCAGTTTTAATAGTACACATATTCAACATATGGCATACTTAGATATTGTCAGAATAATGCAAAAAATTAACCTTAAAGAATTATATACTTTTGAGGGGATCATCAATATCCTAATACAAAATTATGACCAAAAAAATCAAAGCAGTGATTAAAATCAATCCTAACTAGATTGTTGAAAAAATTAAAAAATAATTGAAAATGTTAATAAAAAAATAATCATTTGCAAAAACAAGATGCTTTCGCTACACTTAATATAGTAGACATAGTTTTAGTAAAATATGTGTACTACATTTCTTTTAAGCCAATTGAAAATCCTAAAAAATTTCATACCAAATTTTTAGGCTACATATCATGGGCTCACTTTGATAGTTGTTTCATGTTATATTCACATTGCAAAAGTGTAAACCACAGTTGCACTCTAATTCACAAATACCTTGGACAGATTCATTGTAAGAAGAACAATTTTATCGTTTAATATCTTGAGTTTCTAAGTCAGAGTTTTCTCTTTAAAGTCTATAGTGAATTTTATGACCATAAGTTCTAAAAGAGCATCTTTAAGTTCCTGATCCAATGAGCGAATAAGTATATGAATTAAAAAAATGTAGTGAAATAAAGAACAGTTTCAATGCCATATGCATTATTTGAATAATTATTTTACGGAGACAATGTCTTCCATTTTGTCTTGATAGATAGCTGAGTAAGTCTTCTGAACTCTTGAAGCTGCTTTTGAATTGTATAAACTTCATTTCTAGAAGATAAACTAGTTTCAAGTTCTAAAGTAGAATGTCAAAACCAATAGATGGTTAAAGTATAATGGTAGAGAAGATTAGAAGCATTGATAAGAAATTAACACCAGTTAAAAAATTAATTGCTCTATAAGTAGAGGGATTTATACTATTCTAGCAGGCTCCTCCTTTAGTAGTTTTGCATCAACTAATGCAATATTCAATTTATTGAACTTAACATCCAATTCAGATTCCAAAATTTCATTTTTAACAACCCCCTCTTCCTTTTCTCCAATTGTAATTTCCAAAGCCTGTTTCATCGAAGTGATATCAGCCTCCATCACAAATGCACTGAATACAAGTTTTTGATACTCATCCTAAAAAAATACATGTGACAAACATAATGTAAGCATAAATTAAACAGGCAAAGATCATAGAGAAATAAAGCTTTGGAGTTCAAAAACCTTATCCTTATGCTCAGGCCTAGCTCAATAAGGTTCATGATTTGGTGAAGCATACTAAAACATTAAGAAACAAACCTTTGTTCTTCAAGTTGCATCTCATATGTTTACTATATTACATCTTGCATTTTTGCCAGTTACTAACTAGCTGATAAATTCTCTCTACCAACTGCTTAGGGCGTAGTATAAACTAAACACAAGTAGAATTCCATATCAGATATTTACCTACAAAGTTTTTTGGGATATAGCATTTGACACATGCTTCAACATATTGCATTCTAGTAAAGCTCATTGACCTTGCAAGCTCTTAACTTTTCGTTCAATCTTGGCTTTCTCACTATAAAAAAGGAAATGTTCACCTTTAATGAAGAGAATTAAAAAAAACTCAAAGTAACACATTTGTGACAATAATATTTACCTCAAGCTTTACATTGTCCTAGATTGTATTCTTTTGTTTGATTTTGATATCCTTGAATTTTGATTTTGTCTTATCAAGTTTGTTTCTCAGAGACTCTTTCTCGATAGTAAGAATATTTACAAAATTCAAATTGTTATCAAGATGTGGTTGAAGCTCTTGCAATAGTACAAAAACCGACATGATATGCATCATCAACAAGAGAATTTTAGATCTAGCATGGTTTTATATAATAAAAGAATAACTAAGGGGCTCAGAATATTAAAACCAATTTGATATATATTATTTTGACTCCTAAAGAAAATATATGATAATATTTATTGGCTAAACCTATTGTGATAATGAGAAATCAATACTGATAAATCTAGAGAGCTTAAAATAACTTGAACATTTCATAATTGATAAGGTATTTCATGAGGTATTATCTCCTATGTATGACCTTGTAATAAGAATGAAAATTCTACTAACCATGTTATCACTATTTAAGGAAAGGTCACCAAATTCGGTCAGCTTTGCTGAAGATTGCTCCTCTTCCTAAAAAGTAAAAAAAAACCTTTATTTGCAAAACTTTTAGACATCTAAAAAAGAGAAAGGAGAGAGAAAGTGTTTGTGTGGGGATGGGAAGAATACATATAGAATTTAGGCTATCTCTATTATGATGAGCTTTCTTTTAGCAGGTAATATTCATCAAAGCATGCCCATCAGGAAGAAAAAAACCCTTAGCCTTATCAGCACAATCAGCAATCTTAGGTAAACAGCTTCCTAAAGGTCACATATCCCCTTTAAATGAACAAATGTCCTACATAGGATGGCTAAATGGAAGCAAAATGCAAATTCTGGCTTCTCTTTAATTGGTTGAATATAGTTAGCTTCCTCATTAAACTTAGAAGGTAACTCTAGCAGGGATACATTTTAGAAAGCTTCTCAAAAAGGTATTGGGTTTGTTTGTTGTGGTTATTGCCATTTAAGAAAGGAACAAAAAAAGTGTCTTTTAAGAGAAATTTTAGTTTTTTTTAATGAAATGTGGTTGAAAGAGTATTCTTACAATAGTGTTGAACGTATTATGTGCATAGATTGAACTCTCCATAACATTTTTGAATGACATGAGAAAAAGAAGACAAATATGTCCATTTTTTTACTACAAAAAATAGATAACATTGGCTTTAACACCAACTTTCAAAAGTATTTTGCAACATGCATTAGGATTTGAGCATGTTTTTTTACCCAGCTTCACAAACCATAAGCTAGCAAATCCATAGTTCTATGAATGAAAATACTTCCCAAAATCATCAACAAAGATATTATGCTAATACCATCTATTATGTTTAAAATGCTTATAGCTTGATGAATAATTACCATAACTAATAAGTTGCCTTGTGAGAAAAAAATATGAGTACAATGCAGGATAGTTAATTTTATCAGAAATAGAATTTTATTATAATGAATAAGTCACTACACCTCAGAATATGAGTACAAATAGGTAAATTTAAGAGAAGGTTGGCTGGTGTTTTAGTAATTGAGAATAAGCTTAGAAAAAATAGGTTTTGATGGTTTGGAAATATTTAATCTTTTAGAAGATGTGCTATTAAAATTTTATCATATGAATAGGAAAGTAGACAATACAAGCAAGACATAAGAAAAAGATAATTTGAAATTGGCTAAAAAATTACATTAAGGACTTGTAACCTAAAACCAAAGGTTTTTGAGCATATTGGTTTACAAGTTTGGACTAGCTAGAAACAACTAGTCTAATTTTTTTATTGTTAAACTATAGTTTCCCATTGAGATCTACATAATAATTATGCAAACATCTAAGACTTATATTAGAATATTTGAATGATGTTTAGTGGGAAAAAAAGAGCCAAGAATCTACTTATAACATTTAAAATATTTATGAGCTTTGTTGCTAATTTTGAACACTAAAAATCTTGAAAATTTGGCCAAATCTCAAAAGCCTACATGCAATTTGTCATTTAAAGAAAGGATGTTTCTTAAGAATCAAGAAATCATGATTGAGTTGTATAAGGTGAAACTATATAATGCTTTTGACCTTTAAAAAGATGTTGTACGTAGTTCTTCACTAAATCAGTTATAAATTTTAACAATTCTCCATCTTTGGAATTGAAATTAGAAAAAGAAAGAAATAAGAATAAAATTCTATGTAGTTGAAGGCATTTGCATTGCTAGTGCATAGAGATGCTTAGTGATTTGGGCTTTTATATAATCCAAGAGTTCAAACAAAAATAGAGTATTTTAAACAAAGTCATATAAATAAAGGCTAAATTTGAATGCCCTTGCAAAATAAGATGCTGCTAAAGTTTACTTAATTTTATTTACTTTAATCAATATTGAAAATACTTATTTATAGAAAAAAGAAACATCAATGCTCATGTGATAATTAGCATTTTTTAGAAATTAGTCTTTTTATATGAGATTAAAGGGATAGTCTGTATATTCTCACCAAATAAGTGGAATTACTTTTCTAAACCTTCGAAATATATGGGCACTTTAAAAGAGAATTTAAATAAATTTGCATCTCTTAATAATCCAACAAGCGCATGCTCCTTCCTATTAATAATGAAGAAAATTTCTCAATGACAACAAGAACAACTCCAAATTGTCTTGACCATGAAAGCTTATAAACCACCTTGCTCCAACATAGAAGAAATCGACAAAGAAATAGTTAATATCTATAACATCCAACCCTTAAAGAAATGAAAAGAAAGAGTTTCCCAAGTAGCAATTAATCAACACATCTTACCAATGAAATTGCAATGTTTCGAAACCTAAAGAATGTAAAAATCATATATGGAAGAGTACCCCAAAACAAAATGACTATAACTATGTTAGTATCACAATTCTGAGGAAGACAACAATTGTTCTTTTGATGCAATTTTTCAAAATTGTTTTAATATGCATGACAATTGAGTCCAATGACAATAGGGAGTGATCATTAGATTTAAAAAAGGATTCACTAGTGCAAGGAAAAACTCTTAGTAGACTTCTAAATGGAGGAATATAATGATCAATAGCCACAAAAAAGAAATTTTTAGTCTATAAATATAAAACTTAAATGAGCAAAACCTTTTTGGAGACCAAACTAGTCAATACCTTGACACTAAGGAGAGGTCATAAAATGATGGAATTAGAGTAATGCTTTCAGCAATGCTTAAAGATGAATAAAGAAAAAACTAATGGATCCATTAGGTAATAACTAGATGTTCAAGCCAGAAAGAGATCAAGACTAACCTTGATTGAATCAAAATACAAATCACTTGTGATTGACAAGGAAGTCAATGGCTTGATTGGTAGATGAATTTCAATCAAGGTATTGTTAATGGAGAAATGGTGACCGAGTGGAACATTAGCTTGCAATGCTCAAAGAAAATCAACAATCTTTATGAGGGTGGCCCAAAACAACTCCATTTGTTGTTATAGGAGTTGCAATAGCCAATTCTAAATGTAGGTTTTAAACAAAAGCAATGTCTTCTCAATTAAGGTTGAAGAAGCCTTGGTTTGAGAGAAGTGCATATTCTCCTTGTACCCTTCAATCCTTCTTTTATTTTTATAGATAATGCTAGAAAGATATTCAAGTAGTCTTTTAGAATTTCTTTGATGCTAGTGAAAACTTAACAAAGATTTCACTACACTTGAGGAAAAGAAAAATTTGTCAAACTGGACTTAAGAATTAATCCATAAAGATAATAGATGAATGATTGTTTTATAACAAAACCTTAGAATAAGGAAAAAACCATCCGAAAAGTCAACAATGGCAAAACACATTATGTAAGTGGAAGCATATGGTTAAAGAGGCCTAAACCATTACAAGGGACTAAGCAATGGTGTTAAATGAGTTAAGGTCTCTAATTAATCCCAAGTCCAACTCAACCAAAGTCTATTTTAAATAAATTTAAATTAATAATGACTTGGATAAATTCTCATAAGAATATTAGTACTAGCTATGTCAATTACAACTTATTTAGATCTCAATTGACAATTAAAAAACTAAAATATAAAATAAAGATCACAATTGGATATAACATGATTAGTTGTTTATAAACATTGATGTGTTTAAATTGAATTAGATGGATAATTTGACCATTCTAATCTAATAAATAGTATAGACTCCCTTAAAATATGTAAGATTTCGAAAATGGCCCTTAAACAAATACAACTATCTCAATAAACACACCCAAGGCTACGACCTAAAGTTCACAAGAAAATAAGAGAAACATTATCTAGAAAAGTTGAAAAGGGTGGCCCTTATTCTTGAGAAGGATAATTAGAAAAAATACAAGAATGGCTTCAATGGCCTAGAAAACTCTTGAGAGTGTATCCTCTAATGATCTTTATTTTCCCTATAAATAAGAAGATATTGGGAAAAAGGGTCCTTTCTTAAGCTTGATGTTAGCTTCACAATCATTAGACATGGATAAAGACTTGTTATATATCTAACTCACTAAATAAATTCAAAATGAGAACTAAACCAATCAATATAAGTGTTGACATAAAGCATATACATTAGTAACTCATAAAGTGGAAATTAGAACCAATGTGGGTAGTAGATCATTACTAAAGAATAAAGCTACATGACATACAAGAAGCAAAGTTGAGATGATATTGCCATGAGCTAATGGCAAAATAAAATATCAAAAGGGCATTTGGTTAAACTATAATGGCATACAATATAATATTATTTAAATATTTTATGTACATTATTTGATTACATCTTTAAATAATGCTATATAAAATTATAACTATATTTTGCAAATATAAGTGACATCTAGATGATGAAAAACTTCATATTAATAATAAGAATAGTAGATTATTTAGATAACATTTAGCTAAAAAAATTGATAAAGTTTAGGTAACATTAGCATCTATATAACACTATGATTTAAGTGTCAATACTATATAAATAATACTTAACTAAATGTCACGAAAATTAATGTGTTTTTCTGTCATACTACTTCAAGATATGGCAACTCATGCCAAATTAAAAGCAACCTAAGATAAACTTAGCACACACTTTGCTTATCAAGCACGTGAAAATAAAGAACCCAATCAGCTACAATGGATTATTTATTTCCAATAAACATATCCTACTTTACATGGAAGAACAAATTGATATCCAAAGAAATCCCTCTTATATTCTTATGTTCTTATATGACAAATGCAAGGCATGTCTTTTTCTTAGAAAGTTTGCAAAATAAAAGGATGTCAAAGAATTAATAGAATTCATTGCATAATATTAGAAAAATTACAATCTAGAATAAATAAATCATAAAGAAGGCAAAATAAATGAAGGATAAAATAATCGTAATGGATGCATCAACAAGCATTACCTCATCAGTCATTTTCTTTTGAAAAAGACCAAGACACTAGGTCACCCAACTCCTTGCCTATAACCAAAAAAAATAATTAATAATAATAATATATCTTTAAAGATAAAATATAACAATGCAAAATAAATAAGAGGAAATAAAAAAAATGTCAAAATATGAAGCCAAGTTCTTATAACTGCATGATAAACTTAGAAATTGTAAACAACAAACAAAGATATTGCATGATCAAGAGATTAAACAAAAAATTAAACAAATAAATTAAAATTGAAATTTATATACATAACTAACAATACAACAATCATTTACAATGCAAAGAACTCAAACAATTGCAAGGAAAAAAATGGTGGCCCTACACAATTGTTTGAGATAAAAATGTTAACTATGTGATATTCTCATAACTAAAGAGTGGGATTGATGATAAGAAATACAAACCAAACAAAGCTAATAAGGGCAAGAAATAGTTTCAAAACTGTTAAAGATGGACTCGAGCAATCCTAAGGTGCTGGTTGAATAAAGCCATTAGCAAAATGATTAAGGTTCACTTTGGAAAAACTTTCCTTCTGCTTTACCTTTTGAAATTCTGTACTAACAAATATTCTACAACTCCATGGTGTGGCTATGGTTTTGTAATCATAAAAGATTTTGAAGTAACTTGTTTTGAAGAAAAATATAGGCTATGCTCACATTGAATCTTAGACCTCCAATTAGGAAAAAAGGGTGAATTCCAAATGAACTACAACTCATTGGAAATTTTCCAACATTTTTAAGAGGCAATAGCATCAAATATTTTGGACAAAGACATTAAAAATAGCATAGTTCTAGCAAATGAAGTACAGGCCATTTCTTTGCCTAACTTCATGAAATTCTTCTTTGCAAGTCATGTAAAGAATCCATAATAAAGGTAGTCTCGTACTTGAAAGGCCAATCTTGTAATGAGCATCACCACAAAGAACTATAAAACACTTCATGTTGCACATGTGATAAGGCTACTACCAGACCTTCCTGGCACAACTCCTAATCTTGTAGATTAAATCCAATCCAATGCCATCTCATTTAGTCTGAAAGATGTTTATGACCAGTAAAATTAATCATGAGATGTTTCATATACCATAAAGAATAAAATACAAATATTTATAAGGTTTAGAGAAGTAAATGTAAAACATAAATTCTAGGAATATTCAGAAAGGAAATCAATAAGCCATAAAAATAACCTAATAAAAACCATTGTCTCATTCAGAAACATATAATATAATATGACTTCCTTTAGCCATGATAGGACACCAAAAGGCAAATTAACGATTAGGGAAAATTAGATGCTCTAGCCTGAAAGGTTTTTATAGGCTAACTGTTTACAAATAAAAGGAAAATAGCAACTAGCAAGTAATAGTCTATCTAACCAGTACATAAATAGTGAAAAAAAGAATTAGATTGCCAATCAACCAAAGGAAAAAAGCACAAACCTTAAACGAATAAATTTTTTCATCCCTTTCAAAACATAATATTAGTGAGCTGAGACTCTCAATCTTCCTTTCTTGTTCCAATAACCTTATCTCTCGAAAAGCTTTTGCTTTCTTTTCCTCCTCAAACTCCAAAGCTATTCTCTCCATCTCAAGCTCATTCTATACAAAAATTGTGTGTAATCGTGAAGAACAATGTCTCAGTAGATTAAATGTCAAAGTGAAAAACTAACTATGGGGCCATACGCCACCCTATAATAAATTATTACATAGATTAAGAATTTCCTCTTGAAGATGTTCAGAGCGAGAGCTCTACAATATATATGCATAACATTGTTACTCGTTTGGTAGCATGGTAGAAAAAGAGGATAGAAGTCTTTAGAGTAAAAGAGAAACACCAGCAACTTTGCCCAAAGCTCCTCTATTCCCCTTTTTTGCTACTTCAAGAGGGCAGCATTAGTCACAATCTTTTTGTTCAAAGAAGCAACAATTTCAAAAGCTAAAATGGTATGCAAATATCTAAAAGTAGTCAATTAATGAAAATAAAAATAAATAAACAAAACAATTATAGCCTACTTAATTAAAAGTTGTTTTATAGGATGAATAACTTGTAGATATAGTACACCACATTTTAACATAGGCAAAATTTTTTACTTGAAGAACCCTACTTTCAAACAAGAAACTACACTTTGTCTCATCTGCATGACCTACCACAAACAAAAATATGATAAATAACCTGCATTAATCAGTTAATATTTGACAAATATTTCATCTAAACAACTAAATGATCTCTTGGAAATAGCATAACATTAACATGAGGACCAGCCAATAGAAAAATGATATGTCATCACTGCAAAATTATTTATGAATTTCTTTTCCCTAAATTCAAGCCAAACACAATAACCCCCACCATTACACTACAATTCCATATGCAACTGTTCATATTTGAAAGAATAGCATGGTTGCAACAGATAATTTTAAAGTATACCATAATAACTATTCAAGGGATTAAGAATGCAAGATAAAATATTAAAAACCAAAGAGTGATATACATCAAACTGTATAGGTTGCTAAGTGATTTGTTTGTTATTAGCAGAAAGCATTGTGGGCTTCAGTTAAAACCTGAAGAAAAGGGCTTCAGGTCAACATTACTCTTAAGGAATGGATGTAATCTGATATTTACAAGTTCTATACAACCCACAAAATCCATCATAGCAAAGTTTGATTTCATTTTATCAATTACTTTAAACAAAAGTAGTAGCTATGTCCGTCTACTTAGTTTGTGTAAACACTTTTTCTATTCCTAAACTAACCTTTACAAATATCATAAAAACCTTTATTGTCGATATAATTGTGCAAGTATTTTCATAAAGCAAAAGATAATTTAAGAACAAAAAAATTAAAAACTACTTTGCACATTAATGAACCATATTCTTTTTGACTATTTTGAAAAAAGCAAATTCGTTCACACATAAGACTAAATTAAACAAACCCTTTAGAAAATTGATAAAACAACTTTGTGACTTTGATGACACAACTTCAATGACATCGAAACATTAAGCAGTGCTCTGGATTGCAAAAGCTGGTATTAAGACAAGTATGTTCCCCTCTTTTAGTGCTGGATTTTTAGTAATATGCTTTTAGGCCACTTGGCCTTGAGAAGGTGCTCCCAGGATGATTCAAGGAGGGTTGCCTTCTCCAAATTGCTCTTCCACCGAGGTATTAGCGGAGGCAGAGACTACTTCTTGGACAAAATCAAACCAACAACTTCGTATAATGAGGAACCTGAAATAGTGTTTGAAGGAGATCAGGAGAAAGAAGAAAGTTGCTCCTTTCAAATTCACATTAATTGGGACATTCTCCCATGGTCACACAAGCATATAAACAGTATGATTGGAATTCAAGAAAATTAAGTTTAATGCACTATTCTCAATAGAGTTTCTAGATCACCAAGACATTCTTATTCGATTCTCATTGGAAGAGGATTAGTTTCACTACAAACTAGATAGAATACAAACTATTGTGGAGCTCCAAATTTGAGTCTTTAAATGGCATTGAGATTTTCAACTTAATTCAAAACACATGTGAACTCTGGTTTGGATCCCTTTCAAGTATTTTCCTAGTGACAGCTTGTCTAATTAAACTCCTACGGCCTCTAGAAAAAATCAAATGTAAGAAAAGAAAATCTAGAATTCAAACATATATTTAATTGTGAGCATCTCAAAAAAATTTACAAAAAACCTGTCCTAATTTATATTTGAGTATATAGTTGAGAAGGTATCGTTATGAGGAATCTACCGATATGTTGTTTGTAGTTTGAAGAGGTGAATTGAATTTTCTATTAATTTACAAATAAAAAATTAATAGAAAGAAATCATTTTAGTCCTCCTAACTTCTCCCAGGCCAAAGACTTAGTGCATATGTCTGGAAAAATTTTGGAGAGAAGAAAGAGAGCTAAAGCAAGAAGAGAGAAATAGAAGAGTTGAAGAGGAAGAAGGAAAGAAAACAATATTGACATTTGAAAAAAAAGATTGAAAGAAAGGAAGACTATAGGAAAGAGAGGAATTTTCAATTTTTTTTGTAGATATGACATAGAAAGATAAACATCTGGGCCAAACTCTTTTCCTAAAACATGTATTAATTAATTTGAATGCCAAGAAATGGAGGCATATGAGTTCCCCGAGAAGTTCAAATTGCTAGAGATCATTACAACTTTTTATTGTAGTGATCGTATGAGCCAATCGTTTAGATCCTACAAGTACGACCTTAGCAGCTGGAGTTAGGACGTTTTTTGGCCTATTTGTGAAAAGGGAAAATGATAAAAATTATATTGGTCTAATCAAATGAACATCTAGGGCAATGGCTTACCAAAACATTGACTGCATTTGAAAATTATGATTGCTCAAGTCAATTTGATAATTTAAGGTCATCATATTAGCACAACAAGATGATCATACAATATGACATATGAGTAGATGTTAAAGATCATACTAATGAAAAATAAAAATAAAAGAATACAGTAAGCTATGTACTACTTAATCAATAGATTGTCTTGTCCAAATGCTCATCCAACTATCATTACATATATGAGTATGGATTGTGTTAGAACAACGTATATATATAATAGATACACCAACTCATTGCTATGTTTATCATGCTTTCTACTTGTATGATGCTATTACTAGCCTATTACAATCAACATTATAGTGTTGTGGATATATGTTATGGATGGTACAATTGCAAAAGGTTAATTTGGCCAATAAAATTAGTTGTCAAAGATTTCTTATCATCATACAAATATGAGGATTGAACTAGACCTATATAATAAATTTCCTAAATACTTAATAGAAATCGATTGTACGATATGTTGTCCAACAAATATATTAGCCATGGGTTCTGCAGTACGATATGGGATATTGTACCTTATAATAGCATTCAAAAATCCTTTTTCTTAATGAAAATGTGTTCAACAATAAAGACATAAAGACAAGACAAGTGATGTAAGTGTTTTTACTTCTAAGTGGGCTAAATTTATTCTCCTTAAATGTGTCATCAAGAGTACATCAACGGCAGATGAGAAGGCATACACAATGATACTAAAGACAAAGAGAGAAATTAGACAACAATGACAAAGCCCTCTAGACTTATTAAATAACCAAAAAAAGAAAATATATTAGAGATGCACATCTTCATCTAAGCAAGAAGCTTGGAGGAAAACTTATAATTTCTAGTCTTTAGTAAAAAAATTGTTCTAGTTAATTGAGCCAAAAGCATTGGATATATCAACATTTATAAACAAACCTTTTATGTTATTTGGCACTAACTTTCTAAGCAAGTTTTATAACTAACTTCATGTTATCATGAAAGTGTTACCATTGATAAAAGCTATTACACTTATTGGATAATGTTGGGAATGGTGGGGAGGAATCTATTAGCCAAACTTTTGGTAATGATCTTAAAAACAAAATAGTAAATAAAGATTGGTCTATCCTTTAAGATTGATTGGGCAATAATTTCCTTTGTAATAAGCATGATATCTATAGCACAAATGTTGGTGCAAACCTTGTTGTAACAAAGGCCTAAGTGACAACCATAGTGAAATTCCTCCAAATAATATCCAAACAATCCAAGAAAAACTCAACAATGAACCCAACTAATCTGATTGCTTCAAATTCAAAAAAGGATTGATAGTTTCAAGAATCCCACGAAGATCAATGTCTCAAAAGCCTATTGATGGGAAATCATCAACCCAATTGAACCTGAAGGGTAAATTAGAGCCCAAAGTGGTCTATGAGGATGTCAACAACAAAGGATTGCACTCAATCATCATGACACCAATACAAATAGTCATTCCAAGAGAATTAGACTCATTCCTACATTTTAATAACCATAAAATAAGTTCAAATATTTTTCATCAACATGTAACCAACAAAACTTTGCATGTTTAGCAATCCACAAGTCATAAACTTCTTAAAGCTAAGGATATCAAGTTGACATTGTCTTTCCTTATAAAGCAACTAATCATGGATGGAGAAGACACTCTTGTGGAAAAGAAAAAATGAATCTTTTATTAAAGGGAAGTAGACCCCTTTAAGAACTTGCAAAATAATTTGATCCACTTGAGCTTAGATAAGTAATGTTGAGGGCCATCTCACAAGGTAAAATCCTTTGGTACTCCATAATATGTTTAAATTTCGATAGTTAGTTCAAAAATTCTTGAGCTTTAAGAAGATTTCCCTTGGATTTAGAAATATAAGAAATGGTGCAAGTTAAGTAATCAGAGAAGGGGTTTAAGGAGAACCACACAAAGGAATTTGGGAAGACCATCATCAATCCTCATTGGACAAAGCACAACAAAGCTTAGAATGGATTTGATTCCTTAAACAATTGTTGAACAAAATAAAGGTGGAGCCCAAGCAAGAAACATCATCCACCATGATATTTATAAGAATAATTAGTATATTTCTCATTTGCTTCATTCCCATTAGCTCCAATTAAAGGTGGTAAAGCCTCAAAATTAGTACCAAGAGGCTATCTTAAAGTCTAGTTCATTGTAAGCATAAGCAATAAAAAAAACCTCGAGCAAGGGGCCCAAGATCCAACCACCTAAGTAATAATTACAATTATGATAATAACCTTTATTATGAAATAGCCATAAATTATGAAAAATGCTGTAGAATTCAACATCATCAAGTTTGATCCCAAGTAAAGCCATAATTGTATACTTAAAGGACTTAAGTTGATCTCAATATTCACAAATCTATGAGCTATCATGCCAACATCTAACATTCAAATGAAATCTTTGAGCATTTATTCATTGGGCTAGAGAGGAGAATCAATAATTCTTGAGCAAGAGAAGGGAAGTTGAACCACCTCCTTTTAAGGGATGATGGGCTTAACTTTGTTGGATTGAGTCACAATCAACTTCAAAGGAGAAATCTTATAACTAATGGCTATCACCATGTGACAAACTTAGTGTTAGATGATCCCTCAACATAATCAAAGGTATCTACAACAAGATGTCGCATGATGGCAAATGGCACAGAGTCATGTCGAGTACAATCACCACCAACTTAAAGACATTAGGAGAATCCATTCTCCACATATCAATGGCGTCCTCCTCTAGCTTTCCATGCCATGGCCTCAACAATATGCATGTATTCTAAGAACTAGTATTTTAATACAATACCTAACAAGGGAACTAAACCATTCACCACATATTCTAATGCCAACTCTAAGAAGATGTCAACAACACCATTCTAGCATAGTTAATGTTAAGTTGATAAGCAAGGTTTGCTTGCAAAATTAATTAAGACTATTAGACAATTGCAAATGGCATTGGAATAAAGTTTCATGTAATAATTTGTTAAGGGAGAGGTTTGGAGGGGTCGGACAAACATGAGTGTTGTATGTATAAATAGGAGGTAGTTGAAGTGATTGCAAATATGAAGGGCAACAAAAGTGAATGCTAGTGCAACGTTTTTGGGGGGAGAGACTGGGCACAACTTGTGCATAATTCGTTGATTTAGAAAGGTAAGTTCTAGCTTTCATCCTGAGATGAAGTTACTGGTAGGAAGCTAGACAGGGGGAAAGAGCAATTTATAGTGGACAAAAGAATAACAAGACAATAAGATAAGGTTTCAAGATGCAAAGAAATGATGCATTGTTCTGTACCTAACAAATCGAAGGATGATTGATGAGGGCAAGGATCAACTAGATCGAACAATGACAGCTAGTGATGAATAAAAATAGAAAGCTTGCCCACCGAGGGGGCATTGTGAAGATGATAGAGACATCAAAAGATAAAGATGAAGAGAAGAAAGAAAGGAATCATAGAGTGAATGAACAAAAAGACGTGAAAAAATGGTGCAACACAAAAGAATGGAATGGTTTGCAAGTATAATGTCAAAAAATGGATAGATTGCAAAGCAGGACCATATAAGAACAACAACTATTTAAGCAAGATGAGGTATTAACCCTGACAATCTTAAGGGGGAGGTATGTACTCCAAGACACTGTGGTGGAGAAAACTCCTTTTTAGTTGTCTCAATATTCGTGAAACAACAATTATCTTAAAAATAATTTTTAAAATTGAGAAAGATCATTATGAAGTTTTTAACTAGTACCTCCGTAATGTCTTTGTTATTATGAAATTTTGGTATAACTAATTTGTCAAAAATGTTTGAAATATGCAACTAAAGAAATGGCACTTCATATAGTGCTTATCTTCGAACAAATAAAGTTATAGCTTCAAAGTAATTTACTGTCAATTTCCAACAACTATGAAGCATGAACAAAATCCAAAAGTAGACAATCAAAAGGATTTGGCAGCCCCAAAAAATTTACAAATATTCAAGGTACTAACCAAGAGATCACTTCCAAACTCATCAAATCTAAAATTGATGAAAAAAATCAAGGGAGTGATAAAACGATGAAAATCAATGAAACGGCACGAAGCAACAAGACCAATTTCTGGGTTCTACCCAGAGACATGCCACAAGCTATCAAAGAGCACATTGTAGTCCACCAGCTAAGCACCACATGTGAAGGTGAATGAGCACACGTAAAAGGCATGACACATCAGGCATGTACACTTACATGGGGCGGGCACACGTGTAATGACCAACTTCATACATGTTTTGCATGTAAGAATAGTAACCACTCTCCTGGATAGCCTACTGACATAGGTGCATAGATGGAGGGTGTGGGGTGTGCCTAAGTAGACAGAGTAGAACAGGTGTGGAATTTTAAATTTTTTATCAAAATCACATCTTTAATGTTTTTATAATTAAATATTATACCCAAACCTCTTTAAAAATGGATTATGATGATGCATGAAATAAATTAAAACTTTTAAAAAGTAAAAAACTTGAAAAATTTAAGAAATTCTAAGAATCAAAATTTCATGAATTCAAAACCACTTTAATTGATTCTTACAGATTCAATCTTTTTATGAAAAAAATCCTCCTCTCCCTTCACGTTGTTCCTTTGCTTCTTGCCATTTTCACACTTCCACTTCCATTATTGCCCTAAAAAAGTCTGCTAATGAGGGCTCAAGATCAAATTGCCTCGCAAACAAATCAAGTACATCATTAAATTCAACATGAGTTCATTGTATATGCACAACCGATTTTTATTCCTTGAGCACATAGGGCTAGATATGGATAGCATAAAATGATT
The DNA here is from genome assembly GCA_023846275.1 of Vanilla planifolia. Classification (NCBI taxonomy): domain Eukaryota; kingdom Viridiplantae; phylum Streptophyta; class Magnoliopsida; order Asparagales; family Orchidaceae; genus Vanilla; species Vanilla planifolia. The sequence continues at coordinate 674,425 of JAIUJO010000200.1, read as the reverse complement.
TAAGGCTACACAAGTTAGTGGCTTAACAATGACAATTCTTTTAGTCAAAGCTTATAAGGTCCTAATGAATTTTAATTTACATCTATTGTGTTAGGCATATTTGATGACCTTAATAGCCCATAACCTTATATTTTAATTATTATCAGGTCAATTACATGGGCTGCATAGGAATTCATGGAGTAAATTCCTCAGTAGATTTAAATCTAATAAATTGGATAAGGAACTTGTGAGAGGGTGATGTTACAAATCATTGTATTATTTGCATTTCCACCAAGAGAAGACTACAAAATGCAAGCTAACTTGTTGTCTCGATATGGTACATGACCACTAGATCACAATCTTCCATGAGAAACAACACACAAGTCATATAATTGACAAGTAAAAATATAATGATGCAACATACCCTTGGCTTTCAACACCATCGCTTAGTTTCATAATTATGATACAAGCACTTATTTATATATGATCCTTCTCTCAAGCACACACCTTCTACTCTGATTTTAACAGCATGTTTTGATTCAAGAAGATCCACCAAATTCTATCAAAAAGGAAAACAAAATGTTACATCGACCATCAAGAATTATTCCAAAAAAAAGCATAAGAGATGACAAACAAACAAAACAAAAACATGATTTTTTTGCCACCAAAAAACATAACATAACAGATACACGAATAGAATCAAAACAATTCATGTTTGTCTCCCCAATGTGTCGATTAACTATAAAGTAAAAGAAATTGTTCCCTTATGTTACAATGCTACTACGATATAACTGAAATGAGGAAATGACGTTTTGGCCTTCATTCACCAAATTCCATGAGTTGAAGAACTTGCCCAGGGGAGGTAACAATCTCCTCTTTCAAACAAGCAACAGATATACCTCCCTTCATAAATAAGGCAGAAGTTCTTATTCAAATAGAAATAAATAAAATTCATAGTGATGCAACATAGAACCATATTAAACAAACTGGAAATATACCTTTAGTGGTTTGTGAATTTTCAACTTTCCATTCCCAGGAGCCAACAAGTCATTGATCTCCACATTATATAAGACACTTGAACAAAAAACTACCTATCCACTTTCAAAACGACAAAAAAAAAAAATAAAGCTAAATAGTTATGCAGACAGTACAAAATTAAACTAAGTTTTACATAAACTTTGGTTCCTTTTAGAGATGAAACGTTAGGCTAATAATTACAAGTAGATCAATGTCTAGTAGTTGAAAAGCATTTTTAATAGTCAGGGACTTCTATGCAGTAAATGAGGACATGGATGTTAAACTATTTTATTAGTTCAAAAAGACAAGTGTACTAAAAGCCAAAAATTAAGATAAAAACATTCCTCTAAATGGAACACATCAAAAAAAATATAAAAAATAATGAAAATAAATTATGAAAAAGAATTCATAAAAAAAGACTGGAAGGATTTATAGTTTTAGCAGTAAACCATCTCTTGAATAATTCTAAATAACTCATGAATAGAAAGCGATATGATTCTCGGTTGACTGGAAGACCTTCTCATGGTAAAGCATATATGTGGTATTATTTTATTAGTTAAGCTATAGTCCATATTCAAGAATGACCAGCAACTTTGAACATATTTTCTCCACTTTTCTATTGCACCTTGAAAACTATGAGCACTCAAAAGTAAAACATATATATAACAAAACTACAACAAAGAAGAAAAGTTGGCTAATCCAAGTGAAATAAAGATCAACCATTGTTTGACCAAGTGACCTTAAGATATGACCTTAACATCACAACATAGTATATTTCATTGTTCCCTTAAGCCATGCAAATAACTTTCGCAAGGCTTGATTTTAAAAGCTTGACTACATTCCTGATCAAAGGAATTGTTTTCATCAAACATTTTTTCTAAATACCTCTTTGATTTTATAATCTCAAAAGAAAAGTTGCACCGTTAAATAATTTCATTCTTCCATGTAGTAGTTGTTTATGATTTTCTTTCACTATACAACCAACATTATTATTTCCAAGAACAAATGTCAAATATGCTCCTCTATAATGAACATAAATGATATGTCACATTTTTCCAATGTAAACATACCAAATACTTACAATTAAGATAGACCCCAACAAAGGCTTTAATAAACAAGTAAATGCATGTATATATGCTTGTTGAGCTTATGTCCAAATTCCTAAATTCAAACTACATCATATTATACTAAACTGATACATTTTAAATGATTAAAGGTAGCAAACTGAATGAGATGAACTAGATGCCTGAACAAAGGAATTTGACAATGATCAGGGCAACCAAGTCTAGAAACTATGGATAGAACTCCTCAGAAGCTACAACTAAGATCTCAAGTAGTGAATCCAAGGTTTGTTAAGTTTTGAATGCATATCAAGGATTTGTCGAGTTCAGTGACCCCGGCATTATATTCCTAGTTTTCTTTCTCTCATTCATTATGCATGGTTTTCCTTCAGGTTTCCAGTCCATTTTTGCTACTTTCTCTCTTTGATCTATATTTTTATAGAAAAGATCATCTCCATTGTGTTTGGAACTTCTTTCATGTGATAAATTCATGCTCTGAAGTATCGACTACCTTCTATGAAAATTTCTGGTCATAGTACCGTTCACTAATGTTTTCTTGAATTTCTTGAGATCTCATGTGATCACTTCACTACATGATATGGATTCTAGTGCGACATGGTTAGTCCATTTTATGGATGGCCCATGTTTGCTTTCCTTGTTGAAATAATGCCATATAAATCTAATTGTTTCCTATCTATTTTGAAAATGCTTTCAAATTGACTAATCATATTTTTGGACATGGATTGGCATGTAACAAAAGTTATGTAGACTGTCTAGTATCATTGAAACTTCATTTCATGTATAAAATACACATTAGCCTAAGAACAGCTCTACCACACTTTTCAAGCTATGATTTCAATAGATTAAGCAATCAAACCACAGAATTGCACCTTCTAAAATTGCTTATTAGTTCAACAGGTTTTTCTAACTCTAGTTCTATTTAAATGAAGTGAAGGGCTGTGTTATGCAATTCAAAACCTGTGTAAAACTAATAAAAAAAGTGACATGAAGCCCAAACAAAATTGCGATAATGTTAATGCATCCCTTGGAAGGAATGCATTGTATTGTATGAATAAAGTGACATCTAAGCACGAGCACTACACACCCAGATGTATTCTAAAATAAGTAAGAGCTACCACATTATCTTGGATTAATGAATAAATAAGTCAGTCCATGACACAAGTATTATTATAGAATATTAAAATATATGTACTTTAGTTAGAATGTTGATGAAATTTTTTAATATAACTATTCAATGAATGGCAAATGTTGTGTGTTCAAAAAGCTAAGTAGATATGAGACAAAGCAAATGAATTTAATACTTTAGGATTTAAGTTTTGACAATTAGGTTAGAAAAAAGATTGAAATAGAATTGTCATAATTTTGAATAAAAATTTAAAAGGTGTAATAGATGTTAAGAGGATTAGTGAAAGGATCATAGCTTCAAAGATCATTATAAAAAAGCAAGCTATAAATGTTGGCAATGACCACTCCTAAAAAAGGACTAAATACGTTAAGGAAAAGTTTAGATTGATTTGGAAACGTTAACACTAAGCATCCATGAAAACATTTTTTAATTTTAGGAGACCTAAATAGCATATAGGTAAAAAGAAAAAGAATTTAAACAATATCTTAGTGGTTATGGATTGGGAAAGATAATGAAGGTAATAAAATTGATTTCTAGTTCACTTTAGCATATGATTTTATTATTTCTTGTATTTTTTTAAGAAACAAAGGGAGCACTAGTTACTTGAAATGAAAAGTCTCTTAAACACATTGATTGTTTTTTAAAGAGGAAAGAAGAACTTTTAGATTGTAAAGATTTTAAGGTGATGCAATGAAATGTTTGACCATCCAACATCAATTAATGATCTAAGGTGTCCACCTTAAAATGTACAAGAGATAAAACAAATGAATTACCCAAGAATAGAAAATATTAACATGAAGATAAAAAAAGAAATTTATTCAAGAATAAAGGTCTTATATTTATGTTCTAGGAGATAAAGAAAAACATAAATCATATGCGAGATAACATTATCAATTACATTGTTAATACAGTTGAGTTAAAGCATAGAAGATCTAAAAAGTGTGCCTAAAATTACAAATGATCTCGTAGGAAGAAACAAAGTAGAAATTGAAGTTAAAAACAAATTTTCTTATAAAACATGACTCAAGTGTATAAGTATGGAGAATTCAAAGAGATATGTACTAGAAAGACAAAAAGCTACAAAGTAATGATACAAAGAAACCAACTTTAAAAACTTGTATAAGAATTTGAAGATTAAGAAGAAAAAAAGGTACATACGTCGACCTACCAAAAAAATGGAAAACCAAATATCTATGTAACCTAAAATGGATAAAGCTTGTTTATCAAAAAGTACCAATAGATGATGATGATGATATTAAAATCGACATGAACAAGCTACCTTCTTTGGCTTTTCATTAAAAATTATGATAAGAAAATTGATCAAGAGAAGTACTATACACCTAGACCCAAGCTTAATATAAGTTGTGCTATATACTCTCTTCCTATCTTGATAACCACAAGTTAATCCTCAAGGACATCCCTTGATAGCTGGTCTCTATCGCATGGGTATCAACAACTTCCCACTAATAATTAGCATTCATAATCGACGCCATCAACTAAAGTATCAATGGACTCTAATGCTCCTCGATAACAATTCAACTAGATTAGAAAGATCTCAAGATCATAGATATGCTTCATCAATTAAGTTCAACAATCTCTCGAAGCAAGCTCAACCCTAAAACAAGTCATCATGCATTTTCTTCACACTTTGGCTAATTTACTAAGATGCATTCATAATTATAAAATATTTGTACTTTGCCAACACAATCATATCATATTAGCTCTATATACAACCTCAACGATATCAATTATATCATATACATCAAAGATATGCACATTTGGCATTTGAGACATGAAGTATGGCTATATTATAATGCAAAAAAAATTGAAATCAGCCTAAATCATCTGGGCTAGACACTGAAATGTGCATTTGCCCTCCAACTAAGACCACCTTCTTAATAAAGAAGAATTTTGGTGAATAAATCTCCACTAATTTTCCTTCAATCTAAATACCCACTCTTCTATAGATCATAATTGTCTTTAATTACAACTCTTTTCAATTCCATTAATTGTTTCATCATTTCTTAAATCCATAGCCTCCTCCTTACAAAAAAGGAGCTCCATTAGCCACTACCATACGAGGCAATGTTTCCTCATTGCCAACAATTCCACCATAGTTGACAACTAAAAGTTCACTTCTTTATCCCTCACCTTGCAATTCTACCTTTTCTTCTTCACTTAATCTTATGAATCATCTCATAAAATATCTTTTTCTAATTTTTCTTTTTTAGTTGATTGATTAATTAATGGTAAAGTTTTAGTGAGCAAACAAATGAAATCTATGGCATTTCTTTCCAAGTTCAATATTTATAGGAACAAAAATTTAAAATAATTTGTCAAATTAATTATTTAGGCCTAATAGTTAATATGATATTTGGTAAAAAAAAACTAATGGTCTTATTCATGTATTTTTAATATGATTTTAACATGAATGTTGTACTTAAGTTGTTTAGGTCAAACTTGGTTTGAGTAACTTTGTAAATCATTGGGTGTTCAAATCAAATTTGTGCATTCTAGGATAATGAGTTTTACCTATTTGTGCAATTAATTATTTAAAGCCAACGATGCATAATAGTACTATATCACATATAGCAACACCTTGGTTGATTATATATAAGTTGCATTGCATAGTACAACTATAAAAACTCAATGGACTTTCAAGTCAAACTTCTAATACCACAACATCCCTCATTTTTTCCAAGTTTAAGACTAACTCATCACCCAACACAAATATGCCTAGGGAAATAAAGCATTTATATCATTCCTTTGGGGCAAGAAAAGATGAAGATGTTCCAACTAGAAACAAATGATACTTTGATTCAAATAGAGTGGTCCGTTGGAGTATTTTATGGAATGAATGCACAACTTATTGCTTGACAGCTTCCAGCTTTTGCATTATAAAATATCAAAATGCCATTGTGCTGGTTATTAAGAAATCATTTTAACATCTTCTTCATATGCATGATCAACTTTGTTATAATTGATGTCAAAACAAGTGAACATAATGGTGACACTGTTAAAAACTAAATAGTTTGTTCATTTATATAAACATTTGCAACATAAACTCTCTCAAATTTGCCCTTTTTTCAACCTTTTACAAGAAGCCTAAGGCACCTACACTTATTAAAGTACTTTCACAACATTTTCTGACAATTTCACAACTTAAACAAGTTAGAGTAAGTAGATTAGTTGATTAGAAGATCTTAACTCCAATAAAAGTTGTAGCAAATAAAGTTGGGATGTAATTTTAGTCACAAACCTTTCAATAAAATTAGACTCAACCTTGATGCTAATTAATTCTCATGAGAAGACAATATTTATGATCAGGAATATCTTATCTCCAAGGAGAATTTGCACTTACAGTGAGTATACTTGCTAAATTATTTTGTATCAACAAACAAGATCTTCGAAACAAGATGTTTTGCCTAAAACCCACTAGGATTGACAGGGCTAGCACAATGTTATATGATAATCTTAATCAAATTAGCCAAAGTACTTATCAATTTTTATGATCAAGATGTAGTTTTGAGGTTGCATAACCAAAAAAGACAACATTTTTACTAACTGTGATGACATATTGTGAAAATGTGGGTTGGCACAATTAGTGAAACAATGGAACTTTCAATTATAAGCAAAGATATTGCATTAAATTTAAGCATCATTTATGCTAAATTGACCACTCAACCTATACATGGTGTGATACATAATGTTGCTTGACCTAGGAAAGCTACTCTTACCTTAAGATAAAAAGATAGTCATTTCCAATTGGTTGAAGAATTCATAAATTGTTTTTGGATGTTTTTGTATAAAAACATTGCTTGCACACTCACACAATCTTGAGCATCAGACAAGTAGTACCATATTAAAGTGCCCCCTTATGACTATCAAAAATTTTAATCCTTATTTTTCGAAAAATAGAACATCTTTATTTAGAAAAAGCATTTTTTAAACAAGGATGATTACTAAAAAATAAAAATTTAAATCTATTTCACAATGACATGATTCACATAATTTAAAGAGTTCTTACATCGAAAACAAAAATAATAATTCTGTCAAATATCAAATTAATACATATAATTGTCACAACATCTCATGCATCACATATCAACAATATTCTAACACAACTATATAAGCAAATGTAAGAAACTATAAAGCTAATATCACCCTCATTGCTCCCTTATATCCTTATGATAAGTGTATCGGTCACTATTAAAGACTCATTAGTTTATTCATATATGCTAAATAAATTTTAATAAGTCATTTATGTTAATTATATCTTAAAATCATAAATAGGTCATGGTTCATTATAATCTCTTTCCTTGAACATGTTTTTTAAATGTATTTGCAATTGTTGTATGATTATCATAAGATCAAATATTGAGCCAACAATCTTCCTATGATATATCTTCATTTTGTAAATCTTTTTAACCAAAATAAACTAGGCCAAAAATCACGAGGTCAGTAGACAAAAAATATCCAAGAAAAATACAAGGCATTGTAATATTAGGTCATGATGTATGTTAGATCACAATAACAAAATATATTATATCAATTATAAGTTATCTAAAATGAGACTAATATATCAATGCAATGTTCCATACTTTACATTGAAGCCTTTTAAATTTGCCTTGTAATTGTTTTGTCCATTATTTTAAACTTCCATTAGAATGCAAGCCCCCATTTAATTCAATATTTTCTTTTTTTAATCACTTTTCACTTTACTTTCTATTAATAGTGATAGTTTAATCCTCGAAACAAAAGCTAGATATTTCTTTAAAATTAGGTTTCACTTTTAAACGATACCTTGGAGTAAGTTACAACACATCATTAGTTCAATTATTAGATTCCACCACTTAATGATACATCAAAAAGTGATAAAACCATTTGGTAATACAAAGAATTCTTCTTTTAATATAAGAGCCATATTCTCAATACAAATCTTTGTTTAATTTTTATAATCTCTTTTTGGTACCCTTAAAAGAAATATCTTATTTACTTAAATAAAATATAATTTTCTATATTTTTCCTAATATAATGCAAATTAATGACATATGTCGTGCCATGCATGTTAAAAAAATTGCACCAGCTTAAAAGTCATAAAATACTCCTAACATGTTCATACAAGAGTTAATTAAGGAAAATAATATAAACAATTAATTCTCTCAAAGGCCCTTCCAAAATAATTTACATCTCTTTCTCTATAGCCAACAATTCCGATGCACACATGACCATTCTCATCTCCCATATTTTCTACAGCCAACTCTAGGATATAAAATTCAAAAAAAGCTTGATAAAATTCTCTTTAGGATATTTTAAAACGTGCTCTTCCTCCAAATTAGATTCTACATTGCCTTCTCATCAATGCCTAGCAACACTAATTAATGCTAACACCACAAAAAAAACTCTCTTGTGGTCCATGCATGCCATACTATTAAACAACATTTCAATCACATCTAAGCAGCCATCTACTTTGAAAGGATCTATAGTGCTTACAAGATGTGGTGCACGTAAGCTTAAGAATTGCTCCATAAGACAATTTCCATCATTCATTCTCACATTCTTCTCATTTTTAGCTTGGATAACAACCCACCTAAATAGTATACCTGATATACTCTCCCTTAAATTAATATCCTTTCCCTTGAGCTATCATGGCAATTTTGTTATTGGAATGGTTGTCTTTTTTCTCACACATCTTTTGATTATCAAACTCGAAGTTGCACTTACTAGAAGTTCAAGTCATATTCCAAAATAAATTCAAAAAAATTTCAATTCATATATATAGAAAAATAAATCTCAAAACTTAAAATTCAATTCATCTTGTATTTAATTCTCAAAAAACTTTCTCAAAATAAAAAAATTAAATCATAAATATCTTCTCATAATAATTCTTTTAAAACTTTATTTCTCCGTAATCAATTAATTATCCAAAAATTTCATGTATTGTGCATAATTCTTTGTTTTGTCTTTATACCCTTGACATATTACTTATAATTCTCTCTCTAGTCCTTATACACTCTATACAGCATATGTCTAGGGGTGATGTACCGTACATTAAGCAATAACATATTATACTTAATAATTCATGTACAATATATGAAACGAGATTGCGACGGTTTGCCAATCTTTATGTTTTAGTCAATTATTACATAATTACATCCATTGTTAAAAACTTTGTATACATAAAGCTTAATTCAAACATGCATAAATTATATACATGAATAACAAATAGGTTATACAATCCCCCAACTAGAACATCCCTCACATTAATAATAGTCGGGATCATCTTCTCTACTCCCCAATGACTACCATTCTCTTATGTTTAGGGTTATAACTCTTCTTGTAAAGGCTAGACACTCTTTTATTTGTAACTACTATAAATTGTCCTCCTGCTACCTCATAGCCATATTTTTTTCCTAAATCCAAGGTCTGCACATAAAATGTCTTGGTCACATGATTTCTCTTTCTTTGATCTCTAAAATTCAAATAAATCAACAATCATCTCTTCATGATTGTTTATTAAATTTCTTATTTATTTAGGTAAAATAATCAATTTAGCAATTGGTGCCAAATTACTGTTAGTGTTACCCATGCAAGTAAATATGTTGTTAACTAGATGTCACACATATGTAGTTCACATCAAACTTTGTTCAAATTGACTTGCAAATTATAGTGCTGTTTAGGATAACTCTTTTCGCGAAATTTACCTATTAGAGAAAAATTATGGCTTTTGTTGTAAACACTCTCCTTAATGTAGTGACACATGATAAATGAATTTTAACATATACATTCTAAAAAATATTAAAATTCATGTAAGGCCTTGTTTTGTTGTAATCATTTATCTTAAGTATAAAGAAAATTTAGATGTAAATTGTTATGTGAAATGTATAAATGTGACAGGTGTATGATCTCCAAGGATGGCAAATGATATGTAGTGACATATTGGTTATTTATGTTCTTACTTTGTTCACATATGAATTGTTGTCCATATTTAATGCATTTAACATTATAATTATTTATTTATAATATTAATGATTTATATGAAACTCATGATGCATAGTAATTGTACATCATTTAAAATAACTTCACCATTGATCATACGGCCTTGATTGTATGTGAGACACAATGGTTAATGGTATGCTTATGTTGTATAAAGGTTGGTTAATCCAATCAAAAGCTCAAGAAGTCATGACTCTTCTATTTCAGGATTGTGGGGAACATCCTTCTAACCCAAACCAACATGATAACTATATTACCTATGAGTAATTGCGATTGGATGGCAGGTTTTATGACTCCATATATAAATATTCATATCCTATTCTTTGCATGAATATGGTTGATCAAGATGCCAAATAGCTATATCATGTGTATGCTTGTAAATGGTGTATATTTGGCAAGTTTAACAATTACGTATTGGATAATATTGATGTACATAATTTTTGTAAACATTTATGTTATATTAAATTAAGTTGATTAACATGATTAATCAAAATAAATAATTTTAAATAACATTTAGGAGTTGAAGCACATTTTTACTATCATTGTTCATGAATAACACACATGATAGAATATTCCATACTTTTAGTTTTTAATCTTATTCAATTGCATATGGTAGAGCATTCATTCTCCAACACCTTGTCGTACATGTCGTGACATGAAGTTTGATCTACCAATTGGTTAGAACGTCAAATATTGCTTTATATATTTTTTTAAAGCCAATTTACTTGATTAGTAAATTGTCATTGGAGAATTAGCAATAAACTGTCTTTTGATATTGGTATATTCAAGTGTTTTATTATATTATCTTAATTACTTACCTTGTCATCTTGAAAATTTGGTCTATGAATAACATTATGTTGTTCACATTATAAGTGCTTATTATCAAAATTAGTATAATGATGTATATATTTTTTAAATAAATAAGACTTATTTCCTCTGATTGCCAAATTCTTCTCTAACATATATCTTTTTTATTTGAATAATAAAAGTGAAATTACTTGGCCTTGAATTTTAGGTTTCTATCAAATTCTTGGATTTTTCTCATATTGTCAAGGTACGACACATAAATGACACCACGGTGATTTAGCCTTTTATTTCTTCTCAAATAGAAAAAAAAGCATGACAGCAGTCATGTGACATTCACACAAATAACCCAAATAATGTTCAAAATCCAAAAATAGCCCAATGGACTGTTGTAGAGCCAATTGCAGGAATAATATTGGCATGATACGAATTGTTGTTGAGGCATAAAGGAGCATATCATGAATAAGTTTCTTTGCTTAAAATCAATTGAATAAATCACAAAAACTAGAACAATAGATTGAACCATTAAATTTAATATTGTTTAAATGTGTACAACATATGTTTTGTCTGCACATCAATTTTCAATAGTACAAATATGCACTAGTTGAAGTAGCATTGCACACATAAAAGAAGTTCGGACCTAACATGTATATTTTGCAATAAGTGACAATTAGAAGAATGCATCCTTCAACTTGAGGAACTTACATTGACTTTTTAGTTTAAGTTAAATTACCATTTATATGTAATTCATTTTCATTAAATAATAAAAGTTATATGAATCTATAGCTAGTTCATTTCTTGAAATTGTTGCATGATCTCAATAAGAAAACATGTGACATGTTATAATAAGTTTTTTATTTATATGTTAATTTTATTCATATGAAACTAATTGAGTATATTTACTATTGAAAATAATGCTTTTTCATAAACTTCAGCAGCTCATGTGATACCTACAATACATATTCCTCTAAAAATCATGTTGCATAATATTACTAGATCATTATTAATGACTCTATGATTGATTATATAGAAGTTTAATTGAATGTTGAATGTGACAATTAATGATAACATTTTTACTATATGATTAGATAACTAGGTCAACAAGCTCTCAGAGAGACAACTCTACTGTTTCAGGCTAGTGATAACCTCACTTTTGTTTTAGGCTGGCGATAACGTTCCTCCTATTTTAAGGTGATCACAATACATCCACAAAGTGATTATATTATATATGAGCTATTATAAGAAAATTGTGGTGTACATGACTGCTTATATATATTCATATGTATTGTATAGATATATTAGAATATTTATGTGTACTAACTCTATTTTTTGCATCATAAGTCTAGTTGAAATTCAAACGAACGATTTGATAAGTTGAAATTTCATTATTCATAATGTTGATATTCATATCTTATGTGGGTATCTATGTTTTTAGCATTAGTTGAATTGACTTGTCTAAAATATTCATAAACCCTCGACATTCCCTTGTGCATATCACACAAATTTTTATTGCTCATGCCTTATCAAGGGATTTCACCTATTTCTTTGCTTTGTAAACTTAGATGTTATTTCATATATTAACTTTTAAAACTATCCCACTAATCAGTAGCAATTGTCACATGCCTCCAACACTAGACCATCTATTGGGATGGATATTTAAGGGTTTAGTTTTATTAATTGTCTTATTATCATTTAGATTTAATTAATAAATAATATATTATTATTTGAAATACTATTATATTAATAATCTGTATACTTTTCTTTTGAATAAATGAAATTAATTAAGCTTTTATTGTTAATTTATCAATTTATTTTATTTATATAAATAATAATTCTTATTGTAAAACAAAATAAAATCATTTAACCTTGATCCTAAAAATAAATCATATAGATTGAGATTAAATCTCCTTTCATTATGCCTAAGTTATAAAGATGTATTGCCTTCCAAACTTGGGATATGGCACTCACTTATAATATCTTACATCCACCTAGGGCTCAATATGCCCTAGCAGTTTGTCTTTCCCCTTTCTCTACATATGCTTTGAATGTCGTCCATGCCCTAACAATGTGATACATTGATTCATATTACCCAAAAAAACTAAAAAAAAGTTTTTTTTGTGGAAAATCAAAAAATAAGACTAACATTGTCCTTTCACATCCATGAATTATAGCTCAGCACCATTTACCTTGGTCTCCTTTTATGGTAACAAATTTGAATCTTTGAAAAAAAAGGAAAAAAGCATCAGTCTTTGAAAAAATGTGGATCAATTTTCAACAAAAAATATTAAGATAGCATTTCAAAAATCTTATGCAAATGTTGGTGCTTGTATTTCCCGTACTCAACTTTAAACAAAATCATATGGTGCAAAAAAAAATGTCGCAGGTGCTGGAATCATGCATCTAGGTATCCATGGTATCATTGCAAAGACCTCCTCAAGCATTCCTAATTAAAGTATACTGAAATCATACACTAGAAAAAAAATATTAACATACTATTAAATTGACTAACAATGGGAGCAACAATATCTTTCGCCCGGGCATAAAAATTTTGACCGTCTTGCACTCTTCCCCAAAAACCCTCTCTAATGTTAAATACAGAGGTTTTGGTTTAGTCGATCACTAGAGCAACAATATATCTGGAGGAGTGGTGGTGGTGGTGGGGGCTTACCAAACTAAAAAATTACTGAAGGATTAGCAAGGAAAATGGAATTCTCAGATATCCTCCAAGGGCTAGTTTGAGACTCTTCAAGTGAAAGAGGTCGTGCACGCACAGCGACGAGATGCTCTCCATTGGCTGTCGAAATAACATAAGGAGAAGAAAAAATTTGTAGTGAGCATTCCCACTCATATGCAGTCAATTCCTAGTTATTACTGATGAACTTCCAGAGATTTGTGTTGCTGCCCAGTTGGTATACGTCTGACCCGATTCATTACTGTGCCGACACGTTCGATAGGGCACAACGTGACAAGATCTGGGACACCATATGTTATGCTAATTTGTGATTGATAATTGAACATTTTTAAAAAATAAATTAAATGCAACATGTTTTTATTACTTTTAGTCTTTTATTGTGTAACATAAATTTATCGAAAAACGTAAAGATCTTTTCACCTTGAAAAATGAGATTTATATGTGCCTAGCATCCTATGTGCTTGACTAATGAGGCTCACAAAGTGCAAATTTTTTTAAAATTTTTATTGTTGCAGGATTCTAACACTTTGACAAGGTGTGTTTATTATGAGACTTTACTTCTTCATTGATAGAATTTTCATAACATACAATCCACTAAAGAAAATATGTAACATAATGCGGCTAGTAGCAAAGTGACGCGTTATGTAGTAGGGTCTCTGCAAGCTTGGTTGTAGCCTTAGCCTCAAGTTGTTGTACTTGCATGTATCACAAAAGATTGGGTGCATTAGAACACCGATAGTGTACTATTTGCACGTGTGGCAGCAAGTATGTGCACTCCTTATTGCATCTAATGCATGCGTACATTGGTGCCCATAAAGTGCAACTTTGTTTATGATGTTTCCATTATTGACTACTAGTGCATTGACAAGGTGATCTTCTATTAGAAAGCCTTCCTTCCACATTGATGGAATTATCACAACATGCAATTCGCAAGTGTTAGTTTGTGGCATAATGCTGTTTATGTTGAAGAAAAGTTTGATGATGCAATGTGCACAAGGATTTGTGCAAGTTTTTCTTCATCCTTAGACATATGCAATTTTTTATAATTCCCATGTGTCGTTTGCAGCATTCTGTGCATTTGACTGGTGGTGCAATAGTTTTTTGGATTTTAGCACTATCATGTGTTGGTTCTTGTACGGTGATGCCCAATTCAGAGACTTATCATTCTGAATTTTCAAAGTGTCACTCTTTTTCCTCTATGTGGAGTTTTGTGAAGTATAGATTTGCCCACTTTCAAGTGAACATTTGGTAGTGCCATCTGCTTTAGCAATGTCTTTGTTGTTAGAGTTCATGTCATTTTGTTGTATGATGTGTGGTTGCATCCCAGTGTCTTGTGTGTTGGAATTCTTCACATGCAACATTTTGTGCTTGAATTGCATGGCTTTTGTCACCATTGCCATATCTCAGGATAGGTGAAGCAAGAATATGGTGTCACTCTAATAGAGACTTGACAAGGCACAATGTGAAATTATCATATTTTTCTTACTACTTGGGGGTTTATTTTGTGTGATATTTGCCAATGTCACAATGAAACTTCTATGGTGCAAATTACACATGGCCATGTGTTGGTTAAGTGTACTATTACCTCTACATGGAATGATACATGGTGGAAAGCCTCACCCTCATGCTATATATTCCTATGCATGTAGCATGGTGGGGCCTTACAAGTGTGACATATTAGTTATGAAATTACAACTTTCTAAAGTGATTAACATACTGTTGTTTCATGGCGAGAAAAATTAAGAGCACATATTGTACTTGCTATCTTATCTTAGATCTTGGAAAAACATTTTATAATTACATGAGTCATGCTCAACAACCTCAATTTGAGAGGTGCAATACCTTTTAAAATTTTAATGATTTGTTGATTGTTGTAAGCCATAATAGATCATTTGTACTACTGTGCTATTTTTGTAGATCTTGTTGGTTGTCAAGGTATGTGTTTGCTAGCCAAGGCCCTCATCAATAATTAGGCCCATTGAGTTTTTTTAAAATCTTTGAATCTCTTTGGGCTAATGGGATTAGATTAGCTTTAGAACACTTTTTCACAAGAGTTATTTCTTGTGGTGGTGCTTGTTAAGGCTTGGCTACCTCTTGGTGTTGTCAATTATTATTTGTAAGGCTTTGTTAGCTAGCCAAAGCATTTTGACGAAGTTCATTGGTTTCCTTCTTTTCTATCAGATTTGTACATTCTTATTCAATTATCTTGTTGATGCCACATTTCGCATGTCTTTGAACTTATGTTGTTATGTAATGCAATTGAAAGTGTGATCTTCCCTGCTCTACTATTGGCACAGTCATTAACACCATGCTTTTTATCTTCATTCACTTCCAAGGAGGTTTGTAGTTGAAGAATCCTAATATTGAGTGGCATGTTTCAAAACTTGACAAATGGCATCAAAACATGAAAGCATTCATTATTCCTTTGCAAATTGTCAGACTTGACGAACATGTCAACTATGAGATGAGGTGCTACCTATTGCTTTATCTTTGTGTTTCAAAATGGTTGATCTTATCAAAAGTCAACTGGTTATTTGAAAGATTAATCCATGCATGTGTAAGTATAAACAATATTAAACTGTCAAAATACTGAATGACTAGTTAAAATAGTTGTAGTTTTTGTGAAGGCACATGCTACTTTGAAAACCATATAATTTTAGAGCTAATACATGCATCGAATCCTAACTTGTTGATGGGATGTATTATTAAGTAGAAGGTCATTGTGGGCTTTCATCTGGCTCCTTAACTTTTCATGATAAGTTATCGTATCACACAACATTTGTGTATGTGATGCATTATTCAAATTTCCACTATATCAGCTTTTGATGGTAATATAGGGGCCTACCATGGTGTTAACGGTTGATGGAGAATTAGGGTTTGATTCTAAAGAGGTAGCTTGAGACATGGCTGCCACATCAAAGGAAGGCAGTAAGCAAGCAAATTTCCCAATCTTGCATGGTGAGGTATTAAAAATTGATAATAATATAGGCTCCATAAGTCTAGTAATTTGAAAAAGTATAATCTAGATCACCTAAAGGGGATCCTTTATAGGGAAAGTCTGCTTTCAGTAGCAACAATAGTCTAAGCTTCAATTTTCTATGTTTAAGTTATGGTTAAAAAGCTTGTAGTAATACCATTGTTTGGGTTGATCGATCTATCTTTTTGTGTACATTATCCACCCTTATGTAGTTTGGCTTTATCTAGCTTGGTAATGCCTTCATTATCATTACTTTGTAGAAATTAAATTTCTTAAGGACAACCCATGCTTTGGATACATTATCATGGTATAACATCGTTGGATTTTGATCCTTTTATGATGGCCTTTGAGACTGAAGTAAAGATTAAGAGGGACAATCATGGGCACACATATCTCATAGTCAGAGTTAAAATTCTTGAATTTATGAAAAAAATAATTTCAAAAGAATTTGCTAATGTTGTGTTAATTAATAAAGAATGAGAGTTTGAGGCTTGAAGACGATCAGATACCACCGTAGTCTCATCCATAAATGATGCTAACAAGGGATTGGTAGATGTCAGTATTTGGACTCCATTAGCACTGTATGTGATATCAAAGTCATTGGATTCCTTGATAAACTTATAGCCAAAGTCTACAACATACTATCTTTAACAATGTTCATATATAAAATCATTAAAAATAGAAAATTGAAGTGTTTTGGGAGAGGCATTAGTAGGTCTCAAATAAAATCATATAAAAATACATGTTGAGAAACTTAGTCTTTAAAATTATTGCCTTAACACTTTTTGGGGGATAAGAACTATTGTAGGAACAATTATTTGTTGTTGTCGAAAGTAACTGTTTAACTACAATAATGACTATAATATAATTTGATTCAATCATTGTTCCTTGGACATTAACAAGAAGGGCTTTCAAAATTTCCATTGCTTTTAGAATAGCAATAATGTCCATGGTAGTAGTTGGATATGAAAAAAAAATTTTTCTGAGAATAGTAATAGATCTACCTATGTCATCCCATCTAATAGTACCAAATCTAAATTTATGTCATCTAGCACTACTTTATAATGTTTAAATTTAATCCAACCGATTGGAGGAGTCTAATAAGAGATAACAAACAACTAGTCAAGACCACTATAGCTCGCATTGTACATGATCAAAGAGTTGTAGAATGTAGCAACTATAATGCAATTTCTCCTTTGATGTGCAACTAAATTTAGTACCTGTTTTTGCTTGGGCCAACAAATTCTTGTTATTCCAGTGGTACAATTAAGATAAAGTAGTACATTTGACTACATGAGAAGTCATAGCCACCTACACATTCATAGATTTCCAATTAAGGAATTAAATAATAGAAGTCACATCCCAGTACTTAATCCCACAAAGCATGAATTATTCATTTATGAAGCTGCTAAACAAGAGTTCTTTCATGATATGCCACTCTCAGAAATAATGGTCCACATCTTCATTAGTATGACATCACTAAGGACAATGTTTAGATGTCTAAATCCCTCTTGCATGAAGCCAAGTGCAAGTAAGAAGACGATTTAATGCTAATCTCTGAAGGAAAATGTTTACTTAAGGTTCCACCATCTCTTTCCAAACCCACACGACCTCCTCCCCTGTTGTATATATAAATGTCATTGTATATAGTCTCTATGTCCAAAACCATATCCTCACCTAATGTGAAGCATAGAATATTCATTCGATTTGATTTACCCTATGGAGAATGTTGAATCTAAAATACCAAATCAGACATGAATAACTTCTAAATCATTTTGTGATTCGACACCCAATGCTTCTTGGCTAGCTCTACTACAATTATTCTTTTCTCTAAAGTTTTGTTGCTATAATTGGTTTCCTAAATATTTGAAGTAAGCATATGATAATTTTGAGAAATCAACTTTCTACACTTATACTTCATCCCTTTACTAAATAACACTCTAAATTTGATTAGATTGATCACCTCATCGGAGTGATGCCCTTACTACTTTATAATATTCTAAATATTCTTTATTATACCATAAGTTGATGGCTCATAAATCATGATGCCATCAACATACAAAAGGTGTGTAATCATCAAAGAAGAAGGGAAGTTCCTAAGCTCAATCGAGACAACATGATCAAACTGATACTAATAAGCCATAAGAGATGCTTAGACACTGTAGTAAAGTGGTATGTCTTGAGAGGACGCCCATATCTTAGTTACTTCCATCAATGTAAGATAGAAAATATTAAACATAATCCTAAATCATGGTGTGGTGATGTACGGCTTAAAATAACCACAGTAAAGTGTAAGGAGCTACCAATTTTTAAGCATATCCAACACAAATTTCTAATGTTGCTTATCATAAGCATGATCCATGCCAAATTTTCAATTTTCTTATCAATTCCTAAGCATATCCCTATCTAAAACCCTTAGTTACTTGCATCAATGATAGATAAAAAATGTTAAACATAATCCCAAATCTTTGTGTAGTGATGTAAGCTTTTATCCAACCACAACAAAGTATAAGGAACTACCAATGCTTAAGCATATCCAATACAAATTTCTAATTTTCCTTACCATAGGCCCAATCCATATCTAATTTTATTACCATCAAACCTTCTTTGAAAGAAAATAGGTGCAAACAAGTTTTATTTTCTCGTTGAAAAAAGTATTATCAGATATAGCACAACATAACACAAAAGCAGCTTGCTCCCTAACAAATGTTTTTGGAAGCATTACCCTATTTCTAACCACCAAAATTTTGGTCACTAGTTTGTTAATCATATTGCAAAGGCAAATGAGCCTAAACTTCTTTGGTTTAAATGCTCCTTAAACTTTAAGGATGAATATGGCCTATGTGTCCTTTCAACATTTTGATATAAAGCTATCTTTAAAGAATTATTTCACCACTATAATATTGTCCAACTATGTGATCTTCCAATAACCATGCACAAACTCAACTAAGAAGCCATCCAAAAGATGGGATTTATTTCTTTTGTTGGATATCATTATAAATATGATCTTATTATCACTTATTTGTCTCACAAGTGTAATCTCCTCTTCAATATTAGTAATTATCAAACTATTTTATCTTTTATTATCATCTAAATTGGTTTTTATCTTAAACAACAAAAGTTATACCACTCAATTAGAAAAGAAACTGGCCAAAGGAATATTCAATTCAACTAAGAGAGGTATCAATCATTACATTTGAAACTCTTAATATAATTATCATATATAATATTAAAAACTTTAATCACTCCAGAATAATTCAGATTCAATGTTAATTTTCGTATATATACAAATATACATATATACATACATATATATACACACATAATTAAGTTTGGATAAATGATTATTGAGAGATGTATATATGTTCATAGATATATATTATTCAAGAATTATGAATGAACAAGTGTACAAATTGGGAGAAAAATCTAAGAAAAATATTCATATGTACTATAGGAATGATTATTTTAGATTCTTGAACAATTAACTTGATAAAGTAGATTAAATATATTAAATGTTTTAAATATATTAAATGTTTTAAATATATTAAATGTTTATTAAAGTTATTATAACATAGTTTTTAAAACTAAAATATCTATCATATTTTTAAAACAACATTTTATTAAAAGATTTTATAAATTTTACATTTTGTTATGCTTTTGAAAATTTAGCTAACTTAAATAATATAACAAATAAAATTAATTGGCTAAAAGATCTTTCTTTAATAACGCTTTAAACATTTGACTAGTTCTCTAAAAGATGTTAAACATTCTATCAAGAAATATTTGTTAGTTTAAACTCAGCCATCATTTGTATATTCTATTAAAAAATCATCGAAACATTTGATAATTGACTGATTGCTAGTCCATTAAAAATTGGATAATCTAATAGCTTAGTTTATTAATGGTCATATGGGGTTGCCAAAATCAACCTCTATAAAATTCCAATTAGTCTATTTAATGGACATTGGATAACTAGTTTAACAATGATATGATAATAATTAGATTATCTAATAAATATTAAATAAAATCATGCTAAAAATTGAGTTCTTTTAGAAAATTATCAAACTATTTGATGGATAATCTCTTTGTCAGCAACTCAAAATTGAGCAATATCAAAAGGCTATAGAAATGTTTGATAAACAATTTTGATCATCATTAAATGGTACAACATTCAATTTGTTAAATAGTTTTTTAAATTTGGTATATCGAAAATGTACAAATTATGGAACATGTTTAGATCGTCTAATGGGTGGTAAAGTTTGCTAGGATAATTGGCTATTTTTATTTTCTCATTCAAGCATTGCTAACAAGGATTATGGCATTAAGGAAGAATATGAAAAAACCTTAGAAGACTTGGGAGGTTGGTAAGCTAAAATTGATAGATTTTAATAATTAAAAAAACCACATTAGTTCTATAAATAGATGGAAAAGCCCATTGCATTGAATAAATGCACTCACTACAAACAAACTTTGATATTGCAATCAAAAGTTATATACCCAATTGGCATAATTTTGTAAAGTATATATATATATATATATATATTTCACACTATTAATTTTTAGAGAGTTTATGTAAAATTTTGTTATTGTAATTATTGAATTTGGCTTAATCCAATTAGGATTTAGAGGTGTTTGCTTTGAGCCTTATGTTAGAAGAGAGAGTCTATTTTAAGAATTATTTATAGAAAAGGTTTCCAATTTTAACCTTGTGTAGGAAGGTGTTTACTTTTGGAACTTTTGTTAAGGGAAGTGAAGGCTTAAATTTTTTTCTCTACAAAAAAAACTATTGTAAGGCTTCTCTACCAAAACTTACGATAAAGGACAGGAGAAGTGATAAGCCCAAGAAAATGTGTAAGAGGTAGATATAAATTTAAGAATAAGAAATTAAATCATCTAAAATATTAATATGTTCTAATTATTTTTTTTAAAAATTTTTTTAATTATACCATGACTTGCTTACTTGTTAGAGACATAAGTTTGGAGGTTGTTGGCATGAGAGTAGTATTCATCTCTAAGAGTGAGTGTCAATAATGAGAAGAACATGACACATGTGTTGTCAAATCAACAATTCTAAAGGCTACTTGATGGTGGTGAGGAGCAACAATTTTATTATTTAGAGAATGATATCAATAATCATCAATTCGTTATTCTTATCATATCCAGGGAACCATTTTGAGAATATTCTTCAATCTTCCTTGTAATTGTCCTTCCTTGTAATTGCACTACTATTAAATTATAATTTGTTAATACTATTTTTAAATATGATTTGTATGTTTGAATATATGGTTTTATAAAAGTATTTTGAATAATAAATTTTCTTTGAGAATGGATAAAATTTTAATGAAAAGTTTTTATTGAATTACCAATTATTTTGAGCATAAAAAGGTTAAAAAAATTGAAGGACACACATAACAACCACCCTTCATAAAAAAGGTCATATTATAATATGAATAGTATTCATCTCTAAGAGTGAGTGTCAATAATGAGAAGAACATGTCACATGTGTTGTCAACTCAACAATTCTAAAGGCTACTTGATAGTGGTGAGGAGCAACAATTTTATTATTTAGATAATGATATCAATAATCATCAATTCGTTATTCTTATCATATCCAGGGACCCATTTTGAGAATATTCTTCAATCTTCCTTGTAATTGTCCTTCCTTGTAATTGCACTACTATTAAATTATAATTTGTTAATACTATTTTTAAATATGATTTGCATGTTTGAATATATGGTTTTATAAAAGTATTTTGATTAATAAATTTTCTTTGAGAATGGATAAAATTTTAATGAAAAGTTTTTATTGAATTACCAATTATTTTGAGCACAAAAAGGTTAAAAAAAATGAAGGACACACATAAGACCCACCCTTTATCAAAAAAGTCATATTATAATATATTTTTTGATATTCTCTCTCATTTAATTACATTATTTTAATAACAAAATTAAAAATATTATCTTTTAAATTTTACATGATAGATTAATTAAGAAAATCTACAATTTCTTTTATTAATTATTTACTAATTAAACTAGTACAAAAATAAATTCCACTTTTATAAACCATTTTAAGAATATCAAACAATAATAAATGAATTATTTTGTGCTTGCATTATTTTACCACCAATCTTTCTAACTCTCAATCACTGTCCTAAATTGAATATTATAATACATGATTTGACATTTTGATTGCCAATATATTGGTATCTTTCCTATGATTCATGTAAATGTTTTTAAAAAAAATAATCTTAAAAATATAAAAAATTTGACTTTCTCAGCTTTTTATTTCTTTAATTTGAATGATTTTATGCATTTTTTAATCATTTAAACAAATCAACATAAAATAAATGTACCATATGTGAACCAATGTGTTTTGGAAAAGAAATGTAAGACGTCACGAGAGGCCATTCAGGAGACTTCTATCAACAGTTTTTATGTTATTCACATGATTTATTAATGATAAATCAATTGTTTTGAAGTCGAGTATATTGTATATTAGTTATCTTGTTATAAGCTGTGATATATTATTTTTTCACACATATTTTGTTATGTAGATTTGAAAAATTATTTTTCCATTTTTTTTGAAAATCAGGACTTTATCAAATAAATCTAAAGTCTAATACTATTATATTGGAAAAAGAAATCGAGCAAAAAGATGTTCTATTCATTGTCCTACTCAATTATTTAAATTTGTTAAATTCTAAACTTTTGATATAATTATCCCAAACAATACTATTCATGTCATCTGTACAAAATGATTCAAATTTAATTTTAACTATTACAACTAATCTCATAAAACTAATGATTATCTAATACACATATACAAAATTAGGACTAGATACTGATATATATATAATGAACAAGTGTACAAATTATAAAAGAAAAAAAAATATAAGAAAACTTTTAAGTTCATCAATGGGGATGGTTTTCTTAAATTCCTGAATAGTTCATCTAATTGAGTTAGTTTAAATATATTTAGTATTTACCAAAATTATCATTAAATAATTTTAAAACTAAAAATAATTTATCATACTTTTTAAACTACAATGCATTAAAAGATTTTAAAAATTTATGCTTATCATGTAAATTATGATGTAACTAACTTAAATGACAAGAAAAATAAAATTAATTAGCTAAAAGTTTTCTATAGAATAAATATCTTTCACTAAAATTTGATAGTTTATTTGATGAACTCTAAGAATTAATGCTATTTTTTAAGATTGGTCAATAATTTGTTTATCACTGATTGAAAATAAAATATTGAGATATTTTTGAAGTTATGTTTTGAACAATACAAGAATATTATGTATTTTTTAAAGTTATTATTTATTAAAATAATTATATCATCAACTCCCATAATTCTGATTAACACAATATTCTATAACATTTAGATTAGTTTATAATTATATTCATAGATGATATTTTGATTTATACAAAATTTTTAAAAGAACATATTATATGTTTACTAATGGCATTGTAAATTTTGAGAGAGAACTAATTATAACTCTAAGAGTGAATTTTGGAATACATTGTTTTAATAATCATGAATTGACCAAAACTCATACCTATATTAAAGAAAAAGAAATTTGTTTGATATGTAATTTATTATAGACAATTTGTGAAAAGATTATCAAATATAACCTCTCCATCACTCGATTGTCTTAAAAAGAATCAAATATAAATGAGACTCGATTTATGAAAATAGCTTTTAGATATTTAAAGATATTGAATTTAGTTGCAAAGTGATGCTTCTAGAATGTATAGATGCCTATCGTGTGCACAATGATACATGCTTACAATATCTATGCTCTAGGTTGATGGAGAATAAAAAAGTGATTATGTATACAATCAAACAACTAAACCATTTTGAAAATAATTACTTTGTTCATGACTTAGACTTGGAATTTATAATATTTTTTTTAAAAATAAATACATTATTTATGTAAAATTAAGTATAATATTATTACAGATTATTGAGCTACTTGCAAGGTACTTTCACGTTAAGCCCTTTGATAGTATACATTCCTTTTTTGAATTGCAATAATGAATTTGAATCATAAGAGCAGTGGGCAACTAAGGAAGAATCGAAGGAGATGAGGGTTTTTGTAATTAGAAGATTAATTTCTGAAGAAGTTTCTTTCAAGGAGTTTTAAATTCACAATGTTTTGAAATTTAATGAAGCTTAAAATATTTTAGATAACACCCTTGTACATTTATATAGATGCTTGGATATAATAATTTATTAAAAAACATATAATATTTTAATTTCTAAAAGAAACATGTAAATTTTGACCAAACAAAAAAATTCTACAAATTCTACATTACAATGAGACCATCTATACAAGCACGAACTGTTACATGCAAGTGGGTGTAGCTTTCGCACGTGAAAGGCCATATACACACTCATTCACCAATTCTGCATGTGGTAGATGGCTGACATGAGAGCATGCGATAGGTGGCTTGGAATAAAAAATTGTGTCGAAGTCATTTAAGAACTTTAATCTATCAATAAATCAAAGATGAATAACAAAACGAAAAGAAATATTGTACCCTTCACCCATTCATAAATAGAAATGAGAAGAAGAGATTATAGAAATTATGATAGAGTCATCTCAATCACCAATAGGTCTTGATTCAATATAAGTGATTGTAGATAGATTAACAAAATATATTTATTTTCTTGTTATTAAGACTACTTATTTAACATAAATGTTGGTTCATATCAATATGAACCAAATTGTTAAATTACATGGTTCACAAAAACTATTATATTAGATATGAAGCAAAACATTATTTTTTTGAAAGATAATGGATCAAGACTTTGAAAGAAGTTTAAAGTTTAATAGTCATTCATCCTGAAACAGACAAATAAATAAAGAGAATCATTAAGATTCCAAAAGATTTACTTAAGACTTTATATATTAGATCTTGGAGGTTAAGAAATTCAATTATCATTAATATTTTTTTAATAATAATAATTATCAATATAATTTTGAAATTGCTTTATATGTGGCAATATATGAAATGAAGTATTTGTTAACTCTATGTTGGAATAAAAGAAAAGAAAGAGTTTTATTAGATCCTTAGATTATCAAGAAAGCCATAAAAGGATAAGAATTATTCAAGACGATTAAAGATAGCTCAAGACAAGAAGAAAAAGTACTTTGATGCAAAGCATTGTTTGATAAAATTTCAAGAAAGCGATCATGTAGTTATTAGAATTAGTTAAGTGAAAGATATTATAAGAGTTGAAAAGTAAATTGAGTTAAAATCTAAATTTATTGGTCTCTCTAAGTTCTAAAGAGAGTTGGACAAGTGATATATTTGATTGTATTGACTCTTTATATATCAAGAATTCATAATGTATTTCATCTTTTATTTTTATGAAGATGCATTCTAGATCCTTGTTATGTTGTTAATTATATTGGTCAAGATATCAGAATTTAATCAAACTTATTTAGAAATATAAGTGAATATCTTAAATCAAATGGAGAAGCTACTAAGAAATAAAGCTATTCTAAAGATAAATGTTTTATAAAAATATCAAGCAAAAAGAAAAGCTACTTGGGAAGTGGAAGCATGATCGACTAATAGCCAAAACCTTACTAAATTTCTTTAAAATTGTTTCGGACGGTAAGATTGCAACATCTAAAAATTTTAAATAAATAAATAAATAAATAAATATATATATATATTATACTATAAATGATAAATTATGTCAATAAAGTTTTAATAATATATGTTTGGATGTAATAAAGTCATCATTTTTAAATATGATATTTATATTTTAAAAAACTATTAAAATAATATAATATGGAGAAGTATGTCATGATTTTAAATGAATTTAAAAAGTTTATTAAGACAAATAATCGAAAAGGGCTTCTCAAAAGTAGTCCAAGGCAATGAGTTAATATTTTTTAAAAGTTTAAAAATTAGTAATAAATTTTAAGATATGTACATATATTTAAAATTTTGGAATAATAGTTTTCTGATTTCATAAATTAATTCCTCATAGCTCAAAATAGATGGAATTGAAGGTGATATTTGATTGTATTAATCGAGTTACCCAAAGAGAGAATAAATAAGTCAGAAAGAGGAAGCTCAAGTAGATTAAGGAAAGTGAGTTGAGAGAGAAGATGAAGGGAATGTTAAGGTTTAACTTCAACAAGCATAGTAGGGAAAAGAAGAAAAAGAATCAAGATGGATATTGGAATGCTTTGGTGCAGCTAAAATGGGAGTGTAGAACGAAAAGAGAAAGAAGTAGAGTTGTGAGAAGCCGTTTACAGCTGACGAAGCAGGAAGCAACAATTAGTTGAGGTAAAGTATGGATTCAATAGTTATTTTTATTTGAATTCAACTTGGCTTTTGTGCAATAGTAGAACTTTGTTAGGGAGAGAAAAAACTTATGCCAAAGCTTAGTTTGATTTCATTAAATGAAAATGATCATTTTTTATCAATCAATTTTCAACCTAAAAATCGTTCACTAAGTAGCCAATTGGATTATCAAAATAAGCAAATTAAATTATCTATTATTAACAAAACCACATATCATTATTTTCGCTAATGAATTCAATAATCTCTATCACTTGATAATGATAATTTTTTTAATGTAAAAAATATTAATAAAAAATTATAACAATATAAGACATTCCTCAAAATTTATGAATTTAAATAAACATGATCTTGAAAATTGAATTTCTATATATTGTTAAGATTCTATTAGCTTATGACTTATAAATCTAGAAAGAGGGTTTAACAAAGAGGTTTTGAAAATTAGTTTAATATGAGAGAAAATAAATTTTTGTGAAAATTATTTTTAAAATATCAATGTTTTTGTGTTTGGTAAAAGGCATAAAAAAATAAAATAAGAAATATTTTGTGAATACAACCTAAAGGTGAAGAGCAAATTGAAGGGTGCCACATGGCACCCACCAAACACCATAGTGTGAAAAGTCATTTTTGACATTAACCATTTAATTCTATTTTGTAAAAGTCCTGCAATAAATAAATTAATACACTTTCCATGATAGATTAATAAAAAAAAGTCTTCAAATTTTTTAAATAATTATTTACAAATAAAAATCTTATAAAAATAATTTTCTTTTATATATTATATTTAATGAATAATTTTTAATTGACTTGCCAATAAAGATTGTTTCAAATATTGTTAAATTGTGAGTAGGTTAAAGCTGTTTGTGAAGCTAAAGGCAGGCAAAGAAGCAAGCCACAAAAATGCTTATTTAAAGAAAGGCTAAATCTTCCTCTGCTAGTTTTTTTGTCAAGTCAAGAATATGCTGCGTGTATGCATGAAGTTTGTTTTTTAACATAGCAGAAGCTTCCTTATATTTTGTCCATGGGCTTCATCTCATCTATAATCTCTTTCAACCTCCCACGGTAGCAACCTATTTTTGCCTACATTGAGCTAAGCTTTACCAGCATGTTGTTGATCTCTTTATTGCTTACTGAAGCTTCCTAAGAGAGCATGCATCCACACTAGTAATATACTAGGAGTAACTCCTTATCTAATATTCTCTATATAAAATATCATCAAATGATCACTCACATTTTTCTATCATAGATGTTATAGGATTATTAGCTTTAGCTTGATTTTTCCTTTAACTACATAGTATTATAGGAGGTATCAATTTAATACCATAATATCACAACATAAAATATCATGTTGAGATATTATTATTTTTTGGCTTATTCCATACTAACCAAAACGAGTTTTATCGCATATGGTGCATAGACATGAACATTATTCTAAACTTAATTAGTAGTTTTAGTTACAACAAAAGCTATAATGCTTTATTAAATTTGACACTAAAATTTATGATTGTTGAGAAAAATTTAGATAAGATAATACAAAATTGTATTTTTTGATATTATTATTTAGAAAGCTTTCTTTTTAAATTTAGGACTAGAAAGAATAATCCACAACAAATTATTTTGTATTCTAAAAAATGAATAAATGAGAAAAATATGATTCTTCACTCCAAATACTATCATCTTAATTGCTTCTTTTAGCTCCGTCGTCCCTCACTAGAACATCTTCCTAGGCCACATCTATGACTTCCTTTGAGCTCTTCGACTAGTCACATCCTTTTATAATTCATTGGTCTCGACAACTAGTTTTGGTCAAGAAACGAAATTTTTAAAATGGGAATGCATAACACTCCGCACAACGTTCAGAGGTTACACCACTAAATTTCATTCAAATGCGATGTCGGAAGGTTTCAACACAACTTTTTGATCTCCAAAATAACTTCTAAAATGATCTCCATATATGGAGAAAGAATACGCAAAAAAACATTAACTTTAACCTTCTTAAAGGCAAAATGAGTCATTCCACATTGCCTTTGAGGTTCCCTCCCTCACCCTTTAAATGTTCTAATTGATATGAAGCCACATAATGTCCCTAGCCTTGAAACCATATTCCACTCAATGCCTATTATACGTTTGCCTAATATTGTTTTGTGCCTTTCCATCAACTTTTAAGTGTATACTTCAAATCTTATTGAAACTGTTGTGCACTATGTTGCACTAATCCCTCGATACTTTTAATTGTGACAATTTGCATCTTTGCATTGAATGGGCTTTAGAAACTAAATTGCAATTTACATATAGAATAGTCTTCAACAAGTAGAAACATGGCCTAACATGTTGAAAGAAAACTAGACACAGAAGAGACTTTCATCCTATACTTTAAAATATCATGAATGGTCCCCTCATAAGAGTTGTCAGATGGTCTTAGTCGTAAAAATTTCTCAAATTCTGATTTCTTACGAGAACAATACAAGTTAAATTTATCGGATTAGGATAGTATTTTTTTCATTCAAAAGCAACGAACCACCATTAAAGTATGAGTCTCTTGAACCAATCTCAACCAATCCCCATTGCAAGGCATGAAAAGTTGTATCCCTTAATAGAGAAGGCCTTCATGTAAGTGAAAATTAGATAGCTTTCACTATTTTCACATTTGATCAATCCCCATTAAAGTCAATATCCTTATTATCTCTCTACACATACTCCTTGTGCATCTTTAGTTAGACAAAACTTAAAACAAAAGTTGCTTATTGCATGTTTCAAAAGAAAGCCAACCAACTTATTTCGAGCTCCTTTCCTATATGTTATGACAATGTTGAATTGTTACAGATAGGTCATGTGCTTAAAGTGTCATGCCTTTTGAAACTTGCTAGGTTATACAAGTACTGAAGCGGTTTTCCATCAATGCGTGTGATGTTTCATTTCCAACAAAGTCGACAACCAATGTTTCCTCACTTGACGTAATGCTAAAATCTCCTTATTGTGCAACCATGAGTTTCCTTGAGCTTCTTGTCGTAGTATAAAATAATACACTAGAAGATGTCATAAAACCATCAACATGAAGCTAATTGCATGGCTTGACACAACTAATACGATCTTAAAAGAAAGCCATAAACTTGGAAAAATAAAACATGTGCCCATAATTTATTCTTTAAAAGGGGGAAGTGTATGATTTTTTCTCTTAAACTTCAATCACTTTTGTTAGTACATGCAATGGTATGACAATCTGAATGAAGTTTTTAATGAATTACAAAGCTAATAGCATGCCTCCATGAAGATCCTTACCTCAGTAACATTTTTTGGTTTTGAACATTCTCATATGACTTGCACCAAAATTGCTTCAATTCTTCGTTCTCCATTTCTGGCCTTGTGCACTAGATAAATCAAGATCATATGCTTGAATTTGTGCTACTTTAGGTTGGGTTTCTACCTTTGGAATGACTTCTCAAAGAAACTAGTTTTCTTCATTCACGGGCTTTTTGCATGAACAAGTTTCGGTCTCAATCTTATCAATTTCTTTCTTTCTTCCTCCCTTGTTTTCTATCTCTCTGTCCTCCTCCAAATAACCTTAACCATCGCACATGTATTTCCATTAGACTTGCTCATGGATGTGCTCCAGACCACATTCCAATTTTAAAAGTAAAAATATTCAACATATAGCATGCTCAAATTGTGCAAGAATAAAGTGAAAAAAACTTTAAAGTATTGTATACTTTTGAGGAGATCATCAATATCCTAATACAAAATTATGACCATGAAAATCAAGGTAGTGATTAACATCAATCCTAATTAGTTTGGTGAAAAAATTCAAAAATAATCGAAAAAGTTCAAAAAAAAAATAATCACTTTCAAAAAGAAGATGCTTTCATTGCACTTAATATAACGGACATTCTTTTAGTAAAATTAGTGCACTGCAATTCCTTTAAGCTAGTTGAAAATCCTACATAATTTCATACCATGTTTCTAGGCTACATATCATGGGTTCACCTTTATAGATTTTTCATGTTATATTCACATCGCGAAAGTATAAACCATACTTGCACTCTAATTCACAATTTCCTTTGACAGATTCTTCGTAAGATGAATAATTTCATCATTTGATATCTTGAGTTTCTTTGTCTGAGTTTTCTCTTTAGAGTCTGAAGTGGATTTTGCAACCTCTCAAGTCCTAAAAGAGCTTCTTTATGTTGTTGATCCAATCAACGAATATGTAAATGAATTAAGAAAAATGTAGTGAAAAAAAGAAGAATTTCAATGCCATATGCATAATTACAGTACCAGACAATGACTTCTTTTTGTCTTGATAGATAGCCAAGAGAATCTCCTGAACTTCTAGAAGTAGCTTTTGAATAGGATAAACATCATTCCTACAAGATAAAGCTGCTTCAAGTTCTAAAATGGGATATCAAAACCAATAGATGGTTGAAGTGCAATGGTAGAGAAGCTTAGAAGCATTGATAAGAAATTAACGCTAGTTCAAAAATTAATTGTTTTTCAATTATAGGGATTTATACCATTCTAACAAGCTCCTCCTTCAGCAATTCTACATCAACTAATGTAGTATTCACTTTGCTGGACATAACATCCAATTCAATTTCTCGAATTTTTAACAACCACTTTTTTCCTTTTCTCCATTTGTAATTTCCAAAGCCTCTTTCATCAAAGCGATTTCAGCTTCCATCTAAAATGCACTGAATACAAGCTTTCGATACTTATCCTAAAATGATACATGTGACAAACATAATGTACCAAGCTAAATCAAATCTATTAACTTAATATAAGGAATTGAATATCAACAACATCTATAAATTAAACAGATAAAGATCATAGAGAAAATTAGCTTGGGAGTACAAAAACCTTGTCTATATGCTTATGCCTGGCTCAATAAAGTTCATGATTTGGTGAAGCATACTAAAACGTTAAGAAACAAACCTTTGTGCTTCTAGTTGTATCACATATGTTTACAATATTGCATGTTGCATTGTTGTTAGTTATTAACTAGCTGATAAATTAACTTGCAATTACTTAGGGCCTAGTGTAAGCAGTACACAAGTAGTCATCCATATTTGTTATTTACTTACAAATTTTTTGGGATATAGTATCTGACTCATTCCTCAACATATTGTGTTCTAATAAAGCACATTGACCTTGCAAGCTCTTAACTTCTCATTCAATCTGAGCTTTCTCATTCTAAAAAAGGAAATGTTCACCTTTAATGAAGAAAATAAAAAAAACTTGAATTAACACATTTGTGACAATAACAATTAACTCAAGATTTACTTTTGCTTGGATTGTATTCTTTAGTTTTCTTTTGATATCATTGAATTTTAATTTTTTCTTATCAAGTTCCTTTCTTAGAGATTTTTTTCTCTCTAGTAAGGGAAGAAGATGATAAGCACGACACTTCTTTTTGAAGAGAGTAAATCTGAGAAAGGACTTCTTCCTTCTCTATATCATCTTTAAAGCCTTGTTCCTACAACATCGACATGGATAAACAATAGAATGGAAACATCATCCTAAAAAAATAAAAAGGGAACGACTTGATTTAGCTAACCGTAGTAATCTTACCCTATTTTAAAAAGCAACACTTGAGCTCATGAATTTGTTTTTAGTGTTGACATAGTTGGTTTCCCAATAGATTTTGCATTTGAATGATTTGTTTAGATGAGAAATTATGGTGTATTTCACTGAAGAAATAAAAATCAAGATCATCATATCATACCTTCTCAAACTTGAATTCCTCAATTTTCTTGATCATAAATCTATTGACATAATCGTGGCTTAAAATGAGGGACTTAAATTGTGCCACACACTCCATGGGAATGGTCTTGAGACTCTAAAAGTATTACATAATAGAATATGAAATTAAGTAGTTTATGGGAACCAGATTAATATCTCATAAGGGGAAAATTGAGCAGGTTTTAAAATTGATATAAATTAGTTTTTTTTAAGGATAATATGAATGTAATGATCAACATGTAAGATTTTTTTCTTTAACAACTATAGTGATCAACATGTAATGATTGTCATATAGCACATATGAGGAGCGTAACAAGCAGATATAGATATGTTGATAATTTGCATGACAAGAAAGTAAGATATGAATCACAATGAGATACAACAATTAAATATCATAAGAACAATAAGATATAATAAACATATATATTGCATAGAAGTAGTGGGGCTCATTAGTAGAGCTCTCCTTAGGTAATTAAGAGACATCAAATTTGATGACAAATCTTTCGAACATACAAAAGTCAAGTTTCTTAAAATCAAGTCATTTTCATGAAACCTATTAATAGGGCTTAAACTAAAAAAATATGAAATAGACTAATCTGAAAGTAGTCAATCCGGAATGTCAAAGTATGCCAAGCAGGCTTCAATTATATACAATTATTTTCCCAAGTTAAGCTTTTGCTGAGGGCAAGGAGAAAGACATACTCAAATCATACTATATTATTTTGCAGTTGTTTTATGGGGTTGATACACAACCAATCATATGAGAACTGACCCTTCAAATTCTATCTTCTTTCTTAGTAGAGCTCTCTTTGGCTT
This sequence comes from Vanilla planifolia, assembly GCA_023846275.1. Lineage (NCBI taxonomy): Eukaryota > Viridiplantae > Streptophyta > Magnoliopsida > Asparagales > Orchidaceae > Vanilla > Vanilla planifolia. The sequence goes on along the minus strand of JAIUJO010000200.1, from coordinate 640,871 downwards.
CCTTTGAACAAAAGGCATTTTAGTATTTAACAAAATCTAGTTAAGCAAATTAGGATGGCATAATATTGCTCAAGGCACTCTATTCATTTAGTTTATTTTTCAACTGCATTTTATAATGGTACAAGCTATGGATGAATCAGTTGGCATTGAAGCATCATTTTTGACATATATGGCCAAGACTAAAAGTTCACGAAAGGAAATGTACAAACAACTATACATGATGGAGATTCCAACAAATCTTTGGAATAATATGTAGCATAGCTAATACAAACCATTCAAAGCTTTGCATAGATAGTTACAAAGCAATAACTTGTTATGATAAAAGCACCATAATATAGAACCCAAAAGATACATCACCACCAATATTTAAATGCAACCAATTGAAAGAGGGGAAGGTTAAGGTTGTCTAAGCCTAATGGAGAATATCAAAGATGTTGACCTATGTCAATCTGTGCCCTAAAAAATTAAAGAACAAATACTCTTAAAAGATGAGGCAAAGGTTGATTTGCAAAATTATGATGAAAAATGAATTCCAATGTAATACTTAGGATAAAGTAGAAAGTGATCATCAAACAATGCCTTAGAGTTGGAATCACCAAGAATTGAATAAATTGTAAAAGATTGCCAGATGGAGTGGTACAAAAATAAATATTCCCAAATCAAAAATATCAGAAAAGACTTTTAACTACACACACAAAATAGCTTTCTTCATCTTAGCAAGCTCCTCCTTTAAACTCCTCATAGACTCTGATTTCTAAATTCTCATCACAATCTCCACTTTTCCCTAATTTCATGTCAATCTCTCCCCCATTGTTTCTCTTTAAGCTATTACTTTATTTTTCTTTAGCACCCAATTCTACCACAACTCCCCACCTTATTCAATAAGGATTCAAAACAACATCAAGTAAGGGAGAATAGGTCTATTACTATATAACTTAAAAGAAGCTATTTTTCATTTAGCATTACATTATCATTTCAATATAAAGTTCATATAATGAGTTTAGTTCTCAACCCCCATAAAACCTCTCGTTCTATTAAAACCATAGCCTTAGATTTGTCTTCTTGAGACCTTTCCAAATCTACATTTTTAAAATCTCAATCATTCATTATTGAGATAAAAATGTCCCACACTTGTCACAACAAAATTGCCTACTTAAAACTAAACAATTAATCTCATATAACATACAAAATAATATTTAATTATAGTATTTCATGCAAAACATTGGATCAAAAAATTTTTAGCAAGATTATTTTGAACCTACAAAGATAATATATTAGCCAAGTATGAAATTTGACATGGAGAAGTTCATTCAAGAGAGTACATTATAAAGCATTGCAAAACCAACTGATCTGAAGTAAGGTCTACACATACCAGTATCGATACCTAATCAACCCTAGAAGACCATCTTGATGGATTTTCTTGGAGGCTTATCTTTGATAACACGATTTCAGAATTCCTTGTTGTGATTAAGAAAACCATTCTAAGATGATGGAGTGCAAATAAGATATGAAGCGTTAAAAGCAGCACATTTTACTAAACAAAGGTTTGGAAACATCTTGAGTTACCAATAAACACTATGTGGAATTGAAACACTCATTTTATAAGCAAATTGATAACTAGATAACATAGTAAATATGAATCCAATGAAGTAGAGCAATTTGACATGAGAAGCAAAACTACAAAAGTTAAATAGAACTGATACAAAACCTCTAAGAGAAAGCCTTCAAGGAATCGAGCAAAGATTTGTGGACTAGGTTTTAAGGCATTTCTTCAATCGAAGTGCCAATCTAGAAAAAAGCAAACTCAAGAAATTTTATAAGATGTTTTTTGAATTAATCATAAGAGCAATAACCAAATAAGAATAAGTAACACAATTTTTTAAACCAAGTAGATGCATCCCATCAATTATAGGATAGGATATGATAAGATTTTTAAATAAATTTGGCACTATTCTAATTTGAAGTTTTTCCTTATACAACTAATAAGAATTGTACTATAAAATATACTAGGTAGTATTTTATGGAATCATTAGTGATTTTCATATGCTTGTGTTTTAAAGCCAAGCAATAGATGTAAGGAAGCGTAACCTTCAATTAACAATCTTTGTTCTACTCTATCTCTCTCTCTCTTTATCTCTCTCCCCCACCCACCTCTCTTGCATGATTACTCTTGATTTATTTAGGGAAAATCCTATGAATTTAATGGTATAGCGACTAAATTCTATAACGAATATGGGTTGTGGATGGATCAAGTAGATTTATTTAGCTATGATAAGTGCCATCATTGCAAAGAATTGGACTAGAATGGTCATTGCATCTTGCCGTGTGATGTAATAGGAATTGATGGAAGAAATAATTTATATAGTTTTCATTTACATTAAACCAAAAGGTAACCATTGACATTATATTGATGTTAATCACAACAACTAGGCAAGTCTCCAATCCTTTTAAGCCAAAAAAAACTTAATTCCACAAGTTGGAGGTACAAGTACAAACTAATATAAGAGGCTTTTTCCTTTCAAATAAGGTGCAATAATTGATGTAAAAAGAGGACTCTATCTCCACTACTATATAAGCAACCCATACTCATCGTTGTGAAGTATCTTGATGATTTATTAAGTCACCCTTAGTAGCTAAAGCGATAGTAAAGAAAATGTAACTCAAGTCAAAATGCAATTGGGTTAATACAACCATTTTTTTAAATATTTCCTTGCAAAGGCACATCCCCAAAATTGATTATATCAAAATACAAAGTTAGGGATGATAACATGATAGTTTTTTAGTAAAAAAAATATTCACCAGCTTTCTTATCTACTACACTACTTCTCTTCAAAGGTTGCCTAGCAGGGTACTTCATTATTAACACATTTGTTTTTTCAAGACAACCATAAATAGGACAATAATTTCAATAGTGACCTTGATTCATTCAAAACCAACTTTTGCTTGAAAAGACAAGCCATAATTCATCATTTTGGGTGAAAACATTCGAAAAAGCACCAAAGAGAACAACAATATATGCCATATCTATTACATAGATCCCAAATAAGTAATAAAAGATGCAGGAATTGCCTGTATTATTTCAAAAAAGATGGAGAAAAACTGAAGAAGTCTTTTCAGAATGTCTAAAAGATTTTCAAATGAATCTTTTAAAAGGACAAAGTGCAAGTCATGTTCTCTGACTTCATCAAAAAGCTTTTGAGTTGAGTCATCGACTAACTCCTAAAAATATGACAAACTAATTGTTATTTCTTTCCTTTTTACACTCCAAAGAGAACCCCAAAAGAGGTTTTGAATGCCAAGTAGATCAAAATAACTAGCATAAATGCTTTTCCAAAATGAAGATTTCAAAGTTTCAATATAAAAAAGAAATAATAAAAAAGAAAGATCATTTCCCTAGTAAATATAGATTAAACAATGCATGTAAAAATTCTTGGAGAGTAGATAGAGAACCAGTTCATCATAGACTACTCTTGCAACTTCTTGAGCATCCCTGACCTCTTATTGTAGTTAAAAGAGAACCACAAAATACAAGGAAGTTAATAATATCATATTGAACATAGTTGAAAAAACATTAATTGAGTTCAATTATTTTAAACATAATACAACTAAGAAAATTTTATTTAAAATTTTCAATTGAAAAAAATTGAATGAAGCGTGACAATTAACATCACCAAAACATTTCTCTTATAAGAAAATAACCTCTAGACAAAAGTAAACATTGCAAATGAAATTAAGGTCAGGCTAAAGTATCATCATTATTCAATGCACAGTTCTCTTAAAATGTATTTAAAATAAAAAACTTCATCTACGTAGCAACCAACACAATCTAAAGATAAACTTGTGGTTAAGTTGTACTATAAGTTGGTAGTGGACTATTTTAAAGCTTAAATAGAAATTGCAATATTATTTAAAAACACAGATATGTGGTTAAGGATTAAAAATGAAAGAAATGATAAGGAGAGACACATCCAGACATATATAGAGGGATTTAAGAATAAAATAGGATGCTAAGCAAGTTCACCCATAAGCCATTTGTCTATTTTCTACTTGTTGTTGCCAAACACGGCTTCACATCTCCATTGTAACCGACGGAGTAAGTTAAATATGTCTAATGCCTTTACAAAGTTCTACCATGCTTTCTTTTCTTTCCTAGTGTAGTAGATGCTCCAAATTATTTAACATGTTTTACTGAACAACTTCCTAGTTGATTTAGTTAATGTCAATTGTTTGATAGCTTAAGATCATATTTTGTAGTTTTATGTCATTGTTGTTATTTATATGTATGATTTCTATAATCAATTCATATTTGCACATAATAGTTTTTAATGTTTATGTAATAAGTATAAGATAAAGTATCATTATTAATGCTATTTATGTTGAGTTTATAAAAGATAACTTGTGACTGGAAGACAAATTATGCTTAGGAGAAATCACATAGATCTAACATCACTACATTTGCAGTAATAACCTATCACAAACATTAATATTCAACTTTCAAATAATCAAAATGGATTCCAAACTTCAAAAAAGGAAATCTTAATTTAGTTATCATATCTATAATCCTAGAACTTATTAGACTAAATTACCTCCTTAAAAGCAAGCAAAACATATAAAATAAAAAGGGATTTGATGAATAGGATTATCACTAATATGTTAGAGACTTCAGTTAATTAAGGAGTTTGCCTTGTAGTCATGGCATACCAGAGTCCATGCATAATGCCAAGCATATACTCACAAATAAATGAAGATATTCGTTAAACGATGCACTTACTACATCAAACAAAATTGTAGCAAAAAAACATACATATTTATACTTCTCCTTAAAGCAAGCATTATATTCAGTTGCCAAAGTAGCAGCATTGTCCAAGTTCATCTGTAGTGAAGTCTTCTCTATTTCAAAAGAATCAATCTATGTAAGAGAATACTTTAATACAACAATAATAAAAAACTATGTTCAATGGAACAATTTTATTGGAAAGAACCAGCTCCTCGAGCTGTTTGATGACAAAATTACTCTAGTTTCTTATTCAGTTTGATTGCAATGATCTGGAGACACAAATTCCTTCAAATGATTGTTGACGAAGTAGTAATTTTGCTTGTAGGAATTGATTCTGATTCCATATAGTTATTTTGGAGAAATTTGATGTTCACATCCTTAAAAATTATCAAAAACAAGAAACCTTAAAATGTGTTCACAAAAGTACAAAAGAAATAGCTTACAAGGGAAGCAATAGAAAGACAAACACCTTGCTATCACTATTTAAGGAAAGGTCACCAAATTCGGGCAGCTTTGTTGAAGATTGCTCCTCTTCATAAAAAGTAATAAAAATCCATTATTTGCAAAACTTGTAGACATTTGAAAGAGAGAAAGGAGAGAGAGGGTGTTTGTGTGGTGGAAGGTAGAATACATTTTGAATTTAGGCTATTTCTATTTTGATGAGTTTTCTTCTGGCAGGTAACATTTAGCAAAGCGTGCTCATCAAGAAGAAAAAAGTCCTTGGCCTAACTAGCTATAAGATTATTATGTTATATAGTCGCAATGGAAGATAGTTAAATTTATCATAAATAGAAGAAATACTTTAAAGAATGAGTGACTATACTTTGGAATATAAGTACAAATAAGTACATTTAAGTGAAGGTTGGTTGGTGTTTTAGTAATTGAGAATATGCTTAGAGAAAGTAGGTTTTGAAGGTTTGGAAATATTTAAACTTTTAGAAGATGTTCTATTAAAATTTTTTCATATGAATAGAAAAATAGCAAACCAAACAAGACATATGAAAAAGATAATTTGAAAAGAGAAGAGACAGGCTAAAATATTACATTAAGGACTTGTAACCTAAAACCAAATGCTTTTGTGCATATTGGTTTACAAGTTTGGCTTAACTAGCTAGAAGATAACTAATTTAATTTTTATTCTTAAACTACACTTTTCTATTGAGATCTACTTGACTATTATACAAACATTAAAGACTTATATTAGAATATTTGAATAATATTTAGTGGGAAGAAAGAGTCATGTATCTAGTTATAACATTTAAAAAATTCTATGAGCTTAGTGTCTAATTTTGACGCCTAAAAAGCTTGAAAATTTTTCAAACTCAGAAGCCTACATGCAATTTTTCATTTAAAGAAAGGATGTTTCTTAAGCATCAAGAAATTATGATTGAGTTGTCTAAGGTGAAACTATATATTGCTTTTGACCTTTAAAAAGACCTTGTACATAGTTCTTCACTAAGTCATTTATAGTTTTTTACTATTCCACATCTTTAGAATTGAAATTAGAAAAAGAAAAGAATGTGAATAGAACTCTATGTAATTGAAGGCATTTGCATTGCTAATGCATAGAGGTGCTTAATGATTTGGGTTTCTATATTATCCAAGAGTTCACTCTATAATAGAGTACTTTAAACAAAGTCAAATAAATAAAGGCTAAATAGGAATGCCCTTACAAAATAAGATGCCACTAATGTTCATTTAATTTTACTTTAATCAATATTCAAAATACTTAAATATAGAAAAAACTTCAATGGTCCTATGATAATTAGCATTTTTTAGAAATTAGTCTTTTTATATGAGATTAAACGGATAGTCAACATATTCTCATCGAATAAACAGAATTAATTTTCTAAACCTTTGAAATATATCGGTGTTTTAAAAGAGAACATAAATAAATTTGCATCTCTAAACAATGCAACATGGACATGCTCCTCTCTATTAAAAAAGAAGAAAATTTCTCAATGTCAACATGCACAACTCCAAATTGACTTTACCATGAAAGCTTATAAACCAATTTGCACAAATATGGAAGAATTCGATAAAGAAATAGTGAGTATTATAACATCCAACCCTTTATGAAAGGAAAAGGGAAAGCTTCCCATGTAGTAATTAATCAACAAATCTTACCAATGAAATTTCAATGGTTAGAAACCTAAAGAATACAAAAATAAACTATGGAAGAGTAGCTAAAAAAATGACTATAACTATGTTAGTATCACAATTCTGAGGAAGACAACATTACTTCTTTTGATGTAGTTTTTCAAAATTGTTTTGATATGCATGAAAATTGAGACCACTAACAATAGAGAGTGATCGTCAGATTTAAAAGTGGAATTAGTTATGCAAGGAAAAACTCCTAGTAGACTTCTAAATGGAAGAATATAATGATCAATAGTGACATAAAAGAAATTTTTAGTCCATAAATGTAAACCTTAAATGAGCAAAACCTTTCTGGAGACCAAACTAATCAATACCTCGACACTAAGGCAAGGTCATGAAATAATGGAATTAGTCATACTTTCTGCAATGCGTAAAGATGAATAAAGCAAAAACTAATAGATCCATTTGGTAGTAAGTAGATGTTTGGGTCAGAAAGAGATGAGGACTAATCTGGATTGAATTAGAATACAAATCACATGAAGGCAGTCAATGGCTTGATTGGTAGATGGATTTAAATCAAGGTATTGTTAATAGAGAAATGGTGACTGAGTGGAACATTAGCTTGCAATGCTCAAAGATAATCAACTATCATTATAAGGATACCCAAAAGAACTCCATTTGTTGTTATAAGAGTTGCAACAACCAATTCTAAATGCATGGTTTAATCAAAACGAATTGCTTCACAATTAGGGTTGAAGATTTCTTGGTTTAAAAAAAGTGCATATTCTCCTAGTGCTCTTCAATCGATCTAATATTTTTATAGATAATGCTATCAAGATATTCAAATAGTCTTTTAGAATTTCTTTGATGCTAGTCAAAACTAAACAAAGATTTAACTACATTGAGGCAAAGGAAGATTTGTCAAACTGGACTAAAGAATTAATCCAAAATGATCATAAATGAAGGATTTCTTTATAAAAAGTTCTTAGAATAAGGAAAAAACCATCCCACAAGTCAACAAAGGTAAAACATATTATCTAAGTAGAAGCATATGGTTCAAGAGGCCTAAACCATTACAAGGGATTAAGTAATTGTGTTAAATGAGTTAATATCTCTAATTAATCCCAAGACCAAATAAATTAAAGTCTATTTTAAATAAATTTAAATTAATAATGACTTGGATAAATTCTCATAAGATTATTAGTACTTGTTAAGTCCATTTAAGTTTATTTAGATATTAATTGATAATTAAAACACAAAATATAAAATAAGGAGCACAAGTGGCTATAACATGATAAGTTGTTTCTCAACATTGACGTGTTTAAATTGAACTAGATCGATAGTTTGGCTATTCTAACCTCAAAATAGTATATCCTCCATTGAAATATATAAGATCTCTAAAATGGCCATTAAACAAGTATCTCAATAAACACTCCCAAGACTACAAGAGTGTATCCTCTAATGATCTTTATTTTCTCTATAAATAAGAAGCAATTGGCCAAAGGGGACCTTTTTTAGGCTTGATGTTGGCTTCACAATCATTAGACATTAGTAACAACTTGTTATATATTGATTTCACTAAATAAATGCATAATGAGAACTAAACCAATCAATATTAGTGTTGACATAAAGCATATACATTAGCAACTCATAAAGTGGAAATTAGAACCAATATGGGTAGTAGATCATTACTATTGAATAAAGCTACATGGCATGCACGAAGCAAAGTTGAGATAATATTGCGAAGAGCTAATGGCAAAATAAAACATCAGAAAGGCAATTGATAAAACTATAATGGCTTACACTATAATATTATTTAAATATATTAGGTGCATTACTTTATTACATCTTTAAATAATATTATTTAAAATAATAATTGTATTTTGCAAATATAAGTGACATCTAGATGATGAACAACTTCATATTAATAATAAGAGTAGTAGATTTTTTAGATAACATTCAGCTAAACAATAAAAAACATATTGATAAATTTTAGGTAACCTTAACATCTATATACTATCTAAATAATACTTTACCAAATGTCAATACTCTCTACATAATACTTTACCAAATGTCTCCTAAAATTAATATAAGTTTTTCAGTCATACTTTTTCAAGATATGGTGCCTCATGTTAAATTAAAAGCGACCTAAGATAAACTCAGCACACACTTTGCTTATCAAGTACATGGCAATAAAGAACCCAATTAGTGTCAATGGATTTGTTATTTCCAATAAACATATCATACTTTACATAGAAGCACAAATTGATATAGAAAGAAATCCCTCTTATATTCTCGTGTTCTTATATGACAAATGCAAGGCATATCTTCTTTTACAAAGAAGGGGAAATGAAAGGATGTAAAAGAATTAATAGAATTTTTTGTATAATATTAGAAATATTACAATCTAGAATAAATAAATCATAAAGAAGACAACTTAAATGAAGGCTAAAATAATTGTAATGGATGCATCAACAAGCATTACCTCATTAGTCATTTTATTTTGAAAAGGCCCAGGACACCAGGTCACCTGCCTCAATGCCTATAACAAAAAAAGCATTTAATAATAATAATAATAATAATATATTAATAAAGATAAAATATAGCAATACAAAATAAGTAAGTGGAAATAAAAAAATGTCAAAATATGAAGCCAAGTTCTTATAGGTGCATGATAAGCTTAGAAATTTCAAACAACAAACAAAGATATTACATGATCAGAAGATTAAACAAAAAAGATAAATAAATAAATTAAAATTGAAATGTATATACATAACTAACAATACAACAATCAATTATAATGCAAAGAACTCAAACAATTAGAAGGAAAAAAAGGTGGCCCTTCACAATTATTTGAGATAAAAAATGCTAACAATGTAATATTCTCATAAGTAAAGAGAAGGATTGACGAGGATGGATGCAAGCCAAACAAAGCTAACGAGGGTAATAAATAGTTTCAAAACTATTAAAGATGGAACTTGAGCAATCCTAAGGTGTTGGCTAAATAAAGCCATTAGCAAAACGATTAAGGTTCACTTTGGAAAAACTTTCCTTTTGCTTTACCTTCTGAAATTTTGTACTAGAAAATATTCTACAACTCCATGGTAAACAATGCTTTTATACTCATAAAAAATTTTGAAGTAATTTGTTTTGAAGAAAAATAAATGTTTTGCTAACATTGAATCTTAGACCTACTATTAGGAAAATAGTGTCAATTCAAAATGAATTGCTACTTATTGGAAATTTGCCAACCTTTTTAAGAGGCAATAACATCCAATATTTTGGACAAAGACATTAAACATAGCATAGTTCTAGCAAATGAAGTACAAGCCAATTCTTTGCCTGACTTCATAAAATTCTTCTTTGTAGGTCATGTCAGGATTCCATAGTAATGCCAGTCTCGTACCTAAAAGGCCAATCTTGTTATGACCATCACCACGAAGAACTACAAAACATTTTCATGTTGAAAATGTGACAAGGCTACTACAAAATATTTCCAGCAGAACTCCAAATCTAGTCGATTAAAGCCAATCCAATGCCATCCAATTTAGTCTTGAAGATGTTGATGACTAGTTAAATTAATCATGAGATGCTAAAATATACCATAAAGAAAAAATATAAGTATTTATAAGGTTTAGAGAAGCAAATGTAAAACATAAATTCTAAGAATATTTAGAAAGGCAAGTAATAAGCCATACAAATATCTTAATAAAAACAAATTTCTTTATTCAAGAACATATAAATGCTATGACTTCCTTTAGCCATGATAAGACACTGGAAGACAAATTAATGGTTAGGGAAAATTCAATGCTCCAGCCCAAAATGTTTTTGTATGCTAACCATAAGCAAGTTTACAAATAAATGGCAATTAGCAACTAGCAACAAAAAGTCTATCTAATCATCACATAAACAATGAAAAATAAAGAGTCAGATTGCTAATCAACCAAAGGAAAAAGGCACAAACCTTAAATGAATAACTTTTTCATCCCTTTCAAAACATAATATCAGTGAGCTAAGATTCTCAACCTTTCTTTCTTGTTCCAGTAACATTATCTCTGAAGAAGCTTTTGTTTTCTTTTCCTTCCTTCTGAAGCTCACTTTGTAACACAAAAATTGAGTGCAATCATGAGGAACAATGTCTTAGAAAATAAAATGTCAAATTGAAGAACTAACTATAGAGCCCTACACTAGACCTGTAATAAATTATTGCACACATTATGAATTTCTTCTTCAAGATGTTCAGAGTGATAGCTCTACAACATATATGAATAAAAAGATTACTCTTTTGGTGGCTATGTAAAAAAAGAGGATAGAAGTCTTTAGATTAAAAAAGAAGCACCAACAACTTTTCCTAAAGCTCCTCTATTTCCCTTTTCTGTCGCTTCAAAAGAACAGCATCAATCACAATCTTTTTGTTCAAAGAAACAACAATTTCAAAAGCTAAAATGATATGCAAATATCTAAGAGCAGTCAATTAATGAAAATAAAAAGAAATGAACAAAACAATTATAGTCTGCTTAATTGAAAGTTGTTTTGTAGGATCAATCACTTATAGATGAAGTAAACCTCATTCACACAGGCACATTTTTTACTTGAGGAGCATTACTTGCAAACAAGAGACTACTTTTTGTCTCATTTGCATGGATCTACCACAAACAAAACTATGATAAATAACCTGCATTAATCAGTTAATATTTGAAAAATATTTCATCTAAATAACTAAAATATCTCTTGGAAATAGCATAAAATTAACATGAGGACGAGCCAACAGAAAAATGATGTGTCATCGCTGCGAAATTATTTATGAAGTTCTTTTCATTAAATTCAGGCAAAACAAAATAAGCCCCATCACTACACTGCAAGTCCCTATGTAACTGGTCATATTTGAAAGAATAACATGGTTACAATAGGTCATTGTAAAGCATACCACAATAACTATTCAAGGGATTAAGAATGTGAGATAAAATATGATAAACTTTAGAGTTGTATATGTCAAACTATATAGGTTACTAAGTGATTTGTTTGTTCATAGCAAGAAGCATTGTGGTCTTCAAGAAAAACCTAGAAGAAAAGGGCTTCAGGTCAACATTACTCTTAAGAAATAGTAGTAATCTGATATCTACAAGTTCTATACAATCCACAAAATCCATCATAGCAAAGTTTGTTGTTGTTTTATCTACTACTTTAAACAAAAATAGAAACAATGTCACTCTACTTTGTTTGTGTAAATGCTTTTTTTATTCCTAAACTATCCTTTACAAATAATCATAAAAACCTTTATTGTCCATATAATTGCACAAGTATTTTCATAAAGAAAAAGATAATTTAAGAAAAAGACAATAGAAACTATTCTGTATATTGATGAACCAAATGCTTTTTGACTATTTTGAAAACCCAAATTTGTTCACACATATGACTAAATTAAATGGATCCCTTGGAAACTTTGATAGAACAACTTCGTGACTTTGACGGTGCAACTTTGACGACATCGAAACATTGAGTAGTTTTTTTTTTGAGAAAGCTTGTATTATCACAAGTATTTCCCCTTTCTTTTACTTGGGTTTTTTAGTAATATGCTCTTAGCCTGTAGAAGGTGCTCCCATGATGAGTCAAGCAGGGTTTCCTTCTCTAAATTGCTCTTCAACCGAGGCTCCAAAGGAGGCAGAGACCACTTCTTTGATCAAAGTCAAGCCAGAATCTTTGTATAAAGAGGAACCTGAAGTGGTGTTTGAAGGAGTTGAGATAAAGAAGAAAGTTTCTCCTTTCAAATTCACATTAATTAGGACATTCTCCCATGGTCACCCAAGCATATAAATAATGCCATTGGTATTCAAGAAAATTAAGCTTAATGCATTATTCTCAAATGGGGAACACATTCTTATTTGATTCTCATTGGAAGAGGATTAGTTCACTACTAACTACAGAGAATGCAAACTATTGTGGAGCTCCAAATATGAGTCTTGAAATGGCATTGAGTTTTTCAACCTATTCCAAACACTTGTGAGCTCTGGTTAGATCTCTTTCAAGTATTTTCCTAGTGGCAGCTTGTCTAACTAAACAACTATATCGTCTAAAAAATATATCAAATGTAAGAAATACAAATAAAGAATTCAAACATATATTTAATTGTGAGTGTCTCAATAAAAATGCCAAAAAAACCCATCCTAATTTATATTTGAGTATATAGTTGTGAAGGTATTGTTATGAGGAATAATATATCGATATGTGGTTTGTACTTTTAAGAGGTGAATTTAATTTTCTGTGAATTTTCAAAGAAAATATTAATAAAAATAAATCATTTTTGTCCTCCTAACTTCTCCCATGCCAAAGACTTAGAGCATATGTTTTGAAAACTTTGGGAGAGAAGAAAAGAGAGAGAAAGCATGAAGAGAGAGAAGAGTTGAAGAGGAAGAAGGAAAGAAAACAATATTGTCATTTGAAAAAAAGATTGAGAAAAACAAAAAGGAAGAGTTTAGGAAAGAAAGGGATTTCTAATTTTGTTTTTTTGGTATAACATAGAAAGATAAAGATCTGGCCCATACTGTTTTCTTAAAATATGTATTAATTAATTTGAATGTCAAGAAAGGGATACATAAGAGTTCCCTGAGAAGTTGAAATTACTAGAGATCATTACAATTTTTTATTATAATGATCGTATGAGACAATCATTTTCTAACCTTAACAGCTGGAGTTGGGAAGCTTTTTGGCCTAAGTGTGAAAAGGGAAAATTATAAAAATTGTATTGGTCTAATCAAATGAACATATAATATGATGGTTTTCCAAAAAAATCCATTGCGTTTGAAAATCTTGAGAGCTCAAATCAATTTGATAATTTAAGGTTATCATATTAGTACAACAAGATGATCATACCAATATGGCACATGAGTAGATGAGAATGATCATTCTAATGCAAAACGAAAATCAAAGAATACAATAAGCCATGTACCACTCTATCAAGAGATCATCTTGTCCAACTGCTCATCCAATCTTCTTTACATTTATATGTATGGATTGTATTAGAACAACATAAATATAGAATCGATACACCAATGCATCTCTATGTTTATGATGATTTATACTTGTATGATGCTATTATTGTCCTATGACAATCAACATTATGGTGTTGTGCATAGTTATAGATCATACAACTATGAAAGGTGAATTGAACCAATATAATTATTTGTCACAGATTTCTTATCATCATACAAATAAGAGGATTGAGCAAGACCTATACAATCAATTCCCTGATCACTTAACATAAATCAATTGTACGATACATTGTCCAACAAATATATTAGGCATGGGTTGTGCAGTACGATATGAGATATTGTACCTTACAATAGAATTCCAAATCCTTTCTCTCAATAAAAATGTGTTCATCAATAAAGACATAAAGACAAGAGAAGTGATGTAAGTGTTTCTACTTTTAAGAGGGCTAAATCTATTCTCCCCAAATGTTTCATCAAGAGTACATCAATGGCACATGAGAAGGCATACACAATGATACGACAAAGAGAGAAATAAGACAACAATGACGAAGCCCTTTAGAATTATGAAATAACTCAAAAAAGAAACATATATTAGAGTTGCACATCTTCATCTAAGTAAGAAGCTTAGAGAAAAACTTATAATTTCTAGCCTTTAGTAAAAAGAAGTCGTTCTAGTTAATTGAGCCAAAAGCCTTGGATATATCAGTATTCATAAAAGGACTATTTTAGCTTATTTGGCACTAACTTTCTTAGCATGTTTTATAACGAAATTCATGTTATTATGAAGGTGTTACCTTTGATAAAAGCTACTTACACTTATTCATAATGTTGAGAATGATGGGGAGGAATCTATTAACCAAAATTTCGATAATGATCTTATAAAAAAATTCTAAATAGAGACGATCTATCCTCTAAGATTGATTGGGTAATAATTGCATATGCAATAAACATGATATCTATAGCACAAATGTTGGTGCAAACCTTATTGTAACAAAGTCTTAAGTGACAACCATAATGAAATTTCTCCAAATGATATCCAAACAATCTAAAAAGAACTCAACAATGTACCCAACAGATCAGATTGCTTCAAATTCAAAAAAGGATTGATAGTTTCAAGAATCCCATCAAGATCAATCTTTCAAAAGCCTATTGACCAGAGATCATCATCCCAATTGAGCACGAAGGATAAATTAGAGCCCAAAGTAGTCTATGAGGATGTTAACAACAAAGGGTTGTATTCAATCATCAAGACAGAAATAAAAAGTCATTCTAAGAGAATTAGTTTCCTTCCTACATTTTAATCAACATAAAATAAGTTCAAGTTGTTTTCTTCAACATGAAACCAACAAAACATTACATGTTGAGAAATCTACAAGTGATAAACTTCTTAAAGCTAAGGATATCAAGTTGAAATTGTCTTTCCTTATAAAGCAACCAATCATGCAAGGAGAATATGCTCTTGTAGAAAAAAAAAATTCAATCTTTTCTTCAATGGATTTAGACCCCTTTAAGAACTTGCAAAACAGTTTTATCCACTTGAGCTTGGATAAGTAATGTTGAGGGCCATCTCACATGGTAAAATCCTTTGGTACTCCATAATAAGTTTAAATTTTTATTTTTATTTCAAAAATTGTTAAACTTTAAGAATATTCCCCTTGGATTTAGACATATAAGAAATGATGCAAGTAATGTTATCAGAGAAGGGGTTTAAGGAGAACGACATAATAGAATTTTGGGAGACCATCATCAATCCTCATTGGACAGAGCCCAAGAATGCTTAGAATGGATTGGGTTCCTTAAATAATTGTTGAACAAAATAAAGGTGTGGCCCAAGCAAGGGACTTCGTCCAGCATAATATTTATAAGAAGAATTACTAGATTTCGCTTTTGCTTCCTTCCAATTAGCTCCAATTAAGGCCTCTAAAATCATACCAAGAGGCTATTTTAAAGTCCAGGTTATTGCAAGGATAAGTAATAAAAAACCTTAGGCAAGGGGCCCATGATCCAACCACCTAAGTAATAACTACAATTATGATAATAACCTTTATTATGAAATAACCTTAAATTTTGAAAAATGTTGTAGAATTCAACATCATAAAGTTTGATCTCAAGTAGTGCCGTAATCATATACTTAAAGGATTTAAGTTGATCTCTATATTCATAGATCTAGGGGCTATCATGCCAACATATAACAATCAAACAATAAATTCTTGATGGTTTATTCATTGTGATAGAGAGGAGAAACAATAATTCCTGAGCAAACGAAGGGAAGGGAACCACCTCTTTTTCAGGGATGATGGGCTTAACTATGTTAGACTGAGTCACAATTGACTTCAAAGGACAAATCTTATAAGTAATGGCTATATTATATCACAAACTCTGGGTTACATGATCCCTCAACATAATCAATGGTATCTACAAAGAGATGTTGCATGGTGGCCAATGGCATGGTGTCATGTCGAGTACTATCACCACCAAATTAACGAAGTTAGGAGAATTCACTCCCCACTTATCAATGATGTCCTGCTCTTGCTTTCCATGCCATGGCCTCAACAAGATGCATGTAAGCTAAGAACAAGTATTTTAATACAATACCTAATAAGGGAACTAAACCATTCGCATAATATTCTAATGCCAACACTAAGAAGATGACCACACCACCATTCCAGCATAGTTAAAGTTAAGTTGCTAAACAAGGTTTGCTTGAAAAATGAATTAAGAGCTTTAGACAATTACAGATGGCTTTGGAATAAAGTTCCATGTAATAATATGTTAAGGGAGAGGTTGGGAGGGGTACGACAAACATCACAGTTGTATGTATTGGAAGGGAGGTAGTTGAAGTGATTTCAACATGAAGGGCAACAAAAGTGGATGCTAGTGTCATGCCTGTGAGAGGAGAGAGTGGGCACAACTTCTACCTAATTCATTGATTTAGAGAGGTGAATTCTAGCGTTCATCCTGAGATGAAGTTGTCGAAGAAACAAGACCAATTTCTGGGCCGTACCCAGAGACATGCTACAAGCTGTCGAAGCACACATTGTAGTGCATTGGCCAAGCACCACATGTGAAGGTGCATGAGCACACACAAAAGGGCATGACACACCATGCAAGTGCACTTGCATGGGGTAGGCACACGTGTAATGACCGACTGCATACATGTTTGCATGCAAGAATAGTAACCACTCCCTTGGACAACCCACTGACACAGGTGTACAGATGCAGGGTGTGTGGTGCATGGGAGTAAATAGACTAGAACAGATGCAGAATTTTAAATTTTTTTATCAAAATCACATCTTTTTTGTTTTATAATTAAATATTATATCCAAACCTCTATAAAAAGGGATGATGAGGATGTATGAAATAAATCAATACTTTTAAGAAGTAAAAACTTGGAAAATTTGAGGAATTCTAAGAATCAAAAGTTCATGAATTAAAAACCACTTGAATTGATTCTTAGAGAATTCAATCTTTTTATGAAAAAAATCATCCTCTACCTTCACCTTGCTCCTTTACTTCTTGCCATTTTGACACTTTCACTTCCACTGTTGCTCTTCTGAAAAAAAGCTCTGCTAATGAGGGCTCAAGATGAAAATACCTGCAGACAAATCAAGTCCTTCATTAAATTCAACATGAGTTCATTGTATATGTGCAACTAATTTTTGTCACATGAACACAAAGAACTGGATATGGATAGCATAAAATGATTTATGGTTACACAAGTTAGTGGCTTAACCATGACAATACTTTTAGCCAAAGCTTATTAGGTCCCAATTAATTTTAATTTATGTCTACTATGTTAGCCATCTATTATGACCTTAATAGCCCATAGCCTTGTATTTTAACTATTGGTAGGTCAATTGCATGGGTTGTATGGGAATTAATGCAGTAAATTCCTCGACAAATTTAAATCTAATAAATTGAATAAGAAACCTGTGAGAGGGTGATGTTACAAATTATAGTAGTATTTGCATTTTGCCAAGTGAAGGCTGTAAAATGTGAGCTAACTTGCTGTCCCGATATGGTACATGACCACTAGATCGCAATCTTCTATGTGAAACAATACATGAGCCATATAATTGGCAAGTAAAAATATAATGATGGAACATACCCATTGCTTTCCACATAATCACTTAGTTTTCTAATTATGGTACTAAGGGTCATCAAGCACTTATTTATACATGAGCCTTCTCTCAAGAGCACACCTTTTGCACTAATTTTAACAGAGCATTCTAATCCAGCAAGGTCAACCAAATTCTATCAAAAAGAAAAAGAAAACGTTATGCAGACCAACAAGAATTATTCTAAAAAGAATCATAAGAGATGACAATCAAACAAAACAAAAGAATGATTATTTTGCAGCCAAAACAACATTCCAGAACAGATACACGAACATCATCAAAATAATTAATTGAATCATGTTCTCCACTTCTCTCCCTACTTTGAATAACTAGGAATTAAATTTAATTAGTTGAGATACTTTCAAAAAGTTTGATAGAAATCATGATAACAAACAAATATACATGCGATGTGAAAAATTTTATGGGAGCAGCTACTGTAAAGGTTCATGTTTGTCTCCCCAAAGTGTCAATGAACTATAAAACAAAAGAAATTGTGCCCTTAAGTTTCAAAGCTACTACCATATAATTGAAATGAGGAAATGAAATTTTGGCATTACATTCACCAAATTCCAAGGGTTGAAGAAGTTGCCCGAGGTAGGTAACGATCTCCTCTTTCAAACAAGCAACATATATGCCTCTCTTCATAAATAAAATAGAACTTATAATTCAAATAGAAATAAATAAAGTTCATAGTGATGAAACATAGAACCATACTAAACAAATTAGAAATAAACCTAATGAGATTCATGAATTTTAAACTTTCAATGCTTAGGAGCCAACAAGTCATTGATCTCCTCATTGTATATCTCCATGTAAGACACTCGAACAAGGAGCTCTATATCCAGTTTCTAAATGAAAAAAAATAAAGCTAAATAGCTATGTAGACAGTACAAGATTAAACTAATTTTTACATAACTTTTGATTCCTTTTAGAGATGAAACATGAAGTGAATAATTACAAGCAGATCTATGTCTGGTTTTCCTTCAGGTTGTTATTCCATTTTTCCTGCTTTCTTTCTTTGATCAATATTTTTATAGAAAACATCATTTCCATTGTTTTTGGAAGTTCTTACATGTGGTAAATTGAAGCTCTGAAGTATCGACTTCCTTCTATTAAAAGTTTTGGTCACATTTATCATTCACTAACGTTTTCTTGAATTTCTAGAGATCTCAAATGATCACTTCACTACATGATATGGATTCTAGTGCGGCATTCTTAGTTGATTTTATGGGTGGCCCATGCTTGCTTTCCTTGTTGAAATAATGCCATATAAATCTAACTGTTTGCTTTCTTCTTTAAAAATGCTTTCAGATTAACTAGTCACATTTTTTGACATGGATTGGCATGTAACAGAAGTTAAGTAGATTGTCCAATATCATTGAACCTTAATTTCATGGATAAAAAACATGCCGACCTAAGAAAGTGAAACATGTGTTGTATTGTATGAATAAAGTGACAAGTGAGTACGAGCTATACACACCCAGATGTTGTCTTAAATGAGCAAGAGCTATGCCATTATCTTGGATGATTGAATAAAAAAGTCAATGGAAGACACAACAATTATTATATGATGTTAAAATATTTGTGCTTTAGTTTGAAAGCTGATGGAATTTTTGAATATAATTGTTCAATGAAAGACAAATGTTGTGTGTTCAAAAAGGTAAGCAGATCTGAGACAAAGAAAAAACATTTAATTCTTTAGGATTTAAGTTTTGACAATTACGTTAGAAACATGATAGAAAAAGAATTGTCATAATTTTGAATAAAAATTTAAAAGTTGCAATAGATGTCATGAGGATTAGTGAAAGGATCATAGCTTCAAAGATCATTATAACAAAGGAAGCTATAAATGTTGGCAATGACAACTCCTAAAAAAGGACTAAATATGTTAAGGAAACATTCAGATTAATTTGGAAAATTTAACATTATCCATTCATGAAAACATTTTTAATTTTAAGAGACTTAAATAGCATATAGGTAAAAAAGAAAATAATTTAAACAATATCTTGGTGGTTATGGATTGGGAACATTAATAAAGATATTATAATTATTTTCTAATTCACTTTTGCATATGATTTTATTATTGCTTGTATTTTTTTAAGAAACAAAAGGAGCATTAATTACTTGAAAAGAAAAGTCTCTTAAACAAATTGATTGTTTCTGAAAGAGGAAAAATGAACATTTAGATTGTAAAGATTTTAAGGTGATACCATGAAATGTTTGACCATCCAACATCAATTGATAATATAAGATGTGCACTTTAAAATGTACAAGAGATAAAACAAATGAATTACCAAAGAAAGAAACTATTAACTTAGAGATAAAAAAGGAATTTATTCAAGAATAAAAGTCTTATATTTATGTTCAAGAAGATAAAGCAAAACACAAATCATATGCGAGATAACATTGTCAATTATATTGGTAATACAATTGAGTTAGTGCGTAGAAGATCTAAAAAGTGCGCCCAAAATTACGAATCATCTTGTCTGTAGAAACAAGAAGTGGAAATTGAGGTTAAAAAGAATTTTCTTATAAAACATGACTCAAGTGTATAGGTATGGAGAATTCAAAAAGATATGTACTAACAAGACAAAAGGCCACAAAGTAATGATACAAAGAAGCCAACTATAAAGACTTGTACAAGAGTTTGAAGATTAAAAAGAGAGCATAGTACATATATCAACTTACCAAAACAAAAAATAGAAAACCAAATATCTATATCAACTAAAATGGATCAAGATTGTTTATCATAAAGTACCAATAGATGATGATGATATTAAAATTGAAATGAAAAAGCAGCCTTCATTGGCTTTTCGACAAAAATTATGAAAAGAAAATTGATCAAGGGTAGTACTATGCACCTAGAAGTCAACTTAGTAATATAAGTTGAGCTGTATACCTGCTTCCTATCTTGATACACAAGTTAATCCTCAAGGACATCCCTTGATAGCTTATCTCTATCGCACAAGTATCAACACCTTCCCACTAATGATTTGCATTCATAATCGACACCATCAACTAAATTATCAATGGACTTTAACACTCCTCCATAACCAATCGAGAAGCTTAGAAAGATCTCAAGGTCATAGATAAGCTTCATCAATTAAGTTCAATTATCTCTCGAAGCAAACTCTACCCTGAGACAAGTCATCATGCATTTTCTTCACACTTTGGCTAATTTTGTAAGATGCATTCATAATTATAAAATACTTGAACTTCTTTAACACAATCCTATCATGTTAACCCTATATACAATCTCAATGATATCAATTATATCATATACATTGAAGGCATGCATGTTTGTCACTTGGGACATGTAGTATGGCTTTTTTTACCACAAAAAAATTGAAATCAACCTATACCAATAAGGCTAGACACTACAATGTGCCTCTGCCTTCCAACAAAGATCGTGTTATTAATCAAGAAGAATTTTGGTGAATAAATCTCCACTAATTTTCCTTTTATCCAAATACCCACTCTTCTACATATCATAATTGTCTTCATATACAACTCTTTCCTCTTCCTTTATTTGTTTAATCATTTCTTAAAACTATAGCCTCCTCCCTGCAACAAAGGAGCTCCATTAGCCACTACCATAAGAGATCACAATGTTTCCTCAATGCCATCGATTCGACCATAGTCGACTACTATGAGTTCACTTACTTATCCCTCACCTTGCCATTCTTCCTTTTCTTCTACACCTCTTCTTATGAATCATCTCATATATAATATTATGGTTTGTAATTATCCTTTTTTGTTGATTGATTAATTATTGCTAAAGTTTTAGTGAGAAAAGAGAAGAAATCTATGGTATTATTTTCCAAGTACCATATTTACAAGAACAAAATTTTAAAATAATTTGTTAAATTAATTATTTAGCCCTAATAATTAATATGATATTTGGTAAAAAAAGCTAATGGACTTATTCATGTTTTTTGAATATGTTTTTAACATGAATGTTGTACTTTAGTAGCGTAGGTTGAACTTGGCTCAAGTAGCTTGGAAAATCATTGGGTGTTCAAATTAGATTTGTGCATTCCAAGATAATGAGTTTTACCTAACTGTGCCTTTAATTATTTAAAGCCAAACATGCATAACAGTACTATATCACATATAGTAACACCTTTGTTGATTATATATAAGTTGCATTGCATAGTAAAACTATAAAAATTCAATGGACTTTCAAGTCAAACTTCTAATACCACAACAGCCCTCATTGTTTCCAAGTTTAAGACCAACTTATTGCCCAACCCAAATATGCCCAAGGAAATAAAGCATTTATATCATTCTTTTGGGACAAGAAAAGATGAAGATGTTCCAACTAGCAACAAATGATAATTTGATTCAAATAGAATGGTCCCCTTGGAGTATTTTATGCAACGAATACACAACTCATTGCTTGATAGTTGTCAACTTTTGCATTATAAACTATCAAAATACCATTGTGCTGGTTATTAAGAAAGCATTTCAACATCTTCTTCATGTGCGTGATCAACATTGTTACAATTTGTGTCAAAACAAGTAAACATAATGGTGACTGTCCTAAAAACTAAATAGTTTGCATTTATAAAATCTTTGCAATGTGAACTCCCTCAAACTTGGGCTTTTTTCAACCTTTTACAAGAAGCATAATGTATGAATACTTACTAAGGTACTTTCACAACATTTTCTCATAATTTCAAAACTTAAACAAGTTAGAGTAAATAGATTAGTTGGTTAGAAGATCTTAACTCCAATAAAAGTTGTAGCAAATAAAGTTGGGGATGCAATTTTAGTGACAAACTTTTCAATAAAATTAGACTCAAACTAGATGCTAATTAATTCTCACGAAAAGGCAATATTTATGATCATGAATATCTCATGTCCAAGGAGAGTTTAAACTTTCAATGGGTAAACTTGCTACACTACTTTGTGTTAACAAACAAGATCTTCAAAACAAGATGTTTTGCTTGAAACCCTTTTGAATTTACCATGCCAGCATAATGTTCTATGATAATCTTAATCAACTTAGCCAAATTACTTACCAATTTTTGGTGATCAAGACGTTGTGCTGAGGTTGCATAACTAAAAAAGACAACATTTTCACTAACTGCGACAACATATTGTGAAAAAGTGGGTTGTCACAATTAGTTAAAGAATGGAAGTTTAGATTATAACCAAAGATATTGCATTAATTTTATGAATCATTTGTGCTAAATTGACCACTCGACCAATACATGGTTTGATACTTAATGTTAATTTACTTAAGAAAGCTACTCTTATCTTAAGATGAAAAGAAACTCATTTCCATTTGGTTGATGAATACATAAATTGTTTTTGCATGTTTTTGTACAGAAACTTTGTTAGTGCACTCATGCAATCTTGAGTGTCAAACAAGTAGTACCATACTTAAGTGCCCCTTTATGACTATAAAAAATTTTAATCCTTATTTTTTGAAAAATAAAAAAACTTTACCTAGAAGAAACATTTTCTATTTTGAAAACCTTTTTATCATTTTTTTAAACCAAGACGATTGCTCAAATAAATAACAATTTAAATCTCTTTCACAAACAAATGATTCACATAATTTAAATAGTTATTAAAAAAATAATAATTCTATCAAATATTAAATTAATACATATAATTGTCACAACATCTCATGCATCTAATATAAACAACATTCTAACACAACCATATAATAAGAAACTATAAAGCTAATATCTCCCTCATTCTTCCATTATATTCTTGTGATAAGTATACCTCCCATTATGAAAGACTCTCATTACTAAAGACTCTCTTTAGTTTATTCAAATATGCCATATAAAGTTTTATAATCTACTTATGTTTATTATATCTTAAAATCATCAATAGGTCATGTTTCATTATAACCTCTTTTCTTGAACATGTTTAAATGCATTTGCAATTGTTGTATTGTTACCATAGGAACAAATAATGTGCTAACAATCATCCTACGATACGTCTTCATTTTGTAAGCTATTTTAGCCAAAACAAACTAAGCCAAAAAAACATGAGCTCAACAGAAAAAAAAATATCTAACAAAAATACAAGACACTACAAGATTGGGTCATGATGTATGTTAGATCCCAATAACAAAATATGTTATTTCAACGTAAATTATCTAAAATGAGACTAATATATCAATGAATTTTTCCATACTTTACGTTAAATACTTTTAAATTTGCTTTGTAATTATTTTCACCCTTATTTTAAACTTCCATCCATTAGAAACGAAGCCCTCTTTTAAAAAAATATTTTATTTTTTTCAACCCTTTTCCCTTTCTTTTCTATTAAAGTTATAGTTTAATCCTCAAAACAAAAGCTAGATATTCTTTTAAAATTAGTTTTCACCTCTGAACAATACCCAGGAGTGAGATATAGCACATCATTGATTCTATTAAAAGATTCCACCACTGAATGATAGTTCAAAATATGATAAAACCATTTGGTAACAAAATCACTTCTCCTTTTAATATAAGAGCCTTATTCTTAAGACAAATCTTTGTTTAACTTTTATAATCTCTTACTGTTACCCTTAAAAATAATATGTTATTTACTTAAATAAAATATCTTTTTCTGTTTTTGTTCCTAAATATAATGCAAATTAGTGACATTTGTCATACCATGCATGTTAAAAATATTGTGCCAACTTAAAAAGCCATAAAATACTCCTAACATGTTCATACAAGAGTTAATTAAGAAAAATAAAATAAAAAATTAATTCACTCATAGACCCTTCCAAAATAATTTGCATCTCTTTCTTTATAGCCAATAATTCCAATGCATACATGACCAATCTCATCTCTCATATTTTCTACAGCCAACTCTAGGATATAAAATTATTAAAACGCTTGACAAAATTCTCTTCAGAATATTTTAAAATGTGCACTTCCTTCAAATTAGAATCTACATTGCCTTATCATACTAATACCATAAAAAGGACTCCGTTGTGGTCCACATGCAATACTATTAAACAACATTTCAATCTTATCCAAGCAGCCGGCGACTTGGAAAGGATCTATAATGCTTACAAGGTGTGCTCAATGAAAGCTTAAGAATTTCTCCATAAGACAATTTTATTTGATTCATTCTCACATTCTTCTCAATTTTAGCTTGCATAACAACCCTTCTAAACTGTATCCCTGAAATACTCTCCCATCAGTTAATCTCTTTTTCCTTAAGCTATCATGGCCATTTTGTTATTAGAATGATTCTCTTTTTCCTCTCACATCTTTTGATTTCGAAACTCCATGTTGCACTTACTAAAATTTCATGTCATATTCTAAAATAAATTCAACAAAATTTCAATCCATATATATAAAAAATAAATCCCGAAGCATAAAATTCAAGTTGAAGCGCTATACATCACCTCGACATATAGTATGTCCATATAAGGTATTACTCTCTACTATGTGCAATTCTTATTCTTCTTGTGTTGTACATCAAATCAACCTATCATGCATAATAATTCACGTATTGTATGCTATTCTCTAGTTGGCCCTTATAGACTCGATGTATCATATATAAAAATTCAAGTATTGTACATAATTCTTTGTTTTGTCTTTATACCCTTGACATGTTACTTATAATTCTCTATTTAGTCCTTATACACTCTATACACCATATGTCTTGGGGAGACGTACTGTACATTAAGAAAGAACATATTATACTTAAAAGTTCATGTACAATGCATGAAACTAGATTTCCATAGTTTCCTAATCTTTATGTTTTAGTCAATTATTATATAATTACATGCATTGTTAAAAAAATTATAAGCAAACAACTTAATTCAAACATGCACAAATTATATACATGAACAACAAATAGGTTGTGTAAGCCCCTAACAAGACCAACCCTCACATTAATAATAATAGGGCTCATCTTCTCTACTCCCTAATGACTACCATTCTCCTATGTTTGTGGTTATAACTCTTATTATAAAGGTTGCACACCCTCTTTTATTTGTAACAACAACATATTAAATTTTCCTCTTGCTGCCCCTTAGCCATATTTTTTCCTAAATCGAAGGGCTGCACATAAAACTTCTTGGTCACATGGTTGTGCTTTCTTTGATCTCTAAATCTCAAACAAATTAACAAGCATCTCTTCATGACTGTTTATTATATTTCTTGTTTATTTAGGTACAGTAATTAATTTAGCAATTGGTACCAAATTACTATTAGTGTTATCCAAACAAGTAAATATGTTGTTAACTAGATGTCACACATATGTATTCAACATAAAAATTTGTGCAAATTGATTTGAAAATTATAGTGCCGTTTGGGATAATGCATTTTGCAATCTACGAGTTTTACCTATTAGAGACAAATTATGGCTTCTTTTGTAAAAAATCTCCTTAATTCAATGACACATGATACATAAAGTTTAACATATACATTCTAAAAAAAATTAAAATTCATGTAAGGCCTTGCATTGTTTTAATCATTTATCTTAAGTGTAAAGAAAATTTAGATGTAAATTGTTATGTGATAAGTATACTTTTGATTGGTGTATGATCTCCAAGGATAGCAAATGATATGTAGTGACATATTGGCTATTTATGTTCTTACTTTATTCACATATGACTAGTTGTCCATAATCAATGCATTTGACATTATAAATATTTAGTTACAATATCAATGATTTATACGAGGCTCATGATGCATGGTAATAGCACATCATTTAAAATAACTTCAACATTGATCATATGACATTGATTGTATGTGGGACATAATGGTTAATGGTATCCTTATGTTTTTTAAACGTTGGTTAATCCAATAAAAAAACCCAAGAAGTCGCTACTCTTCTATTTTAGGATTGTGGTGGTGAACATGCTTATAACCCAAACCAACATGATAATTATATAACCTATGAGCTATTGCAATTCAATGGCAGGATGTATGACTCCATATATGAATATACATATATTATTCTTTGCATGAATATAGTGGATCATGATGCCAAATAGCTATATAATGCGTATTGATGTAAATGTTGTCTATTTTGTAAGTTTGAGAATTATGTATTGGATAATATTGATGTACATAAATTTTGTGAACAATTATGTATATCAAATTAAGTTGATTAACATGACTAATCAAAACAAATAATTTTAAATAGCATTCAAGAGTTGATGCACATCTTTACTTTCATTGTTCATAAATAACATAGATAGAATATTCCAAACTTTTGGTTTTTAATATTATTCAATTGCATATAGTAGAGCATTCATTCTCCAACACCTTGTCATACATGTTGTGGCATGAAGTTTCATCAGCTAATAGGTTAG
The DNA here is from genome assembly GCA_023846275.1 of Vanilla planifolia. NCBI lineage: Eukaryota > Viridiplantae > Streptophyta > Magnoliopsida > Asparagales > Orchidaceae > Vanilla > Vanilla planifolia. Next base: position 613,601 of record JAIUJO010000200.1, on the reverse strand, counting down.
AAGCCCAAACATTGCTTTATATATTTTTTCACATCCAATTTACTTGATTAGTAAATTGCCATTGGAGTATTAGTAATAACCTATCTTTTGGTATTAGTATATTCATGTGTTTTATTATATTATCTCAATTACTTATCTAGTCATCTTCAAAATTCGGTCTATGAATAACATCATATTGCTCACATTATAAATCCTTATTATCATATTTAGAGTAATGATGTGAATATTTTTTATTTAAATAAGATTTGTTTGCTTTGATTGCCAAATTCTTCTCTAACATATATCTTTTTTATTAGAATAATACAAAGTCAAATTACTTGGCCTTGATTTCTAGCTAGCTATCATTGTCATGGATTTTTCTCATATTATCAAAATAAAACACATAATAACACCTCGGTGGTTTAGCCTTTTATTTATTCTTAAATAAAGAAACATGAGAGTAGACATGCAACATTCACAAAAATAACACAAAAAATATTCAAAATGCTATAATAGCCCATTGGACTAATGTAGAGCCAATTGTAGGAATAGGTAATATAGGCTTGATACGAATTATTGCAGAGGCATGAAGGAGCATATCATGAATAAGTTTCTTTGTTTAAAATCAATTGAATAAATCACGAAAACTAGAGCAATAAATTGAATAATTAAATTTAATATTGTTTAAATGTGTACAACATATGTTTGGTCTAGACATCACACTTAAATAGTATGGAATCAGCACTAGTTGAAGTAGCATTACATACCTAATAGTAGTTTGGACCCAACACGTATATTTTTCAATAAGTGACACCTAACAATTAGAAGAATTCATCATTCAACTTGAGGAACATACATTGATTTCTTAGTTTAAGTTAAATCAATTTTTATATGTAATTCATTTTCATTAAATAATAAAAGTTATATGTACCTATAACTAGTTCCTTTCTTGAAATAGTTTCAAGATCTCAATAAGAAAACAAGTAACATGTTATAACAAGTTGGTTATTTATATATTAATTTTATTCATGTGGAACTACCTAAGCATATTTACTATTATACATAATACTTTTTTGTAAACATTGGCAGCCCATGTCATACCTATAATACATATTCCGATAAAGATCATGTTGCATAATATTATTACATCATTATTAATAACTCTATGATTAATTATATATAAGTGTAATTAAACGTTGAATGTGACAATTAATGATAATATTTTTATTATATGATTAGATAACTAGGTTAATAAGCTCTGAAGACGATAACTTTATTGTTTCAAGTTAGTGATATCCTCACTTTTGTTTTAGGTTGGCTATAATGTTCCGTTATTTTAAGGTGACCGCAATATAACCACAAAGAGATTGTATTATAAATGAGTTATGATAAGTAAATTGTGATGTACATGATTACTTATATATATGTGAATAATTAATAATATAAATAAACAAAAAATAATAATAAATTATTAACTTAATATTAAGTAGGTATATATTAAATCTAAAATATGATGAATTAAAGTAATTTAATATAATAAAATCAAAGTGATATAAATGCTACACAAGGAGAGAGTTAGTATTTCATAGTAATGTAACCTAAACAAAGCAAAAGATTTGTAGAAATTGAATAAATTATTTGGGAATTCTAAATTTTATGGAGACCAAATGGAACATCCTTTATCATCAAATTATGTATGAATAAAAATTATTTTTGAAGTGTGCAAAAATTATCAAAAATAAAATAATTAAAAATATAAAAATGACATTCAATTGGTTAATGCTCATCAAGATTTGTGAACAACATTTGTTTTATGTTTTTCAAACCTCATTTGTAACAACAATTATTTAGTTATATGTCAAACTTGAAATGAGATAAATTAAAGCAATGATATAATCAAGTTTGTGTGATATAAGAAGAATAAAGAAATACAAATGAATATAACTAAAACAAAGTAGAAAAATAAAGAAATGAGATACATTGTGTGAGATAGTTGAATTTCAAGATATTAAGAAGATTGAATTTGACATCCTTGATCACCAAATTAGGTACAAATGAAAATAACTTATAAGGAAAGAGACAATGAAAAAAAATAAAAATCTAAAAAGTATATTTAACTAGATAAAGGTAGTAATGTTTAGTCCAGTGACTTTTTTGTATTGACTCAAATGAATCTCATTTTGAGTTAATAGGAATTATCAAATGAAATAAGCATAAATAAAAATAATTCAAAGTTTTAATATTAAGTATAAATATATTAAAGCTAAAATATGATAAGAAATGTAAGATAATCAAACCAAAGTGACATAAAGGCCACTCGAGAGGAGAATTGAAATATTATAATAATATAACCAATTCAAAATGAAAGATTTAAAGAAAAAGCATAAAGTATATGAGTAAATTGTATTCTGAGATGCTTAGGCGATTGAGTGTAACATCTTTGATCATCAAATTAGGTGTCATTAAAAATGTCTCATAAACTATGCAAAATTTCTTCAAATAAATTATTTTAAAAATATATAAAAGAATTTTTAATTTGATAGAGCTTCTCGAGATAAGTCAAAAGGCATTTATTTTGCCTACATTAGACCTCAATTACAATTACTATAAATCACCAAATTAAATTAATATCAACATTAATAAATTATTTTTTTAATATTAAGCACGTATCAATGCAAAAATGATATAAAAATAAAGTAGTGTAATATAACCAATTCATTGCATTGTAAAAGTCATACGAAATTAAATTTAGTGTTAGATAGTAATTTGACCAAATCAAAATGAAAATTTTTAAAAAATATGATAGATTGTATTGGAAGGTTGCATTAAGTGATTCTATGGTTAACAACTATAACATCCTATTTCATAGCAAAATGACAAAAAAGAAAATATATTTTAAAACATCTAAACACTTAGTGAAAATGTTTTAAAAATATATAAAAAAATAATTTTAAATTAATTAGTGCCTACTCAACATGTTCAACTATGTTTGTTTTGGATGAATGATACCTCGACTTGAATTTCTATTGGAGGAGATTTAAAGTTAGATAGTAGTCTAACTAAATGTAAGTAAAAGAGTGAAACAAATTAGATAAATTGTATGTTAAAGTTTTATTAAGAGATACTTAGGAGATTGAATGTAACATTTTTTATTATCAAATCAACAACAAATAAAAATACCTCCTAAAACATGATGAAGTTTGAGAAAATATAGTTTTTAAAAATAGAGAAACGAATAATTAACTGGATAAAGCTCATTAGTATAGGTCCAATGACATCTATTTCATGTTGATCATACTTCATTTTAAATTAATACATAGCTCAAGGAAATTACCATAAATATCAATAAAATGTTATTTTCATATTTAGCAAATATATATTAAAGCTAAAATGAGATAAATTTAAGTATTGTAATATAACAAAATGAAACAAATGTAAGGATCACCTGAAAAAGAGATTTAGGTTTACACAATAAAATAATATAATAAAAGTGAAAATTTTCAAGAAATGAGAGAAGTTATACATGAAAGTTGTGTTTGAAGATAATATGAAGATCAAGTATAACATTGTCGATCAACAAATAAAGTAAAAATAAAAATATCTCATAATTCTTGAAAATAAATTACAAAAAAAATTTAAAAATATAAATAAGATATTTGATTGCAAGGAAGTTGTTGACTAAGTTCGATGATAGTTATTTCGTCTCAATCACACCTTGTTTGGAATTTCTACAAATTATCAAATTAAATAAACACAAATTATAATTATTTAATATTTTATTATTAAGAAAAAAAATATCAAACATAAAATAAGATAAATTTAAGCAATATAATACAATAAAATCAAAGCAATGGAAAAACATAAGAAAGAGGCTTAGAGTTGCAAAATAATAAAACTAAATGAAGGTAAATATTTAATAAAGTGAGATAACTTATATGGAAAAATTCCATTCCAAGAAACTAAGGAGATAAAATATAACACACTTGATTATCAAATTGAATAAACATAACTGATAATAATTTATTATTTTATTATTAAGAAAATAAATATCAAATATAAAGAAAGGTAAATTTAAGTAACGTAATACAACAAAATCAAAATAATACAAAAATGATAAGGCGACTTAGAGTTACATAGTAATATAATTAAATCAAACTAAAATATTTAATAAGATGAGATAAATTATATGGAAAAGTGTCATTCTAAGAAACTAAGGAGATAGAATATGACATCATTGATTATCAAATTAGTTTCACCTTCATAGAAATTATTTTACAATTACTTCGAATAAAAGAATTAAATAAGAATAAATAATAATAAATTAATTTTTAAATATTTTTTTGAAGTAAATTAAAGATGAAATAACACAAATAGAAGTAATATAATATAACCAAACTAAAAAAAGTTCACATGAGAAGAAAGTTAGAGTTAGATACTAATATGACAAAATCAATGCAAAAACTTTAAAAAAATGAGATGAATTTTATGAGCTAATCACATTCAAAAATTCTAAGGAATTTTATTATATCATCCTCATTAATAAAATTTAGGACAAATTGAAATATCTTGTTAAGCATGCCAATACCATAGAAAAAAAAGAAATTTTAGAAATATTAAAAATAAAATTTAAATTGGATAAAGCTCATCATGATGGGACCAATAAAATTTGTTACTCTCGATGTGACCATATTTGGAATTAGGGAAAATTATTAAAGTAATTAAAAAATAACAATAAAAAAATAATTATTTAAATATCAAGTAAATATATATTAGTGCTTAAATAAGACAAATTGAGGTCATAAAATATAACCAAATCAAAGTGTTGCAAATGTCATATGGAAAGAAAATTAGAGTGTCATAGTAATATAACCAAACTAAACAAAAGCATTTGAATAAGTGGAACAAATTATGAAAAAAGTAAATTCTAAAATGCTAAGAAAATATAATATGACATCCTCTTTCAAGAAATCAAGTACTAATTTAATTGGCCCAAACAATAGGCCAAAACCTTAAAATAATTAACTTAAATATAACAAAATGCACTTTTAATATGGTTCATTGCGATGTGTTGAATGATCTTTTTTCATCTCGATTTGATCTCCTATAAAATTATTACAAATTAGAAAATAAAAAGCATAAATAATAATTAATTATTATTAAAACATGAAGTAAATATATATTAAATTTGAAATATGACAAAAAATGATTTAGTATAACCAAATAAAAGTTTTTTAAATATCAAATGATTAGAGAATTAGGAAAAATATCCAGATGAAAGTAAAACATTTTAAGAAATATGAAATAATTTAAATTATAGTTACATTCCATGATACTAAGTAGAATGAGCACAACATCTTTGATCATCAAAATAGGTTTGAATTGATTTATCACTAAAAAATTTCAAATTCTAGAAAATTAAACATTTAAGAATATCAAAGTGAATGTTTAATTAAATTAAGCTAGTTAAAACGAGTCCAACAATGTATGTTTGTTCTCAATAGGCTAATGTTTTGAATTATAGTAAATTACCAAAGTAAATATGGACAAATAATTAGAAATTATTATTTTAATACTAAGTTATATATATCGAAGAAGACATACTTTAAATTGAAACAATATAATACAATCAAATACAAGAAATGAAGGCGTCCCAAAAGAGAAGATTTAGAATTAGAAAGTAATGTGACCAAATAAAGACGAGAAATTTAATGAAATGAGATAAATAATACCAAATTATTTGCTCTAAGGCACTAGCGAGAATGAGTGTAACTTCCTTAGTGGTCAAATAATTGACTAGTAAACAAATTTAGTAAAGTATGCCAAAACCTTCAAATATAATATTTTAAAAAATAAAAATAATTGCTTAAATGGATATGGCTTATTGAGATGACTCCAATGGTATTTTTTGTCATAATTGAATGTAATTTGGAATTATAGAGAAATTAGCAAAGTAAATAATATAAAATAATAAAAAATATTATTATAACATCAAGTAAATAAAAATATTAAAGATGCAATGATATAAAATGAAATAACATAACATAACCAAATCAAAGTGATATGAAGTCACTTCAGAAGACATTTAAAGTTATATAGTAATATCAATTAATTAAAAAAATTAGAAACAATAATATTAATTATATGAAAAATTTGCATTACAATAAACTAATATGATCGAGCATAACATACTTGATAGTCATATTAGGTGCAAATCAAAAAGACTTATGAAATACACTCGAACACTAGTAAAGAAAATATTTAAAAATATAAAAGTAAATATTTAATTAGATAGAGCTACTTAAGATGAGTCGAATAAAATTTGCTTCTTCTTGGCTCAACAACATTTGGAATTACTGCTAATTATGAAAGTAAATAACCATAAATAAAAATAACTATTGATTTACTATTATAAAAATATATATTAAAGCTAAAAAAATAGAAATTGAAGCATTGTATCATAACTTAATCAGAACAATATAATGGGTAAATGAGGAAATAATTATATTTTAAAAATAGTATAAACAAATTGAAACAAACATTTGAAGAACAAAAAAAAATTACACAAAAAAGTTGCAATCCTAGTGAATAAAAATAATAGAAATTTAGTTTTTTTACTATTTTTTCATTCTTTTCAAGTTCTATATTCTCGACCAACATATCATGTATGAATAAAAAACACTTAGAAAAGAATGAAAAAATAGTAGAAAACGAAAATTTTTAAATATATAAAAAACTAAATCTTAATTCCAAAGACCTCATTTAGACAAGTTGAATGACATTTTCACTTCATTGGCCCTTATTTTCTATTATTGTGAATTACCCAAGACAATAAATGTAAATAATGATAAATTATTGTTTAAATAATAAGTTAATATTTACTAAAGTTAAGATTGGATAAGTTGAAATGTTGTATTATAATTACATCAAAGTCATGTAATGTTCTTATAAGGGGAGAATTAAAGTAACAAAGTAATATAACAAAACCAAAATAAAATATTTTAAAAAATAAAATAAATTGTACATGAAATTTTTATTCTGAGATGCTATGGAGATCAAGTGAAACATCCTTTATTATCAAATTAGAATAAAATTGAAATGGCTCATATAATGCACAAAAACCCAACAAAATTAAATATCTAAAAATATAAAAGAAACTTATTGAAATTAAGAGAGCTATTTCAGATGCGTCCAGTGATGTTTGTTTCATCTCTCATGGAATGCAATCAAGAAAGTTACACTCATTCTCTTTATTATGTTAGAATAAAACTTTTTCAAATAATTTATTTTATTTCTTAAAATTTTTTAATTTGAATTGATCATATAAATATTAATATTAAATATCCTCTTATGCGATATTTACATAACATTTATTTTGGTATATTATATTACTTTTATTTCTCTCATTAGTGCTTTGATATAAATTTATTTAATATTAATAGAATAATTATCATTATTTAAGCATGTTTACTTTTGTAATTTGTAATAATTCCAGTTAAGTATGATTGAGACTATAATAACATCATTAGACTACTCATATGTATTATCTAATTAAATAATTATGTTTATATTTTTGAATATTAAATTTTCAAGGATTTTGGTACCCTATGTGAGATATTTTGAATATCACCTTATTTTGTGATCAAGAATATTACAATCAAATTTTGTAGTATCTTGGAATGCAATATTCTCGTGTAATTTATCCACTTTCATTAATGTTTTTACTTTGATTTATTTTGCTATGCAACTCTAAATCTCCTCTCGTGTGATAAATAAATACATAACTTTGGTTTACTTATAATACAATACGTTAGTTTATCTAATTTTTGATTCAATATATATTTACAAAATATTAAAAAAATTAATTATTATTTATCTTTCTTTACTTTGGTATTTTGCAATAACTCTTAATGAGTTATTATTTATATGAAACATATATGATTGACCTGAACTCAACTAGCTCTATCCAATTACAAATTTTTTTATATTTTAAAATATTTTTCTTTAAGGGATTTTGGAATGCTTTAAGAAACATTTTTATTCATAAATATTTGACTTTCATGGATGTTACGCTTGATCTTCTTAATATTTATGAATATAATTTTTGTTTACAATTTATCTCGCATTTTCAAATTCTTCAATTTAAATTAGTTATATCACTATGTAACTGAAAATCTATTTTCATGTCTCATTAAAATCAACTTGATTTTGTAATATTACATTGCTTCAATTTATATTTTTTCAACTTTAATATATAAAAAAGTTGTAATTTTTTTATATAGTTTTGTAATTTTCAACAATTTGAAATTAGCTCCAATCAAGATGAAGCAAACATCGTTGGTCTCAACTCTAGAAGCTCTATCTAATTAAATATTAAATCTTCTAATCGTTTAGCATATTTTATGAGATATTTTAATTCATCTTTCATTTGATAATCAAGCATGTTACATTTGATCTATTTAGTATGTACCTTTCATGTGAACTTTTTCTAGTTTCTTAAAACTTTTTACTTTGACTTAGCTATGCATATATGTGTCCCAAAATCACATCTTATTTGGCCTTTGAATCAGGATCCAAAGAAATATTTATTAAAAGATTTTTTAATATTTTATAATCTATGGATTCAACATGCTTTACGATGATTTTAATTTTTACTTCTATTGATGATTGATGACATTACACTCAATCTCCTTGTATCTACTAGTGAAACTTTTCATTACAAGTTATCTCTTTGTTTCAATTTTTTTTTTCTTTGATTTGGATATATTACTCCATAACTTTATCTCTTCTTTCATGTGACCTTTATAGCATTTTTATTTGGATATATTAAATTTCTTTAATTTATCTTGTTTCACCATAATTTTACAATAATAATTCATTTTTGATATTCTTATTTAACTTTGTAAATTATAATAATCTCAAACAATGTCTGATTGAGAAATCAAAAATGTTGTTAGACACATTTTGATGAGTTCTATATAATAAAATATTCTCTTTTATATTTTTGAGCACTTTTTTCAAAGATCTTGGATATTTTGTAAGATATTTTGATTCGTATCTCATTTGATGATTAATGATGTTACACTAGATCTACTATATATGTAACATAAAATATAGCTTTCTTACAAAATTTATCTTATTTTTTAAAATTTTTTGTTTGATTTTGTTACATCACTATAATAATCTAACTCTCTTGTCATTTGACATTTATATCACTTTAAGTTGGTTATATTACACTTCTATAGTTTATCTCATTTTAGTTTTAATATATATTTACTTAATGTTAAAATATTAGTTTATTATTATTCTTGTTTTCATACTTTTATAATTAAAAATAATTCCAATTGATGTCTAATCAAGATGAAACATATCACTAAACTCATCTTGACATTTTTATTGAATTACATATTCATTTTTTATATTTTTTCAGCATATTTTACTAGTCTTTTTTGCATACCTAACAAGATTATTTGAGTCAAACTAGATTTGAGAATCAATGATATGATCCTCAATATATTTTATAACTTGGAATTCAGCTTTCCTGTACATTTTAACTAATTTCTTAATGTTTTCACTTTAATTTGTTTATATGACTATATAACTCCAAATCTTTTCTACTATGATAATTACATCATTCAAATTTTGTGATATTATATTACTTCATTTATGTCATTTCAACTTTAATATATATTTACTTTTATAAAAAAATAATTTATTAATATTTATAATTATTTACAATAGTAAGTCATCGTAATTCTAAATGATGTCCAAATGAGATGAAAGAAACTGCACTAGATTTATCACAACACGTTTCATCATTTAAAATATACATTTTTACATTTTTAAAATATTTTATTTGCAATGGTTTATCATTGTTTTATTAGATATTTTGATTTATGCATCATTTGATGATCGAAGATGTTGCTGTCAATTTATCTTATTATACCATTAAACTTTTATTCTCTTATTAACTGAATTTTACATAGTCTTAAAATAATAATTTTTTATTATTTATGCCTAGTTACATTAGCAATTTATCGTATTAGAAATTGACATGAAATTAACTTCATTGGACTCATCTCGATGAAATCTATCAAATTAACTATTCTTTTTTATTTTTCAAAATATTTTTTTTTCTTTGCTAATGGCTTATTTTACAAGGAAGTCTTGTTGATAGTTGATTTTATGATCCACAATGTTGCACTCAACATTCTTACGATCTCTAAATGCAACATTTTGCATAATTTATTTTATTTCAGGAAATGTGTCACTTTGAATTGTTTATATTACTATATAACATTAAATCTAAATTTTATTCACTATTATGTTGTACTGATTTAGTAACATTACATTAATTTAATTTATCTCATACAACATTGTTATATATTAGCTAAATATGAAAAAAAAATTGTTATTATATATACCCACTTTAGTGATTAGTAGTATAACAAACAAGGCACAAACGAGATGAAACAGATGTCGTTGGACGTATATCAATGAGCTCTATGCAATTAAGTATTAATTCTATATTTTTAAATATTTTAATTACAAATTTATTTCGAATGGATTACTAGACATTTTAACATTTTTTATATTTAAATATTAAGAATATTACAAATGATCTTTATAGTATCTTGGAATGTAACTTTTCTATTAAAATTATCATATTTCTTCAAATTATTTACTTTGAATTAGTTATATTAGAATATAATTCTAAATCTTCTCTCATGTGTCCTTTAAATTACTTTGATTTGGTAACATTACATTGCTTTAACTAATCTTTTTTTGAACTTTAGTATATAATTTCTTGTTGTTAAAATTATAAGTTATTATTGTATTTACAACTTTACTTAGATAATTCATGGTAATTCAAAATGATCTATGATCTATACAAAATAAATTTCATTGGACTCATCTTAATGACACAACCTAATTAAATATTAACTTTGATATGTTAAGTATTTTATTTACTTGTTTGCATGTTCTATAAGAAATTTTAAATTATACCAGAATTGATGATCAATGATGTTACACTCGATCTCCTTAGTATCATGGAACACAACTTTCTCGTAAAATATCTCATTTCTTGAAGCTTTTTCCTCTAATTTGTTTAAATTACTAAAAAAGTCTAACACTCCTCTCTTGTGGCCTAACAAACTTTTATTTGGTTTAGTTATATTATTTCAATTAATATTATTTTAGCTTTAACCTACACTTATTTGAAATTAAAGGAATAATTATTTTTATTATTTATTCTTAATTAATTTTGCAATTTACATCAATTCCCGATGATATTTCATCAAAATGAAACAAATGTCATTGGAGTTGTCTCAAAAAATTATATCAAACTTAATAACTTTTTTTACATATTGTTTTTAGCACATTTTACTTTCTAGGATTTTAGCAAACTTTACATGATAATTCAATTCATACATAATTTTTCAATCAATAATGTATCATGAGATGTGCATAGTATCATGGAATGTAGCTTTATCATACATTTTATTCATTTGATAAAAAGTTCTATTTTGATTTATTATTATTACTATGTAACACTAAATTTTCTCTCAATTAATGTTTACATCTTTGTATTTGGCTATACAACATTACTTCTTTTCATCTTTATTCAACTTTAAAATATGTTTACTTAATATTAAAATAATCTTTTTTTATGGCTCTATAATTTGGCAATTCATAGTCTTTCAAAACAAGGTGCGATGGAGGCAAAAAAATCATTCCACTCCTCACAATGAACACTATCGAATTAAATATTTCTTTGTAATTAAAAAATTATTTTATAGTGTTTTGAAGATTTTTTGGAGACATTTTGATTTATACCTAAATTGGAGACCATGGATATTATAACCAATCTTCTTAATATCTTGGAATTTAATTTTTTTATAAAATTTATCTTATTTCATGAAATGTTTTTCTTTAATTTGGTTTGGTTACTACTAAAATAAAAATCTCCTCTGATGTGATCCTTATATTGTTTACATTTTATAATGTTATATTGCCTCAATTTATCATATTTAACATTTAATATATTTTTAAAATTAAAATAATAATTTATTATTATTTATACTTATTTACTTTGATAAGTTGTAATAAATGAAAATGAAGTCTATACGAGATGAAACTATCTTCATATGAGTTATCCTTATCAACTCTATCTAAGTATATACTCACTTTTTATCTTTAAAAATTTTATTTTCTAAGGTATTTGCATGCTTTACAAGACATTTTCTTTCATGCCTAATTTTATGTTCATGAATATTGCACTTCATCTCCTTCATAACATGGAATTCAACTTTCACATAAATTGTTTTTCATTTCTCAAAATTTTTTTAATTTGATTTGGCTATAATACGTTGTAGCTTTAAGTCTTCACTCACATGTATTTATATTAATTAGATTTCGTTATTTTTCTTTGATTATATTTTTCTTATCTTTTTTATGATATATTTACTTAATAACAAAAAAATAATTCATTATCATTTATGATTATTAATTTTGATAACTTATTGTAATTCCATATGGGGTCAAATGGAGAAAACTAATGTAAATGGACATGTGTTAAGGAGTTCTATCAAATTAAATATTTATTTTTATATTTTTAAATATTATATTTTTAATAGTTTTAGCATGCTTTAGAAGACATTAGTTTTGTACCTGATTTTATAGCCAAGGATATTACTAAATATCTTTAGTATCCTAGAATGTAACTTTTATATAAATTTTATCTAATTTCTCTAAATGTTTTGCTTTAGTTTAACTATTTTATGCTGTAACTCAAAGTCTTCTCTGATGTGACCTTTACATTACTTTAATTTGATTATGTTTTAATACTTCAACTTATGTCATTTTAGCTTTAATGTATATTCACTTATTATTAAAATAATAGTTTATTATCATTTATGCTTATTAATAATGATAATTCATATTAATTCCAAACTAGGTTAGATCAATACAAAGATATATCATTGGAGCCATCTTGATGATCCATATCCAATAATGTATTCATTTCTACCTTTTGAAAAGCTTTATTTCCTATTGTTTTGCCATTCTACACAAGATATTTTGATTTGTACCAATTTTAATGATCAAAGTTGTTATGCTCAATCTTCTTTATACCTTTGAGTGCAAATTTCCCCTATAAATTATCACATTTTTTAAAACCTTTTTCATTGAATTGATTATATTAATAGGTAACATTATGTTTGCTCTAATGTGACCTTGACATTGCTTAGATTTGGTTGTATCATATTTTTTCAATTTATCTAATTTTAGGTTTAGCATATATTTTTTAAAATTAAATAATAATTTATTTTTATTCATGCTTATTTATTTTGTTTATTCAGTGTAATTCTATATGATTTTTTAGCAACAAAAAACATACATCTTTCAACATGCCTCCATGAGCTCTATCCAATTAAAATATAGTTTTTCTATGTTTTTAATTCTTTTATATTCTAGTATTTGGTTATACATTATGAGATATTCTGATTTGCAAATTATTTGACAATTAAGGACATTGCTCTCTATCTCCTTAATATCTTGTAATGCATGATTCCTATATAATTTATCTCACTTCAAATGTTCCTCTTTCATTTGGCTCTATGACTATCAAACTCTAATTGTTCTATCATGCGACCTTTATATTATTCATAATTGGGTTATATTATATTACTTAAATTTATTTTATTTCAACTTTAATATATATATATTTACATAATATTTAAAAAGAAATTTATTATTAATTTTGTTATGGAAATTTGGAAAAAATCTAAACATAGTCCAATTAAGAGGAAACAAACATTGTTGTCCTCATCTCTATGACACAATGAATAAAATATTCATGTAAAATTTTTTAAATATTTTACTTTTTATGATTTTGGCATAGAATATGAGATAATTTGATATGCATCTAATTTTTTAATTAAGCATCATACATTTTAGTAATTCATAATAATTTCAAACGAGGCTCAATCGAGATGAAACAACATCATTTGACTAGTCTCAATAATTTGTATCCAATTAAAGATTCATTTGCACATTTTTAAATATTTTATTTACAAGGGTTTTGGCATGCTTTATAAGATATTTTGATATGTACCATACTTAACGGTCAATGATATTGCACCAGAACTCTTTAGTATCTTGCAATATGACTTTCCCATACAATTTATCTCATTATTTTTCAAATTTTTCACTATGATATGTTATATAGAACGTATGTCTAAATCTCTTACCATGTGACATTTATGTTCCTTTATTTTTGACATATTTAATTGCTTCAACTTATCATTTTTTATCATTAATATATATTTATTAAAAATTAAAATAATAATTTTCTATTAATTTGTATATTTAATTTCATAATTTGTAGTAATTTCAATTAGGATTTGTTTGAGATGAAACAAAAGTTGTTGCACTTATCTTGATGGGCTTTATCAAATATTGACACAATTTGAGAGATAATTCGATTCATTCATGATTTGGTAATCAATTGTCTCACACTCAATCTCTTAAGTATCTTCGAATGCGGCCAATTTATCACATTTTCCAAATTATTTACATAGATTTGGCTATATTACGTAACTTCTAATTATGTCATATTAGGTTTGTTATATATTTCTTTAATATTAACAAAATATTTTTTTTCTTATTTAATTTTCACTTTATAGTAATTCTAAATGAGGACTGACAAACAAGAACTAAACATCCTTTACACATCTCAACTTCTTATATATAACTATATATTTATTTTTATATATTTAAATATTTAATTCATATTGTTTTGGCATATTTTATGAGATATTTTTAGTTATATTTTATTAAATAATAGATATAGTTGTACTTGATCTTTATAATATCTTGGAATTCAACATTATAGTGTCATTTATTTCATTTTTTAAAATGTTTTTCTTTGATGTTATTATATTACTATGTTGCTCTACATCTCCTCTTATGTGACAATTATATTGTCTTGATTTACTTATATTATATTGCTTCAATTCTTCTCATTCTAGCTTTAATTTGTATCTACTTAATATTTAATTAAAAATGTATTATTTTTTATGTTTTTTTACTTTGGTAATTCATAGTTATTCCTAACAGGCCATGATTGAGATGAAACAAATGTCATTGGACTCATCTCGTTGATCTCAATCCATATAAATATTTCTTTTTATAATTTTATGACAAATTTCAAATAGTACTTGATTTGTTGATCAAGGGAATTTTTTTCAGTCTCTTTAGCATCTTAGAATTTAATTACCCTAAGTAATTTATCTCATTTTTGCATGTTTTTACTTTGCTTGGTTATATTACAATCTACCACCAGTTCTACCCTTATATGATGTTCACATCACATTGATTTGATTATATTAGGATACTTCAATTTAAAAAAAATTTTCTTTAATATACATTTACTTAATCTTAAAATCATATTCTATTGTTATTTTTATTATTTAATTTTCAATTATCAGTAATTTTAAAACAAGCATTGTTCAACTCGACTTGAAAAACTCTTTTACATTTTAGAACACTTTATTAGATGTTTTGGTATGTGCATGATTTGATAAATGAGGATGTTGCACTTGATTTTCTTAATACCTTGGAGTACAATATTTTGGTATACTTTATATCATTTTTTAATATTTTCTCTATGATTTGTTTATATTTATAAGAAGGACTTTTTCTTAACTCATTGGACTTTTACATCTCTTCGATTTAATTGCATTATATTACTTCATTTAAACTCATTTCTACTTTATTATCTGCTTACTTAACATTAAAAATAATAATTTATTATTATTTATATTTATTTCTTTTAGTAATTCATAGTAATTTCAAATGAGATCCCACTAGAAAAATAATCGTTATTAGACTCATCTTGATGAGCTCCGTCAAACAAAAATTCAATTATGTATTTCAAAATATTTTATTTTTAAAGGTTTTGGTAATTAATTTGAACATTTACTGTTTGATCAAGTAATTGATCTTTGGAAGTGCAACATTCCCTTATCATTTCTCATTTCCAATTTTATGCCTCATTTGGTTATATTACATTTCTTCAATTTCAAAAATCTCTTTTTTAATTTATATATTTGCAAACATTAAAATAGTAATTATACAAAATGAGGCTGAATGGGGATGAGAAAATCATCATTGGACTTGATAGGACTATGGAAATTTAATTAAACATTGATTTGAATATTTTTAGATATTTTATTCTTTGGAGCTTTAGTATGCTTTATGAGAAATTTTGATTTGTACCACATTTAACATTTGAGAATGTTACACTTGATCATTTATGTGTTTTGAATGTCACTATCACTTAGAATTTGGTCGATTTCTTCAAAATTTTGTGTTTATCTGATTGTATTACCATATACGTCTAAATTTTCTTTCCTGTTGTTTATATAACGTTTTGATTTGGTAATTTACATTACTTTAATTAAGCTCATTTCAGCTTTATTATCTATTTACTTAATATCAAATTAATAATTTATTATTATTCATGTTTATTTCTTTTGGTAATTCACAATAATTGCAAATGATGTCCAATTTAGCAAAAGAAATCATTATTAGACTTCTCTCTATAAGCTCCATCTAATTAAATAGTCATTTCTATATTTATAAATATTTTCTTTTTGAGGGTTTTGGTAAGGAATACGAAAGTTTAACATTTGATCAAGTTGTTGATCTAGGATATTAATCTCGATCTAATTTGCATAACGGAAATGCAACTTTCCCTTATAATTTTCCTCATTTCTTCTAATTTAATGCCTCAACTGGCTTAATTATATTGCTACAATTTTACAAATCTCTTACTTAATTCATATATTTTCTAAATATTAAAATAGTAATTTTATAAAATGCTGTTCAATTGAGATGAAAAAGTCATCATTTCACTCGCCTTGACAAGTTGTATCCAATTAAATAGTTATTTAAATATTTTTCAAAATTTTATTTAGTAGAGTTTTTACATGCATTATTTCAGAAGTTTCAATTTGTACCATATTTCATAGTTGAGGATGTTACTCTTGAACTTTTATGTACTTGGAATGCATCTTTCCCTTACAATTTATTGTGTTTTTTTTAATTTTTTTACTTTATTTGGTTATGTTACCATATACATCTAAATCTCCTTTTTTGTCATGTTTATAACATTTTGACTTGGTTATTTTACAATGCTCTAACTAAATTAATTTCAACTTTAGTATCTATTTACTTAATATTAAAATAATTATTTATTTTTATTTTTTCTATTTCCTTTTAGTAATTCATAGTCATTCCATCATTCTTAGACTCACCTTAATAAGCTCCATCTAATTAAAGAATCACTTTTATATTTATATATATTTTCTTTTTGAAGGTTTTGGTAAAGAATGTAAATGTTTACGTTTTGCCTAAGTTGTTAGTCAATGATGGTATACTTGATTTGTTTTGAATAATGGGAATTGAACTTACCCTAATAAATGATCAAATTTCTTGAACTTTTATGGCTGGTTTGGCTATATTTCATTACCTTAGTTTTACAAATCTCTTCTTTAATTTATATATTTTCTAAAAATTAAAATTGTAAGTTTACAAAATGGTGTTTGATTGAGATGAAAAAATCAACATTGGATGCTCCCTAACATGTTATAACCAATTAAATACTCAATTAAACTTTTTAAGATGTTTTATTTTATAGGATTTTGCATTGGTTTACGAGATATTTTTATTTGTATCACATTTGATAATTGAGGATGTTACACTTGATCTTTTGTGTGCATATAATTCAACTTTCTCTTATAATTTATCGAATTTCCTTGAAGTTTTTTCTTTTTTAGGTTATATTATCATATAGATGTAAATCTCCTTTCATTTCATGTTCATAATTTTTTTTGGTATATTTTACTTTGCTTCAACTAAACTCATTCCAGCTTTATTATCTATTTACATAAGATAAAAAATTATCATTTGTTATTATTCATGTTCATCTTTTTTGACAATTCACTATAATTCCAAAGGAGGCCCGAATCAGAAGAAACAATTATTGCATACTCGACTCGATGTGCTCCATCCAACTAAATAATCACTTCAATATTTTTTAAATATGTCCTTTTTGATTGTTTTAGCAAGGAATGTGAATGCTTATTGTTTAACCAAGTTGTTTGCCTAGGATGTTTACATCCAATCTCGTTTGCATAATTGAAATGACACTTCCCCTTATAATCTATCACGTTTTTTATAATTTTATGCCTTATTTAGCAATATTACATTACTTTAATTTCATAATTCACTTCTTTAATTTATATATTTTCTCAATAATAAAATAGTAATTTTTCAAAACGAGGTTCGATGTATTTGAAAAAGTCATCATTGGACTTGCCTTGATAAGTTGTATCCACTTAAATACTCATATAAATATTTTTAGATATTTTTTTTAGGGTTTTGGTATGCTTTGCTCGACATTTCAAATTCTATAATATTTGGCATTCGAGGATATTACACTTGATCTTTTATGTGCTTGGAATATAAGTTTCTCATGTAATTTATCCCATTTACTCAAATTTTTTGCTTTGTCTAGTTATATTACCCTTACATCTAAATCTATTATCTTGTCATGTTTCTATTATTTTCATTTGATTGTTTTACATTGCCTTAATTTGTCACATTTTAACTTTAAAATATATTTACTTAGTATTGATATAATAATTTTTTATTATTTACTTTGATAATTTGTAGTAATTTCAAACAAAGATATTTTAAGATGATATTACACTTGATAGGCTCTATCCATTGTTTGTACATTTTAGAGATTTTAAATTGTACATGATTTCATGATCATAAATGTTACACAAAATCACCTTATTATCTTTGAATGCAACTTTCCTATATAATTTTTCTCTTTTGTTCAATATTCTCACATTAATTTGGTTATATTACATATCTTTAATTTACCTCATTTAAGCTTTATTATTAATTTACCTAATATTAAAAAAGATGTTTTTTTTTATTATTATTTAAAGTTATAATTTCAAGTAATTCCAAAAAAAAATTGACTAAGCAAAAACAAACATCATTGGACCAATCTCAACGAGCTATTTCTAATTAAATATTCATTTTTTAGTTTATTTATATTTTTAGGATTTTAGTATATTTTTTGAGGTATTTTGATTCATAGCTTACTTTAAAATAAATGATGATATACTTGATCACCTTAGTATTTTTGTAATTCAACTTTCTAACACAATTTATCTTATTTCATAAAATTTCTCACTTAGATTTTGTTATACTATAATGTAACTCTAATTGTCATCAAATATGAACTTTACAACACCTTGGCTTTACTAGATTACATTTTATTCAATTAATCTCATAGCTTTAATATACATTTATTTAATATAAAATAAAATTTGCATTAGTTATGCATATTTGTTTTTGTAATTGACTGTAATTCTAAACGAGCTCTGATAGAGGAGAAACAAGCATCTTTTGATTTACTTATATTACTATAAAACTCTAATTCTCCTCTCATATGATTTTTTTTATACTTTGCTTCAATTTATCTTATTTCATATTTATTATATACTTACATAATTTTAAAATAATATTTTATTATTATTTATTCTTAATTAATTGAGAAATTCAAAATTATTCTAAATAATGTTTGATCAAGATAAAACAAATGTCTTTGGACTCATCTTAACAAGCTCTATTCAATTAAATATTTTTTTTATATTATTCAATTTTTTATTTATTTTTAGTGTGCTTTGGCTGTGGTTTGATTTGCATGTTATTTGATAGTAAAGAATGTTACAGATGATCTCCAAAGCATCTTAGGATGCAACTTTTGTTTATATTTTAAATCATTTCTTTAAAAGATTTTCTTTGATTTGGTTTTAATACTATGATACTCCAATTCTCCTCTAATGAGGCTTTGCCATGATTTCATTTTGTTATATTACATTGATTTTGTTTATCTCATCCCTTTTTAGTTATATTTAGTTAGCATTTAAGTAATAATTTGTTATTATTAATTGGTAGTTATTCTAAACGATATCTAATGAAACAAAAAAAAGTATCATTTGTCTCGTCTAAACAAGTTTTATCTAAATGTGTATATATATTGTACATGCTTTAAATATTTCATTTTTTAGAATTTTGTCTCATTCTTCAAGTCATTTTAGGACCAACTTGATCAGATGATCGATGACATTACATTCATCTCCTTAGAATCTTGAGTGCATCTTTCTCGTGCACTTTTTCGCATTTATGAAAGTGTTTCACCACGATTTAATTATTTTACTTTGAAGCTCTAATTCTCTTCTCATATGAATTATACATCATTTTGTTTTAGTTACATTACTTCAATTTATCTTATTTCAACTTTAATATATACTTACTTATTACAAAAATAATAATTTAATATCTGTTTTGCTTATTAAATTTTATAATTCATAGTATTTCAACACAAGGTGTAATCGACATAAAAAACTATCATTAGACTCATCTTAAGGAGCTATTCCTTAAAATATTTATTTATATATTTTTAAATATTTTTAAATATTTTTAAATAGTTGTACACAAAGGATGCCATAGGGCACACATGCCCTTGTTGTCATGCTTGTAGACATTACTAAATTGCATCCAATGCTCCGCCACACATATTTGAAGTGGTGCTTAGCTTTGGCTAAAAATAACATGTATAATCCCTAGTGGATATCATACTATCCAACTTCTTTGTCATGAGTAGTACTGTGCAACACATTACCTTTCAAGGATTGCATATTGGAAACATTTTGTTAAGGAAGATGGCTAGTCTATGAATAAGACATCACCTTATCCATGCACTAGTAACCAACAATGCTAAGAATCCCAAAACAAAGCAGCACTTTTCAAGCCCAACCTGACGTATGTACTAGATGCAGTGTGGCACATGCAAACTTACTTCTACATGCTTACACAGTGACGCAATGCATGCAGTTCTTTGTCACCCATTCATAATGTTGAGTGCATGTAGTTATTTATCACATGCACATCTATAGTAGTATATTTCCTTAGCATGAACCTGACACAGACAAGTTGGATTTCAAATGTTTGTACTTTCTAAGTTGATTGTTTGATGCCTAGAGAAGGCTCTCATAGGGTGTCTCCAAATTCATCCCCTAGTCAGCATGAATCTACCATCTGTCATTGAATGAGCTGCTCGAGCAATACAATGATAATAAATGAGATGAACATTAGGACCCCATGTCAAACCCTTAGTGCCAATCCTTAGAGCCAAACCTTTTCCTAAATATGTAGATACAATTTGTGGACTTTCCTTGTCTACATTACTCCATTAATTAGAAGCTATTCACCTTGAAGACATAGTCTTGTTATGTTTACAATTGGGCATGGAAGGCACTTGGTCATAAAACATTTCAATGGTCACCATGAGTGCATCAGACACAGCTCAATGTGTAGTGCTCATCTACTTTGCCCTACCACTGGCTTAGTAGTTTTTAGAGCTAACATGCTATTAAGAAAAAAAGATAACAATTCTTAAGGCCCTCATTGATTTCTTCAAACCACTTGAAGCTTCTACTGAATGCCATTCCCAATTCAGGAATTTTAGCTAAACTCTCTTTTGATACTTATGTCAAATGGCACACTTCAACAGGCTTCTCTAATCTCATAGGATCGATTGACACATATGCAAGTGTCATTCACATGGAACCTTTCTCCCCCTCAGCCTTCAAAGTTCTCATTTGAATATTTACTACTACCAATGAGATCTACCCCAGTAGACACTCCAAGTGGGGTCGTACCAACCAATCAATAGTGATCATCACACCCTTCTACTCATCATAGCATTTCATTACACTGATGGCCAAAAGTGGGTTGTATGCTAACATGCCATTCATTTTTGGGCTAGTTGATTAGGTTGCTAAGTTGTTACACACACTATCATAGATTTCAACTTCCATGATTAAGATCTTGCTATCTTAGTCGACTAAGAACCTTTGTGGGATTTTACTTAACTTGTAGACGGGGAGCAATAAATGGCTTTTAGTTCATCCCACATTTCTAATTCTACTTACCATAAATGGCCCATTTGGATCCTAGATTCAATGGCTTAACTTATTAAAGTAATAAGGCTTCTAACCTATTTAGAACTATAGAATATATTAAGGCCATTATGCTACTGATGCCTCTAATAATTATCTTTACTTGAAAGACCTCTGGCAATTACTCAAGCTATCAAGAGGGAATCTTTAAAGAAAACTAGTTACTATATCATTTGATTAGAGTTTCACTTCTATACACAAATTAGATGAATGATTTGCATGTTAGTATCACTATAGGCCTCCACTAGAGTTTCCTCTAGCTTAATCTTCCTCAGACACATTTTTCCATCTTTTAAGTCCCGAATGACATGCAATCACATGAAACCTTTATGGAAGATTTGGGATAATTTGTGGCCCACCCCTTAAATGTGGGTCACACCAATCAGCTTCCATATGCCTCTTGAGCTTGCTAACCTATCAACTCCCAAGCATGTTCAACTCCCTTTTCTGTGTTTCAAGATAGGTTAGATGGGGAGCCTACAAGCTATCACAAATGCATGTGGTGACTTTATGGCACTACTCAATGGTTCAAACTCCTAGTCTCCTGCCATAATGATGGCCCTAAGCCAGTCCTTTCCTTGAGCTATGTAGCAAACCATATACAGACGTATGACATAATTTGGAGGGACTTTCTTTGGGTCCTATATGATTCCCACTTAACAATTTCAAGCACTCTTTAACTCTTTTTCCAAAGTACTATTCAATTTTTTCTTGCATTACTTTCTTGTTATTGATCTCTTGTAATTATCTAGGCTAGGATGACACCAAATTTGAGCTGCACACCAAAGCAATCCAACTCATTGCTGGATGCATTGGTAAGGTATGAGATGAATGGTCTTTCACCCACCCTGACACCCCCTTCCATAGGATGTCATCCTGATCTATTGTAGAGGACGCCCTCTATACTATAATCTTTGCTTCAAGAAACTTGATTTCTACACTAGATTGGACCCATTTCACTCATCATTATTAACAAAATCCACAAAAGTTCCTTTCCATCTACTTATTTATATGCTTAAACTTATTAGCAGCCTCACTTAACATGGGGTCACAATTCCATACCATGAAGCATGGAGTTGGATTTGTTAGGGGCATCAACTTTTAGTGCTACAACATCGATTCTTACTGGCCAACACGACAAACTTGGTGGAATCCACCTCTTTCCACATTGATAGCCAAGCATCACCAAATGATTCAACACTCCATGCCATAGCTCAAACGACCATCCACCTCTTATTCGCTTAGCATGCATCTTCCAGTTCCAATTGCATTAAAAAAAGGATGGTTCATGAGATTCTACAATTCACATATATCACACTCATTACACTCTTCATCAATCTAAGTGCCAAGATGTTGATAGTTAGAAGTTGTTCGATGTTGAATTTTCAAGTTCCATTGGACCTACAGACGTAGGATAGACTCATTGCTAGCATAACATTTGCTCTCCCTTGGTGCATGACAATGTCGATAGGCTATTGTTTATTCCCCATAGAATCAACTCCATGTAGAAGTAAGAGCACACATGATGAAAGAATGTGACATTGAGTAGCTATAACATCACCATTAGTTGCAAATATTACTCAATCATTAGTAACTGTCTTTAGTGATCTTTCTATTAGTTCAACTACTAAAACTTTGTTACGACATTTCCTTCCTTTAAATGATAAGGCTTAGTGGACTTCTCGTTGTCATTATCAATTTTATGAAGCATATGTCGCCCTTCAAACTTTCCTATAAATTGCATCAAGAAAGTTCTATAGTCGATTGGGTTGCCCATCATACTATTTTGTATGGGATTTGGAATGCCCCTTCCTAAACTGCTTCATCATTACCATTTTTATTATATTTATGAACCTCTATAAGAAGAGTATGTTCTAAGTTTCATCCATTTCTTTATTAAGGAAGCTAAAGTTTGATCTATAACCCAAAAAACTTGGTAAGCAATTGGATTTGCAAGAGAACAGAGGTCAAGAAATTAGAATAACAAGCAGAAAAAATTATTGGCAAAGTAATCCTTGAAAGGCATAATTTTTCATCTTGTTGGAAGGCTTGTTTGTGTGTCACATTTTTTGTTATCGACCGACTTTGAAATGGACCTAGCATGAACTATTCTGAGTACTCTATGAGGTGTTGTGGTCAATGGTGGGCACAAAATCCAAAAAGGTTACAAATAAAATTAGAGGCATTGTGCATGCATCTCTATCATGGGTGATGGGTGACAAGGATCTAATCCTTATCAAAGAAAATTTTGAGGATCATGACATTGAACTTGCAGACAGTGCTCTAGTGAATTGTGGTAGTGAAATTTAAGAGAATGCAAGGAATAATGTGAAGACTTTACTAAATTAGTTAAAGTTAAAGGAGACCTATTATGATATGAATTCATTTAAGGAAGATAAGTATGAATTCTCTCAGATGCATAATGCATTAGTTGTGAAGTGAGCAGGATAATCGGGATACAGAAGAAGGTAGAAGAGTTGAACCAATTAGATAGTTAACTGAAGATAAGCATGCTTACAAACTTTTTAATTATATCAAAGGAAGTACTAAAGTAGTTGATCAATAAAGGTGCATCCAAAATATTTGAGAGAATACCAAAATTATGGTGGAGGAAAATTGTCTAATTAGAAATAAGCCAACACTTAGTCTAATTAAGGTGAGCCTTAAGGATGCTCTTATAGGATAGAGAATGAATAATGATAATAGCATTTCCATTGAAGGTTAATTGGGTCATTACATAGGGAAATGGATAAATGTAGATATGAAGATGATAGCACCATGTGATACCTCCTTCATAATAAATGTTGCAATTTACCATTCAAATGAGGCTTATGATCATCAAGATCTTTACCACTAGTTCGATCTTATTAGTGTAGTGTACGATATTTTTTTATCCTTTCAAAAGATTGTTGAAGTGCTCCAATGTGGATGGGGATATTTCAACGGATTTTAGGCTCTAAAATTTTTGGTTGGCTATTTTTGTTTGTGCTTTAAGTTAGTTGTTGATTGAGATTCTACATGGTTGGGAGGTCCCTGGTTGGTTGTAAGGCTCAATTTGGGTTTGGATATGTGGAAACTTACATTTAGGCCTAGTACCTCGATTATTACTTGTGGTCAATTCTAGGTTCTTTTTATTGGCAATTGCTCTCATGTATTGGGACACAAGAAACGTCTTGTGCTTTGTCGAAGCTGTGGGTGTGCTTATTTAGATGATGATTGGATGGTTTACATGCAAAGGTCAATCTTTGTAAGTGTTTATGTTAGAATTGACCTTATAAAAATGCTTATAGTGGATATGTGATTTAATGGACGAATGAGCCACTCTAATAGGCGTTCTGATTATGAAGGACTACCCTTTATGTACTTCACCCATACAAAGTGGCTCATGCATTTAGGATATGTTCATCTTGCAAGCTAGTTAGTAATGTTCTTATAGTTGAGAGCTTTTGTCCTTTTGTTGTACAATCTGATCAAGATAAGAATGGGGGCAATCATAAAAAAATTTAATGATGAGAAATGCCTAGTTTGGGATCCTAGAAGGTTGTCCAACCTCGGAAGAGGAGAGTGTTTATCGCAACACAATAGCGGAGGAATATCAATCATAAGGATTTGGATATGAGTTTAGTAAGCATTACAATTTGGAAGATAAAGAGTACGTTGTGTGTAGGAGCACATCCTGATCCAAGAATGGTATGCATAGAGGGCGTTCATCTAGGATTGTGTGAGTACCAAAATAGAGAGTGCATGAGGAAGATGAAATTGATACAAATAAAAAACATTTTTCATAAATTAATAATGTTTTTGATGATGCCCCTAGTGACTCTTCATGGATTATGGTGTAAATTTTTAAAGCATAGGTGGAAGTCTCTAGTAATCTTAGTCCATCCACTATTATAAGACCTCTTAAACTTAGAGAAAGGTGTAAAATATCTATGAAATGAATTTGGGGATGATAGAGTAAATAAAAATGAGTAAAAGGTGGTAAATCTCTTAGGTTGTTTTAAAAATTAAAGCAAAAAACTGGTGGTATTACAAAAATTATGGAATTAGAAGAATACAGAGCAGTGGATTCTTCTTACTTGGACCATGTAAGGAATTACATATTTGAGTTGCTACAGGACGTACTTGGAAATTATACTTGGTGTTGTTCAAGGCTTTAATTTGTCTTGAATTTAGGGTATCTTGGCTGGGCTAGATAGGGGTAGAGAAGGTATTTAAATTATTACACTCATTGTTGTATTACTACTGATCACTTGAAGTTCACTTGGCCTAGAAACTTGAGGTTGCTCCTTACCTGCTTGGTGATGATCTTGTTTGACAAGGTTTAACCTTAGCTCGAGCAAGGCTATTATTATTAGGTGGGGAGAAAAAGCATTAAGTTTTATTAGTATATGATGATTAAAAATAAAGTAATTTTTTTTAGTGTTCGTAGTAGATCAATTACTCAAAATGACAATAGTGGGGATTTGCAATTATTGGAGAAGTATTGAACCTAGAATTTTGCAGAAATTATACGTAGTGGTGGTTGTTGATATATTTGGGCTATCAGATTTGATGAGTGCTCAATGACTAGCTTATTTAAATGCTTTTGTGCAAAATTCTAAATTACCATGCAGAAGAAGCTATAAATATTCAACCATTAGGAGATTTGCTATGCATCAAAGTAGCTTGTGTACATTAGTTTACTATAATAGATGCAAATTAGGAGTATTGGTGTGCTACTTTTGAGAACCATGTTTATTTGATGGCCATGGAATTTCTTAGATAGAATTCTTATATGGGCAAGAGCTTCTTTAATTACGTAGAATTGATACATTAATTTGAAGACAAAGGAGGTTATCTTTAGGGGGATGACCTCAAATGGTATATAGAATATTTTCATAATTTGAAACAGTAGATAGGTGCCTTAGCCTTCTCTCCTGGGCTATAATTTTTGACTTTTGATTTTCTCTAATGTTGTTGATCATGATAAATGCACTTGGCATAGAGACAATAGGTTTTCAGTTACTTTCAAGGTGATCATCTGGTAGTATATGGTTCGAGATTAGGTTGAGTATAGCTATAAGGTGAGTAGAAACAATCTTATGTTTGTTGGGTTATGTTGACTAATAGGAATGCAAATTTCTCTGATGTTTGCAGTAGAGGAAGGACTCGATATAGCAATAGAGAGGATGTGCAATTCTTAGAGATATATTCTTTGTAGAATTTTTGGAGATACTATGAGCACTACTGGTTGTCAATACATATGGCTAGGTGATTGTTTGAATGCTCATTAGTCAACTTATTTGAATACTTTTGTGCAAAACATTATGTTACCATGCCCCAAAAGTTATAGATATTTAGCCATTGGGAAAGTTCCTATGAATTTTTTAAGCCTGTATGCAATAATTAGTATAATAGACGAAAATTTGGAGTAAAAGTTTTGTTTTTTGAGTAGCACCTTTATTGGAAAGCCATCGAAAGTCTCGAACAAAACTCTTACATGGTTGAGAGCTTCTTTAGTTGCCTAGAATTGGTACTTCATTTTTAAGATAGAGTAGGATGTCTTTAGGAGGAGGACCTTAAATGGGAGTTGCAACATTTTCTTAACTGAAAATAATAGCCAAGTGCTTCAACCTTCTTTCTAGGGCTATTACAATTGCTTTTACTTGAGTCTCAGTGTTGTTGTGAAAAGTAAATGCATCTAAATTTAGATTAGGCATGGTTGGTAGTGCTATAGAAGCATGAAAAGTTTCTTAAATGCATGTTTTTCAATAATTAATGTATGGTTGTGCTTGAAGTGTGGAACATTCTAGTGATTAGAGTAATGAAATCTCATAGCTACTTGTAATACTTGGTAAAGACAAAATAGGGTCTTTGTTATAACCTCATTAAAAATTTTGATGGTGAATTTTAATAGGCATGAGAAGGATCAACGTTTGGGTATGAATTGAAACTACTTTTTCCAATCTTGGACAAGATTGTCAGAGGCTATTATTGTTTTATGGAGGTATTGTGTGGTGTATGCATCAAAAGATATGTGATCCACTGGGTAGCCTAGGACTAAATCAATGTATCTATAATGCTTGGTGGACCATTGATTATTGTAGAGGATTTAGAAGGATTACTTACAAAGGAAAAAAAGAAAGATAAGAAAAAAATCAATGGTAGACAGGCTCGATATGTGTTCTCCAGCATCACATATGGTTAATATTTGACTGACTTGGGATTTATTGTGAACATGTTCTCTTTGTGTAATAATAAGGTAGGCAACACACATATATGAAGGACTAGATAGAGATTTCATAAATGTTAATGATATGTAAGAATTCTAAAATACTACAGTGGCACATCTTCCTAATATAGGCTCAAACCATTGCCCTCTACTTGTTCAATTTAAACAAATGTTACTGAATAAAACTGTGATGAGAACCCAATTTGAAAACACATAGCTATCATTTTAACATTAAACTATTATCGATAATTAGTCCTCTAAATTTTACAAAGCACTATTACCACTAAAGAAATGGAGTTTTGCTAAACTTGTTAATATTCTTAATAAGCCTGGCGAGTTGGAGTAGTAGATTTAGGAGCTTCAACTTAAGAAAACTAAGATAGGGTTAATGGAGCTAGATCATCATCTTTTAGCATAATGTACTATCTCTTCCAAAAAAAGCTTTGGCTTTAGAAGAAATATGGTGGTGATAGTGTAAAGATGTACTAGGCCAACCATGAAAATCAAAACACATGGTTTTTTTAGGAAATAACTACTTTTATATATCGAAGTAGTCATATAATAATCGTAAAAACAATAGTAAGGAATTACTGGGTACCTTAATTGAGATTAAAGATTTACTCATGTAGTTTTTAAGGAAGAAGTGGTGTAGCTTTAGATGATATGAACCTCTTCAAACTTTCCAACCTTTGAGAGCTATCAATAATGAGCAAGCAGTAAGCCTTGTATCTCTAATTAGAAGATGACATCAAGAATTTTACTATGTCTATCAAAAGAAAATAAGCCCCTGGTGTTGGTGGCTTCTCTAAAGGGTTTACATATGAATATTGGAACATTACCAAGGCAAATATTATCACAGTTGTTAAACAAATCTTAAAACATAGATGTATGCCCAAAAGGTGGAAAGACATGCTAGTCAATCGAATTTCTTTTTTTCAAGGTGCTTCTAAGCTTGAATAATTTAAACCATTAGTCTTTGTAATGTGATATACATGGTTGTGGCTAAAAGTTTTGTGAGTAGACTAAAGATGGTGGTTTCATATATTTTTCCCAAGGAATAAGTTTCTTTTATGCTTGGATGTTTTATATCTGATAATATATTTTTTTCACAAAAACTAGTCGTCCATACAAAATTATCTACTTTGAAAAAGGGTTTCATTACAATGATGTTGGACCTCAACTAGGCTTATGATGAGGTCAATTTAAAATTTATACTTTATATGTTAAAGCATCTATAGTTGTCATATCTTTAGTATGATGAGGTTAAGGCATGTATCACTACATTAGGATTTGTGATTATGTTTAATAGATTCTATCTTCAGTGGATTGAAGCTGTTAGGTGTCTTAGGTAGGGGTGTCCACTTTCACCATACCTTTTTACCACTGTGTCTATCTCTCTTCGCTTATCAAGTGCTAGGTGTAGCAAGATGTCTCAATTGGGATTTAGATTGGTCCTTTCTTCCCAATGATTACTCACTTTCAATTTGTCAATGAAATTTTGATCTATGCACTAATAACTTGTGTTATAGTGAGGACCATTCAACACATTATGAAGAAGTATTAGCAACACTTTAGTGAGGTGGTAAATCTTAACAAATCCATAATATTGTTTTATAAAGGGGATGGAATGCAAATGGAGGAAGATGATAACAAAAAAGTTACATATTATTAGAGCTACTAAATTAAAATATTTATTCATACTAATTGTAGAAATTAAATTTCAAAAAAATGTCCTCAAATTTATTATTGATCAAAATGAAACCTGTGTTATGGTAAAGGATTAGGTCTCTATCAAAGATTGGGTGTATTATCATGATAAACTCGATGCTCATTGCAATTAATGCATATTTTTTAGCCACTCTTTAATTTTGAATGGCATTTTTGATGAGTTGGAGAAATTATTGTTAGTAATGCCATACATTATGCATGTGGGAAATCAGTTTCAATTCAAAGCATTATAGGTAAGATATGGCTGAGAAAGTTGGTTTATGGGTTCAGGCATTTAGATCCATGTATTTTATGGTAAAAAAGAATTTCTTCATGTTTTTGGTGCTTTGCATGTAAGTTACTCAGTATTATGGTATTTGAACAATTGCTAATATAGTATAAATGATTGCTCAGGGTAAGTTTAATTCATGTTAGATAATTTTCTTGTCATTCTTCCAATTACTTTATGGACTACCTATATCAACATGAAAGTGGAACAACTAATACAAGTAGTAGAGCATGTTAAGGACCATAGTGTAAGTGACCAAAATAACATCAATTTTTTTTGTATCTACTTTGATGTTTTTGATTATGCATTCCCCTTAGAACAAATCAATTGAAAAAGATGTGTTGTTCTTCAATCATCAAGACGACACGATGTTGTAATAAAGACTCATTTAAAATATCATGAATATGAGCCAAAATTTTTTAAGAGAAGAGGTTGAGTGAGTTTGGAAATTACTGTTGTAACATCGACTCATAGTCTTCATGAAGTTGAATTTTTGTTTGAGGAGTACCTATAATACTGCAATTACCTTTGTAAAAAGTATGTAGTCCTTCAAACTATCATACATAAAGTGTCAAAGCAATTGTGTAGCCAACTGGGTTGTGTATCACTACCTTTTATATGATTTTATTTGGGAATAGAGACACCCCTTCCCAAATTGATATAACATTATCTTCATTTAGATTTTATGTATGAACCTCTATAAGGAGAGTGTGATATAAACTTTTTGCCATCTCATTATCATGAAATCAAATCCTAGATATGACCAGGCTTATGATAAGGTTAACTAGAAATTTGTCCTAGATATTCTAAAGCACATCTAATTTCCAACTCTTTGGTGTGATTGGATTGAGGCTTTTATCATTATACCAAGATTTTGGATTAATGTTTAATGGTATCTACCTAGAGTGGATTAAGGCAACTAGGGTCTTAGGTAGGGATGTTCACTCTTGCCGTACCTTATAACAATTTTGTTGGAGCATCTCTCATGACTTATTTTGCACCAGCTTAAGAAAGCTACATTGATTGGGTTCAAGTTCGACATTTCATCCTCTACAATGACAAACATTATATTATTGGTGAAATCATTATTTATGCACCTACAACTTCTGTCATAGTTATGACCATTCAATATATTATGGAGCAATAAAGGCATTACTCAGGTCAGGTGATGAATCTCAACAAATCAAAAGTATTATTTCTCTAGAGGATGGCATGTAAGAAAAGGAAGATGAGAGAGAAAATTAGATATGCATCAAGTTGCTCAACTGAAATAACTAAGCATAGCAATTATAGCCAAAAACTTGCAAAAAAAGACTTCAATTAAATTATTAATCATGTTGAAATTTGTTTGTTATGTGGGATGATTAGGTCAATATTAATAAAGGGTCATATTGTCATGATAAACTCAATGTTCGATACTATTCATATGCATTGGTAAGACCTCTCACTAAGTTTGAGTGACATTGTTATAGAGTTGGAGAAATTGATGCACCATTATTTGTGGAGTAGTTCAAATGCTTGCAACATAATACATTATGCCAATTGGGACATGATAACCCTTCCTAAGTAGTGTGAGAGACTCAAAATCTTTAGTTTGCCAACCAAATAGTCAACATTAACTACAAAACATTGTAGTCAAGTTGTGGCTGAAAAATTTATTTATGGGTTTATTGCATCAGAATCAAGTACTATATGTTAACCAATGCATGGCATACATGCAAATTACATAATAACTCATACCCAAAGATAATAAATAATATGATTTGGATGATTGTTGTAGGTAATTTAGTTTCATTCTTTTAGAATGATTGGCTTATACATAAAATGATATGCATAAGATTCTTATTATAAGTGGGTATGATATCTTGGACAAGTACTTCCACTCATGAAAAATTGGTGATCACTCTTTTCTTAATTTAAAAAAATTTCTAAGGGAAGTATATAATCCATTTATACTCCAACTTGTTCATACTAGATTTGTATCAGCTAATTGAACAAGAGAACAAAATGGTTTTATGGATTTTTTTTGATGTTTTACTCAAAGTAAAATAGTGGCACCACTCATGCAATGGAGGCTTCTTAGGATTCAAGTGTTGGTGATATTTGATTTGTAGAATTCCTCCTTTAGTAAAGGAAGGGTAATGCTACACTTTCCTAGAGAAAGGGAGTTGTTAGGAAACATAAAGTTCTCATTGGCAAGTTGGCTAGGACTAATTCCTTTCAATACTTTTCATAAGCTTTTTGACTTCAATAACGCTTCAAACATCACTTAGAAAGTTAACTGGTGCACACTCGTGGCATCGTTAGCATTGAATAATGTATAAGCATAACCATAATGACAACTGGCTCCATGAATATCAATTGTGGGTTGACAAAAATAAATTTTAATTAAAATTGTAACCCAACTAAGACCCAAGATATTGTCATGTTGTAATATTTTGTTGTTATAACCTAACCTTACTACTTTAAGATAATATCTCTTTCATAGTTTGATATCAATAAAATAATATTTTATCCAAAAAAGTATCTCGATATATTAAAACCTTGGTATTATATATCTTATTTTGAATTTTTCTATTCATTTTTTATGTGACAATAAGAAGTATTGTCTCTTTGCACCTAAAAGAAGCTAAGAATCATGTTTTGCTCAGAGATTCAACTTTTAGACATCACTCAATAATCATTCATCATCATCTTTAACCCTTAGTGTCACAGGCCCACCAATTTTTGTTTGATTCAACTTGACCATAATGTATTATAAAAAGAATCATTCCAGCACCACATATTAGGAGACAATCATATTTTATAAAGGTAGTGTCCTATTTTGGTTCTCTTATATTAGTAAAAAAAAATTGTCTTTAAAATATATATTTATATTAAAAAACTATGTTTGTATATGTTTAGCTTTAATACATTTTCTATCATCCAAATGTAAGAATATTCATACACTTATCTACCTAGAAATATACTAGGAGTAACTCCTTATATAATAATTCTCTTTCTAAAATCTAATGATCACTAACATTTTTCTATCAAGGATGTTGTAGGCTTGTTAGCTTTAGCTTGGTTTTTTCTTGAAATACTTAGTATTATAGGAGGTATCAATTTGATACCATAGTATCAAAACATAATGTATCATGTTGAGATATTATTATTCTTTGGCTTATTCCATACTAACCAAAATGAGTTTTATCCATAAGGTGCATAGAAATCTACACTATTCTAAACTTAATTAGTATTTTTAGTTACAATAAAAGCTATAATTATTTATTAAGTTTGTAACAAAAATTTATGATTATAGAGAAAATTTTAAATAAGATACTATCAAATTATATTTCTTTGATATTACTATTTAGAAAGCTTTCTTTTTAAATTAGGACTAGAAAGAATAATCCACAATAAATTATTTTTTTTCTTAATAATGAATAAATGAGAAAAATATGATTCTTCACTCCAAATACTATCATCGCAATTGCTTCTTTTAGCTCCTTCGTCCCTCGCTAGAACATCTTCCTAGGCCACATCTATGACATCTTAAAAGCACTTCGACAGTTTGCATCCTTTCATTACTCATTAGTCTTGGCAACTAGTTCCAATCATCAAATAAAATTTATAAAATGGGATTGCAATGCACTCCAACACAATGTTAAGAGTTGCACCACTAGATTGCATTCAAATGCGATGTTGGAAGGTTTGTCCACAACTATTTGATCTCCCAAGACAAACTTCTAAATCGATCTCCATTTATGGAGAAAGAATACACAAGCAAATAATGTCTTTAACCTTCTTGAAGACAAAATGGGTCGTTCCACATTGCCTTTGAGGTTCCTTCCCTCACCCTTTAAATGTTCTAGTTGATATGTAGCCATACAATGTCCATAACATTGAAACCATATTCCATTCAATGCCTACTATACATTTGTCTATTATTGTTTTGTGGCTTTTCCATCAACTTTTTAGTGTATCCTTCAAATCATACTAAAACTATCATGTAATATGTTGCACTAATCCCTCAATACTTTTAATTGCGCCAATTTGGAACTTTGCATTGAATGGGCTTTGAGGACTAAATCCTAAATTACATATTGAATAGTCTTCAACCAGCAGAAATATGGCCTAACATTTTGAAAGAAAACTAGATGTAGAAGAGACTTTCATTCTATGCTTTAAAATATCATGAATGGTACCCTCATAAGATTTGTCTGATGATCCTATTTATGATACTATAATCAGCATATCATTGCACAAATTTCTCAAATTCCAATTTCTTATGAGAACAATACAAGTTCAATTTGTCGAATCAGGATAGTATTTTTTTCATTCAAAGGAAACAAACAACCATTGAAGTGTGCAATGTTTCATTCCCAACAAAGACGACAACCAATTTTTCATGACCTAATGTAATGCTAAAATCTCCTTGAGCTTCTTGTAGTAGCATGAAATAATAAGCTAGAAGATGTCCTCAAACCATCAACATGATGCTAATTGCATGGCTTCACACATCTAATGCAATCTTCAAAGAAAGTCATAAACTAGGAAAAATCAAACGTGTGCCCATAATTTATTCTTTGATAGGGGGAAGAGTATGATTATTTCTTTTAAACTTCAATTTCACTTTTGTTAGTACATACAATGGTATGACAATCTCAATGAAGTTTTTAATGAATTACAAAGCTAGCACCATGCCTCCATGAAGCTCCTTACCTCAATAACATTATTTGGTTTTGAACATTCTTATATGACTTGCACCAAAACTACATCAATTCTTCATTTTCTATTTTCGACCTTGTACACTACATAAATCAAGATCATATGCTTGAATTTGTACTACTTAAGGCTGAGGTTTCAACTTTCGAATGACTTGTCAGAGAAACTATTTTTTCATCATTCATGGGCTTTTCTCATGAACAAGTTTTGGTCTCTCCTATCAATTTCTTTCTTTCTTCCTCCCTTGTTTTCTATCTCTCTATTCTCCTCCAAATAACATGAACCACCCCACATGTAGTTCCACTAGACTTGCTCATGCATGTGCTCTTGTCCACATTCCAGCATTAGCAGTACTCTTATTCAACATATAGCATACTTAGATTGTGCAAGAATAATGCCAAAAATAAACCTTAAAAAATTATATACTTTTGAGGAGATCATCGATATCCAATACAAAATTATGACCACAAAAATCAAGGTAATGATTAACATCAATTCGAACCAGTTTGATGAAAAAAATTAAAAAAATAATAGAAAAAGTTAATGAAAAAATAATCATTTGCAAAAACAAGATGCTTTCACTGCACTTAGTATAGTGCACATACTTTTAGTAAAATTAGTGTGCTACATTTCCTTTAAGCCAATTGAAAATCCAACAAAATTTCATACCAAATTTCTAGGCTACATATCGTTGGTTCACTTACATGGATTTTTCATGTTATATTCACATTGCAAAAGTATAAACCATAGTTGCACTCTGATTCACAAATACATTGGACAGATTCTTTGTAAGTTGAACAATTCATCATTTGATATCTTGAGTTTCAGTCAGAGCTTTCTCTTTAAAGTTTGCAGTGGATTTTATGGCCTCAAGTTCTAAAAGAGCTTCTTTAAGTCGTTGATCCAATCAACGAATAAGTATATGAATTTAAAAAAATGTTGTGAGAGAAATAACAGTTTCAATGCCATATGCATTATTTGAATAATTATAGTACCAAGATTATGTCTTCTTTTTGTCTTGATAGATAGTTGAGAGAATCTTTTGAACTTCTAGAAGCAGCTTTTGAATCGGATAAACTTCATTTCAGCAACATAAAGCAACTTCAACTTCTAAAATAGGATATCAAAACCAATAGATGGTTGAAGTACAATGGCAAAGAAGCTTAGAAGCATTAATAAGAAATTAACACTAGTTCAAAAATTAATTTTTCCACAATTATAGGGATTTATACCATTTTAACAAGCTCCTTCTTCAGTATTTCTACATCAACTAATGCAGTATTCAATTTGCTGGACAAAATATCCAATTAGGTTTCTAGAATTTCTTTTTTATCAATCGCTTCTTCCTTTTCTCAAATTGTAAATTTCAATGCCTCTTTCATCAAAGTGATATCAGCCTCCATCTCAAAAGTATCGAATACAAGCTTTTGAGACTCATCTTAAAAAAAATACATGCAACAAATATAATGTACCAAACAAAAGCAAATCTATTCACTTAATATAAGGAATTGAATATCAATTGCAAGTATAAATTAAGCAGACAAAGATTAAAGAGAAAATAAGCTTTGGAGTTCAAAAAGCTTGCCCATATGCTCAAGCCAAGCTCAATAAAGTTCTTGATTTGGTGAGGCATACTAAAACGTTAAAAAACAAACCATTGTTCTTCTAGTTGCATGTCATATGTTTACTATATTACATCGCATTGTTGCTAGTTACTAATTAGCTGAAAAATTAACTAACAATCACTTAGGGCCTAATATAAACAGCATACAAGCAGTCTTCCACATCTGATGTTTGCCTGCAAAATTTTTTGGGATACCGCATTTGACTCCTACATCAAAATATTGTGTTATTGTAATGCTCATTGACCTTGCAAGCTCTTAACTTCTTGTTCAATCTAAGCTTTCTCACTCTAAAAAAGGAAATGTTCACCTTTAATGATGAAAATAAAAAACATGAATTAAAATGTCTATGACAATAATAATTTCCTCAAGCTTTACTTTGTCTTGGATTGCATTCTTTAGTTTGCTTTCTATATCCTTGAATTTTGATTTTGTTTTATCAAGTTTCTTTTCTTAGAGATTCTTTCTCTCTAGTAAGAGAAAAATATGATAAACATGACACTTCTTTTTAAAGAGAGTAAATTTGGGAAAGGTGTTCTTCCTTCTCCATATCATCCTTAAAGCCTTTTTCGTACAACATCAACATGGTTCAAAAATAGAATGAAAACATCATCCTAAAAAATAAAAAGGGGAAGTCTTGATTTAGCTAATTATAATAATCTTCTCCTTATTTTCAAAGCAACACTTGAGCTCATGAATTTGTTTCTGGTGTTGACATTGTTGGTTACCCAATACGTTCTTCATTTGAGTGATTTTTTTAGATGAGGAATTGTTGTGTATTTTCATTGGAGAAATAAAAATAAAGATCATCATATCATATGTTCTCAAAATTGAATTCTACAATTTTCTTGATCATAAATCTATTAACACAATCATGGCCTAACATGAGGGACTTAAATTGTGCCACACACTCCATAGGAATGGTAAGTCTCTAAAAGCATAACATAATTGAATATGAAATTAAGTATTTTATGGGAACAAGATTGTTATCTCACAAGGGGAGAATTGAGTAGGTGTTCAAACTGATATAAATTCGTTTTTTTGTTTAAGGATAATACAAATGTAATGATCAACATATAAGATTTTTCTTTAACAACTGTAATGATTAACATGTAATGTTTGTCATATAGTCCATATGAAGAGAGAAACATGTGGATATAGATGTGATGGTAATTTCCATGTCAAAAAAGTAAGATATGAATCACAATGAGATACAACAATTAAATATCATAAGAACAATGAGATATAATAAACATATATATTACATAGAAGAATTGGGGCTCATTGGTAGAGCAATCCTTAGGCAATCAAGAAAAATCCAATTTGATGACAAATAATTTGAACATACAAAAGACAAGTTTCTTAAAATCAACTCATTTCCATCAAGCCTATTAATAGAGCTTAAGCTAAAAATATGAAATAGATTAATCTAAAAGTAGTCAATTAAGAATGTCAAAGCAGGGTAAGCAGGCTTCAATTATATGCAATTATTTTACCAACTCAAGCCTTTGTCGAGGGCAAGGAAAAAGACACATACACAAATCGTACTATATTATATTGCAGTTGTTTTTTAGAGTTGACTAAGAATCAATCATATGGGAAACCAACCCT
Organism: Vanilla planifolia; assembly: GCA_023846275.1. NCBI lineage: Eukaryota > Viridiplantae > Streptophyta > Magnoliopsida > Asparagales > Orchidaceae > Vanilla > Vanilla planifolia. Next base: position 575,366 of record JAIUJO010000200.1, on the reverse strand, counting down.
TTAAATTCTATCTTCTTTCTTGGTTGAGCTCTCTTTGACTTCCTTTGAACAAAAGGCATTCAGTATTTAACAAAATCCGGTTAACAAAATAAAGATGGCACAATATTGCTCAAGGCACTCTATTTATTTACTTTATTTTTCAACTACAATTGACATTGGTACAAGTTGTGGATGAATCATTTGGTATTGAAGCCTCATCTTTCACATATATGTCCAAGACTAAAAGTTCACGAAAGAAAATGAACAAATAGCTTACATGATGGAGACTCCAAGCAATCTTTGGAATAATAGGCAGCATAACTAATACAAACTATTCAAGGCTTTGCATATATAGTTACAAAGCGATAACTTATCATGATAAAAGCACCATAATATAGAACACAAAAAACACATCAACACCAAAGTTGAATGCAAGCAATTCAAAGAGGGGAAGGTTAAGGTTGTCTAAGCCTAATGGAGAATATAAAAGAAGTTGATCTATGTTAATGTATGCCTCAAACTTTAAAGAAGAACAAATACACTTAGAAGTTGAGGCCAAGGTCAATTTGCAAACTTATGACAAAAAATGAATGCCAATGAAATACTTAGGATTGAAGAAAGTAGAATGTGATCATCAAACAATGCCTTAGATTTGGAATCACCAAGCACTGAATGAATCCTGAAAGATTGCAAGATGGAGCGATACAAAAATAAATAGTAACAAATCAAAAATATAAGAAAATATTTTGAACTACACACACACACACAAAAGCTTTCTTGATCTTAGCAAGCTATTCCTTGAAACTCCTTATAGACTCTATTTTCTGAATTCTCATCACAATCTCCACCTTTCTCTAATTTCATGTCAATCTCTTCCTTATTGTTTCTCTTTAAGCTATTACTTCATATTTTCTTTAGCACCCAATTTCACCACAACTACCCACCTTATTCAATAAGGATGTAAAAGAACATCAAGTAGAGGAGAATAGGTATCTTACCTTAAAACTTAAAAGAAACTATATTTTTATTTAGAATTACATTTTTATTTTAATATAAAGTTCATATATTGAGTTTAGTCCTTAACCCCAAAGAAACCTCGAAATCCATAAAACAATAGCCTTGGATATGTCTTATTGAGACCTTTCCAAATCTATATTTTTAAAATCTAAGTCATTCATCATTGACATAAAAAGGCCACACAATTGTCACCAAACAAAATGTCTGCCTAAAACTAAACAATTAATCCCATATAACATAAAAAATCATATTTAATCATAGAATTTCATACAAAGACATTGGACAAAAACATTTTTATGAAGATTATTTTTATCCTACAAAGATAATATATAAGCCAAGTAAGGAATCTAACATAGAGAAGTTCATTCAAGAGAGTACATTCTAAAGCATTACAAAACCAACTGATCTAAAGTAAGGTCTATCCATACCACTATCTATACCTCATCAACCCTAGAAGATCATGTTGATGGATTTTCTTGGAGGCTTATCGATGATAAGACAATTTCACAATTTCTTGTTGTGATTAGGAAAACCATTCCTAAGATGATAGAATGCAAATGGGATATGAAGGGTTAAAATTAACATATTTTTCTTAATGAAGGCATGGATACATCTTCAGTTACCAACAAACACTATGTGGAATTGAAATACTCTTTTTATAAGCAAATTGATAACTGGACAAGGTTCATTAACAAAGGAAATATGAATCTAATGAAAGGATATAACTCCTCCACTCAAAGACCTAAGATCATAATCTATTGTGTGCCCAATTTTCATTAAATCAAACCATCCACAGTTCAATTATTTAGAGCTCATTCATGGTGTTGTGTCTAAAATATCTACCATACAGCCCATTCAACTTGGATTTTGAAACAAGCCCAACCAATAGAGTCAAAGTACTAATATAATAGAAGGTATAAAAGATTATCAAGAATATTTGAATGATTTAAACCACTTATGGATGTAGTTGAAGCCCTTCCAACATAGGTGCAAAAGGAGACATGATATTTACAAAATCAACACATCCACAAATCAATTGTTTGGAGCCCATTTAAGGTGTGTCTAGTATATCTACTATAGAACCCACTCAACTTGGACTTCCCATTAAACCCATCAAATAAAGACAAATAAAAGGAGTACAAGTTTATCAAGAATATTTAAAAAATTCAAATTGCTATCAAGATGTGGTTGAAGCTCTTGCAATAGTACAAAAAGAGACATGATATGCATCATCAATAAGAGAATTTTAGGAGATCGAGCATGGTTTTATATAATAAAAGAATAATTAAGGGACTAAGAAAGTTGAAACCAATTTGATATATATTATTTTGACTCTTTAAGAAAATCAATGATAACATTTATTGGATAAACCGATCGCCATAAAGAGAAATCAATACTGGAAAATCTAGAGAACTTAAAATTACTTGAGCATTTCATAACTGATACAAAATTTCATGAGGTATTATCTCCTATGTATGACTTTGTCATGGGAATGAAAATTCTACTATCAAAGTATATGATTTTTGAGAATTATTGAACCACCCTAAGATGAGGGATATAAGTCCCACGTTACATCAACTGAAATGCACAAATGCCTTAGGCAATTAATTAAGAATAATTTTGAACAAGAAAAATATGAGTTTCATTATCTCATGTTTTCTATTTAAATATAACTAAAAGGCTCTCCAAACAATCCAATTCTACTTGAAAAATATTGAAAGAGACTTAAATCCTTGAAAAAAGGACAAATGATCAAGAAAACAACAAAAGTAAACAAGATAGTCTCGACATGTCCCAATAACATTTGTTTTATGTTTAAATAACCTCGAAGAAAAGTTCTACAAGCCACAAGAGGTTCTAACCCATGAGGAAGGGATGCAAAGAAACCTTGAGAGAGTATAGCACCTAATGAAGATTTCCTAAAACTTGAGATAGTCCGCTCAAGCACAGAGCCACTTGAGATGATGAGCAAGAAAGTTTAAGACACATGAAGTAACAAGCATAAAGTTCCACCAATTATTCTCAAACATTTCCTCAAGAATTGCACTCTAGTATTAGAGATTTCATAAGAAGAGCAAAGAAGTTGAGCAATTTGACATGAGAAGCAAAATTACAAAACTTAAACTGAGGTGAAACAAAACCTCTATGAGAAAGCGTTCAGGAAATCAAACAAAGATTTGAGGACCAGGTCTTGAGGTATTTTTGCAATCCAAGTGCCAATCAACAAAAAAGTAGACTAAAAAAATTTTATATGTTTTCCAAATTAAACATAGGAGCAATAACCAAATAAGAATGAGTAACACGATTTTTAAACTAAGTAGATGCATCCCATCAATTCTAGAATATGATAAGCTTTTTAAATAAATTTTGGACCATTCTAATTTGAAGTTTTTCCTTATACATCTAATAAGAGTAGTACTACAAAATATATTAGGCAGCATTCTATGGAATCATTAGTGATTTTCATATCCTTGTGTTTTAAAACGAAGCAATAGAAGTAAGGAAGCATAACCTTCATCTAACAATCTTTGTTCTTCTCTCTCTATCCCTCTCTCCCCACCCACCTCTCTTGTAGGATTATTCTTGATTTATTCAAGGATACTCCTATGAATTTCCTCATATAGTGATTGAATTCAATAATGAGTATGGGTTTTGGATGGATCAAGAAGATTAATTTAGCTATGGTAATTGCCACCATTGCAAAGAATTGGAGGATGGTCATTGAATCTTGTCATGTGATACAATAAAAATTGTTGGAGGAAAAGGTTTACATAGTTTTCATTTTCATTAAATGAAAAGGTAACCATTAATATTTTATTAATGTTAATCACAACAATTAGTCAAGTTTCCAATCTTGCTAAGCAAAAAAGAAAAAAAAACTTCATTCCACAAGTTGGAGGTAGAAGTACAAGCTAATATAAGAGGCCAATCGCTTTCAAATAAGGTACATGAATTGATGTTAAAAAAGGACTCACATTGCCATTACTATACAAGCAACCGATATCCATAATTATGAAGTATCTTGATTTATGAAATCACCCTTAGTAGCTAAAGGGATAACAAGGAAAATTTAACTCAAGTCAAAATACAATTTGATTAAAGCAACAACGTTGTAAATACTTCCTTGCAAAGGTACATCCCCAAAATAGAATATAACAAAGTACCAAGTTATGGATGATAACATGACATGGTCTTTCTGTGAAAAAATATATTCACCAGCTTCCTTATCTTCTACACAACTTCTCTCTAAGGGTTGCCCAAAAAGGTACTTCACTTTTAACAAATTTATTTTTTGAAAACAGCTATGAATAGGACAATAATGATGGCCTTCATTAAACGAAAACCAACTTTTGCATGAAAAGACATGATAAAATTCTTTATTTCAAGGGTGAAAAGCTTAGATAAAGCACCAAAGAGGACAACAATATATGCCATATCTATTACATAGATCACAAATAAGCACAAAAAGATGTAAGAATTACCAATAATATTTTAGAAAAGAAGGTGAAAGGAAAAGTAGAGTAAATAATGCATCTAAAAATTCTTGGAGAGAGGATAGAAAACAAATTCAATATAGACTGCCCTTGCAACTTCTTGAGCATTCCTAACCTCTCATAGTAGGTAAAAGAGAACCACAAATACAAGGGAGTTCACAGTAGCATATTTAACACAATTCAAAAAACATTAATTCAGTTCAATTATTTTACCTATCATATAGCTAAGAAAATTTTATTTAAAATTTTTAATTAAAAAGATTACATGAAATGTGGCAATTAACATCACAAAAATGTTATTCTCTTATAAGAAAATAACCTCTAGAATAAAGTAAACAATCTAAATGAAATGAAGATGAAGCTAAAGTATCATCATTATGCAATGCATAATTCTCTTGAAATGTATTTAAAATCGAAAAACTTCATCAGTGTAGCAACCAGCACCATCTGAATATAAGCTTGTGCTTAAGTTGTACTACAAGTTAGCAGTGCACTATTTTAAAGTTGAAAAGGAAATTACCATATTATTTAAAAACATAGGTATGTGGTTGAGGATTAAAAATGAAGGAAATGATAAGGAGAGATACATCCAAACACATATAGAGGCATTTAAGAATTAAACAGGATACTGAGCAAGCTCTAACCATAAGCCATTTGTTTATTTTCTGCTTGTGTCGAACCATTGCTTCGCTTCTCCATTGAAACCATCGGAGTAAGTTTAAGTTGTCTGATGCCTTTACCATGTTCTGTCATGGTTTCTTTATTTTCCTAGTTCAGTAGACGCTCCAAATTATTTAACAAGTTTTACTAAAAATCTTCCTAGTTGATTTATTTAATGTCAATTGTTCGATAGTTTAGGATCATACTTTGTGGTTTTATGTGATTGTTCTTATTTATATGTATGGTTTCTATAATCAATTCACATTTGCACAAAATAGTTTTTAATGTTTATGTAATAAGTACAAGATAAAGTATCATTATCAATGCTATTTATGTTAAGTTTATCGAAGATTACTAGTGAGTGTAAGACAAATAGATCTAACATCACTGCATTTGTAGTGGTAACCTATCATAAAAATTAATATTCAACTTTCAAATAATTAAAGTGCATTCCAAACTTTAAAAAAGGAATTCTTAATTTTTTTATTCGATCTATATTCCTAGAACTTATTAGACAAAATTAGTTCCTTAAAAATTAGCAAAACAAATAAAATAAAAAGGGATTTGATTGAATAGGACTACCACTAATATGCTAGAGACTTCAATAAATTAAGCAATTTGCCTAGCACTCATGCTATGAACCAGAGTCCAAGCATAAACTCGTAAATAAATGATGTTATTCATTAAACCATGCACCTACTACATTAAATAGAACTATATTAAAAAAATACAACTTCGCACTTCTCCCTAAAGAAAGCATTCTATTTCACTGCCAAAGTAATAACATTATCCAAGTTCATCTATAGTGAAGCCTTCTCCATTTCTAGAGATTCAATCTACATAGGAAGAATACTTTAATACAAAAGTAATAAAAAACTATGTTTGATGGAAAATTTTGATTGGTAAGAACCTATTCTATGAGCTATTTGATGACCAAAATTACTCCAGTTTCTCGTTCAATTAGATTGCAATGACCTGGAGACACAAATTCTTTCAAATGACATGTTGATGAAGCAATAAGTTTTTTTGCAGGAATTGATTCTGATTCCATGTAGTTATTTTGGAGAAATTGGATGTTCACATCCTTAAAAATCATCAAAAAAGGGACACCTTGCTATTTCCTCGCAATAGGCAGAAGAAACTACTTACAAGGTAGGCAATAAAAAGATAGACACCTTGCCATCACTATTTAAGGTATGGTCACCAAATTTTGGTAGCTTTGTTGAAGAATGGTCCTCTTCCTATAAAGCAATAAAAAACCATTATTTGCAAAATTTCTAGACATCCAAAAGAGATAAAGGAGAGAGAGGTTGTTTGTGTGGGGAAGGCAGAATACATATTGAATTTAGGCTATCTCTATTTTGATGAGTTTTCTTTCAACTGGTAACATAAAGCAAAGCATGCTCATCAGGAACAAAAATGCCCTCAACCTTATTAGCACCATTACCAATCTCAAGTAAATAGCTTCCCAAAGGTAGCATCTCCGCTTTAAATGCACAAATTTCCTACATAGGATAGCTGAATGGAAGCAGAATGCAAATTCTGGCTTCTCTTTAATTGGCTCCACACTATCAGCTTCCTCATTTAACTTGGAAGATAACTCTAGTAGGGACACATTTTAGAAAGCTTGTCAAAAAGGTATTGGGTTTGTTTGTTATGGTTATTTACATTTAAGAAAGGAACAAAAAAGTGTCTTTTAAATAAAATTTTAATTTTCTTTGATGAAATGTGGTTGAAAAAGTATCCTTATAATGGGTATGAATATATTTTATGTAAAGATTATAGCTTTCCATAACACTTTTGAATGATATAAGAAAAAAAAAGACAAATATCATTTTTTACTACAAAAAATAGATAACATTGGCCTAACACCAACCTTCAAAAATATTTTGCAAAATGCATTAGGATTTGAGCTAGTTTTTTTTACCCAGCTACACAAAGAATAAGCTAACAAATCCATAGTTTTATGAACATAATTGCTCCCCAAAATCATCAACAAAGATATTAGACTAATACCATCTGTTAGGTTTAAAATGCTTATAGGTTGATGAATAACTGTCACAACTAATAAATTGTCTTGTGAGAAAAAAAGTCTTATTTAACATTTAAGGTATGCCTATATGAATGCTATATGATTGTAATGTTATATGATCAGAATGCAAGATAGTTAAATTTATCATAAATTGAATAAATACTATGAAGAACGAGTGACTACACTTTGGAATATGAGTACAAATAAGTACATTTAAGAGATGGTTGGCGGTGTTTTAGTAATTGAGAATAAGCTTAGAGAAAATAGGTTTTGATTGTTTGGAAATATTTAACCTCTTAGAAGATGTGCCATTAAAATTTTTTCATATGAACAGAAAAATAGACAAAGTAAACAAGACATAAAAAAAGATAATTTGAAAAGAGAAGAGGTATGTTGAAAAATTACATTAAGGATTTGCGGCCTAAAACCAAATGTTCTTTAGCATATTGGTTTACAAGTTCGGCTTAACTAGCTGGAAGATAACTAGTCTAATTTTTTATTCTTAAACTACACTTTCCTATTGAGATTTACTTAACAATTATACAAACATCTAAGGCCTATATTTAGAATATTTGAATGATATTTAGTTGGAAAAAAGAGTCAAGGATCTAGCTATAACATTTAAGAAATTTACGAACTTAATGGCTAATTTTGAGATCTAAAACACTTGAAAATTTGGCTAAATCTCAAAAGCCTAGAAGCAATTTGTCATTTAAAGAAAGGATGTTTCTTAAGCACCAAAAAATCATGATTTAGTTGTATAAGGTGACACTATATGTTGCTTTCGACCTTTAAAAGATGATGTACATAGTTCTTTACTAAGTCAACTATAATTGTTGACTATTATCCATTTTTGGAATTAAAATTAGAAAAAGAAAAGAATGAGAGTAGAACTCAATGGAATTGAAGGAACTTGCATTTCTAGTGCATATAGGTGCTTAATGATTTGGGCTTATATATAATCCAAGAGTTTACTCAATAATAGTGTATTTTAAACAAGGTCAAATAAATAAAGGTTAAATAGGAATTCCCTTGCAAAATAAGATGTCACTAAAGTTTATTTAATTTTATTTACTTTAATCAATATTGAAAATACTTAAATATAGAAAAAAAAACATCAATGGTCATGTGATAATTAGCATTTTTAGAAATTAGACTTTTTATATGAGATTAAAGGGATAGTCTACATATTCTCATAAAAAAATGGAATTACTTTTCTAAACCTTTGAAATATATGGGCACTTTAAAAGAGAATTTAAATAAATTTGCATCTCTAAATAATCCAACATCCACATACTCCTCCTTTTTAATAAAGAAGAAAATTTCTTAATAACAATATGCATAACTCCAAATTGATTTGACCATGAAAGCCTATAAACCACCTTGCTCCAACCCTTTATGAAAGGAAAAGGGAAAGTTTCTTAAGTAGCAATTAATCAACAAATCTTACCAATGAAATTGCAATGGTTAGAAGCCTAAAGAATCCAAAAATCAACTATGGAAGAGCAGTTAAAGACAAAATGATCGTAACTATGTTGGTATCACAATTTTGAGGAAGTCAACATTACTTCTTTTCATGTAATTTTTCAAAATTTTTTTAATATGCATGACAATTGAGACCAATGACAATAGGTAGTGATCATCTAATTTAAAAGTGGAATAAATAGTGCAAGGAAAAAATCCTTGTAGACTCTAGTTGGAGGAATATAATTATCAATAGCCACACAAAAGAAATTTTTAGTTTATAAATATAAATCTTAAATGAGCAAAACCTTTCTAGAGACCAAACAAGTCAATACCTTGACAGTAAGGCAGGGTCATAAAATGATGGATTAGAATCATACTTTCAGTAATGCTTAAATACCAATAAAGAAAGAACTAATAGATGCATTAGGTAATAACTAGATAGTCTGGTAGAAAAGAGACAGATTAACCCTGATTAAATAGGAATACAAATTACATGTGATAGAGAAGGCAGTCAATGGCTTGATTGGTAGATGGATCTCAATCAAGATATTGTTAATGGATAAATCGTGATCGAGTGGAGCATTAGCTTGCAATGCTCAATAATAATCAACAAGCATTATGAGGATGGCCCAAAAGAGCTCCATTTGTTGTTATAAGAGTTACAACAGCCAATTCTAAATGTATGGTTTAAACAAAACCAATTGCTTCAATATTAAGGTTGAAGAAGTCTTGATTTAAGAAAAAGGAATATTCTCTTATTGCCCTTCAATCCTTCTATTATTTTTCTAGATAATGCTAGAAAGATATTCAAGTAGACTTTTAGAACTTCTTTGATGCTAGTCAAAACTTAACAAAGATTTAACTACACTTTATGCAAAGCAAAATTGGTAAAATTGGACATAATAATTAATCCAAAAAGATAATAGATGAAGGCTTTTTTATAAAAAAATCTTTGAATAAGGAAAAAAACCATCCCACAAGTTAACAAGGGTAAACCACATTATCTAAGTAGAAGCATATCGTTTAGAAGGCCTAAACAATTACAAGGGACTATGTAATGGCGTTAAATGAATTAAGCTCTCTAATTAATCCCAAGACCAACTCAATCAAAGTCTATTTTAAATAAATTTAAATCAATAATGACTTGGATAAATTCTCATAAGATTATTAATACTAGCTAAGTCCATTTAAGTTTATTTAGATCTTAATTGACAATTAAATTACTCAAAATATAAAGTAAAGGTCACAAATGGCTATAATAGGAGTAGTTGTTTCTAAACATTGATGTGTTTAAATTGAATTAGATGGATAATTTGGCTATTCAATTTGATAAATAGTATAGCCTCCTTCAAAATATATATGATTTCTAAAATGACCATTAAACAAATACAAGTACCTCAACAAGCACACCTTAGCCTATGGCCTCAAGTTCACAAGAAAATGAGAGAAACATTATCGAGAAAAGATGAAAAGGGTGGCTCCTATTCTTGAGAAGGATAATTAGAAAAATATAAGAATTGCTTTAATGACTTAGAAAACTATTGCGAGTGTATCTTCTAATGATCTTTATTTTCTCTATGATTAAGAAAAAATTGGAAAATGGGGAGCATTCTTAGGTTGGATGTTGGCTTCACAATCATTTGACATGGATAATGACTTGTTATATATTTATTTCACTAAATAATTACATAATGAAGACTAAACCAATCAATATAAGTGTTGACATAAAGCATATACACTAGTAACTCATAAAGTGGAAATTAGAACTAATATGGGTAGTAGGTCATTACTAAAGAATAAAGCTACATGACATGCAAGAATCAAAGTTGAGATGATATTGCCAAGAGCTAATGGAAAAATAATATATCAAAACGGCATTTGGTTAAACTATACTGGCATACACTACAATATTACTTAAATATATTAGGTGCATTATTTGACTACATCTTTAAATAATATTATTTAAGATTTTAATTGTATTTCACAAATATAAGCGATATCTAGATGACAAACAACTTCATATTAATTATAAGAATAGTAGATTACTTAGATAACATTCTATTGAACAATAAAAAAATATTGATATATATTAGGTAACGTTAACATCTATATAACACAATGATTTAAATGCCAATACTATCTAAATATCACTTAACCAAACCTTTCCAAAAATTAATGTGTATTTTTAAGTCATATTATTTCAAGATATGGCATCTCATGCCAAATTAAAAGCGACCTAAGATAAACTCAGCACACACTTTGCTTATCAAGTGCATGACAATAAAAAACCCAATTAGCTACAATGGAATAGTTATTTCCAATAAACATCATACTTTACATGGAAGCACAAATTGATATCCAAAGAAATCCCTCTTATATTCTCGTGTTCATATATGACAAATGAAAGGCATATCTTTTTTATACAAAGAAGGGGAAATGAAAGGATGTCAAAGAATTAAAAGAAATTATTGCATAATATTAGAAAAAATAAAATCTATAATAAATAAATCATAAAGAAGACAATATAAATGAAGGCTAAAATAATTGTAATGGATGCATCAACAAGCATTACCTCATCAATCATTTTCTTTTGAAAAGGCCCAAGACACCAGTCACTTGCCTCCTTGCCTGTAACTAAAAAAGTATTAGTTAAAATTAAAAAATAATATATCTTTAAATATAAAATATAACAATGCAAAATAAATAAGAGGAAAAAAAATGTCAAAATATGAAGCCAAGTTATTATTGGTGGATGATAATCTTAGAAATTATAAACAACAAACAAAAATATTACATGATCAGAGGAATGAACAAAAAAATAAATTAATTAAAATTTGAAATGTATATACACAACCAACAATACAACAATCACTTACAATGCAAAGAACCCAAACAATTGCAAGGAAAAAAAGGTGACCCTTCGCAATTGTCTGAGATAAAAATTGTTAACTATGTAATATTCTCATAACTAAAGAGTCGGATTGATGAGAAGGAATACAAGCCAAACAAAGTTAATAAGGGCCATAAACAGTTTCAAAAATATTAATGATGAACTCAAGCAATCCTAAGATGATGGCTGAACAAGGCCAACAACGAAATGATTTAAGGTTCATTTTGCCTTCTACTTTACATTATGAAAATACTAATAAATATTCTACAACTCCTTGGTAAGCAATGGTTTTATAATAATAAAAGATTTTGATGTAATTTTTTTTGAGGAAAAAAAGGCTACACTCACATTGAATCTTAGACATTCTATTAGGAAAATAGGATCAATTCCAAATGAACTACAACTCATTAGAAATTTTCCAACCTTTTTAGGAGGCATTAACATCAAATATTTTGGACAAAGACATTATACATAACATACTTCTTGCAAATGAAGTACAAGACACATCTTCCCCTTACTTCATAAAATTCTTCTTTATAGGTCATTTCAAAAATCCATAATAAAGCCAACTCGTACCTAAATGGCCAATCTTGTTATGACCATCACCAAAAAGAACTACAAAACATTTGATGTTGCACATGTGACAAGGCTACCACCATATTATTCCAACACAACTCCAAATCAGGTAGATTAAAGCCAACCCAATGCCATCCCATTTAGTCTTAAAGATGTTGTTGACCTGTTAATTTAATCATGAGATGTTCTATATACCATTAAGAATAAAATACAAGTATTTATAAGGTTTAGAGAAGTAAATATAAAACATAAATTCTAGGAATATTTAGAAAGGCAACCAATAAGCAATGCAAATAACCTAATAAAAAGCATTATCTGCATTCAAAAACATATAATATACTATGACTTCCTTTAGCCTGAAAGAACATTAGAAGAAAAATTAATAGTTAGGGAAAATTTGATGCTCTAGCCCAAAAAAGTGTTTGCAGCCTAACCATAAGCAAGTTTACAAATAAAAGGCAATTAGCAACTAGCAAAAAAAAGTCTATCTAACCATCACATAAATAGTGAAAAAAAAAGACTTAGATTGCTAATCAACTAAAGGAAAAAAGTACAAACCTTAAATTAATAACTTTTTCCATCCCTTTCAAAAAGTAATATTAGTGTGTTAAGATTCTCAATCTTCCTTTCTTCTTCCAATAACCTTATCTCTCAACAAGTTTTTGCTTTCATTTCCCCCTCCAACTCCAGAGCTATTCACACTTCTCATGATCACTCTGTAAGATAAAAATTGAGTGCAATCATGAAGAACAATGTCTTAGCAAATTAAATGTTAAATTGAAAAACTAATTGTAGAGCCATACACCAGACCTGTAATAAAGTATTACACAGAGTAAGAATTTCTTCTTGAAGATATTCAGAGTGTTAGCTCTAGAACATATATGCATAAAAAGATTACTATTTTGGTGGCTGGGCAAAAAAAGTGGATAGAAGACTTTTGAGTAAAATAGAAGCACTAGAAACTTTGCCCAAATCTCCTCTAATTCTCTTTTTTGTCACTTCCAAAGTGCAGCATCAGTTATAATCTTTTTGTTCAAAGAAACAACAGTTTCAAAAGTTAAAATGATATGCAAATATCCAGAAGTAGTTAATTAAAGAAAATAAAAATAAATAAACAAAACAATTATAGTCTGGTTAATCGAAAGTTGCATTATAGGATGAATAACATGTAGATGAAGTACACCGCATTCACACAAGCACAATTTTTTACTTGAAGAGCCCTGCTTGCAAACAAGGGACTACTTTTTGTTTCATCTGCATGGATCTACCACAAAAAAAATATGACAAATAACCTACATTAACAAGTTAATATTTGACAAATATTTCATCTAAACAACTAAAAGATGTCTTGGTAATAGAATAACATCAACATGAGGACAAGCCAACAAAAACAAGATATGTCATCACGATAAAATTATTTATGAAGTTCCTTTCACTAAATTCAAGCCAAACATAATAAGCCCCACCATTACACCGCAAGTCCTTATGTAACTGGTTAGATTTAAAAGAATAGCATGGTTGCAATAGGTCATTGTAAAGAATACCACAGTAAGTATTCAAGGGATTAAAAATGCGAGATAAAATATGAAAAACCACAAAGTGATATACGTCAAACTGTGTAGGTTGCTAAGTGATTTGCTTGTTAGTAATAGAAAGCATTGCTATCCCTGTCTAAAACCAAAAAGAAAAGGGCTTCAAGTGAACATTACTCTTAAGAAAAAGAAGTAATGTGATATTTACAGATTCTATACAAGCCACAAAATCCATCATAGCAAAGTTTGTTGTTGTTTTATCAAATACTTTGAACAAAAATAGCAAGTATGTCCCTCTACTTAGTTTGTGTACATTTCTATCCCTAAACTAACCTGTATAAATATTCATGGAAACCTCTATTGTCTATAAAATTGTGCAAGTATTTACATTAAGCAAAAGATACTTTTAGAAAAAAAAATTAAAAACTACTTTGTATGTTGATGAACCATATGCTTTTTGACTATTTTGAAAACAAAAATTTGTTCACACATAAGACTAAATTAAATGAATCCCTTAGAACCTTTGTAACTTGACAGTGCAACTTCAACGACATCGGAACATTGAGTAGTCTTCTGGATTGCAAAAGCTTGCAATATGACAAGTATTTCCCCCCTTGTTTAGTGCTGGTTTTTTAGTAATATGCTTTGAGGCTGCTTTGCCTTAAGAAGGTGCTCTTATGATGAGACAAGGATGGTTGCCTTCTCCAAATTACTCTTCAATCGAGGTGTTAGAGGAGGCAGAGACCGCTTCTTTGATCAAAATCAAACCAACACTTTGTATAAAGAGGAAGCTAAAGTGGTGTTTGAAGGAGATGACATAAAGAAGAAGGTTGCTTATTTCAAATTCACATTAGTTGGGACATTATCCCCTAGTCGCCCAAGCATATAAACAATACAATTGGAATGTCAAGAAAATTAAGTTTAATGCACTATTCTTAATGGGGTTTCTAGATCACCAACACATTCTTATTCGATTCTCATTGGAAGAGGGTTAGCTTCACTACTAACTACTAGAATGAAAACTATTGTGGAGCTCCTAATATGAGTCATTAAGTGGCATGGAGATTTTCAACTTAATTCCATTTACTTGTGTGAGCTCTGGTTTGGAACTCTTTTGAGTATTTTCCTAGTGATAGCTTATCTAATTAAACTCCTATATCCTCTCAAAAAATATATCAAATGTAAGCAATGTAAATCCAGAATTCAAGTATATACTTAATTGTGAGCATCTCAAAAAAAGTGCCAAAAAACCAATGTCCCAATTTATATTTGAGTACATAGTTGGAAAGGAATCGTTTTGAGGAATCTACTGATATGCAGTTTGTAGATTTAAGAGGTGAATTGAATTTTCTATGAATTTACAAAGAAAATATTAAAAAAAAGAAATCATTTTAGCCCTCTTAACTTCTCCATTGCCAAAGACTTAGTGCATATTTTTGGAAAACTTTTGGAGAGAAGAAAGAGAGAAAAAGCATGAAGAGAGAAAAAGAAGAGTTGAAGAGAAACAAGGAAAGAAAAAAAATATTATCATTTGAAAAAAAAATGGAAAAAAGAAAAAGGAAGACTATAGGAAAGAAAGGGATTTTCAATTTTTTTTTTGTAGATATAAATAGAAAGCTAAAGATCTGACCAACACTATTTTCTTAAAAAATGTATTAATTATTTTGAATGTCAAGAAAGGAATGGATTCCCCAAGAAGTTCAAATTGTGGGAGATCATTGCAATTTTTTGGTGTAATGTTCATATGAGACAATCACTTAGATCGTTCTAGTATGACCCTAGTAGTTGGAGTTGGGAAGATTTTTGGCTTATGTGTGAAAAGGAAAAATGATAAAAATTTTATTGGTCTGATAAAATGAATATGTAGTATGATGGTTTACCAAAAAATGCATTACAATTGAAAATTTTTAGAGCTCAAGTTAATTGATAATTTAAGGTTATCATATTAGTACAACAAGACGATCATACCAATATGGGACATGAGTAGATGTTAATGATCGTAGTAATGAAAAATGAAAATCAAGGAGTACAATAAGCTATGTACCACTTAATCAATAGATCGTCTTGTCCAATTGGTCATTCAACCATCTTTACATATATGAGTATGGATTGTATTAGAACAACGTATATATAGAACCGATGCACCAATTCATTGCTATGTTTATCATACTTTATACTTTTATGATGCTATTATTGGCCTATTACAATCAACATTATGGTATTGTTCATATATGTTATAGATCATACAACTTTAAAAGGTGAATTGGACATATATAATTAGTTGTTAGAGATTTCTTATCATCAGACAAATATGAGGATTGAACAAGACCAATACAATCAATTCCCTAATTTCTTAATAGAATTTGATTGTACGATATGTTGTCCAACAAATATATTAGGCATGAGTTGTGCAGTATGATATGAGATATTGTACCTTACAATAGCATTTGTAAATCCTTTTTCCTAATGAAAATGTTCTCATCAATAAAGACATAAAGATAACACAAGTGATGTTAGTGTTTCTACTTCTAAGATGGCTTAATCTATTCTCCCTAAATGTGTCATCAAGAGTACATCAATAGCACATGAGAAGGCATAGACAATGATACTAATGACAAAGAGAGAAATAACACAACATTGACAAAGCCCTCTAGACTTACAAAATAACCAAAAAAAGAAACATATATTAGAGATGCACATCTTCATCTAAGTGAGGAGCTTGGAGAAAAACTTATAATTTCTAGTCTTTAGTAAAACAAAGTTGCTTTAGTTAATTGAGCCAAAGGCTTTGGATATATCAATATTTATAAAAAGAATATTTTAGGTTTTTTGGCATTAATATTCTAAGCAAATTTTATAACCAACTTCAAGTTATCATGAAGGCATTACCTTTGGTAAAAGCTACTTTCACTTATTGGATAATATTGGGAATGATTTGAAGAAATCTATTAGCTAAAATTTTGGTAATGATCTTATAAACAAAATACTAAATAGAGATTTGACTATCCTCTAAGATTGATTGGGCAATAATTTCCCTTGCAATAAGCATGATATCCATAGCACAAATGTTGATGCAAACCTTGTTGTAACAAAGTCCTAACTGGGAACCGTAACGAGATTCCTCCAAATGATATCCAAACCAACCAACAAGAACTCAACAATGAACCCAACTAATCAGATTGCTTCAAATTCAAAAAAGGATTGATAGCTTCAAGAATCCCAGGAAGATCAAAGTTTCAAAAGCCTATTGATCAGAGATCATCAACCCAACTGAGCAGAAGGGGTAAATTAGAGCCCAAAGTAATCTATGATGATGTCAACAACAAAGGGTTGTATTCAATCATCAAGACACCAATAAAAATAGTCATTCCAAGAGAATTAAATTCCTTCCAACATTTTAATCACAATAAAATAAGTTCAAGTTGTTTTCTTCAACCTGCAACCAACAAAACTTTGCATGTTGAGCAATCCACAAGAGATAAACTTCTTAAAGCTAAGGAAATCAAGTTAACATCGTCTTTCCTCATAAAGAAACGAATCATGCAAAGAGAAGATGCTCTTATGGAAAAGAAAAAATCAATCTTTTCTTCAAGGAATCTAGATCCCTTTTAGAACTTGCAAAATAGTTTGATCCACTTCAGCTTGGATAAGTAATGTTGAGGGCCATCTTACAAGGTAAAATCCTTCGTAATCCATACTAAGTTTAAATTTCAATAGTTTGTTCAAGAATTCTTGAACTTTAAGATGATTCCCCTTGGATTTAGACATATAAGAAATGATGCAATTAATCAAAGAAGGGGCTTAAGGAGAACCACACAAAGGAATTTTGGATGATCATCATCAATCCTCATTGCACAAAGCCAAAGAAAGCTTAGAATTGATTGGATTCCTTAAATAATGTTAAACAAAATAAAGGTGGGGCCCAAGCAAAGAACGTCATCCACCATAATATTTATAAGAAGAATTACAATATTTATCATTCGCTTCCTTCCCATTAGCTCCAATTAAAGGGGGTAAAACCCCTAAATTCATACGAAGAGGCTATCTTAAAGTTTTGGTCATTGTAAGCATAAGTAATAAAAAAATCTTGAGCAAACCACCTAAGTAATAATTACAATTATGAAAATAACCTTTACTACTAAATAGCCTTAAATTATGAAAAATGCTGTAGAATTCAACATCTTCAAGTTTGATTCCAAGCAAAGCCGTAATCATATACTTAAAGAGTTCAGTTAATCTCTATATTCACAGATCTATGGGCTATCATGCTAACATCTGAGATTCAAACAATGAACATTTAAGGGATAATTCATTTGGCTAAAGAGGAAAATCAATAATTCTCGAGCAAATGAAAGGAAGAGGAAGCACCTCTTTTTAAGGGACGATGGGCTTAACTGTGTTAGATTTAGTCATAATCAACTTCAAAGGACAAATCTTATAACTAAGGGCTATCAACATATGACAAACTTAGGGTTAAATGATCCCTCAACATAATCAATGGTATCTACAACAAGATGTTGCATGGTAGCCAATGGCATGGAGTCATGTCGAGTACAATTACCAAAAACCTAATGAAGTTAGGAGAATCCATTCCCCACATATCAATGGTGTTTTGCTACAGCTTTCCATGCCATGACCTCAACAAGATGCATGTATGCTAAGAACTAGTATTTTAATATAATACCTAACAAGGGAACTAAACTATTCGCATCATATTCTAATGCCAAATCTAAGAAGATCTCAACACCACCATTCTAGCAACGTTAAAGTTAATTTGCTACACAAGGTTAGCTTGGAAAATGAATTAAGACTTTTAGGCAGTTGTAGATGGCTTTGGAATAAAGTTCCATGTAATAATTTGTTAATGTAGCGGTTTGGAGGGGCAGCACAAACATGGGTGTTGTATGTATAACAGGGGATGTAGATTTTGTGATTTCAACATGAAGGGCAACAGAAATGGATGCTAATGCCATGCTTGTGGGAGGAGAGAGTGGGCACAACTTGTGCCTAATTTGTTGATTTAGAAAGGTGAGTTCTAACCTTCATCTTCAGATGAAGTTGTTAGTAGGAAGCAAGACAGGGGGAAAGAGCATTGTATAGAGGTGAAAGGAATAACAAGAAAATGAGGTAAGGTTTCGAGAAGCAAAGAAGTGATGCATGGTACAGTACCTAACAAATCAAACGATGGTTGTCGAGGGCAAGGATCAACTAAATCGAACAATGATAGCTAATGATGAATAAAAATGGAGCTTGCCCACGAAGGGGCATTGTGAAGATGATAGAGACATCAAAAGATAAAGATGATGAGAAGAAAGAAAGGAATCATAAAGTGAAAGAACAAAAAGGTGTGAAAAAATGGTACTATAAAAAAACATGGAATGGTGTGCAAGTATAATGTCAACAAATGGACATATATTTCAAAGCCAAACCATATAAGAATAACACCATTTAATCAAGATAAGGTAAGAACACTGAAAATCTTAAGCAAGGGGGAGGTATGTACTCAAAGCCATTGTGATAGAGAAAACTCATTTTTAGTTTTGTCAAAATTTGGGAAACAAAAATGTCAAGCCCCCACCTACATCAGGTATCATTTCATAACAAAGTTATCATCAGAGTCATGAGATACAACATCTAAGTGAGGACACATAACAAACCCTAGTTGGGGACCCGACGGTGAGACAAACACCAACTCTAAAATCCAAAATATATAAATAAAGACATATTTTTAAACGTTTAATCTCACTAAATACTCTACTTTCTCACACATCTCTTGAAAATGGGCTCTTCTATAGCAGTACCATTCCCAGCTCTTGTTGTGGTGGTAGCATGACCTGTGATGTAAGCACTAATGAGATTTACAAATCTCAGTAGATAAATCCACATAGTTAACCAAGTATAAATAAAAATACATACCATGAATAGTGCAGATGAATCATATGTATAAAGCTAAAACCATACCAAATATCCTATAATGTCAGTTGAAAAACAAAAAGAAACGCCAATTATTTATAGATGTGTTATTACCTGGCCCAATTCCCTTTGACGCATTATCCTCTGGATCCAATCATCATTAATAAATGACCTCCAGTCGGCATCCAACCAAGTACATAAAACTAGGCAGATATATGATTCGAAGATCGATACCCTACGATCCAACATGCTGAGCCTAGTGCCAACAGGCAGGTATGGTACCATACCCTGCGATCCAACATGCTAAGCTAGTGTAATCATCATGGAGTCATAGCACATAACACTAGGTAGATATTTGATCCGAACATTGATACCCTGCGATCCCACATGCTGAGCCTAGTGGTGAGGCTAATGTTCTCTGGGAATCCATTTTTTAACTATCATTTCCAATCATAATTCCAAACAATTATGCCATATCAAAAGGCCTTTCTTTCCATATTATTTTTTCTTTTTATTTCAATATCATACTATGTTATTTCTTCTTTTTTAGTTTTCATGCAAATGCATAAGTAAAAACCAAAGCACCATGTGATAGTAAGAAACCATGTAAAAACATATAATATTGTGCTACATCACAGGGTTAGGAATTTATCTACCTAAATTTGTTGTACCAATTATCTTACCCACTTCTGAATTGTTTTCTTGATGTCCTACAAGGTCATAGTTACAAATTAAAAGATGTGTATTAACCAAAAGTGCTGTCTAAAAAGCTTTCCGAAACAAACTCCCAAAATAAATCCCAAAAATCGGCTTACGCGGGCGTGGACTGGCCGCGCTCGACGGTGGACCGCCCACCCCCCACGCTGGACCGCCCGCCCAAAAAGCTTTCTAAAAGCTATTTCCAAACAACATTTCCCCCAAAATTTGCTTACGCTGGTGCTGGACTGCCCGTGCCACCCGACGCTAGATCGCTCACACTCGGCGCGCTGGACCGCCTGCATTCAGCTGCCCAGTTCAGCAGCGTAACTCGGTCCAATTGAACTAGTTCCTATTCTTATCCTGTGCCTCGAACGAAACCTAAATATTTCGCCAGCGAACCCGAGCTCTCTTGCGTCTCCCGCAAGCCCAATTGACCACTCTCGATTCCGCCGCTGACCGGAAAGCTTTACACAACCCCGACGACAAAGAAATTATTTCTTACCTTACGGAAATCTTCGCCGGGCTTTACTGTAGCGTGCCGGAACCTCGCTGAGCACGATGGTAGTCGTCAAAAAATCTCTCCCTCGCACTCCGGCAACTTCCCTGCAGTTAGTGTTCTTCGTAGAAGTGCTTTTCAAAATGCACCCTACTTCGACTTTTATAACGCGGTCGGAACCGACTTGCCATGAACCGCATTTTTTGCACAACACCCCTTCCCAACTTTTTATTTACACATATATCATCTGCTCGGACAAAATAAACCTGTGGCAAAATTCCTAAAATTTGCATATATACCCAGCACAGCAAACAACTTTAAAATTACAAAAATACCTTTCGCCAAAATGAATTGAACTATGCGACATTTACAAAATTACAAATATGTCCTCAATATTACAAATCTATCCAAATCTTTAAAAATTCATAATTTATTCCTTAAAACTCTAAAAATTACAAACTAAACACCGTTAGACTCATCTCAAAGTGCTCTTTCTAAAAAAATAAAATAAAAGAAACTGAGGCTATTACAAAAAATTATCTTAAAAATAATTTTTAAAATGGGCAAAGATCATTATGAAGTTCATAACTAGTACCTTCATAATTTTTTTGTTATTATAAAAATAATATAAATTATTTGTCAAAGATTTTAGAAATATGGAACTAAAGAAACGGTGCCTCATAAAGTGCTTATCATTGAACAAATAAAGACATAGCTTTGGAGTAATTTGCTTTCAATTTTAAACAACTATGAAGCATGAACAAAATATAAAAGTAGACAATAAAAAGGATTTGGAAGCTCCAACTAATTTCCAAATATTCAAGAAACTAATCAGGAGATCACTTTCAAACTCATTGTATCCAAAATTGATGAAAAAAATAAAGGGAGAGATAAAATGATGAAAATCAATGAAACAGTAAGAATCAACAAGACCATTTTCTGGGCCTTACTCGTGGACATGCTATAAGCTGTCAAGGCACACATTGCAATGCACTGGCCAAGCACTACATGTGAAGGTTCATGAGCACACACAAAAGGGCATGACACACCCGGAAAGTGTGCTTGCATGGGTGGGCACACGTGTAATTACCAACTGCATACTTGTTTGGAATGCAAGAATAGTAACCACTCTCCTAGACAGCCCACTAACACAGATCTATAGATGCAGGGTTTGGGGTGAACGCAGGTAGATTAACTAGAACAGGTGTAGAATTTTAAATTTTTGATAAAAACCACATTTTTTTGGATTTATAATTAAATATTATACCAAAACCTCTATAAAAAAAGATGGTGAGGATGTATAAAATAGTTCAAAATTTTAAAAAGTGAAAACATGAAAAATTTAAGGAATTCAAAGAATCATTTCAAGAATTCAAAACCACTAGAATTGATTCTTAGAGAATTCAATCTTATTATGAAGAAAATCCTCCTCTCCCTTCACATTGTTCCTTACTTCTTGTCATTTTCACACTTCCACTGATGCTATTCTAAAAAAAAGTTATGCTAATGAGGGATCAACAAGAAAACATCTCACAGAAAAATCAAGTACTTCACTAAATTCAACATGAGTTCATTATATATATGCAACTGATTTTTGTCCCTTGAACACATAGAACTAGATATGGATAGCATAAAATGATTTAAGGCTACATAAGTTAGTGGCTTAACCATGAAAATACTTTTAGCCATAGCTTATAAGGTCCTAATTAATTTTAATTTACATCTACTATGTTAGGCATCTTTGATGAGCTTAATAGCCCACAGCCTTATATTTTAACTATTGTCAGGTCACTTGCATGTGCTGTATAGGAATTCATGTAGTAAATTTCTCGATAATTTTAAATCTAACAAATTGAATAAGGAACCTGTGAGAAGGTGATTTTACAAATCATAGCAGTATCTGCATTTCCACCAAGAATAGGCTACAAAATGTGAGTTAACTTCTTGTCTCGATATGGTACATGACCACTAGATCACAATCTTCCATGAGAAACAACATGTGAGCCTTATAATTGACAAGTAAAAATATAATGATGCAACATACCCTTGGCTTTCAACACCATTGCTTAGTTTTTCAATTATGGTACCAAGGGTCATCAAACACTTATTTATATATGAGCCTTCTCTCAAGCGCACACCTTTTGCATTGGTTTTAACAGCATGATCTGATCCAAAAAGATCCACAAAGTTCTATCAAAAAGAAAAAGAAAATGTTATGCAAACCATCAAGAATTATTTCAAAAAGAAGCATAACAGATGACAAACAAATAAAAAAAAGCATGATTATTTTGCCACCAAAACAACATACCACAATAGATACACGAACAACATCAAAAAAATTAATTGAAAAACCTTCGCCTATTCTCTCCCTACTTTCAACAATATAGAATTAAATTTAATTAGTTGAGATACTTAAAAAAGTTTGACAGAAAGGACGATAACAAACAAATATATATGCCATGCGAAAAATTGTATGGGAGCGGCTACTTTAAAGGTTCATGTTTGTCTCCAAATGTGTCGGTTAACTGTAAAAAAAAAGAAATTGTGCCATTAAGCTGCAATGCTACTATGATATAATTGAAATGAGGAAAAGACATTTTGGCCTTACATTCACAAAATTCCATAAGTTGACGAACTTGCCCAGGGGAGGTAACAATCTCCTCTTTCAAACCAGCAACATATATGCCTCTCTTCATCAATAAGGTAGAACTTATAATTCAAATAGAAATAAATAAAGTTCATTGTGATGCAACATACAACCATATTGAACAAACTGAAAATATTCCTCAAGTGAATCGTGAATTTGCAAATTTCGATGCTCAGGAGCCAGTAAGTCATTGATCTCCTCATTGTATATCTCCATGTAAGACACTCAAAAAAGGAACTCTCTATTCAATTTCTAAAGGAAAAAAATAAAGCTAAATAGCTATGTAGATAGTACAAGATTAAACTAATTTTTACATAAATTTTCATTCCTTTTAGATTTGAAATGTTAAGCTAATAATTACAAGTAGATCTATGTCTAGTAGATGAAAAAAATTATAATAGTTAGGGACTTCTATGTAGTAAATGAGGACATAAATGTTAAGCTATTTTATTAGTTCAAAAAGACAAGTGTAAAAAAATCCAAAAATTAAGATAAAAAAAATCTTCTGAAAGGAACACACCAAAAAAAATATAAAAAATAATGATAATAAATTATGAAAAAATATTTATAAAGAAAGGTTGGGAGGTTTGTAGTTGTAGAGGTAAACCACCTGTTGAATTATTCTAAATAACTCATGAATAGAAAGCGATATGATTCTTGGTTGACTGGCAAATCCTCTCATGGTATAAGTCTATCCTCTACTTGATTGTCCATAAGTAAGTACTGTACCTATTAGCAAAACATTTTATCGATAAGTAATAGCATGTAAAATAATTATTGCTCAAAAGGCTATGCACAACATATACACTTAACCAAATTCAACCACTAGAAGAGATTATAAACCATAAACTAAAATATAAGTTAAAGAAAACTATACCTATTTAAGTGCATCAATCAAGACAAACTTGTATTAAAAATCAAAGAATCGAATTCGATAGCTTAGAATTCTTAAGTTCACATAAAATAATGCCCAAGTTTGCAGGCTAATCTAAAGCAAAATTTTGACATATTTTATAATGCAAAATACATATGATCTAATCTATAACCAAAAGTTCTTTCAAAACATCATTATTCAATTAAAAATAAAAATAGAATTTAAAGAGGACACCATTTATATAATTTTATTAGTTTAAAGTATAGTCCATATTCAAGAACGACCAGTAACTCAGAACATATTTCCTCCAATTTTTTGTTGTGCCTTGAAAAATATGAGCACTCAAAAGTAAAACATATATTTAATAGAACTACAACAAAGAAGAGAAGCTGGCTAATCCATGTGGAATAAAGATAAAGCATTGTTTGACCAAGTGGCCTTAAGATATCACCTTAACTTCATAACATGGTACACTTCATTCTTCCCTTGAGCAATCCAAATAACTTTTCCAAGGCTCTATTTTAAAAGCTTTACTGTGTTCCTCATCAAAGGAATTTTTTTCATCAAACATTTTTTCTAAATACCTCTTTGATTTTATAACTCAAACGAAAACTTACAGCATAAAATAATTTGATTCCTTCATATGATACTTGTTTATGATTTTCATTCTCTATACACCCAACATTAATATTTCCAAGAAGCAATGTCAAATATACTGCTCTGTAATTAAAATAAATTTTATATGACATTTTTCCAATGTTAACATACCAAGTACTTACAATTAATATGGACCACAACAAAGAATTTAATAAATTGGTGAACACATATATATATGCTTGTTGAGCTTATGTCCAATCTCCTTAATGCAAACTACATAATATTATTATTGAACTGATACACTTTAAATGATTAAAGGTAGCAAACTAAAGAAGATGAATTGGAAGCCTGAACAAAAGAGTTAAACAATGATCAAGGCCTCAAAGTCTAGAAACAGTGGATAGAACTCTTTAGAAGCTATGACTAAGATCTCAAGTAGTGAATCCAAGGTTTGTTATGTTTTGAATGCATGTAAAGGATTTGTGGAGTTCAGTGACTCTGGCATTATATTTCTTGTTTTCTTTCTCTCGTTCATTATGCATGGTTTTTCTTCAGGTTGTTATTCTATTTTTGCTACATTCTTTGTTTGATCTATATTTTTATAGAAAATAACATCTCCATTGTTTTTGGAATTTGTTACATGTGGTAAATTCATGCTCTAAAGTATAGACTTCCTTCTATGAAATGTTCAGCTCAAAGTTACCATTCACTGATGTTTTCATCCTGAGATCTCATCTGATCACTTCACTACATGATATGGATTCTAGTGTGGCATGCTTAGTTCATTTTAATGATGGCCCATGTTTGATTTCCTTGTTGAAATAATGTCATATTAATCTAATTGTTTGCTATCTTCTTTAAAAATCCTTTTAGATTGACTAGTCATATTTTTGGACATGGATTGGCTTGTAACAAAAGTTAAGTAGATTGTACAATATCATTGAACCTTAATTTCATCGATAAAATACATGCCAGCCTAAGAACTACTCAACCATACTTTTCAACCTATCAGTTCAATAGATCAGAAAATCAAAACATTGAATTGCACCTTCTAAAACTGTCTACTAGTTTAATAGGTTTCTTCCAAGTGTATATTCTATTTAAACAAATTGAAGGACTATGTTATGCAATTCAAAACCTATGTAAAACTTATCGAAAAAATGACATGAAGCCTAAACAAAATTGCATTAATGTTAATGCATCCCTTGGAATGAATGCATTGTATGTAAGAATAAAGTAACAAGTGAGCATGGGCATACACACCCAAATGTTGTCTTAAATTAGCGAGAGCTACCGCATTATCTTAGATGACTGAATAAAAAAGTCAGTCCAAGGCACAAGAATTATTATAAGATATTAAAATATATGCACTTCGTTAGAAAGCTGATGGAAATTTTTCATATAATTATTTATTGAAAGACAAATGTTGTGCATCTAGAGAAGCAAAGTAGATATGAGACAAGGCAAAAGAATTTAATACTTTCGAATTCAAGATTTAACAATTAGGTTAGAAACATGATAATAATAGAATTGTCATAATTTTGAATAAAAAGTTAAAAGGTGTAATAGATGTTATGAGGACTAGTGAAAGGATCATAGCTTCAAAGATCATTATAACAAAGCAAGCTATAAATATTGGCAATGACCACTCTTAAAAGAGGACTAAATATATTAAGGAAAAGTTTAGATTGATTTGGAAAAGTTAACACTAAGCATTCATGAAAATTTTTTTAATCTTAAGAGACTTAAATAGCATATAGGTAAAAAGAAAAAAAATTAAGTTATGGATTAGGAAAGTTAATAAAGATAATAAAATTATTTTCTAGTTCACATTAGCATATGATTTTGTTATTGCTTTTATTTTTTAAGAAACAAAAGGAGCAATAATTTCTTGAAAAGAAAAGTCTCTTAAACCCATTGATTGTTTCTAAAAGAGGAAAAAAGAACTTTTAGATTGTAAAGATTTTAAAGTGAAACCATGAAATGTTTGAGCATCCCACAAGAATTAATGATTTAAGATGTCCTCTTTAAAAAGTACAAGAGATAAAAAAAATTCCCAAGAATAGAAGATATTAACATAAAGATAAAAAAATAAATTTATTCAAGAGTAAAAGTCTTAGATTTATGTTCTAGGAGATAAAGCAAAACACAAATCATATGCGAGATAACAATGTCAACTATATTGGTAATACAACTTACTTAGTGCGTAGAAGATCTAAATAGTTTGCCCAAAATTACGAATCATCTTTTTAGAGGAAACAAGAAGTAGAAATTGAGGTTAAAAATTAATTTTCTTATAAAACATGACCCAAGTGTATAAGTGTGAGAATTCAAAGAGATATGTACTAAAAAGACAAAAAGCAACAAAGTAATGATACAAAGAAACCAACTTTAAAAACTTGTATAAGAATTTGAAGATTAAAAAGAGAAAAAGGTATATATATCGACCTACCAAAAACATGGAAAACCAAATATCTATGTCAACTAAAACGGATCGAGATTGTCTATCAAAAAGAACCAATACATAATGATGATACTAAAGTCGACATGAACGAGCTACCTTCATTGGCTTTTCAATAAAAATTATGTGAAGAAAATTGATCAAGGGAAGTACTGTGCACCTAGACCTAACCTTATTATATATTGAGCTATATACCTGCTTCCTATCTAGATAACAACAAGTTAATCCTCAAGGACATCCCTTGATAGCTTATTTCTATCACACGACTATTAACAACTTCCCACTAATGATTAGCATTCATAATCGACACCTTCAACTAAAGTATCAATGGACTCTAATGCTCCTTGATAACTAGTCGGCAAGCTTAGAAAGATCTCAAGATCATAGATAAGCTTCATCAATTAAGTTGAACTTTCTCTCGAAGCAAGCTCTGCCATGAGACAAGTCATCCTTCCTTTTCTTCACACTTTCGCTAATTTTGTAAGATGTGTTCATAATTATAAAATATTTTAACTTCCTCAACACAATCCTATCAAGTTAGCCCTGTATACAACCTCAATGATATTAATTATATCATAGACATAAAAGGCATGCCCATTTGGCACTTGAGACATCAAGTAAGGGTTTATTATAATACCAAAAAATTGAAATCAACCTAAACCAATAAGGCTAGACACTACAATGTGCCTCTGCCTTCCAACTAAGACTGCCTTCTTAATCAAGAAGAATTTTGGTGAATAAATCTCCACTAATTTGCCTTCCATCCAAATATACACTCTTCAAAATATCATAATTGCCTTCATCTGCAAGTCTTTCCACTTCCTTTATTTGTTTCTTCATTTCTTAGAACCGTTGCCTCCTCTTTGCAACAAAGGAGCTTCATTAGCCACAACCATAAGAGGTCACAATGTTTCCTCATTGCCATCGATTCCACCATAGTAGACTACTAGGAGCTCACTTCCTTATCCCTTACCATGCCATTCCACCTTTACTTCTTCACCTCATCTATTGAATCCTCTCATATATTATATTATGGTTTCTAAATTTTCATTTTTTTTAGTTAATTGATTAATTAATGCTAAACTTTTAGTGAGGAAACAAAACAAATCTATGGTATTTTTTTTCAAGTTCCATATTTATAAGAACAAAAATTTAAAATAATTTGTTAAATTAATTATTTAGGCCAATAATTAATTTGATGTTTGGTTAAAAACAACTAATGGTGTTATTCATGTATTTTGAATATGTTGTTAACATGAATGTTGTACTTAAGTTTCTCAGGTTGAACTTAGCCTGAGTAACTTTGCAAATCATTGGGTGTTCAAATCAGATTTGTGTATTCCAGGATAATGAGTTTTTTCCTAATTGTGGCTTTAATTATTTAAAGCCAAAGATGCATAATAGTACTATATCACATATAGCAACATCTTGGTTGATATTATATAAGTTGCATTGTATAGTACAACTACAAAAACTCAATAGACTTTCAAGTCAAACTTCCAATACCACATCATCCCTTGTTGTTTCCAAGTTTAAGGCTAACTCAACACCCAACACAAATATGTCCAAGGAAAAAAAGCATTTATATCATTCCTTTGACATAAGAAAAAATGAAGATGTTCCAACTAGCAACAAATGATAATTCGATTCAAATAGAATGGTCCCCTTGGAGTATTTTATGCAAGGAATGCAAACCTCATTGTTTGATAGTTGTCATCTTTTGCATTATAAACTATCAAAATAACATTGTGCTGGTTATTAAGAAAGCACTTCAACATATTCCTCATATGGATGATCAACATTGTTATAATTGATGTCAAAATAGGTGAACATAATGGTGACACTCTTAAAAACTAAATAGTTTGGATTTATACAAATTTTTGCAATGTGAACTCCCTTGAACTTGGCCTTTTTTAAACCTTTTACAAGAGGCATAAGGCACTTATGCTTATTAAGGTACTTTCAAAACATTTTCTCATAATTTCATAACTTAAATAAGTTAGAGTAAATAGATTAGTTGATTAAAAGATAACCCCAATAAAAGTTATAGCAAGTAAAGTTGGGGGTGCAATTTTAGTCAAAAAACTTTCAATAAAATTAGACTTGTCCTGGATGCTAGTTAATTCTCATGAAAAGATAATATTTATGATCATTAATATCTCATCTCCTAGGAGAATTTACACTTTCAATTAGTAAACTTGCTACACTATTTTGTGTTAACAAATAAGATCTTCTAAACAAGATGGTTTGCCTGAAACCCACTAGAAATGACAATGCTAGCACAATGTTTTATGATAATATTAATCAATTTACTAAGGGTACTTACCAATTTTTGGTGATCAAGAAGTTGTTTTGAGGTTGCATAACTAAAAAAGACAACATTTTTACTCACTGTGACGACATATTGTGAAAACGCAGGTTGTCACAATTAGAGAAAGAATGGAACTTTAGATTATAAGAAAAGTTATTGCATTAATTTTATGCATCATTTATGTTAAATTGACAACTCGACCTATGCATGGTGTGATACTTAATGTTGCTTCACTTAAGAAAGCTACTCTTATCTTAAGATGAAAAGATACTCATTTCCAATTGGTTGATGAATTCATAAATTGTTTTTGCAATTTTTTGTACAGTAACTTTGCTTACACACTCATGCAATCTTAAGCATCAAACAAGCAGTACCATACTTAACTGCTCCTTTATGACTATCAAAAATTTTATTGCTTATTTTTTGAGAAATAAAAAATCTTTATTTAGAAAAAAAAAAATTTTTATTTTGAAAATTATCATTTTTTTAAACCAAGACGATTTCTAAAAAATAACAATTTAAATCTCTTTCACAAAGACATGATTCACATAATTTAAGTAGTTCATACAATGAAAATAAAAATAACGATTCTATCTAATATGAAATTAATACATATTACTATCACAACATCTCATGCGTCAAATATCAACAAAATTCTAACACAACCATATAAGAAAAAGTAAGAAACTATAAAGCCAATATCACTCTCATTGCTCCCTTATATTCTTGTAATAAGTACACCTCTCGTTATTAAAGATCCTCATTAGTTTATTCATATATGCTAAAAAAAGTTTTATAAGCTTATTATGTCTATTGTATCTTAAAATCATCAATAGGACATGTTTCATTATAATATCCTTTCTAAATCATGTTCTTTAAATATACTTGCAATTGTTGTATGATTACCACTGGAACAAAATAATGAGCCAGCAATCTTCCTATGTTATGACTTCGTTTTGTAAAATTTTTTAAGCAAATCAATCAAAGCCAAAAATCACGAGCCCAACAGACAAAAAATATCTAAGAAAAATACAAGGGACTACAAGATTGGGTAATGACGTATGTTAGATCTCAATAACAAAATATATTATATCAATTGTAAGTTATCTAAAATGAGACTAATATATCATTGCAATGTTTTCATACTTTACATTAAATCCTTTTAAATTTTTTTTGTAATTTTTTTACTCTTCTTTTAAACTTCTACTAGAATGCAAGCCCCCTTTAATTCAATATTTTCCTTTATTCAACCCTTTTCCCTTTCTTTTCTAATAAAAGTTATAATTTAATCCTTAAAAAGCAAGATATTCTTTTAAAATTAGGTTTCACCTCTAAACGATACACAGGAGTGACATACAACACATCATTGGTTCTATTATTAGATTCCACCACTAAACGATGCTTCAAAATGTGATATAACCATTTGGTAACAAAATGACTTTATTTAATATAAGGGCCTTATTATAAAGACAAATTTTTGTTTAACTTTTATGATCTCTTTTTGATACCCTTAAAAATAATATCTTATTTGCTTAAATAAAATATTTTTTCTTTTTTTTTCCAAATATAATGAAAATTTGTGACATATGTCATGCCATGCATGTAAAAAATACTGTGCCAACTTAAAAATACGTAAAATACTCTTAACATGTTCATACAAGAGTTAATTAAGAAAAATAAAATAAAAAAATAATTCTATCATAAACCCTTCAAAAAAATTTACATCTCTTTCTCTACAGCCATCAATTGCAATGCATACATGACCAGTCTCATTTCTCATATTTTCTACAGCCAACTCTAGGATATAAAATTCTAAAAAAGCTTGGTAGAATTGTCTTTGCAGTATTTTAAAATGTGTTCTTCCTCCAAATTAGATTCTACATTGCCTTACCACACTTGCCTAGCAACACTATTTAATACTAATACCACCAAAAGAACTCTCTTCTGGTCCACACACACCATACTATTAAACAAAATTTTAATCTTATCTAAGTAGCCATCTACTTGGAAATCATCTATAGTGCCTACAAGGTGTGGTGAACGTAAGCTTAAGAATTGCTCCATAAGACAATTTGCTTAATTCATTCTCACATCTTCTCATTTTTAGCTTGCATAACAACCCTGCTAAACTGTATCCTTGATATACTCTCCTTCAATTAGTCTTATTTCCCCTAAGCTATTATGACCTTTTTGTTATTAGAATGGTTCTCTTCTTCCTCACACATCTTTTGATTTCCAAACTCCATGTTGCACTTACTAAAATTTCAAGTCATATTCTAAAATAAATTTGACAAAATTTCAATTCATATATTCATAAAATAAATCCCAAAACTTAAGATTCAATACATCATGTATTTAATTCTCAAAAAATTGTCACAATAAATATAAAAATTAAATCATAAATATCTTCTCACTAAAATTCTTTTAAAATTTTTTTCTCCACAATCAATTAAATATCCCAAAATTTCACTTACAATTTTTAACTCTTTTAGGAAACTTACATCAGGTTGAAATGCAATATATCACCTCAACATATAGTATGTCCAAAGAAGATATTACTCTCTACAATGAGCAATTCTTATTCTTCTTGTATTGTATAGAATCAACTTAACATACATAATAATTTATGTATTGTATGCAATTCTCTAATTGGCCCTTATAAACTCGTTGTATCGTATATATAAATTCATGTATTGTACGTAATTCTTTGTTTTTTATTTATACCCTTGACATATTACTTATAATTCTCTATCTAGTCCTTATACACTCTATACATGATATGTCAAGAGGTGATGTACTGTACATTAAGCAACAACATATTATACTTAATAATTCATGTACAATACATTAAACTAAATTTCCAAAGTTTTCCAATCTTTATGTTTTAGTCAATTATTATATAATTACATGCATTGTTAAAAACATTATAAGCATACAACTTAATTCAAACATGCATAAATTATATACATGAACAACAAATTGGTTGTACAAGCACACAACTAGACCATCCCTCACATTAATAATAGTAGGGATCATCTTCTCTACTCCTTAATGACTATCATTCTCCTATGCTTAAGGTTATAAGTCTTATTGTAAAGGCTAGACATCATCTTTTATTTGTAACAACTACATATTAAATTGTCCTCTTGCTTCCCAATAGCCATATTTTTCCTAAATCCAAGGTCTGCACATAAACTTCTTGGTCACATGCTTGCTGTTTCTTTCATCTCTAAATCTCAAAACAAATTAACAATCATCTCTTCATGATTGTTTATTAAATTTCTTATTTTTTAGGTAAAATAATTAATTTAGTAATTAGTAACAAATTATTATTAGTGTTGTTATCCATGCAAGTGAATATGTTGTTAACTAGATGTTGCACATATGTAGTTCACATCAAAATTTGCGCAAATTGATTTGCAAATTATAATGGCGTTTAGGATAACACATTTTGCAATATGCGAGTTTCACCTATTAGGGAAAAATTATGGCTTTTGTTGTAAACACTTTCCTTAATTCAACGACACATGATAAATAAAGTTTAACATATACATTCTGAAAAATATTAAAATTCATGTAAGCCCTTGTTTTGTTGCAATCGTTTACCTTAAGTATAAAGAAAATTTAGATGTAAATTGTTATGTCATATGTATACTTTTGATTGGTGTATGACCTCCAAGGTTAGCAAATGATAGTGACATTGTTTATTTATGTTCTTACTTTATTCACATATGACTTGTTGTCCATATTCAATGCATTTGCTATTATAATTTTTTATTTACAATATTAATGATTTATATGAATCTCATGATACATAGTAATAGCACATTATTTAAAATAACTTCACCATTGATCATATGGCCCTGATTGCATGTGGGACATAATGGTTGATGGTATCTTTATTTTCTGTAAAGGTTGGTTAATCCAATCAAAAAGTCCAAGTAGCCATGACTCTTCTATTTCAGGATAGTGGTGAACATCCTTCTAACCAAACCGACATGATAATTATATTACCTATGAGTTATTGCAATTGGATGGTGGGATCTATGACTCCATATTTGAATATACACATAATATTCTTTGCATGAATATAGTGGATCATGATGCGAAATAGCTATATCATGTGTATGGTTGTAAATGTTGTCTATTTGGCAAATTTGACAACTACATATTGGATAATATTGATGTACATAGATTTTGGGAACATTTATGTTATAATAAATTAAGTTAATTAACATGATTAATCAAAAAAATAATTTTAAATAGCATTTAAGTGTTGATTTGCATCTTTACTTTAATTGTTCATGAATAACATAGATGATAGAATAAAGCACACTTTTGGTTTTTAATCTTATTCAATTGCATATGGTAGAGCATTCATTTTCCAACACCTTGTCATACATGTTGTGACATGAAGTTTCATCTACTAATTGGTTAGAACCTCAAACATTGCTTGATGTATTTTTTTAGACCCAGTTTGCTTGATCTGTAAATTGTCATTGGAGTATTTGTAATAAACTATGTTTTGATATTGGTATATTTAGGTGTTTTATTATATTATCTTAATTACTTTTCTACTTATCTTCAAAATTTTGCCCATGAGTAAAATTATATTGTTCACATTATAAGTACTTATTACATAATTTAGTGTAATGTTGTGTATATTTTTTAATTAAATAAGACTTGTTTGCTCTGATTGCCAAATTCTTATCTAACATATATTTTTTTTATTTTAATAATACAAAGTCAAATTACTTGGCCTTCATTTCTAGCTTGCTAAAAAAGCGATGGATTTTTCTCATGTTATCAAGATACGACACATAATGACACCATGATGATTTAGCCTTTTATTTCTTGTCAAATGGAGAAAATAATGAGACCAGACATGCAACATTCATACAAATAACACAAATAATAATCAAAATTCAATATTAGCACAATGGACTAATGTAGAGCCAGTTGTAGGAATGGCTAATTTCGGCATGATACGAATTGTTGTGGAGGCATGAAGGAGCATATCATGGATAAGTTTCTTTGTTTAAAATAAATTGAATAAATCACAAAAACTAGAACAATAAATTGAATTATTAAATTTAATATCGTTTAAATGTGTACAATATATGTTTTGTCTAGACATCACTTTTCATTAGTACAAATAAACACTAGTTGAGGTAGCATTACACACCTAAAGGAGGTTCGGACCCAACACGTATATTTTGCAATAAGTGACACCTAAATTTTAGAAGAATGCATCCTCCAACATGAGGAACATACATTGATTTCTTAGTTTAAGTTAAATCAATTTTTATATGTAATTAATTTTCATTAAATAATAAAAGTTATATGCACCCATGGCTAGTTCATTTCTTCAAATTCTTGGATGATCTCAATAAGAAAACATGTAACATTTTATAACCAATTGCTTATTTATATGTTAATTTTATTCATATGAAACTAACTGAGTATATTTACTATTGATCATAATACTTTTTCATAAACATTGGCCACTCATGTGATTCCTATAATACATATTCCTTTAAAGATCATGTTGCATAATATTATTACATCATTATTAATAATTCTATGATTGATTATATATAAGTGTAATTGAATGTTGAATGTGACAATTAATGATTTTGTTAAATGATTGGATAACTAGGTTAACAAGCTCTCAGAGAGACCACTCCATGGTTTCAAGTTAGTGATAACCTCACTTTCGTTTTAGATTGCCTATAACATTCCACCTATTTTAAGGTGACCACAATATATCCACAAACTGATTATATTATATTTGAGTTATGATAAGTAAATTGTGATGTACAAGATTACTTATATATATGTGTATGTGTTGTGTAGATATATTAGAATATTGACGCATACTAACTCTATTTTTTGTACATAAGCATAGTTGAAATTCAAACGAGCGATTAGATAAGTAAAAATTTAGTTATTCATAATGTTGATATTCATAAATTATGTGGGTATTTATGTTTTTGGCATTAGTTCAATTCACTTGTTTGAATCATTTAAGTAATTGAAAGTAACATTCGAGCATTGATGCATGTCTTACTTTTTCATTTATGAACATCATGCATGATACACTTTATATACTAGTTTTATGTTTCATTTCACTTCTTATGAGCTATGAGACCATATTCGTGTAGAAATTGTTATTATGTATTCCACAAACCCTTTACATTCCCTTGTATATATCTACACCCCAATCTTTATTGCTCAAGCTTTACCAAGGGATTTCACCTATTTGTTTGCTTTGTAAACCTAGATATTATTTGATATGTTAACTTTTAAATCTATCTCACTAATTAGTAGCAATCGTCAGATGCCTCCAAAACTATACCATTTATTGGGATTAATATTTGAGAGTTCAGTTTTATTGACTGTCTTATTATCATTAAGATTTAGATAATCAGTAATATATTATTATTTCAAATACAATTATATTAATAATATGTATAATTTCCTTTTGAATAAATGAAATTAATTAAGTTTCTTTTATAAATTTTTTTTATCAATGTAAATGATAACTCTTGTTGTAATACAGAATCAAATCATTTAACTTTGATCCTAAACATAAATTATATAGATTAACACTAAATCTCCCTTCATTATGCCTAGGTTATCAACATGTAGTGCCTTCCAAACCTGGGATATGGCACTCACTTATAAAGTATTACATCCACCTAGGGTCTGGTATGCCCTAGCTATTGGTTGTTCCCCTTTTTTGCCTATGCTTTGAATTCCTTCCATGCCTTAACAAAGTGATACATTGATTCATTTTACACATAAAAATAAGAAAAAAGTTTTTGTAGAAAATGAAAAAATAAGACTAACATTATCCTTTGATGTCCATGAATTGTAGCTCACTGCCATTTACCTCGGTCTACTTTTATGGTAAAAAATTCGAATCATGAAAAAAACGAAAAAAAAGCATTAGTATTTCGAAAAATGTGGATCACTTTTCAACAAAACAGTAGAGATAGCATTTCAAAATGCTTATGTAGGTGTTGTTGCCTGTATTTCCCATACCCAACTTTAAAAAAATGTCTCGGGTGCTACAATTAGGCATCTAGGTATCCACGGTATCAACATACAGACTTCCTCAAGCATTCCTGATTAAATTATACTGAGATCATATAGAAGGAAAACCAATATTTGACATACCGTTAAATCCACAAAAAATTGTGGCAACAATATCTTTTGCTCGAGCGTTAAAAATTTAAACTGTCTTGCAGTCTTCCCCAAAAAAGCCTGTTTGAGGTTAAATAAAGAGGTTTAGGTCTCGACGATCATTGGAGCAACAATGTATCTAGAGGAGTGGTGGTGGTGGTCAGGACTTAGAAAACTCAAACAAGGCTGAACGATTAACAAGGAAGATGGAATTCTCGGAGATCCTTCAAGGGCTTGTTCGAGACTCTTGAGGCAAACGAGGCCATGCATGCACAACGATGTACTTCTAAAGAAAAAATTCATAGTGAGCTTTCTCGCTCATCCACAGCAAATTAATAAAGATGACTGATGAACTTCTAGAGAATTGGGTTGTTGCCTAGTGGGTCTAGGTCTGACATGATTTGTTTTTATTCCGACACATTCGATTAGGCACAATGTGACACAATCCGGCGCACCGCATGTTATGCTCATTTGTGATCATTAATTTAACTTTTTAAAAATAAATGAAATGTAACATGTTTTTATTACTTTTAGTCCTTTATTGTGTGGCATAAATTTATCTAAAAACATTGAGATCTTTATCACTTGAAAAATGAGAATTATATGTGCCCAACATCCTGTGTCCATGACTAATAAGGCTCACAAAGTGTAATTTGTTTTTAAACTTTTTATAGTTGATAAGGTGATAGTTTATTAAGAGACTTTACATCTTCATTGATAGAATTTTTTTATAACATACAATACACTAAAGGAAATATGCAAAATAAAGTGACTAGTAGAAAAATGACAATTGGATGATGCGTTATGTAATAGGGTTTGTGGAAGCTTGGTAGTAGGCTTAGCCTCATGTTGCTGTACTTGCATGTGTGGCAGAACACTAGGTGCACTACAACATCGGTTGTGTAGTATTTGCACATGCTGTAGCAAGTACGTGCACTCCTTATTACAACCAATGCATGCGTGTATTGGAGCCCATAAAGTGCGACTTTGTTTAGGAAGTTTCCAATTTCGACCACTTGTGCATTGACAAGGTGATGTCCTATTAGGAAACTTCGCTTCCACATTGATGGAATTATCACAACATGCAATTCACAAATATTAATTTGTGGCACGATGTCATCTATGATGAAGAAAAAGCCGGATGATGCAATATGTACAAGGTTTGTCCATGTCATGCTTCTTCCTTAGTCATGTGCAATTGTTCATAGTTCTCAAGTGTGGTTTGTGACATGCTGTGCCTGTGACCGGTGATATAACATCTTTTTGGATTTTTAGCACTGCCATGTTTGGGTTCTTGTATCAGTTGATGCAAAATTAAGAGACTTATCATTATGCATGTTCAAAGTGTCAATCTTTTTCCTTTGTGTAGGCCTATGTGAAGTACAAGTTTTCTCACTTTGTAGTGAAAGTTTGGCAATGCCATCTTCTTTTAGCAATGCCTTTTTCGTGCTTGAATTGCACGGTTTTTTCTCACCATTGCCATATCTAAGGATAGGTGATGTAATAATGAGGTGTCACTCTAATCGGGACTAGACATGGTGCAATGAGAAATTTTCATACTTTTCTTACTACTTAGAGCTTTATTTTGTGTGGTATTTGCCAATGTCATAGTCAAACTTCTATGGTGCAAATTACACATGGACATATGTTGGTTGAGTGTGCTGTTACCTCTACCTAGTATGATACATTGTGGAAAGCATCACCATAATGCTATGTTTTCCTATGCATGCAGCATGGTGAGGCTTTAAAGTGCGACCTATTAGCTATGAAATTACAACTTTTTAAAGTGATTAACAAGGTGTAACTTCATGGCTACCCAAATTTATAGCACGTAGTGTGTCTTGGATCTTGGAAAAACAAAATGTAATTACATGAGTCATGCTCAACAACCTCAATTTGCAAGGTGCAATACCTTTTAGCAATTTTAATAATTTGTTGATTAGTGTAATCCATAATAGATCATTTGTATTACTATGCTGTTTTTCTTGATCATGTTGGTTTTCATGTCATGTGAATGTTAGCCAAGGTCTTCAAAAAATAATTAGGCCCACTGTGCTTTTTTTTAAAATCTTTGAATCTCTTTGGGCTAATGGGATTAGATAGGCCTTAGACCAGTTTTGCATATGAGTTATATTTTTGTGGTGGTGCTTCTTATGGCTTGGCTACCTCTTTGTTTTATCAATTATTATTTGTGTGGCTTTGTCAACTAACCAAAGTTTTTAAGGATGAAGTTCATAGGTTTCCTTCTTTTCTATCGGATTTCTACATTCCAACTCAATTATCTTGTTGATGCCACACTTCTCATATCTTGGAACTTTTGTTGTTTTGTAATGCAATTGAACATGTGATCATCACTACTCTATGTTGGCACAGTCATTGAAACCATGCTTTTTTATCTTCACTCACTACCAAGGAGGGTTGTCATTTAAGAATCCTATTATTGAGTGGCAATGTTTCAAAACTTTATGAATGGCATCAAAACATGGAAGCATTCATTATTCTTTTGTGAAGTGTCACCAGACATGATGAACATGTTAACTATGACATGAGGTGCTGCCTAGTCCTTTATCTTTGTGTTTCAACGTGGTTGATCTTGTCTGAAGCTATCTACTTTTCTGAAAGATTGATCCATGCATATGTAAGTATAAACAATTTTAAACTGTGAAATAGTGAATGACTCATTAAAATAGTTGTAGTTTTTGTGAGGGCACATGCCACTTTGAAAACCATATAATTTTAGAGTTAATACACGCATCAAACCCTAACTTCTTGATGGAATGCATTTATTAAGTAGAAGGTCGATGTGGACTTTCACCTATCTCCTTAACTTTTCAAGATAAGTTATCGTATGACACAACATATGTGTATGTGATGCTTCATTCAAATTTCCACCATATCAACATTTTATGGTAATATAGGGGCTAACCATGGTGGCAATGATTCATGGAGAATTAGGGCTATATTCTGAAGAGGTAGCTTGAAACATGGCTACCACATCCAAGGAAGGTAGTAAGTGAGCAACTTTCCCAATCTTTCATGTTGAGGTATTGATAATAGATAACAATATAGGCTCCATAAGTCTAGTAATTTGAAAAAGTATAACCTAAATCAACTAATGGGGATCCTTTGTAGGGAAAGTCTGGTTTTAGTAGTCACAATAATCTTAGCTCCAATAGCCTATGTTTAAGTTGTAGTTAAAAAGCTTATAGTAATGTCATTCTTTCACTTGATCAGTCTATGTTCTTGTGCACATTATCCATCTTAATCTTTTTGTAAATGATGTAGTTTGGCTTTATCTAGCTTGGTAGTGCCTCCAGCATCATTAATTTGTAGAAATTAAATTGCCTAAGGCAAGCCCATGCTTTGGATACATTATCATGGTATAACATTGTAGGATTTTGATCTTTTTTGATAGCCTTTGACATTGAAGTAAAGATTAAAAGAGACAATCATGGTCACACATATCTCATATTCAGAGTTAAAATTCTTGAATTTATGAAAAAAAATCATTGCAAAAGAAGTTGCTAATGATGTTCTAATTAATAAAGAATAAGAGTTAGGGGCTGAAAGATGATCAGATATCGCCATAGTCTTAACCACATATGATACTAACAAGGGATTACTGGATGTCACTATTTGGACTCCATTAGCACTATATGTGAAATCAAAGTCATTGGGTTCCATGGTAAAGTAATAGCCAAAGTCTACAACATACTATCTTTAACAAAGTTCATATATAAAATCATTAAAAAGACAAAATTGAAGTGATTTAGGAGAGGCATTAGCAGGTCTCACATAAAATCATATAAAAATGCATGGTGTGAAAGTTAGTCTTTAAAGTTAGTCTTTTTGGGGCATAAGAACTATTGTAGAAAAAATTGTTTGCTGTTGTTGAAAGTAATTTTTTAACTACAAAAATTACTATAATGTAATTTGATTCAATGACTATTCCTTGGACTTTAAGAAGTAGGGCTTTCAAAATTTCCATTGCTTTTAAAATAGCAACAATGTCCGTGGTAGTAGTTGGATATGAAACCAAACTTTTTTTGTGAATAGTAATAAATCTACCTATGTCATCCTATCAAATAATACCAAATTAAACATTTATGTCATCATGCATAACTGCATCACATTTAAATTTAATCCAACCAATTATAGGAGTCTAATAAGAGATAACTAACTACTGGTCAACACCACCAGAGTTCCCATTGGACATGATCAAGGAGTTGTAGAAAGTAGCAACTATAATTTGATTTCTCATTTGATGTGCAACTAAATTTAGTACCTTTTTTTCTTAAGCCAACAAATTTTTGTTGTTCCAGAGCTACAATAAAGATAAAGTAGTACATTTAACAACATGCAAAGTAATAGCCACCTACACATTCATAGACATCAAATTAAGAAACTAAATAATAGAAGTCTCATCCTAGTACTTTATCCTACCAAGCATGAATTAGTCATTTACGAAGCTACTAAACCAAAGTTCTTTCATGATATACCACTCTTAGAAATAAAATTTAACACCTTAATTAGTACGACATCACTAAGGACAAAGTTTAGATGTCTCAATCCGTCTTGCATGAAGCCAAGTATAAGTTTGAAGTGGATTCAATGCTAATCTCTGAAGGAAAATTTTTACTTAAGGTTGCACCATCTCTTTCCAAACCAATAAGACCTCCTTCTTTGATGTACATATACATGTCATTGTATACAGTCCATAATTCGAACACCATATCCTAAAAAAACAAATGTGAAGCATAGAACATTCATTTGATTTGATTTAACCTAAGGAGAATGTATCTAAAATACCAAATCTAGCATGAATAACTTCTAAATCATTTTGTGATCTGACACCCCATGCTCCTTGACTAGCTTTACTACAAATATCAAATGCTCCACATCCTTGTTAAAATAGGCTATTTTAGTATCAATAAGATGGATGCCAAGAGAATTAACCAAAAAAAGAAAAAAAAATTGCTTGCAACAATTCGTCAAAGCATATTGTTTGTGGTATAGGGGGCTTCAATTTTTAGTGACATACATGTATGATATGCACTACAAGGAATATGAAAATTATTATTATCATAATGTATTTTTGATTTAAAGAACTAAACTCCTAAATTATCTTCTCCAGTAACACCACGCCTACCATGTTCTGTAATTAGCCTTGACTACTTGGTTGAAAAACTGCAAACTCCATGTCTAACACATTCCTTAAGACCTGTATTTCTAAATAAGAATAGTTTATTATACTACTATCGTTTGAACTACTCCACAAATAATGACACTACAATATGTTTTATTCAATAATAATGTAGCTTTGAATTAAGGTGTATACTATGCAATAAGTAAGAATAACAGTTAACATCAAGTTCATCATGACATTGTGGCCCACCATTAATATTGATTTGATCATCCATATTGACATACAATTTTCTACTTGATTAATAACGAATTTAAATTCTTTTTTCTCTAAAGTTTTGTTACCATAATTGGTTTCCTAGATATTTTAACTAAGCATATGAAAATTTCGAGAAATCAACTATCTACACTTGTACTTTATCCCTTTACTAAATAACACTCTAAATTTGTTTAGATTGATCACCTCACTTGTTTGATGCCCTTACTACTCTATAATATTTTAAATATTCTTCATTACACCACAAGTTGATGGTTCATAAATCAAGATGCAATCAACATACAAGACGTGGGTAATCATCAAAGAAGAAGGTAAATTCTTAAGCTCAATCGAGATAACATGATCAAACTAATACTTATAAGCCATAAGAGATACTTAGTGACTGTAGTAAAGTGGTATGGATGGAGAGGACATCCCTATCTTAGTTACTTCGATCAATGATATATAGAAAATATTAAACATATTCCTAAATCATGGTGTGGTGATATAAGGCTTATTCCAACCACAGCAAAGTGTAAGAAATTACCAATGCTTAAGCATATCCAACACAAATTTCTAATTTTGCTTATCAAAAGCATGATCCATGTTTAATTTCCAATTTTCTTATCAATTCTTAATCATAACCCTATCAAAAATCCCCAATTACTTGAATCAATGGTAGATTAAAAGCATTAAACATAATCCCAAATCTTTGTGTAGTGATATAAGCCTTAATCCAACCACAACAAAGTATAAGGAACTACTAATACTTAAGCATATCCAATACAAATTTCTAATTTTCCTTGTCATAAGCCTAATCCATATCTAATTTTATTACCATCAAACCTTCTTTGAGAGAAGATAATTGCAAATAAGTTTTATTTCCTCATTCAAAAAAATATTATTAGATATGGCATGACACAACACAAAAGCAATTTGCTCCCTGACAAAGATATCTGGAATCATTACCCTATGTCTAACGACCAAAATTTTGGTCACTACTTCGTTAATCATATTCCAAAGGCCAATGAATGTAAACTTCTTTGGTTTTGATGCTTCTTAAACTTTATGGATGAGTATGGCGTGTGTGTCCTTTCAACATTTTGATATAAAGCTATCTTTAAAGAATTATTTCACCACTATAATGAGCTCCATCTTTGTGATCTTTCAATAACCAAATACAAACTCAACTGAGAAGCCATCCAAAAGATGGGATTTATTTCTTTTGTTGGACATCATTATAAATATGATCTTAGCATCACTTTTTAAAGTCACAAGTGTAATCTCCTCTTCATCATTAATAATTATCAAACTATTTTTTCTTTTATTATCATTTAAATTGGTCTATCTTAGACAACTAGAACATATACCACTCAATTAGGAAAGTAACTGGCCAAAGGAATATTCTATTCAACAAAGAAAGCTATTAATCATTACATCTGAAACTCTTGATATAATTATCATTAAAAAAATTGAAATTTTAATCACTCCAAAATAATTCAGATCAAAAAATATATATATATATATACACATAATTATGATTAGATAAATGATTATTTCAAAATGTATAGATGTTCATAGATATACATTATTCCAGAATTATGAAAGAAAAAGTGTACAAACTAGATGACAAATATAAGAAAAATATTCGTATGAATTATGGGAATGATTATTTTAGATTCTTGAATGATTAACTTGATAAAGTAGCTTAAATATATTAAATATTTATTAAAATTATCATTACATAGTTTCTAAAACTAAAATATCTATCATATTTTTAAAACAATAGTTTATTAAAGGATTTTAAATTTTTTTTTTTGTTATGCTTTTGAAAATTTAGCTAACTTAAATAATATGAGAAATAAAATTAATTGGCTAAAAGATCTTTCTTTAATAAAGCATTAAACATTTGACTAGTTCTCTAATGGATATCAAAAATTCTATCAAGAAATATTAGTTAGTTTAAACTCAACCATCATTTGTATATTCTATTGAAAAATCATCGAAACATTCGATAACTGACTGGCTGCTTGTCTGTTAAAAATTGGATAATTTAATAGCTTAGTTTATTAGAGGTCATATGGTGTTGCCAAAATGAACCCTTATAAAATTTCAATTAGTCTATTTAATAGACTTTCGTTAACTAGTTTAATAATGACATGATAATATTTGGACCATCTAATAAAAATTAAATAAAAATATGCTGAAAATTGAGTTGTTTTAGAAAATTATCAAAACT
Organism: Vanilla planifolia; assembly: GCA_023846275.1. Classification (NCBI taxonomy): domain Eukaryota; kingdom Viridiplantae; phylum Streptophyta; class Magnoliopsida; order Asparagales; family Orchidaceae; genus Vanilla; species Vanilla planifolia. The sequence goes on along the minus strand of JAIUJO010000200.1, from coordinate 530,896 downwards.
ATTTGATGGATAATCTCATTGTTAGCAACTCAAAATTGAGCATCAAATGGCTATAGAAATGTTTGATGAACAATTTTGATCTTCAATAAATGGTACAACGTTCAATTTGATAAACAGTTTGTTAAATTTTGTAGATCAAAATGTAAAAATTATAAATTATGTTCAAACCATCTAATGGGTGGCAAAGTCTAGCTTGGCTAATTGGCTATTAAAATTTTCTCATTGAAGCTTTGCTAATAAGGATTAAGGCATTAAGCAAGAGTATGAAAATACTTTAGAAATCTTGGGAGGTTGGTAAGCTAAAATTGATAGTTTTTAAGAATTGCAAACAACAACATTAGTTCTATAAATAGATGGAAAACCCCATTGCATTGAATAAATGCACTCACTATGTACAAACTTTGATATTGCAATCAGAGTCATAAACCCAATTGGCATCATTTTTTAAAGTATATATATATATACTCTATTAATTTTTAGAGAGTTTATGTAAAATTTTGTTATTGTTATTATTGAATTTGGCTTAATCCAACTGGGATTTAGAGGTCTTTGCTTTGAACCTTATGCAAGAAGAGAGAGCCTATATTAAGAATTGTTTATAGAAAAGGTTTCCACTTTTAACCTTGTGTGGGAAGTTGTTTACTTTTAGACGTTATTTGAAGGGAATTGCACACTTAAATTTTTTTTCTATGGGAAAAAAACTATTGTAAGGCTTCTTTGCCAACATTTACGATAAAAGAAAGGTGAAGTGATACGCCCAAGAAAAAAGTCTAAAAGGTAGATATAAGTTTAAGAATAAGAAATTAAATCATTAAAAAATTTAATATGTCCTTATTATTTTTTTTCTTTTCATTTTACTTAAACTTTTTTAAATTATACCATGATTTGCCTACTTGTTAGAGAGACATATTTGGAGGTTGTTCGCTTAAGAATAGTATTCACCTATAAGAGTGAGTGTCAATAATGTAAAGAACATGTTACATGAGTTGTCAACTCAATAAGTCTGAGGGCTACTTAATGGTGGTGATGAGCAACAATTTTATTATTTCGAGAATGATATCAATAATCATCAATTCAATATTCTTATCATGTCCATGGACCCATTTTGAGAATATTCTTCAATCTTCCTTGTAATTGTGCTTCCTTGTAATTGCACTGCTATTAAATTATAATTGGTTAATACAATTATTAAATATGATTCGTATGTTTGATTATATGGTTTTATAAAATTATTTTGAAAAATAAACTTTATTTTAGAATGTATAAAAATTTAATGAAAAGTTTATATAAAAATAACAATTATTTTTAGCTTAAAAAAGTTATAAAAAATGAAGGACACGAGTAAGATCAACCTTTCACACAAAAAGACATATTATAATATGCTTTCTTGATATTCTTTCCCATCTAATTACATTCATTAAATAACAAACTTAAAATATTATCTTTTAAATTTTACATGGTAGATTAATTAAAAAAATCTAATTTTTTTATTAATTATTTACTAATTGAAGTCATACAAAAATAAATTCCATATTTATAATCCATTTTAAGAATATCCACTAATAATAAATGAATTATTATGTGCTTGCATCATTTTACCACCAATCTTCCTACCTCCCAATAACTATCCTAAATTCAATATTAAAATACATGACTTGACTTTGTGATTACAAATATTATTAGTATCTTTCCTATGTTTGATGTAAACATTTTTCAAAAAAATAATTTTAAAAATAACAAAAAATTGTTATTCACAATTTTTTATTACTTTAATTTAAATCTTCTTTTAATCATTTAAATGAATCAACATAAAATAAATGTACCATATGTGAACCAATATGTTTTAGAAAAAACATGTAAAACGTCACAAGAGGCCATGCTGGAGACTTCTAACAACCATTTTTATATTATTCACATGATTTTTTTTAATACCAAGCTAATATTATGAGATTAGGTTAACTAACTTTGCCATGGACTCGATATTTTTTTATTGTTAATGATAAATCAATTGTTTTAAAGTCGAGTATATTGTATATTAGTTGTAGTGTTATAAGTTGTGATATATTATTTTGTCACATATATTTTGTTAAGTATAATTGAAAACTTATTTTTTGTTTTTTTATGCAAAGCTAGTCTTTATCAAATAAAGCTAAACTGCTAAACCATTCAATTGAAAAATAAATTGAGCAAAAAGATATTCTATTCATTGTCCCACTCAATTATGTAAATTTGTTAAATTCTAAACTTTTGATATAATTATCCCAAACAATACTATTAAAGTCATCAATATAAAATGATTCAAATATAATTTTAACTATTACAACAAATGTTATAAAACTAATGATTATCTAATACATATATACAAAATTATGACTAGATAAGTGATATATATATATATATATATATATAATGAACAAGTGTTCAAATTAGAAGAGAAAAATAAAAAATATTAGAAAAATATTTAGGTCATCAATGGGGGATTCTTGTCTTAAATTCTTGATTAGTTGATCTAATAGAGTTGGCTTAAATATATTAAGTATTTACCAAAATCATCATTACATAATTTTAAAACTAAAAATAGTTTATCATATTTTTTAAACTACAATGCATTAAAGGATTTTAAAAATTCGTGCTTATCTTGCAAATCATGATTTAACTAACTTAAATAACAAGAGAAATAAAATTAATTTGCTAAAAGATTTCAATTGAATAAATATCTTTTACTAAAATATGATAGTCTATTTTATGAACTCTAAGAATTAATGATATTTTTTAAGATTGGTCGATGATTTTCTTATAACCAATTGAAAATAAAATATGTAGATATCGTTTAAGTTATTTTTTTAAAAAAATAATGTTATGTATTTTTAAAGTTATTATTTAGAAAAATAAATGTTTCATGAGCTCTTTTAGATCTCATGAACAAAAAATTTTACAATATTTAGATTAGTTCATAATTATATTCGTAGCTGACATTTTCATTTATTCAAAAGTTTTAAAAGGACATATTATATATTTACTTATAGTATCACAAATTATCAGAGAGAAGTAATTGTATACTAAATAGTCTAAGTGTGAATTTTGGAATATGTTGTTTTAATAATCATGAATTGACAAAAACTCATACCAATATAAAACAAAAAGAAATTATTTAAATGTGTAATTTAATATAGAAAATTTATGAAAAGATTACCAGATATAACCTCTCCATCACCAGGTTGTCTTAAAAAGGAATCAAATATAAATGAGACTAGATTTATGAATTTTTTTTATATATTTAAAGATATTGAATTAAGTTGCAAAATGACACTTCTAAGATGCATAGATACATATCGTGTGTACAATGATACATGTTTTAAATTCAAAAAGTTTTGAAAATTTAAAGAATCTTAAAATATTTTAGAAAGCACTCTTATACATTATATAGATTTTTGGTTGTAATATTTTATTACAAAATATATAATATTTTAATTTCTAAAAGAAACATGTAAAATTTGACCAAACAAAAATACTCTTCAAATTTTACATTGCAATGAGACCGTCTAGGCAAATGAAAACTGCTAAACGCATGTAGGTGTAGAGTCTACACATGAAACGCCATATACACACTTATTGACCTATTGTGCATGTGGTAGGTGGCCGACATATCAGCATGTGATATGTGGCTTGGAGTTAAAAAATGTGTCAAAGTGATTTAAGAAGTTTAATCTATCGATAAATCAAAGATGAATAACAAAACTAAGAGATATATTTTAACCTTCACCCATTCATAAATAGAAATGAGAAGAAGTGATTATTGATATTGTGATAGAGTTATCTCAATCACCAATAGATCTTGATTAAATATAAGTGATTGTAGATAGATTAACAAAATATATTTATTTTCTTGTTATTAAGACAACTTATTTAACATAAATGTTTGCTTATATCTATATGAACTAAATTGTTAAATTACCTAGTTCACAAAAGCTATTATAATAGATATGAAACCTAACTTTACATTGAATGTTTGAAAGATAATGGATCAAGACTTTGAAATAAGTTTAAAATTTAGTAGTCATTCATCCTCAAATAGATAAATAAATAAACATAATAATTAAGATTCTAAAAGATTTACTTAGGACTTTTTATATTAGATCTGGGAGGAGGTCAAGAAAGTCATTTATTATTAATAATTTTTTTAATAATAATAGTTATCTTTATATTTTGAAATTGCATCATATGAGGCTATATATGAAATGTAGTATTTGTTAACTCTATTTTGGAATAAAAGAAAAGAAAGTTTTATTGGATCTTTAGATTGTTGAGAAAGCCACAAATGGATAACAATTATTCAAGATCAATTAAAGATAGCTAAAGATAAGAAGAAAAAGTACTTTGATGCAAAGCACTAATTAATAAAATTTTAAGAAACAGACCATGTATTTATTAAAATTAGTTAAATGAAAGATATTATAAGAATTGAAAAATAAAATGAGTTAAAATCTACATTTTTTGGTCCCTCTATATTCTGAAGAGAGTTGCAAAAAAAGGATGCTTTCACTACACTTAATGTAGTGGACTTACTTTTAGTAAAATTAGTGTACTACATTTCCTTTAAGCCAGTTGAAAATCCTACAAAATTTTATACCAAATTTTTAGGCTACATATCATGGGTTCACATTCATAGATTTTGCATGTTATATTCACTTTGCGAAAGTATAAATCAAAGTTGCACTCTGATTCACAAATACTTTGGACAGATTCTTTGTAAGACGAATAATTTCTTCATTTGATATCTTGAGTTTCTCAGTAAGAGTTTTCTCATAAGAGTCTGTTGTAGATTTTACCACCTCAAGTTCTAAAAGTTTTTCTTTAAGTTGCAGATCAAATCAACAAATAAGTATATGAATTAAAAAAATATAGTGAAAGAAACAACAGTTTCAATGCAATATGCATTATTTGAATAATTATAGTACCAAGGCAATGTCTTTCTTTTGTCTTAATAGATAGCTGACAGAATCCTCTGAAATTTTAGAGGTAGCTATTAAATCAGATTAACTTTGTTCCTACAAGATAAAATAGCTTCAAGTTCTAAAATTGGATATCAAAACCAATAGATGGTTGAAGTACAATGGTAGAGAAGCTTAGAATAATTGATAAGAAATTAACACTTGTTCAAAAACTAATTATTCTACAATTACAGAGATTTATATAGTTCTAACAAGCTCCTCCTTCAGTAGTTATGCATCAACTAATGTAGTATTCAATTTGCTGGACATAACATCCAATTCAGTTTCAAGAATTTCATTTTTAGCAAACAATTCTTCCTTTTCTCCAATTTTAACTTCCGAAGTCTCTTTCATCGAAACAATATCAGCCTCCATTGCAAACGCATTGAATACAAGCTTTTGATACTCATCCTAAAACAATACATCCAACAAACATAATGCATCAAACCAAATCAAATATATTCACTTAATAAAAGGAATTGAATATCAACCACAAGAAAAAATTGAACATACAAAAATCATAGAGAAATAAGCTTTGGAGTTAAAAATCCTTCCCTATATACTCAGGCCTAGCTCAACAAAGTTCATGATTTCATGAAGCATACTATAATTTTAAGAAACAAACCTTTGTTCTTCTAGTTGCATCTCATATGTTCACTATATTACATCTTGCATTATTTCTAGTTACTAACTAGCTGATAAATTAACTAGCAATCACTTAGGGCCTAGTATAAATAGAACACAAGCAAGATTCCATATCTAATATTTATATACAAATTTTTTTGGCATACAACATTTGACTTATGCTTCAATATATTGCATTCTAGTAAAGCTTGTTGTCCTTTCAAGCTGTTAACTTCTCATTCAATCTGAGCTTTCTCACTCTAAAAAAGGAAATATTCACCTTTAATGAAGATAATAAAAAAAAGCTCGAATTAAGACATCTGTGACAACAATAATTACCTTAAGCTTTACTTTGTCTTGGATTGTATTTTTTAAGATTCTTTTGACATCCTCGAATTTTGATTGTCTTATCATGTTCCATTCTCAGAGATTCTTTCTCTCTAATAGGAGAAGAAGATGATAAGCGCGACACTTCTTTTCGAAGAGAGTAAATCTGAGAAAGGAGTTCTTCCTTCTCCATATCATCCTGACGGCCTTGATCCTACAACATCTGCATGGATCAAAAATAGATTGGAAACATCATCCTAAAAAAATAAAATGGGAAAGACTTGATTTTGCTAACCGCAGAAATCTTGTCTCTATTTCAAAGCAACACTTGAGCTCTTGAATTGATTTCTGATGTTGACATAGTTAATTACACAATAGATTTTGCATTTGCATGATTTCCTTATATGAGGAATTGTGGTATATTTTCACCGGGGAAACAAAAATAAAGATCATCACATCATACCTTCTCAAACTTGAATTCATCAATTTTCTTAATCATAAATCTTTTGACACAATCATGGCATAAAATGAGTGACTTAAATTATGCCACACACTCCATGGGGAGAATTGAGTAGATACTCAAACTGATATAGATTCTTTTTTTTGTTTAAGGATAGTACAAATATAATGATAAACATATAAGATTTTTTCTTTAACAACTGTAATGATCAACATGTAATGTTCGTCATAGGCCATATGAAGAGAGTAACAAGTGGATATAGATGTGATAATAATTTACATGTCAAAAAAATTAAGATATGAATCAAAATGAGTTGCAACAATTAAATATCATAAGAACAATAAGGTATAATAAATATTTATATTACGTAGAAGAAGTGGGCCTCATTGGTAGAGCACTCCTTAGGCAATCAAGAGGCATCAAATTTGATGACAAATCATTTAAACAACAAAATTCATGTTTCTAAAAAATCAAGTAATTTCCAACAAACCTATTAGTAGAGCTTAAGCAAAAAAAATATGAAAGAGACTAATCTGGAAGTAGTCAATTAGGAATGCCAAAGCAGGGCAAGCAGGCTTCAATTATATGCAATGTTTTTCGCAACTTAAGATTTTGCTATTGGCAAGCAATAAAACACATACACAAATCGTACTATATTATATTGTAGTTTTTTCTTTGTGGTTGACTAACAATCAATCATATGGGAAATCAACCCTTCAAATTTTATATTCTTTCTTTGGTTGAGCTCTCTTTGGCTTCCTTTGAAACAAAGGCATTTTAGTATTTAACAAAATCCAGATAAGCATGTTAAGAAGGCACAATATTGCTCAAGGCACTCTATTCATTCAATTTATTTTTCAACTGCATTTGACAATGGTACAAGATGTGGGTCAATTATTTGTTATTGAAGCATCATCTTGGACATATATGGCCAAGACTAAAAGTTCATGATAGGAAATGAACAAACTGCTATACATGATGGAGATTCCAACCAATCTTTGGAATAATATGTAGCATAGCTAAGAGAAACCATTCAAGGCTTTGCATAAATAGTTACAAAGTAGTAACTTATCACGATAAAAGCACCACAATATACAACAAAAAAATTACATCACCACAAAGTTGAATGCAACCAATTCAAAGAGGGGAAGGCTAAGGTTGTTTAAGCCAAATGGAGAATATCAAAGAAGTTAATCTATTTTAATCTATGTCCTCAAAATTTAAAGAACAACAAATAGTCTTAGAAGTCGAGGCCAAGGTCGATTTGCAAACTTATCACAAAATATGAATGCCAATGCAATACTTAGGACTAAAGAAAGTAGAAAGTGGTCATCAAACAATATTTTAGAGTTGGAATCACCAAGCAATGAATAAATCCTAAAAGATTGCTACATGGAGCAATACAAAAATAAATAGTCCCAAATCAAAAATATCAGAAAAGATTTTGAACTACACACATGCAGAAGCTTTCTTCCTCTTAGCAAGCTCCTCCTTGAAACTCCTTATAGACTCTCCTTTCTAATTACTCATGACAATCTCCACCTTTCCCTAATTTCATGTCAATCTCTCCCTCATTGTTTCTCTTTAAGCTATCACTTTGTTTTTTCTTTAGCACCCAATTGACCACAACTCCCCACCTTACCCAATAAGGACACAAAAAGAATTCAAGTAGAGGAGGATTGGTCTCTTACCATATAACTTAAAAGTAACTTTTTTTTATTTAGCATTACATTGTTATTTTAATATAAAGTTCATATATTGAGTTTAGACCTCAACCCCAAAAAACCTCCAATTCCAATAAAACAATAGACTTGGATTTGTCTTATTGAAAACTTTCCAAATCTACATTTTTAATATCTAAATCATTCATTATTGACATAAAAATATCACACTCTTGTCACCAACGAAATGCCTGCTTAAACCTAAACAATTAATCTCATATAACATACAAAATCATAGTTAATCATAGTATTTCATAAAAATACATTGGACAAAAACATTTTTATCAAGAATATTTTGCACTTAAAAAAGATAATATATTAGCCAAGTATGAAATTAGGCATAAAGATGTTCATTGAAGAGAGTACATTCTAAAACATTACAAAACAAATCGATCTAAGGTAAAGACTATACATACCAGTACAAATAGTTAATCAACCCTAGAAGACCATCTTGATGGATTTTCTTGTAGGCTTATCGATGATAAGATGATTTCATAATTTCTTATTGTGAAAAATAAAGCCATTCTAAGATGATAAGTGTAAATAAGATATCAACGGTTAAAAGTAACACATTTTTCTTAATGAAGGAATGAATACATCTTGAGTTACCAACAAACACTATGTGGAATTGAAATACTCATTTTATAAGCAAGATAACTACGAAAAGGTCATTAACATAGTAAATATAATCCAATGAAAGGATATAACTCTCACCACTCAAAGACATAAGATCATAATCTATTGTGTGCCCAATTTTAATTAAATCAAACAATCCACAGTTCAATTATTTAGAGCTCATTCAAGGTGGCGTGTCCAATATGTGTACCATAGAGCCCATTCAACTTGGATTTTCAAATAACCCCAACCAATAGAGTCAAAGTATTAATATAATAGAAGGTATAAAAGATTATCAAGAATATTTGAATAGTTCAAACCATTTCAAGATGTAGTTGAAGCTCTTCCATGATAAGTAACAATAAGATTTGTTATGCACAAAATCAATACATCCACAAATCAATTGTTTGGAGCCCATTTAATTTGTATCTAGTATATCTACCAAAAAAACCACTCAACTTTGATTTCTTAATAAACCCATCCAATAAAGGCAAATAAAAGGTATAAAAGATTATCAAGAATATTTAAAAAATTCAAATTGTTATCAAGATGTGGTTGAAGCTTTTACCATAGTACAAAAAGAGATATGATATGTATCATCAATAAGAGAATTTTAGGAGATTTAGCTTGGTTTTATATAATAAAAGAATAACTAAGGGGCTAAGAAAGTTGAAACCAATTTGATATATATATTTATGTCTCCTAAAGAAAATCAATGATGATTTATTGGCTAAACCAGTTGCCACAAAGAGAAATCAATACTGATAAGTCTAGGGAACTTAAAATACTTGAGTATTTCATAATTGATAAGGAATTTCATGAAGTATTATCCCTTATGTATGACCTTGTTGTGGGAACAAAAATTCTACTATCAAATTATATGATTTTTTTAGAATTATTGAAACTCCCCTAGATGTGTGACATAAGTCCCAGTTTACATCATTTGAAATGCACAAAAGCTATAAGCTACTAATTAAGAATAATTTGGAACAAGAAAATATGGGTTTTGTTATCTCATGTTCTCTATTTGAAAATAACCAAAAGATCTCCAACAAATCCATTTCTACTTAAAAAATATTCAAAGTGACTTAAATCCTTGAAAAAAAAGGTCAAATGATCAAGATAACAACAAAAAAAGTAGACTAGACTGTCTTGACATGTGTCAACAACATTGACGTATGTTTAAATGACCCTGAAGAAATGTTCTACAAGACACAAGAGGTATTAACACATGAGGAAGGGATACGATCAAACCTTGAGAGAGTATAGCACCCAATGAAGATTTCCAAAAACCTGAGATAGTGAGCTCAAGAACAGAGCCACTTAAGATGATGAGCTTCAAAGTTTAAGGCACATGAAGTAACAACAATAAAGTTCAACCAATGGTTCTCAAAGATTTTCTCAAGAATTGCACCCTAAGATTGGAGATTTCACAAGAAGAGCGAAGAAGTTGGGCAATTTGACATGAGAAGCAAAACTACAAAACTTAAATAGAGATGATACAAAACCTCTAAGAGAAAGCCTTCAAGAAATCTAACAAAGATTTGACGACTAGGTCTTGAGGTATTTCTACAATCCAAGCACCAATCTAGAAAAAAGTAGACTCAAGATATTTTATAAGATGTTTTCCAAATTAATGATAAGAGCAATAACCAAATAAGAATGAGTAACACTATTTTTAAACCAAGTAGAAGCATCGAATCAATTATAGGATATGATAAGAGTTTTAAATAAATTACACACCATTTTTATTTGAAGTTTTTCCTTCTACAACTAATAAGAGTTGTACTATAAAATATACTAGGTAGTATTCTATGGAATCATTAGTGATTTTCATATGCTTGTATTTTAAATTCGAGCAATAGAAGTAAAGAAGCATAACCTTAAACTAGTAATCTTTGTCTATTCTCATTCTCTATTTCTCTCTCCCCTACCCACCTCTCTTGCATGATTACTCTTGATTTATTTAAGGAAAATCATATAATTTCACCATATAGTGACTAAATTCAATAACGAGCCTGGGTTGTGGATTGATCAAGTAGATTAATTTAGCTATTGTAAGTGCCATCATTGCAAATAATTGGACTAGAATGGTCATCAAATCTTGTTGTGTGATATAATAAAAATTGTTGGAAGAAAAGGTTTATATAGTTTTCGTTTACATTAAACCAAAAGATAACCATTGACATTATATTCATCTTAGTCACAACAATTAGACAAGTCTCAAATCTTTCTAAGCAAAAAAGAAAAACAAACTTCATTCCACAAGTTGCAGGTAGAAGTACAAGCTAATATAAGAAGCCTTTCCTTTTCAAAAAAGTTTCAAGAAATCTTATAAAAAGAGAACTCACATCTCCATTCCTATACAAGCAACCCATACTCATAATTGTGAAGTATCTTGATGATTTATAAATTCACCCTTAGTAGCTAATGGTATAATGAGGAAAATGTAACTCAAGTCAAAATACAATTTGATTAATGCAGCCATGTTGTAAATATTTCCTTGCAAAGGCACATCCTCAAAATAGATTATATCAAAATACCAAGTTAAGGATGATAACATGACATAGTTTTTGAGTAAACAAAATATATTCACCAGCTTCCTTATCTACTACGCAACTTCTCTTCAAAGGTTGCACAGTAAGGTGCTTCACTTTTAACATATTTGTTTTTTGAAAACAACCATGAATAGAACAATAACTGCAATGATGGCCTTGATTCAACCAAAAACAATTTTTGCTTAAAAAGACATGCCGAAATTCATCATTTCAAGGGTGAAAAAAATTAGATAAAGCACAAAAGAGAACAACAACATATGTCATATCTATTACACAGATCACAAATAACACAAAAAGATTCAAGAATTGCTAGTATTATTTCAGAAAAGAACGAGAAAAGCTGCATGAAGTCTTTAGGAATGCTAAAAGATTTTCAAATGAATCTCATTGAAGGCCAAAATGAACAGAAATTTCTCCAACTTCATCAAAAAGCTTCTGAGTTGAATTTCTGACTAGCTCCTAAAAGTATGACAAACTAATTGTTATTTCTTTCCTTTTTTTACCTCCGAAGAGGACCCCAAAAATGTTTTGAAAGCCAAGTAGATTACAATAGCATGCATAAAAGTTTTTCCAAAATAAAGATTTCAATATTCCAACAAAAAAAAGAAATAATAAAAAGGAAAGATCATTTCCCTAGCAAAAGTAGAGTAACAATACATCTGAAAATTCTTGGAGGGAGGATAGAAAACTGGTTCATCATAGACTGCTCTTGCAACTTCTTGAGCATTCTTGACTTCTTGTTGTAGCTAAAAGAGAACCACGAAGTACAAGGTAGTGAATAATAGCACATTGAAAACAATTCAAAAAACATTAGTTGAGTTCAATTATCTTACACAACATACTGTTAAGAAAATTTTTTTTAAAATTTTCCATTGAAAAAAATTGAATGAAATGTCACAATTAATATCACAAAAATATTATTCTCTTATAAGAAAATAACCTCAACAACAAAATAAACAATCCAAATGAAATTATCATCATTATGCAATGCACAATTCTCTTGAAATGTATTTAAAATCCAAAAGCTTCAACTGCGTAGCAACCAGCACCATCTAATCATAAACTTGTTCGTAAGTTGTACTACAAGTTGGTAGTGCACCATTTTAAAGTTGAAAGAGAAATTGCAATATTATTTAAAAACACAGATATGTGGTTGAGGATTAAAAGGAAGGAAATGATAAGGAGAGATACATCTAGACATATATAGAGGGATTTAAGAATAAAACATGATGTTAAGCAAGTCCTACCCATAAGCGATTTATATGTTTTCTGCTTGTTGTTGCCAACCATTGCTTCACTTGTCCATTGTAACCATCGGAGTAAGCTAAAGATGTCTGATACTTTTACCAAGTTCTTACCATGCTTTATTTTCTTTCCTAGTGTAGTAGATGCTCTAAATTATTTAACATGCTTTACTAAACATCTTCCTAGTTGATTTACTTAATGTCAATTGTTTGATAGTTTAAGATCACATTTTGATGTTTTATGACAGTGTTCTTATCTATATGTATGGTTTCTGTAATCAATTCGTATTTGCACATAATAATTTTTATTTTTTATGTAATAAGTACAAGTGAAAGTATCATTATCAATGCTATTTATGTTTTATCAAAGATTACTAGTGACTGCAAGACAAATTATGCTTAGTAAAAATCATATAGATCTAACATCACTACATTTGTGGTAATAACCTATCACAAACATTAATATTCAAATTTTAAATAATTAAAAAGTATTCCGAACTTCAAAAAAGGATTCTTAATTAAGTTATTAGATCTATAATCCTAAAACATATTAGACTAAATTGTTCCTTAAAAATAAGAAAAACATATAAAATAAAAAGGGACTTGATTGAATAGGACTATCACTAATATGTTAGATACTTTTGTTAATTAAGTAGTTTGCCTAGCACTCATGGTACAAACTAGAGTCCAAGCATAAAGCCAAGCATAAACTAATAAAAAATTGAAGATATTGATTATACAATGCATCTAATACATCAAACAGAACTACAGCAAAAGAACATACATCTTCACACTTTTCCGTAAAGCAAGCATTCATTTTAGTTACCAAAGTAACAACATTGTCCAAGTTCGTTTGTATTGAAGTCTTCTGCATTTCTAAAGATTCAATCTGCATAGAAAAAACACTTTGATACAATAATAATAAAAAAACTATGTTCAATGGAACATTTTGTTTGGTAAAAACCTGCTCCTCGAGCTGTTTGATGACAAATATTGCTCTAGTTTCTCGTTAAGTTAGATTGCAATGATCTAGAGGCAAAATTCCTTTAAATGACATATTGACAAAGCAGTAATTTTGTTTGTAGGAATTGATTCTGATTCTATATAGAAATTTGATGTTCACATCCTTAAAAATCATCTAAAAATAGACACCTTCTACTTATTCACAATAGCAAATAAGAAACAGCTTACAAGGGAGGCAATATAAAGACAAACACCTTGCTATCACTACTTAAGGAAAGGTCACACAAAATGGGTGGCTTTACTGTAGATTGCTCCTCTTCCAATAAAGTAATAAAATACCATTATTTGTAAAACTTCTATACATCTTAAAGAGAGAAAGGAGAGTTAGGGTGTTTTTGTGGGTAAGACAAAATACATAGTGAATTTAGGCTATCACTATTTTGATGAGTTTTCTTTTGATAGGTAACATTTAGCAAAGCATGCTCATCAAGAAGAAAAAGTCCTCGAGCTTATCAGTGCCATTAATAATCTCAGGTAAACAGCTTCCCAAATGTTGCTATCACCATTAAATGCACAAATTTCCTACATAGGATACCTGAATGGAAGTGGAATGCAAATTCTGGCTTCTCTTTGATTGGCTCCACACTGTTACCTTACTCATTTAACTTAGAAGGTAACTATAGTAAGGACACATTTTAGAAAGCTTGTCAAAAAGGTATTGGGTTTGTTTGTTGTGGTTATTGCCATTTAAAAAAGGAACAAAAAAGTGTCTTTTAAATGAAATTTTAATTTTGTTTGATGAAATGTGGGTGAAAAACTATTCTTCAAATAGGTTTGAATATGTTATGTGTGAAGATTAGACCTTTTTCCATAGCATTTTTGAATGACATGGGAGAAAAACAAGACAAATATTTTCGTTTCCATACTACAAAAAAAGATAACATGGGCCCAAACACCAACTTTCAAAAATATTTTGTAACATGCATTGGGATTTGAGAATATTTTTTTACCCAGCTTCACAAAGCATAAGCTAACAAATCCATAGTTCTATGAACAAAAATGTTCTCCAAAAACATCAAAAATGATATTATACTAAAACCATCTATTATGTTTAAAATGCTTATAGCTTGATGAATAACAAGCATAACTAATAAATTGTCTTGTGAGAAAAAAAAAACATACTATTTAAGATTTAAGGTATGCTTATATGATTACTATAAGATTGTAATATTATATGGTCACAATGCAAGATAGTTAAGTTTATTATAAATATAATAAATACAATGAAGAATGTGTGACTACACTTTTAAATATATGTACAGATAAATACATTTAAGAGAAGGTTGGCTGGTGTTTTAGTAATTGAGAATAAGCCTAGAGAAAATAGGTTTTGATGGTTTGGAAATATTTATCCTTTTAGAAGATGTGCTGTGTAAAGTTTTTCATATGAATAGAAAAATAAACAAACCAAACAAGACAAGAAAAAGATAATTTGAAAAGAGAAGTGGTGGGCTAAAAAATTTCGTTAAGGACTTGCAACTTAAAACCAAATGTTTTTGTGCATATTGGTTTACAAGTTTGGCTTAACTAGCTAGAAGATAAGTAGTTTAATTTTTTATTCTTAAACTACACTTTCCTATTAAGATCTACTTAACAATTATATAAACATCTCAAACTTATATTAGATTTGAATCATATTTAATAGGAAAAAAAGAGTCAAGAAACTAGTTATTACATTTAAAAATTTTATGAGCTTAGTGGCTAATTTTGAAACCTAAAAAACTTGATAATTTGGCCAAATCTCTAAAGCCTACATGAAATTTGTCATTTAAAGAAATGACGTTTTTTAAGCATCAAGAAATCATGATTGAGTTCGATAAGATGAAACTATATATTTCTTTTCACTTTTAAAAAGATGTTGTACATAGTTCTTCACTAAGTCAATTATAATTTTTGACTATTATCCTTCTTTAGAATTGAAATTAGAAAAAGAAAGGAATGAGAATAGAACTCTATGTAGTTGAAGGAATTTGCATTGTTAGTGCATTGACGTGCTTAATGATTTGGGCTTCTATATAATCCAAGAGTTCCCTCAGTAATAGTGTATTTAAAGCAAAGTCAAATAAATAAAGGCTAAATAGGAATGCCCTTACAAAAAAAGATGCCACTAAAGTTTGTTTAATTTTATTTACTTTAATCAATATTAAAAATACTTAAATATAGAAAAAAAACATTGTTGGTCTTATGATAATCAGTATTTTTTAGAAATTAGTCATTTTATATGAGATTAAAGTGTTAGTCTATATATTCTAATCAAATAAATGGAATTACTTTTTTAAACCCTTGAAATATATGGGCACCTTAAAAGAGAATTTAAATAAATTTGCATCTCTAAACAATCCAACAAGCACATGCTCCTCCCTATCAATAAAGTAAAAAATTTTCTCAATGACAACAAGTACAACTCCAAATCGACTTGACCATGAAAGCTTATAAACCACCTTACTCCAACATGGAAGAAATCGACAAAGAAATAGTCAGTATCTATAGCATCCAACCCTTTACGAAAGGAAAAGGGAAAGTTACCCATGTATTAATTAATCAACAAGTCTTACTAATGAAATTGCGACGATTAGAAACCTAAAGAATGCAAAAATCAACTATGGAAGAGTAACAAAAAACAAAATGACTATAACTGTGTTTAGTATCACAATTATGAGGAAGACTACATTACTTCTTTTGATGAAATTTTTCAAAATTGTTTTAATATGCATGGCAATTGAGACCAATGATAGGGAGTGATCATTAGATTTAAAAGTGCAATCAGTAATGCAAGGAAAAACTCCTAATAGACTTCTAAATGGAGGAATATAATGATCAATAGCCACACAAAAGAAATTTTTAGTCTATAAATATAAATCTTAAGTGAGCAAAACCCTTATAGAGACCAAACTTGTCAATACCTCGACACTAAGGCAAGTTCATAAAATGATGGAATTTGACTCATGCTTTCAGCAATGCTTAAAGTTGAATAAAGAAAAAAGTAATGGATCAATTAGGTAATAACTAGATGTTTAGGTCGAAAAGAGACAGGGACTAAACCTGATTAAATCAAAATATAAATCACTTGTGATAGAGAAGGTAGTCAATGGCTTGATTGGTAGATGGATTTCGATGAAGGTATTTTTAATGGAGAAATGGTGATCGCATGGAACATTAGCTTGCAATGCTCAAAGATAAACACAATCATTACGAGGAAGGCCCAAAAGAACTCCATTTGTTGTTATAAGAGTTACAACAACCAATTCATAGTGAAGGGTTGAAACAAAACCAATTGCTTCATAATTAGGGTTGACGAAGTCTTGGTTTAAGAAAAGGGCGTATTCTTCTAATGTCCTTCAATCCTTCTATTATTTTTATAGATAATGCTAGAGAGATATTCAAGTAGTTTTTTAGAATTTCTTTGATGCTATCCAAAACTTAACGAAGATTTAACTACACTTAAGGCAAAGAAAAATTTGTCAAACAGGACTTAAGAATTAATCAAAAAAGATAATAAAGGAAGGATTTTAAAAAAAATCTTAGAATAAGGAAAAAACTATCCCACAAGTCAACAAAGGTAAAACGCATTATCTAAGTAGAAGCATATGGTTCAGGAGTCCTAAACTGTTACAATGGATTAATTAATGGTGTTAAATGAGTTAAGGGTCTCTAATTAATTCGAAGTCCAACTCAATTAATGTCTATTTTAAATAAATTTAAATTAATAATGACTTGGATAAACTCTCATAAGATTATTAGTACTAGTTAAGACCACTTAAGTTTATTTAGATCTTAATTGACAATTAAAATGCTAAAAATATAAAATAAAGATCACAAATGGCTACAGCATGATTAGTTGTTTCTAAACATTGACATTTTTAAATTGAATTGGATGGATAATTTGGCTATTCTAATCTAATAAATAGTATAGCCTCCCTTAAATTATATAAGATTTCTAAAATGTCCATTAAACAAATTCTTGTACCTCAATAAACACGCCTTAGGCTACGGTCTCAAGTTCACATGAAAATGAGAGAAACATTATCGAGAAAAGATCAAAAGGGCGGCTCCTATTGTTGAGAAGGATAATTAGAAAAATACAAGATTTGATTTAATGACCTAGAAAACTCTTGAGAGTGTATCCTCTAATGATCTTTATTTTCTTTATAATTAAGAAGCAATTGGCAAAAGGGGACCCTTTTTTTGTTTGATGTTGGCTTCATAATAATTAGACATAGATAATGACTTGTTATGTTTTGATTTCAATAAAAAAATTCATAATGTAAACTAAACCAATCAATATAAGTGTTGACATAAAGCATATACATTAGAAACTAATAATGTGGAAATTAGAACCAATATGTGTAGTAGAACATTACTAAAGAATAAAGCTACATGACATGCAAGCAGCAAAGTTGAGATGATATTGCCAAGATCTAATAGGAAAATAAAATATCAAAAGGGCATTTGGTTAAACTGCAATGGAATACACCATAATATTATTTAAATATATTAGGTGCATTACTTGATTACATCTTTAAATAATATTATTTAAAATTGTAATTTTATTTCACAAATATAAGTGACATTGAAATGACAAACAACTTGATATTAATAATAAGAATACTAGATAATTTAGATAATATTCAACTAAACAATAAAAAATATTGATAAAGTTTAGGTAATATTAACATTTATATAACACTATGATTTAAATGTTAATACTATCTAAACAATACTTAAACTAATGTCTCTTAAACTTAATGTGTGTTTTCTAGTCATACTGTTACAAGATATGGAACCTCATGCCAAATTAAAAGTGACCTAAGATAAACTCAGCACACACTATGCTTATCAAGTACATTACAATAAAGAATAAAATTAGCTGCAATGGATGAGTTATTTCCAATAAACATATCATAATTTACATGGAAGCCCAAATTGATATCCAAAGAAATCCCTCTTCTATTCTTGTGTTCTTATATGACAACTGCAAGGCATATCGTTTTCTTACAAAGAAGGGAAAATGTAAGGATGTCAAAGAATTAATAGAATTTGTCCATAATATTAGAAATATTACAATCTAGAGTAAATAAATCATAAAGAAGACAAAATAAATGAAGGCTAACATAATTGTAATGGATGCATCAACAAGTATTACCTCATCAATCATTTTGTTTTGAGAAGGCCCAGGACACCAGGTCACCCACCTCTTTGCCTATAATAAAAAAGCATTAATTAATAATAGCAATAATAATAATAATAATAATAATAATAATAATATATCTTTAAGATAAAATATAATAATGCAAAACAAATAAGAGGAAATAAAAAAATGTCAAAATATAAAGCCAAGTTCTTATAGGTGCATGATAACCTGAGAAATTGTAAACAACAAACCAAAATATTGCATGATTAGAGGATTAAATAGAAAGATAAATAAATAAATTAAAATTAAAATTTATATACATAACCAACAATACAACAATCACTTACATTGCAAAGAACTCAAACAATTGCAAGGAAAAAATAATGACCCTTCACAATTGTTTAAGATAAAAGATGATAACTATTTAATATTCTCATAACTAAAGAGTGGGATTGATGAGGAGGAATACAAGCCAAAAAAAGCTAATAAAGGCCATAAATAGTTTCAAAACTATTAAAGATGGACTCAAGAATTCCTAAGATGCTAGATGAACAAAGCCAACAGCAAAATGATTAAGGTTCATTTTGGAAAAACTTTTCTTCTACTTTACTTTCTAAAATTCTATACTAACAAATATTCTATTAACTCCATGGTAAAAAATGGTTTTATAATCATAAAAAATTTTGATGTAATTTGTTTTGAAGAAAATAAAAACTATGCTCACATTTGAATCTTAGACCTCCAATTGGGGAAAAAGGTCAATTCCAAATGAACTGCATCTCATTGGAAATTTGCCAACCTTTTTAAGAGGCAATAACATCAAACATTTTGGACCAAGAAATTAAACATAGCATAGTTCTAGCAAATGAAGTACAAGCCACTTCTTTGCTTGACTTCATAAAATTCTTCTTTGCAAGTCATGTCAGGAATCCATAAGAAAGCTAGTCTCGTGTCTGAAAGGCCAATCTTTTGATGACTATCACCACGAAGAACCACAAAACATTTCATGTTCCACATATGGTAAGGCTACTTCACGATCCTTCCAATACAACTCCTAATATAGTAGATTAAAGACAAACCAATGCCATCTCATTTAGTCTCAAAGATATTGTTGACAAGTTAATTTAATCATGCGATGTTCCATATACCATAAAGAATAAAATACAAGTATTAATAAGGTTTAGAGAAGTAAACATAAAACATAAATTCCAGGAATATTCATAAAGGCAATCAATAATCCATAATAATAACCTAATAAAAACCATTATCTATAATAAAAAACATATAATACACTATGACTTCCTTTAGCCATGATAGGACACCAGAAGACCAATTAACGATCAGGGAAAATTCGATGCTCCAGTCCAAAAGGTTTTTGTAGGCTAACCATAAGCAAGTTACAAATAAAAGGTAATTAGCAACTAGCAACAAAAAGTTAGTCTAACCATCACATAAATAGTGATTAAAAAGAATTAGATTGCCAATCAACAAAAGGAAAAAAGCACAAACCTTGAATAAATAACTTTTTTCATCCCTTTCAAGACATAATATCAGTGAGCTGAGATTCTCAATCTACCATTCTTGTTCAAATAACCATATCTCTCGACAAGGTTTTTCTTTCTTTTCCTCTAAATCCAAAGCAATATGCTCCATCTCAAGTTCACTCTATAACACAAAAATTGAGTGCAATCACGAAGAACGGTGTCTCGGAAAATTAAATGTAAAGTTAAAAAACTAACTGTAGAGCCTTACACAAGACCTATAATAAATTATTGCACAGATAAAGAACTTCTTCTTCAAGATTCAGAGTGATGGCTCTATAACATATATGCATAAAAAGATTACTCTTTTGGTGGTTGGGTAAAAAAAAGTGGATAGAGGTCTTTGGAGTAAAAAAGAAGCACGAGCAACTTAACCCAAAGCTCCTCTATTTCCCTTTTTCACTGCTTCAAGAGCACAACATCAATGACAATCCTTTTGTTCAAGGAAATAATAGTTTCAAAAGTTAAAATGATCTGAAAATATTTAAAAGTAGTGAATTAAAGAAAATAAAAAGAAATAAACAATTATAGTATACTTAATTGATAGTTGTTTTATAGGACAAATAACTTGTAGATGAAGCACACCTCATTCATACAGGCACATTTTTTTACTTGAAGAGCCCTTCTTACAAACAAGAGACTGCTTTTTGTCTCAACTACGTGGATTTGCCACAAACAAAAATTTGATAACTAACCTAAATTGATAAGTTAATATTTGATAAATATTTCATCTAAAGTTCTAAAATATCTCCTGGAAATAGCATTTCATTTGACAAAAAGCGAACAGATAAATGATATGTCATCGCTGCAAAATTATTTTTCAAGTTCTTTTTATTAAATTTAGGCAAAGAACAATACGCCCCACCATTACTCTAGAAGTCTCTATGTAGCTGGTTAGATTTGAAAGAATAGCATGGTTGCAATAGGTCATTGTAAAGCATACCATAGTAACTATTCAGGGGATTAAAAATGCGACATAAAATATGAAATACCTAAAAGTGATATACATCAAATTGTATAGGTTGCTAAGTGATCTGTTTGTTAATAGTAGGAGTTTGTTAATAGTAGGAAGGATTGTGGCCTTTCTAAAACCTAATGGAAAAGGGCTTCAGGTCAACATTACTCTTAAGAAACAAAAGTAATTGGATATTTACAAGTTCTATACAACACATAAAATCCATCATAGCAAAGTTTGTTGTTGTTTTATCAACTACTTTAAACAAAAATAAAAATTATGTCTACATAGTTTGTTTAAATACTTTTTCTATTCCTAAATAACCTTTACAAATATTCATAAATACACTTATTATCAATATAATTGTGCAAGTATTTTCATAAAGAAAAAGATAATTTATGAACAAAAAAATTAAAAACTATCCTTTGTATTGATGAACCATATGCTTTTTTACTATTTTGAAAACACAAATTTGTTCACACATAAGACTAAATTAAACGAATCCCTTGGCCACTTTGATAGAACAACTTTGTGACTTCGACAATGCAACTTTGACGACATTAGAACGTTGAGTAATGTTCTGGATTGCAAAATCTTGTGTTATGACAAGTATTTCCCCCCTCTTTTAGTGCTAGTCTTTCATTAATATGCTCTTAGGCCTCTTGGCCTTGAGAAGGTACTCCCATGATGAATCAAGGAGGGTTGCCTTCTCCAAATTGCCCTTCAACGAAGGTGCTAGAGGAGGCAAAGACTGCTTCTTTGATCAAAATAAAACCAGTAGCTTCGTATAAAGAGGAACCTGAAGTTGTGTTTGAAGAAGATGAGATAAAGAAGAAAGTTGCTCCTTTCAATTCACATCAATTGGGACATTCTCCCATGCTCGCACAAGGATATAAATAGTATGATTGGAATTCAAGAAAATTAAGTTTAATGCACTGTTCTTAATGGGTTCCCAGATCACCAACACATTTTTATTTGATTCTCATTGGAAAAGGATTAGTTTCAGTACTAACAGCATAGAATGCAAACTATTGTTGAGCTCGTAATATGAGTCTTTGAATGGCATTCAGATTTTCTAGTTAATTCCAAACACTTGTGAGCTCTGGTTTGGATCTCTTTAAAGTATTTTCCTAGCGTCAGCTTGACTAATTAAATTCCTATATCGTCTCAAAAATATATCTAATGTAAGCAATGCAAATACAGAATTCAATCATATATTAAATTGTGAGCATCTCAAAAAAAGTGCCAAAAACACAAGCATCTTAATTTATATTTGAGTATATAGTTGCGAAAGTATCATTATGACGAATCTATTGATACGTGGTTTGTAGTTTTAAGAGGTGAATTGTATTTTCTGTGAATTTACAAAGAAAATATTAATAAAAAGAAGTCATTTTAGTCCTCTTAAGTTCTTCAATGCCAAAGACTTAGTGCATAAGTTTTGGAAAACTTTGGGAGAGATGAAAGAGAGCGAAAGCATGAAGAGAGAAAAAGAAGATTTGAAGAGAAAGAAAGAAAATAATATTGTCATTTGAAAAAATAAATTGAAAAATTAAAATGAAGACTATAGGAAAGAAAGTGATTTTCAATTTTGTTTTGTTGATATAACATAGAAAGATAAAGATATGGCCCACACTCTTTCTTAAAGCATGTATTAATTAATTTGAATATCAAGAAAGGGATGCATATGAGTTCCTTGTCACCCAATTTAATTAATGAATGTTTTAAGAAAAGAGTGTGGGCTAGCTTTCTATGTTATATCTGCAAAACAAAATTGCAAATCACTTTCTTTCCTGTAGTCTTCCTTTTTCTTTTTACAATCTTTTTTTTTTAATTAGCAATATTGTTTTCTTTCCTTCTTCCTCTTCAACTCTTCTCTTTCTCTCTTTGTGCTTTCACTCTCTTTATTCTCTCCCAAGGTTTTCAAAACATATGCACTAAGTCTTTTGCATGGGAGAAGCAAAGGGGACTAAATGATTTCTTTTTATTAAAATTTTCTTTGTAAATTCACAGAAAATTAAATTCACGTCATAAAACTACAAACCACATATTGATAGATTCCTCATAACAATACCATCACAACTGCATACTGCAATATAAAGTTGGACATAGGATTTTTGGCACTTTTTTGAGATGCTCACAATTAAATATATGTTCGAAATCTGGATTTGCATTGCTTACATTTGATATATTTTTGAAAGGATAAAGGGGTTTAGTTAGACAAGCTGCCACTAGGAAAATACTTGAAAGAGATCCAACCCAGAGCTCACAAGTGTTTGGAATGAAGTTAAAAATCTCAATGCCATTTAAAGAATCATATTTGGAGCTATACAATAGTTTTCATTCTATGCAGTTAGTAGTGAAACTAATCCTCTTCCAATGAGAATCGAATAAGATTGTGTTGGTGATCTGGAAACCCCATTGGGAATAATGCAGAAAACTTAACTTTCTTGAATTCCAATAATATTGTTTATATTCTTAGGCGACCATGGGAGAATGTCCAAATTAATGTGAATTTGAAAGGAACAACTTTCTTCTTTATCTCATCTCCTTCAAACACCACTTCAAGTTTCCTCATTTAAGCCAAAGTGGCCTATGAGCATATTATGGAAAAACTAGCTCTAAAAGAGGGTGGAAATAGTTGCCATAATACATGTTTTTGCAATCCAAAGCACTACTCAATGTTTCGATGTTGTCGAAGTTGCATTGTCAAAGTCACAAAGTTGTTCTGTCAAAGTTGCCAAGGGATTCATTTAATTTAGTCTTATGTGTGAACAAATTGGTGTTTTCAAAATAGTCAAAAAGCATATGGTTCATCAATATATAGAGTAATTTTTAATTTTTTTGTCCTTAAATTATCTTTTACTTTATGAATATAATTGCACAATTATGTAGACAATAGAGGTTTTTATAACTATTTGTAAAGTTTAGTTTAGGAATAGAAAAAAGTGTTTGCACAAACTAAGTAGAGGGACATAGATGCTATTCTTTTTAAAATAGTTGTTAAAAAAAAAACAAACCTTGCTATCATGGATTTTGTGGGTTGTACAGAACTTTTAAATATTAAATTACTTCTGTTTCTTAGGAGTAATATTGACTTGAAGCCCTTTTCTTTTAGGTTTTAGATGAAGATAGCTATGCTTCCAGCTACTAATAAACAAATCACTTAGCAACTGACATAGTTTGACATATATCACTTTGAGGTTTTTCATATTTTATCTTGCATTCTTAATACCTCAAACAGTTACTATGGTATGCTTTATAATGACCTACTACAACCATGCTATTCTTTCAAATCTGATCAGTTACACAGGAACTTCCAAATGTAAGTGGTAGGGCATATTGTGTTAGGCTTCAATTTATTGAAAAGTACTTCATAAATAATTTTGTAGCGATGGCATCATTTTTCTGTGGGCTTGTCCTCATGTTAATGTTATGCTATTTCCAAGAGATCTTTTAGTTGTTTACATGAAATATTTGTCAAATGCTAACTGATTAATTTAGGTTATTTATGATAATTTTGTTTTTGGCAGTTCCAAGAAAATGAGACAAAAAGCAATATCTTGGTTGCATGCAAGGCTCTTCAAGCAAAAAATTGTGCCTATGTGAATGAGGTTTACTTCATCTACAAGTTATTTGTCCTATAAAACAACTTTCAGTTAAACAGACTGTAATTATTTTGTTTATTTCTTTTTTTCTTTAATTGATACTTTTAGATATTTGCATATCATTTTAACTTTTGAAACTGTTGTTTCTTATGACTAATGCTGCACTCTTAAAGTAGCACAAGAGGGAAATAAAGGAGCATTGGGCAAAGTTGCTAGTTCTTCCTTTTTACTCTAAAGACTTCTGTCCTCTTTTTTTACATAGCCACCAAAACAGTAATCTTTTTATGCATTTATGTCGTAGAGCTATCACTCTTAGCATCTTGAAGAAGAAATTCTTAATCTACTTAATAATTTATTATAGGTCTAGTGTCTGGCTCTATAGTTATTTTTTTATTTGACATTTAAATTATTGAGACACTGTTCTTCCTGATTGCACTAAATTTTTGTCTTACAGAGTGAGCTTGGGAAGGAGCAAACCACTTTGGAGTTGGAGGAGGAAAAGAAAGCAAAAGCTTGTTGAGAGACAAGGTTAATATAACAAGAAAGGAAGATTGAGAATCTTAGCTCACTGATATTATGTTTTGAAGGGGATGAAAAAAGTTATTCATTTAAGGTTTATGCTTTTTTCCTTTGGTTGATCGAAAATCTAATTCTTTTTTTTAACTGTTTATGTGATGGTTCGACAAACTTTTTTTTTCTAGTTGCTAATTTCCTTTTATTTGAAAAATTGGTTATGGTTAGCCTACAAAAACTTTTTGGGCTAGTGCATCAAATTTTCCCTAGCCATTAATTTTTCTTCTGGTGTCCTATCATGGCTAAATGATGTCATAGTATATTATATGTTTCTGAATATAGATAATGGTTTTTATTAGGTTATTTGCACTGCTTATTGATTGCCTTTCTGAATATTACTAAAATTTATGTTTTAGTTTACTTCTCTAAACCTTATAAATACTTGTATTTTATTCTTTATGTTATATGAAACATCTCATGATTAAATTAACTTGTCATCAACATCTTTGAGACTAAATGGGATGGCATTAGATTGGCTTTAATCTAATAGATTAGGAGTTGTGCTATAAAGATCTTCTAGTAGCCTTGTCACATGTGCAACATGAAATGTTTTATAGCTCTTTGTGGTAATGGTCATAGCACGATTGGTCTTTCAGGTATGAGACTGGCTTTGTTACGGATTCCTGACACGACCGTCAAAGAAGAATATTATGAAGTTAGGCAAAGAAGTGGCTTGTACTTCATTTGTTAGAACT
The DNA here is from genome assembly GCA_023846275.1 of Vanilla planifolia. Taxonomy (NCBI): domain Eukaryota; kingdom Viridiplantae; phylum Streptophyta; class Magnoliopsida; order Asparagales; family Orchidaceae; genus Vanilla; species Vanilla planifolia. Next base: position 504,830 of record JAIUJO010000200.1, on the reverse strand, counting down.
TTGCTATGTTTAATGTATTTATCCAAAATATTTTATATTATTTCCTCTTAAAAAGGTTGGCAAATTTCCAATGAGTTGCAGTTCATTTGGAATTGACCCTATTTTCTTAATAGGAGGTCTAAGATTCAATGTGAGCATAGCCTTTATTTTTCTTCAAAATAAATTACTTAAAAATTTTTTTGATAGCAAAACCATTTTTTACCATAGAGTTGTGGAATATCTGTTTGTGCAGAATTTCAGAAAGTAAAGCAGGAGGAAAGTTTTTCCAAAATGATCCTTAATCATTTTATTTTTGGCTTTGTTTAGTGAGCATCTTAGGATTGCTCGAGTCCAACTTTAATAGTTTTGAAACTTTTTATGGCCCTCATTAGATTTGTTTGGCTTGTATTCCTCCGCATCAATCCAACTCTTTAGTTATAAGAATATTACATAGTTAACATTTTTTATCTAAAATAATTATGAAGTGCCACATTTTTTTCTTTACAATTGTTTGAGTTGTTTGCATTGTAAGTGATTGTTGTATTGTTGGATATGTATATACATTTTAATTTTAATTTATTTATTTATCTTTTTCTTTAATCCTCTGATCATGCAACATTTTAGTTTGTTGTTTACAATTTCAAAGCTTATCATGCACTTATTAGAACTTGTCTTCATATTTTGACATCTTTTATTTCCTCTTATTTATTTGGCATTGTTATATTTTACCTTTTAAGAAATATTATTTTTATTATTATTATTATTTAATGCTTTTTTTGTTACACTCAAGGAGGCAAGTGACCTGTTGTCATGGGCCTTTTCAAAGGAAAATGATTGATGACATAATTCTTGTTGATCATCCATTACAATTATTTTAGCCTTCATTTATGTTGTCTACTATGATTTATTTATTCAAGATTGTAATTTTTCTAATACTATGTATTTGACATCCTTTCATTTCCCTTTCTTTGTAAGAAAAAGATATGCGTTGCATTTGCCATAAAAGAACACGAGAATATAAGAGGGATTTCTTTGGATAACAATTTGTGCATCCATGTTAAGTATGATATGTTTATTGGAAATAACTAATCCATTGCAGCAAATTTGGTTCCTTATTGTCATGTACTTGATGAGCAAAGTGTGTGCTGAGTTTATCTTAGGTCACTTTTAATTTGGCATATGGTGCCATATCATGAAATAGTATAACTGAAAAACACACATTAATTTTAGGAGACATTTTGGTTAAGTGTTACTTACATAGTATTGATATTTAAATCATAGTGTTATATAGATGTTAATGTTACCTAAAATTTATTAATATTTTTTTATTATTTAGCTGAATGTTATCTAAATAATATATTATTCTTATTATTAATATGAATTTGTTCATTATCTAGATGTTATTAATATTTGCTAAATACAATTATAATTTTAAACAATATTATTTAAAGATGTAATAAAGTAATGCACTTAATATATTTAAACAATATTATAGTGTATGCCATTATAGTTTAAGCAAATGCCCTTTTGATATTTTATTTTTCCAATAGATCATGGCAATATCATTTCAACTTTGCTTCTTGCATGTCATGTAGCTTTATTCTTTAGTAATGTTCTATTACACATGTTTGTTCTAATTTCCACTTTATGAGTTACTGATGTATATGCTTTATGTCAACACTTATATTGATTGGTTTAGTTCTCATTATGCATTTATTTAGTGAAATCAATATATAACAAGTTGTTATCCATGTCTAATAACTGTGAAGCAAATATCAAGCCAAAGAAAGCTCCCCTTTTGCCAATTATTTATTATTTATAGAGAAAACAAAGATCATTAGAGGACACACTCTGAAGAGTTTTCTAAGTCTTTAAAGCCATTATTGTATTTTTCTAATTATGCTTCTCATGAATTGGGCCACCCTTTTCATCTTTTCTTGATCATGTTTCTCTTATTTTCTTATGAACCTTAGGCCATAGCCCTGGCTGTGTTTATTGAGGCACTTGTGTTTGTTTAATGGACATTTTAGAAACCTTATATATTTTTAGGGGAGTTATACTATTTATTAGATTTGAATAGCCAAATTATCAATCTAACACAATTTAAACACAACAATCTTTAGAAACAACTAATCATGTTATAAAATTTTAAATAATATTATTTAAAGATGTAATCAAATAATGCACCTAATATATTTAATAATACTATAGTGTATGCCATTATAGTTTAAAAAAATGTTCTCATTATGCATTTATTTAGTAAAATCATTATATAACAAGTCATTATCCATGTCTAATGATTTTGAAGCCAACATCAAGCCAAAGAAAGGTCCACTTTTGCCAATCGCTTCTTATTTATAGAGAAAATAAAGATCATTAGAGGATACACTCTCAAGAGTTTTCTATGTCATTAAAGCCATTCATGTACTTTCTTAGTTATCCTTCTCAAGAATATGGCCACCTTTTCATGTATTCTCGATAATGTTTCTCTTATTTTCATGTGAACCTGAGGTCGTAGCCTTGGGTTTGTTTATTGAGATACTTGCATTTGTTTAATGGCCATTTTAGAAATTTTATATATTTTAACGGAGGCTATACTATTTGTTAGATTAAAATTGACAAATTATCAATCTAATTCAATTTAAATACATTAATCTTTCCAAACAACTAATCATGTTATAGCCATTTGTGATCTTTATTTTATATTTTTAGAATTTTAATTGCCAATTTAAATCTAAATAAAATTAGATGGACTTATTCATTATCAATAATCTTATGAGAATTTATTCAAGTCATTATTAATTGAAATTTATTTAAAATAGACTTTGATTGAGTTGGTCTTGGGATTAATTAGAGACCTTAAATCATTTAACACGATTACTTAGTCCCTTGTAATTGTTTAGGCCACTTGAACTATATGCTTCTACCTAAATAATCTGTTTTTCCATTGTTGACTTGTGGGATGGTTTTTTCCTTATTCTAAGATTTTTTTATAAATAGTTTCTTAATCTGTTGTCTTTTTGGATTAATTCTTTAGTCTAGTTTCACCAATTTTCCATTGCCTCAAGTGTAGTTAAATCTTTCTTATGTTTTCATTGGCAAAAATCAAAGAAATTCTAAAAGACTATCTGAATATCTTTCTAGCATTATCTATAAAAATAATAGAAGGATTAAAGGGCACTAGGAGAATATGCCCTTTTCTTAAACCAAGACTTCTTAAACCCGAACTATGAAGCAATTGATTTTGTTTAAACCCTGCATTTAGGATTGGCTGTTGCAACTCTTATAATAACAAATGGTGTTGTTTTGGGCCATTCTCATAATGATTGTTGATTATTTTTTAACATTGCAACATGATGTTCCAGTCGGTCACCATGTCTCTATTAACAATACCTTTATTGAAATCCATCTACCAATCAAGCTGTTAACTGCCTTCTCTACCACAAGTGATTTGTATTCTGATGCAATCAGAGTTAGTCCCTATCTCTTTTCGGCCTGAACATCTAGTTATTATGTAGTGGATCCTTTAGTTTTTTCTTTATTCATCTTTAAGCATTACTGAAAGCATGACTCTAATTCCATCATTTTATTAGCTTGCCCTAGTGTCAACGTATTGACGACTTTGGTCTCTAGAAAGGTTTTTTTGGATTTAAAGTTTATATTTATAGACTAAAAATTTCTTTTGTGTGGCTATTGATCATTATATTCCTCCATTTAGAAGTCTACTAGGAGTTTTTCCTTGCATTACTGATTCTACTTTCAAATATGATGATCACTCCCTATTATCATTGGTTTCAATTGTCATGCATACTAAAACAATTTTGAAAAATTGCATCAAATGAAGTAATGTTGTCTTCCTCAGAATTATGGTATTAACATGGTTAAAGTCATTTTCTTTTTTGATACTCTACCATAGTTCATTTTTGCATTCTTTAGGTTTCTAATCATCGCAATTTCATTAGTAAGACTTGAATAATTAATACATGGGAAACTTTCCCTTTTCCTTTCGTAAAGGGTTGGATGCTACAGATACTGACTATTTCTTTGTCGATTTCTTCCATGTTGGAGCAAGGTGGTTTATAAGCTTTCATGGTCAAGTCAATTTGGAGTTGTACTTGTCATTGAGAAAATTTTTTACTTTATTGATAGGGAGGAGCATGTGCTTGTTGGATTGTTTAGAGATGCAAATTTATTTAAATTCTCTTTTAAGGTGCCCATATATTTCAATGGTTTACAAAAGTAATTCCATTTATTTGATCAGAATATATAGACTAACCCTTTAATCTCATATAAAATGACTAATTTCTAAAAAATACTGGTTATCATAAGACCACCAATGTTTTTTTCTATATTTCAGTATTTTTAGTATTGATTAAAGTAAATAAAATTAAAAAAACTTTAGTGACATCTTATTTTTTAAGGGCATTCCTATTTAGCCTTTATTTATTTGACTTCGCTTAAAATACACTGTTATTGAGATAACTCTTGGATTTATAGAAGCCTAAATCATTAAGCACCTCTATGCCCTAGCAATGCAAATTCCTTCAACTACAAAGAGTTCTATTCTCATACCTTTCTTTTTCTAATTTTAATTCCAAAGATAGAGAACAGCCAGAAATTATAATTGACTTAGTGAAGAACTATGTCCAACATCTTTCTAAAGGTCAAAAGCAATATATAATTACACCTTATACAACTCAATAATGATTATTTTATGCTGAAGAAACATTCTTTATTTAATGACAAATTGCATCTAAGCCGTTAAGGTTTGGCCAAATTTTCAAGTTTTCTAGGTTTCAAAATTAGCCACTAAGCTCATAAATTTTTTAAATGTTATAACCAGATTCTTGACTCTTTTTTCCCACTAAATATAATTCAAATATTCTCATATAAGTGTGAGATGTTTGTATAATTGTTAAGTAGATCTCAATAGGAAAGTGTAGTTTTAGAATAAAAAATTAGACTAGTTATCATCTTGCTAGTTAAGCCAAACTTGTAAACCAATATGCTCAAAAACATTTTGTTTTTGGTTACAGGTCCTTAATGCAATTTTTTCAACTTACCTCTTCTCTTTTCAAATTATCTTTTTCTCACGTCTTGTTTGGTTTGTTTATTTTTTTATTCCTATAAAAAAAATTTAATAGCACATCTTCTAAAAGGTTAAATATTTCCGAACCATCAAAACCTATTTTCTCTAATCTTATTCTCTTTTACAAAAACACCAGGCAACTTTCTCTTAAATGTACTTATTTGTAATTATATTTCGAAGCGTAGCCACTCGATCCTCATAGTATTTATTCTATTTATGATAAATTTAACTGTCTTGCATTGTAACCATATAACATTACAATCTTATAGCAATCATATAGGCATACGTTTAATCTTAAATAAGACATTTTTTTCTCACCAGAGAATATAATTATTGTGCTAGTTATTCATCCAGCTATAAGTATTTTAAACATAATAGATAGTACTAGTATATTATCTCTGTTGATGATTTTGTAGAGCATTTTGTTCATAAAATTATGGATTTGTTAGCTTATGCTTTGTGAAGCTAGTTAAAAACATGCTCAAATCCCAATGCAAGTTGCAAAATATTTTTGAAACCTAGTGTTAGGGCCAATGTTATCTATTTTCTGTAGTAAAAAAGGACATATTTGTCTCTTTTTTCTCATGTCATCCAAAAATGTTGTGGAATGGTCAAATATTTTCACATAATATATTCAAACCTATTACAAGAATACCTTTTCAACCACATTTCATTAAACAAAATTAAAATTTCATTTAAAAGACACTTTTTTTATTCCTTTCTTAAATGGCAATAACCACAACAAACAAACCTAATACCTTTTTGGCAATCTTTCTAAATTGTGTCCATACTAGAGTTATCTTCTAAGTTAAATGAGGATGCTGACAGTGTGGAGCCAATTAAAAAGAAGTCAGAATTTGCATTCTGTTTCCATTCAGCTATGCTATGTAGTAAATTTATGCATTTAATGGGGATATGCTACCTTTAGGAAGCTGTTTACCTGAAATTGCTTATGGCACTGATAAGGCCAAGGAATTTTTTCTTCTTGATGAGCATGCTTTACTGAATGTTACCTACCGAAAGAAAACTCATCAAAATAGTGATAGCCTAAATTCAGTATGTATTTTGTCTTCCCTTACACAAACACCCTCTCTCTGCTTTCTCTCTTTCAGATGTGTAAAAGTTCTGCAAAAAATGGTTTTTTATTACTTTTTAGGAAGAGAATCAATCTTAAGCAAAGCTGCTCGAATATGGTGACCTTTCCTTAAATAGTGGTAGCAAGGTGTCTGTCTTTCTATTGCCTCACTTGTAAGCTGTTTCTTATGCCCTATTGTGAACAAATAATAAGATATCTCTTTTTTGATTTTTTTAAGGATGTGAACATCAAATTTCTCCAAAAAAATTAATTGGAATCAAAATCATTTCCTAGAAAGAAAATTACTACTTCAACAACAAGTCATTTGAAAGAATTTGTGTCTCTAGATCATTGCAATCTAATAGAATGAGAAACTAGAGTAATTTTGGTCATCAAACAACTCGAGAAGCGGGTTCTTACCAATCAAAATGTTCCATTGAACATAGTTTTTATTATTATTTTATTAAAGTATTCTTCTTATGCAAATTCAATCTTTAGAAATGGAGAATACTTCACTACAGATTAACTTGGACAATGTTGTCACTTAGGGAACTGATCAGAATGCTTGCTTTTGGGAGAAGAGTGAAGATGTTTGTTTCTTTGCTACAGTCTTGCTTGATGTAGTACGTGCATTGTTTAGTGAATATCTTCATTTATTTATGAGTTTATGCTTGGACTCTAGTTCATCCCACAAGTGCTAGGCAAACTACTTAATTAACTGAAGTCTCTAACATATTAGTGATAGTCTTATTCAATTAAATCCCTTTTTATTTTATATTTTTTGCTTCTTTTTAAGGAACTAATTTAGCTTAATATGTTCTAGGAAGATAGATCTTATAATGGAATTAAGAATTCCTTTTTTGAAGTTTAGAATCCAATTTAATTATTTGAAAGTTGAATATTAATGTTTGTGATATGTTATTATTACAAATGCAGTGATGTCAAAACTATTTGATTTCCTCTAAGCATAATTTGTCTTGTAGTCACTAGTAATCTTCGATAAACTTAACATAAATAACATTGATAATGAAGCTTCATCTTGTACTTATTACTTAAGCATTAAAAGTTATTATGTGCAAATGCAAATTAATTACATAAATCATACATATAAATAAGAATAATGTACAAAACCACAAAATATGATCTTAAACTATAAAATAATTGACATTAAATAAATCAACTAGAATGATTTTTAGTAAAACATGTTAAATAATTTTGAGCATCTACTGCACTAGGAAAGAAAAGAAAGCTTGGAAAAACTTGGTGAAGGCAGCAGACATCTTTAACTTACTCCAATGGTTACAATGGAGAAGCAAAGCAGTGTTTGGCAACAATAAGCAAGAAACAAACAAATGGAGTATGGGTAGAACTTGCTTAGAATCTTGTTTTTTTCTTAAATCCCTCTATAAATATCTTGATGTATCTCTCCTTAACATTTCCTTTATTTTTAATCCTTAACCACATGTCTATGCTTTTAAATAATATTATAATTTCTCTTTCAACTTTAAAACAGTGCACTGCAACTTGTATAGCACTTAACCACAAGTTTAAATTCAGATGGTGCTGGTTGCTACACAAATGAAGTTTTTTGACATTAAATACATTTCAAGAGAACTGTGCATTGCATAATGATGATCCTTTAGCTTGAACTTCATTTCATTTGGATTGTTTACTTTGTTCTAGAGGTTATTTTCTTATAAAAGAATAACACTTTGGTGAAGTTGATTGCGTCATTTCATTCAATTTTTTATAATTTCAAAATTGTAAATAAAATTTTCTTATCTGTATGATGTGTAAAATAATTGAACTCAATTAATGTTTTTTGAATTGTGTTTAATGTGGAATTATTAACTCCCTTGTATTTTGTGGTTCTATTTTAGTTACAATGAGAAGTCAGGAATGCTCAAGAAGTTCAAGAGCAGTCTATGATGAACTGGTTAACTATCCTCTCTCCAAGAATTTTCAGATGCATTATTTGCTCTACTTTTGCTAGGGAAATGATATTTCTTTTTTATATTGGAACTTTGAGATCTTCATTTTGAAAAAACTTTTATGCTAGCTATTCAGATTTGCTTGGCTTTCAAAACCTCTTTTGGGATTCTCTTCGAAGTAAAAAAAGGAAAGAAATAACAATCAATTTTTCATATTTTTACGAGTTAGTGGGGGTCTCAACTTAAAAGCTTTTTGATGAAGTTGGAGAAATTGCTTTCCACTTTGCCCTTTTAAATGATTCATTTGAAAATCTTTTAGCCATTCCCAAAATCTTCATCCTGCTTTTATCCTTCTTCTCTAAAATAATACTGGTAATTCTTGCATATTTTTATTCTTATTTATAATATGTGTAATAGATATGGCATATATTGTTGTTCTCTTTGTTGCTTTATCTAATTTTTTCACCCATGAAATGATGAATTTTGGCATGTCTTTTCAAGCAAAAGTTTGTTTTGGTTGAATCAAGGACAACATTGTAATTATTGTCCTATTCATGGTTGTTTTTAAAAATCAAATATGTTAAAAGTGAAGTACCTTGTTGGGAAACCTTTGAAGGGAAGTTGTGTAATAGATAAGGAGGATAGTGAATATATTTTCTTTATTCAAAAACTTTGTCTTGTTATTATCCCTAGCATGGGATTTTGCTATAATCTATTTTGGGGATGTGCCTTTGCAAAGAAATATTTACAATATGGTTGCATTAATCAAATTGTATTTTGACTTGCATTAAATTTTCCTTGTTATCTCTTTAGCTACTGAGGGTGATTTCATAAACAATGAAGCTACTTAACAATATGATTATTGTTTGCTCTTATAGTAATGGAGATGTGAGCCCTCTTTTTACATCAATTCATACAAATTTGAAAGGGAAAGGCTTCTTATATTAGCTTGTACATTTGCATCCCACTTGTGGAATGAAGTTTTTTTACTTTTTTGCTTAGGAAGATTGGAGACTTTTCTAATTGTTGTGACTAACATCAATATAATATCAATGGCCTTTTGGTTTACTGTAAATGAAAGCTATATAAACCTTTAATTCCAACAATTGCTAATGTCTCACATGGCAAGGTTCAATGACCATTCTAGTCTAATTCTTTGCAATGATGACACTTACGATAGCTAAATTAATCTACTTGATTCATCCAAAACCTATATGTGTCATCTAATTTAGTCACTATATGGGGAAATTCATAAGATTTTCCTTGAATAAATCAATAGTAATTGTGCAAGAGAGGTGGCGGGGGAGATAGAGATAGAGAGAGAGACTAGAACAAAGATTGTTAGTTAAAGTTTATGCTTCCTTACCTCTATTCCTTATTTTTAAAACACAAGCATATGAAAATCCCTAATGATTCCATAAAATTCTACCTAGTTTATTTTATATTATAACTCTTATTAGTTGTATAAGGAGAAATTCAAATTAGAATGGTGCTAAATTTATTTATAAAACTTATCATATTCTATAATTGAAGGGATACTTCTACTTCGTTTAAAAATAATGTTACTCATGCAAATTTCTCAACTTATCATATCCTATAATGTTACTTATCATATCCTATAATGTTACTTATCATGTCCTCAAATTTCTCAACTTCTTTGCTCTTCTTGTGAAATCTCCAATCTTAGAGTGCAATTATTGAGGAAATCAATAAGAACCATTGGTGGAACATTATGCTTGTTACTTCATGTGTCTTAAAGTTTCAAGCTTATCATCTCAAGTGGCTCTACGCTTGAGCTCACTATGTCAAGTTTTGGGAAATCTTCATTGGGAGCTATACTCTCTCAATGTTTCTTCATATCCCTTCCTCATGGGTTAATACCTCTTGTGGCATGTAGAACTTTTTCTCAAGGTCATTTAAAAATATGAGAAATGTTGTTGGGACATGTGAAAATTGCCTTGTTTACTTTTGTTGTTGTTATCTTGATCATTTGTGTTTTTTTTTCAAGGATTTAAGTATCTTTGAAAATTTTTAAGTAGAAATGGATTTTTTTGGAGAGTCTTTTGGTTATTTTTTAATAGATAATATGAGATAATGAAACTCATATTTTTCTTATTCCAAATTATTCTTAATTAGTCGTCTATGGTATTTGTGTATTTTAGTTGATGTAAAGTGGGGCTTATGTTTGTCATCTAGTGGTTGTTCAATAATTCTCAAAAATCATATACTTTGATAGTAGAATTTTATTTCCCATGAGAAAATCATACATAGGAGATAATACCTCATGAAATTCCTTATCAATTGCGAAATGCTCAAGTAATTTTATGTTATATAGATTTAGCAGTATTGATTTCTCTTTATGACAATAGGTTTAACCAATAAATGATATCATTGATTTTCTTTAGGAGTCGAAATAATATATATCAAATTGGATTTAACTTTCTTTGCCCCTTAGTTATTCTTTTATTATATAAAACCATGCTAGATCTCCTTAAATTCTCTTATTGATGATGCATATCATGTATCTTTTTGTACTATTACAAGAGCTTCAACCACATCTTGAAAGCAATTTTAATTTTTTAAATATTCTTGATAATCATTTATACCTTTTATTTGTCTTTATTGGACAGGTTTTTTGAGAAATCCAAGTTGAGTGGGTTCTATGGTAGATATAATAGACACACCTTAAATGGGCTCAAAACAATTGAATTGTGGATTTGTTCATTTTGTGCATATCATGTCTCTTTTTATACTTCTGTTGGAAGTGCTTCAACTATATCTTTAAGTGGTTTGAACTACTTAAATATTCTTGATAATCTTTTACACCTTCTATTATATTAATACTTAGACTCTATTGGATGGGCTTATTTCAAAATCCAAGTTGAATAGGCTCTATGGTAGATATATTAGACACACCACCTGGAATGAGCTCTAAATAATTGAATAGTTCATGGTTTGATTAAATGAAAATTGGGCACGCAAGAGATTATGATCTTATGTCTTTGAGTGGCGAGAGTTATATCCTTCCATCAGATTCATATTTACTATGTCAATAACCTTTGTCTATTTATCAATTTGCTTATATATTGAGTATTTTAATTCCACACAGTGTTTGTTGGTAACTCAAGATGTATCCATACCTTTGTTAAGAAAAATGTGTTACTTTTAACCCTTGATATCCTATTTGCTCTCAATTATCTTAGATTGTTTTTCTTAATCACAACAAGGAATTGTGAAATCATTTTATAATCGATAAGACTCAAAGAAAATCCATTAAGATTGTCTTCTAGGGTTGATTAAGTATTGGTAGTGGTATGTATAGACCTTACTTTAGATCGATTGGTTTTGTAATACTTTATAATGTACTCTTTTGAATTAACTTCTCTATGTCCGATTTCAGATTGGCTAATATATTAACTTTGTAGGTTCAAAATAATCTTGTTAAAGATGATTTTGTCCAACGTATTTGTATGAGATACTATGATTAAATATGAATTTTTATGTTATATGAGATTAATTGTTTAGTTTTAAGCAAGCAATTTGGTTGGTGACAATTTGTGTGGCATTTTTATGTCAATAATGAATGACATAGATTTTAAAAATATGGATTAGGAAAGGTCTTAATAAGACAAAGCCAAGGTTATTGGTTTATTGGAAATGGTGTTTTTTTGGGGGTTGAGGTCTAAACTAAATACCTAAACTTTATATTAAAATAACAATATAATGCTAAATGAAAAATTGTTTATTTTAAGTTATATGGTAAGAGACCTATTCTCCTCTACTGGATGTTGTTTTGCATCCTTATTAAATAAGGTGGGGAGTTGTGGTACAATTGTGTGCTAAAGAAAAAACAAAGTAATAGCTTTAAGAGAAACAATGAGGGAGAGATTGACATGAAATTAGGGAAAGGTGGAGATTGTGATGAGAATTTAGAAAGGAGAGTCAATGAGGAGTTTCAAGGAGGAGTTTGCTAAGATGAAGAAAGCTTTTGCATGTGTGTAGTTCAAAATCTTTTCTGATATTTATGATTTGGCACTATTTATTTTTGTACCACTCCATCTAGCAATCTTTTAGGAATTATTCATTACTTGGTGATTCCAACTCTAAGGCAATGTTTGATTACCACTTCCTACTTTCTTTAGTCCTAAGTCTTTCATTGGCATTCATTTTTTGTCATAAGTTTGCAAATCGACCTTGGCCTCAACTTTTAAGTGTATTTGTTGTTCCTTAAAGTTTGAGAGCATAGATTTGACATAGATCAACTTCTTTGATATTCTCCATTAGGCTTAGACAACCTTAACCTTCCCCTCTTTGAATTGCTTGCATTCAACTTTGGTGTTGATGTATTTTTTGGGTTCCATATTATGGTGCTTTATCATGATAAGTTATTGCTTTGTAACTATCTATGCAAAGCCTTGAACGGTTTGTATTAGCTATGCTACCTATTATTCCAAAGATTGGTTGGAATCTCCATCATGTATAGCTGTTTTTTCATTTCCTTTCATGAACTTTTAGTCTTGTCCATATATGTCCAAGATGATGTTTCAATACCAAATGATTCATCCATAGGTTATACCATTGTCAAATGCAGTTGAAAAATATATTGAATGAATAGAGTGCCTTTAGCAATATTGTGCCATCTTAATTTGCTTAACTGGATTTTGTTAAATACTAAATTGTCTTTTGTTCAAAAGAAGCCAAAGAGAGCTCAACTTAAAAAGAAGATAGAATTTGATGGTTCGGTTTTGCATATGATTGATTGATGGTGAACCATTAAAAACATCTGCAATATTATATAGTACGATTTGTGTATGTGTCTTTTTCTTGCCCTCGACAACAGCATATGTTTGGAAAATAATTGCATATAATTGAAGACTTCTTTCTTTGCTTTGAAATTCCTAATTGCCCTTTCATATTTTTTTACCTTAAGCTCTACTAATAGATTTGATGGAAATGACCACATTTTAAGAAACTTGTCTTTTGTATGTTCAAATGATTTGTTATCAAATTTGATGCATCGTGATTGCCTAAGGAGTGCTCTACCAACATTACATTTTTATCATTACAGTTGTTAAAGAAAAGATCTTACATGTTTATGATTACATTTGTATTATCGTTAAACAAAAAAATTGATTTATATCAGTTTGAATACCTACTCAATTCTCCCCTTGTGAGATAATAATCTAGTTCCCATAAACTGCTTAATTTGATATTATGTTATGTTATGCTTTTATAGTCTTAAGACCATTCATAATTTAAGTCTCTTATTTTAGGCCACGACTATGTCAGTAGATTTATGATCAACAAAATTAAGGAATTCAAGTTTGAGGAGGTATGATATGATAATCTTGAGTTATATTTCTCCAATGAAAATACACCATAATTCCTCATCTAAACAAATCATTCAAATGTAGAATCTATTGGGTAACCAAATATGCCAACATCAAAAACAAATTCATGTGCTCAAGTGTTGCTTTGAAAATAGGGAGAAGATTAATGCAGTTAGCTAAATCAAGTCTTACCCTTTTTATTTTTTTTCGGATGATGTTTCCATTCTATTTTTGATCCATGCCAATGTTGTAGGAACAAGGCCTTTAGGATGATATGGAGAAGGAAGAATTTAGCATTACATCATGGAATCTACATTAGCATCATGTAGATGGTTTGAGGAAATCTTCTAGTGTAATATTTCAAGCTACTATAAGAAGCTCAAGGAAACTCATGACCATACAACAAGGGGATTTTAGCATTACATCAAACCATGAAACATTGGCTCCCATCTTTGTTGGGAATTAGACATTGCACACTTTGATAGAAAACAACCCCAATAGTTGTAGAACCTAGCAAGTTTCAAAAGGCATGACACATTAAGCACATGACCTATCCATAACAATTCAACATTATCATCACATATAAGAAAGAAGCTCGAAATTAGTTCGTTGGCTTTTTTTTCAAACATGTAGTAAGAACTTTCGTTTAAGTTTTGTCAAGTGGGTCTAACTAAGATGCACAAGGACTATGTATTAAGAGATAATGAGGATATTTATTTTAATAGGATTTGATCAAATGTGAGAAAAATGAAAGCTATCTAATTTTCACTTAGGTGAAGGCCTTCTCTATTAAGGGATACAACGTTGCATGCCTTGTAATGGGGATGAGTTGAGATTGGTTCAAGAGACTCAAACTTCGAGGGTGGTTGGTTGCTTTTGAATGAAAAGTTACTGTCCTGATCAAACAAATTGAACTTGTATTATTTTAATGAGATTTGAAGGATACACTTAAAGGTTGATGGAAAAGCCACAAAATGATAATAAGAAAAGGTACAATAGGCATTGAGTGGAATATGGTTTCAAGGTTAGAGACATTGTATGGCTTCATTTTAATTAGAACATCTAAAGGATGACGGAAGGAGTCTCAAAGGCAATGTGGAACGACCCATTTTGCCTTTAAGAAGGTTAAAGACAATGTTTGCTCGTGTATTCTTTCTCCATATATGGAGATCGATTAAGAAGTTTGTTTTTGGAGATCAAATAGTTGTGTTCAAACCTTCCAACATCGCATTTGAATGCAATATAGTGGTGCAAGCTCTTAATATTGTGTTGGAGTGCAGTGCAATCCCATTTTAGAAATTTTATTTCATGATCAGAGCTAGTTGCTGAGGCAAATGAATTATGAAAGGATGAGAATAGTCGAAGTGCTTTAAGGATGTCACAGATGTGGCATAGGAAGATTTTTCTAGTGAGGGATGAGGGAGCTAAAAGAAGCAATTGCGACAATAGTATTTGGTGTCAAGAACCACATTTTTCTCATTTATAAATTATTGAGAATAAGAAATAATTTATTGTCGATTATTCTTTCTAGTCCTAATTTTCAAATAATTCTTTCAAAATTATAATATCAAAAAAATATAATTTGGTAGTATCTTATCCAAAATTTTCTCTATAATCATAAATTTTTGTTTCAAGTTTAATAAAGAATAATAGCTTTTATTGTAACTAAAAATACTAATTATGTTTAGAATAGTGTAGATGCCTATGTACCTTATGGGATAAAATTCATTTTGGTTAGTATGGATTAAGCTAAAGAATAATAATATCTCAACGTGATATGCTATGCTGTGATATTATGGTAACAAACTGATACCTTCTATAATACAATGTAGTTGAAGGAAAAACCAAGCTAAAGTTAATTAGCCTATAACATCCTTGGTAGAAAAATGTGAGTGATCATTAGATGATATTTTAGAAAGAGAGTTATAAGATAAGGAGTTACTCCTAGTATATTTCTTGGTAGATAAGTGTATGAATATTCTTACAGTTGGAAGATAGAAAATGTATCAAAGGTATATATATACAAACATAGTTTTATAATGTAAATTTGTATTTTAAAGACAAAATTTTGTTTGAATAATATAAGAGAACCAAAAAGGGACACTACCTTTATAGAATATGATTGTCTCTAGATGTTGTGGTGTTGGAATGATACTTTTTATAATACAATGTGGTACAAGTTGAATGAATCAAAACTTGGTGGGCCTATGGCACCAAGCATTAATGATGATAATGAGTGATTATTGAGTGATGTCTAAAAGTGGAATCTCCAAGCAAAACATGATTCTTAGCTTCTTTAGGTACAAGGAGACACTAGTTCTTATTCTCACATAAAAAAAGAAGAGAAAAATTCTAAAATACATATATAAGAGAAAAGTTTAAAGATATCAAGAAAATTTAAAGGTTAAAATATCATTTTATTGATATGAAAATATGAAAGGGAAATAATATCATAAAGTAGCAAGGTTAGGTTATAACAACAAAATATTACAACATGACAAAATCTTGGGTCTTAGTTGGGTTACAATTTTAATTCATGTTTGTTGTTGTTGACCAACAATTGATATTCAAGGAGCCAATTGTCATTTTGGTTCTACTTATACATTATTCCTTGTTAACAATGCCATGAGTGTGCACAAGTTAACTTTTTAAGTGATGTTCTAAGGGATATTGAAGTCAAAAAGCTTATGAAATTTAATGAAAGGAATCAGTCCTAGCCAACTAGCCAACGAGAACTTTATCTTTCCTTGCAACTCCCTTTCTCTAGGAAAGCATAGCATTACCCTTCCTTTACTAAAGGGAGAATTCTAATAATAAATTATCACCAACACTTGAAGCCTATGAAGCCTCCATAGTGTGAGTAGTGCTACTATTTTACTTTGAGAAAACTTAAAAAAAATCCATAAAACTATTTTGTTCTTCTCTTCAATTAGCTGATACAAATCTAGTATGAACAAGTTGGAGTATAGATGGACTATATACATCACATAGAAGTTACTTTAAATTAAGCGAAGTGTGATCCCCAAATTTTTATGAGTGGAAATACTAGTCCAAGATATCATACCCACCAATGTTAGGAATCTTATGCATATCATTTTATGTATAAGGGTTGACCCTAAACATATAGTTTGTTTTGTTACCCATATCAAAAACATTGGCAAAGGAGTGAATAGGTTCTTATGTATATGAAGGAAGGTCATAGTACTTTGATGTCACATAAATTGTATCTTAAAATGTGATAATAATGTTTAGAATAGTACATTAGGATACATATACTAGTTGTGTAGCAGTACTTAACCAAATGCCTCAACTTTAGACTATTTAGCTCTCTCTACTGCCAAATTGGAAACCTCATCTTCTCAAAGGCATGTAAAGAGACTATTTGATTTAAAAAATCTTCTAATAGAAAAAGAAAAGTTTGATTTTAATTATATTCAATGGTTATGGAAACATAATTTGTCTTGTAAAGAACTTTGCTCATATAGTTGAAGTTTCTTGACATCAGGCACTTGATTGATGGGGTATTATCAAACTTATTAGTATAAATATTTAAATAGACATGCTATCAAAGTTAGCACTATTAACAAGCTGATAATATGTGTTACTCCATTGAGTTCTCAAGAAAAATATTGAAATGGAAAGATGCACAAAAAGAGTTAAAAATTTGAAGAGATTACCTTTGTAGATGTCCAAGACTCAATTATCCCACTAAAAGATTATTAAGATGTTGAGTCCAATTAAGTCTACTGTAGATGCATATGAAGTTGAGCATCATATGTATTAAGTTGTATATGAACCTATAGGATTTCAAAATCACAAGTCAAAGCAATGTGAACTATTCAAATCTACTAGAAAATAGATGCTCGAGAGTTGAATCATATTTTTCTCACAATTCGGCAATAAGCATTGAAGGGAAATTAATGTAGAAATGTAGATCAAGCACCTATTGTCCTTATTTTTGATATGCAAGTGGAGGGTGGCACGTGGCTCAGTAGCCTAGCAATGGTCAATTAAGCTACAAAATTTTTGTGAAATCAAACTGAAAATTTTAAGTGACTTGCAATCTATATTCTACTAGGTCACTTGTTAGGTGGGAAAGCTTAGACTAGAAGAGATAAAAGTGATAAATCTTTTTACAACTACATATTTGAGTTCTAATGAAGATGTTTGTAAGTATCAAAATGAGTTTTTTTTTTTGAATTTGGGATTTTCATGTGAAATTGTCTTTTTTGCTATTCATGTATGTTTTCCATTATTGTAATTTGTAAAGTTGGTTGTTATCACTTCAGTAGGGTGAAACAAACGGTAGATCAGTGAATCATCGATTTGAGGTGTTAGCTATTATTTGTAAAGTTTCGTTAGGAGTTTTACATAAGTGTTTCTTTGAACAAGCTCCTTTTTTTAGGTCACGTGGATACAACTTTGAACATGCTCATTAATTCCTTCTTTACTCTCTCTCTCTCTTTCCTATTTACCCATCTCTCCCATCTTCCCTCTCACTTTAAATCATTGTTTCCAATTTCTTAATTTATTTTTTAATCCAGTTGTTTAGTAAGTCTTTCTAAACAAAGCTAATTAACAATGCCCCGAGTGCTACAATCAGGAATTTAGGCATTCGTGATATCAACATATAGTCTTCCTCAAGCATACCTGATTAAATTATTCTAAAATCATACACAAGGAAAACCAATATTGACATAGCCTTAAATCCACGAACAATGGAGGCAACAATATCTTTCTCCTAGGTATCAAATATTTGAACCATTTTGCAGACTTCCCCGAAAACCCTGTCTGAGGTTAAATAAAGAGGTTTAGGTGTCTACAATCATTGGACAACAATATATCTGGAAGCGTGGTGGTGGTGGTGGGCACTAACTAAACTCAAACGAGGCTGAACGATTAACAAGGAAGATGGAATTCTCAGCGATCCTCCAAGGGCTCTTTTAAGACTCTTCAGGTGAAAGAGGCCGTGCACACTCAGCGACGTAGATCCTTTACATCGGTCATCGGAATAACATAAAGATAGAAGAAAAAAATACATTGTAAGCTTTCTCTTTCATCCATGACCAATTAGTAGTAATGACTGATGAACTTCTATAGATTTGGGTTGTTGCCCGATGGGTTTAGGTCTAACCCGATTTGATGTTATTCCGACACGTTCGATTCGGCACACCATATGTTATGCTAATTTGTGATCGATAATTTAACTTTTAAAAAATAAATTAAATGCAACATGTTTTTATTACTTTTAGTCTTTTATTGTGTAACATAAATTTATCTAAAAACGTAGAGATCTTTATCACTTGAAAAATGAGATTTGTATGTGCCCAACATCTTGTGTGAATGACTAATAAGGCTTATAAGGTGTAAATTTTATTTTAAATTTTTTATAGTTGCAAGCTGCAACCACTTTGATGAGGTAATAGTTTTTTTTGGAGACTTTACTTCTTCATTGATAGATTTTTCATAACATGCAATCCACTAATGGAAATATGCAACATGATGTGGCTAGTAGCAAAGTGACAATTGGATTGTGCATTATGTAATAGAGTTTGTGTGACCTTGGTTGTAGCCTTAGCCTCATATTGTTGTACTTGCATATGTGGTAGAACACTGGGTGAACTACAACATCGATAGTGTACTATTTGCACATGTAGTAGCAAATACGTGCACTCCTTATTACATTCAATGCATGTGTGTATTAGGGCCCATTAAGTGCAACATCGATTTGGATGTTTCCATTAACGACTACTGGTGCATTGACAAGGTGATGTCCTATTAGAAAACTTGCCTTCCACATTGATGGAATTATCACAACATGCAATTTGCAAGTGTTAATTTTGTGGGACGGTGCCATCAATGATGAAAAAGTTGAATGATGCAAGATGCACAAGGGTTTGTGCATGTTATGGTTCATCCTTAGCCATGTGCAATTATTCATAGTTCTCAAGTGTGGTTTGTGACATGGTGTGCATGTGCATGGTGGTGTAAGGTTTTTTGGGATTTTTGGCATTGCCATGTGTTGGTTCTTGCATAAGGTGATGCCCAACTAAGAGACTTATCATTATGCATGTTCAAAGTGTCACTCTTTTTCCTCTGTGTGGGCTCTATGAAGAATAATTTTGATCACTTTGTAGTGAAAGTTTTGTAGTGCCATCTGCTTTTAGTGATGCCTTTGTCATCAAAGTTCTTACCATTTTTTTTGTTTAATGTATGCAGCAATCGAGTGTCCCATGTGTTGGAATTCTTCACATGCAACATTTTGTGCTTGAATTGCATGGCCTTTTCTCACCATTGCCATATCTCAAGATAGCTGAAGAAAGAAAGAGTTGTCACTCTAATAGGGACTTGACATGGCACAATGTGAAATTGTCACACTTTTCTTACTAGGAGCTTTATTTTGTGTGATATTTGCCAATGTCATAGTGAAACATCTATGGTGCAAATTACACATGGCCATGTGTTGATTGGGTATACTATTACCTCTGTAAGGTATGATGCATGTTTGAAAGCCTCACCCTCGTGCTATGTATTCCTATGCAGCAGCATGGCAGGGCCTTACAAGTGTGACCTATTAGTTGTGAAATTACAACTTTTAAAAGTGATTAACATCATGTTGCTTCGTGGCTAGCAAAATTTAGAGCACATAGTGTGCTTGCTATCTTGTCTTGGATCTTGGAAAAACATTTTATAATTATATGAGTCGTGCTCAACATCCTCGATTTCAAAGGTGTAATACCCTTTAGCCATTTTAATTGTTTGTTGATTGGTGTAGGCCATAATGGATCATTTGTATTACTATGCTATTTTTCTAGATCTTATTGGTTGTCATGCCAGGTGTATGTTAGCCAAGCCATTCATCCATAGTTAGGCCCATTGTGCTTTTTTTAAAATCTTTGAATCTCTTTGGGATAATGGGATTAGATTGGCTTTAGACCACTTTTCCACAAGATTTATTTTTTGTTGTGGTGCTTCTTATGGCTCTATTACCTCTTGGTGTTGTCAATCATTATTTGTAGGGCTCTGTCAGCTAACCAAAGCTTTTTAAGTAGGAAGTTCATAGGTTTGCTTCTTTTCTAATGGATTTGTACGTTCCCATTACATTATCTTGTTGATGCTACGCTTCTCATGTCTTGGAACTTTTGTTGTTTTGTAATGCAATTGAACATGTGATCGTCTCTGCTCTAGTGTTGGCAAAGTCATTGAAACAATGCATTTTTATCTTCATTTACTACCATGGAGGGTTGTCATTAAAGAATCTTATTATTGAGTGGCAATGTTTCAAAACTTCATGAATGGCATCATAACATCAAAGAATTCACTATTCCTTTGTGAAGTGTCACCAGACATGAAAAACATGTCAACTATGACATGAGGTGCTGCTTAGTGCTTTATCTTTGTGTTTCAACCTGGTTGATCTTGCCAGAAGTCATCTGCTTATCTGAAAGATTAATCCATGCATTTGTAAGTATAAAAAATTTTAAACTATAAAATAGTGAATGACTCATCAAAATAGTTGTAATTTTTGTGAAGGCACAAGCTACTTTGAAAACCATATAATTTAAGAGCTAATACATTCATGAAATCCTAACTTCATTATGCCATGCATTTATTAAGTCAAAGGTCGATGTGGGCTTTCACTTGGCTCCTTAACTTTTCATGATAAGTTATCATATCACACAACATCTTTGTATGTGATCCATAATTCAAATTTCCAACATGTCAACTTTTAATGGTAATATAGGGGCCTGCCATGGTGGTAATGGTTGATGGAGAATTAGGGTTTGATTCTAAAGAGATAGCTTGAGACATGGCTACCACATCGAAGGAAGGCAGTAAGTGAGAAAATTTCCCAATCTTTCATGGTGATGTATTGATAATAAATAATAATATAGGCTCCATAAGTCAAGTAATTTGAAAATGTATATCTAAATCAACTAATGGGGATCCTTTGGAGGGAAAGTCTAGTTTCAATAGCAACAACAATCTTAGCTCCAATAGCCTATGTTTAAGTTGTAGTTAAAAAGCTCATAGTAATACAATTGTTTGGGTTGATCAGTCTACCTTTTTATGTACATTGTCGACCTTAATCTTTTTGTACATGATTTAGTTTGGCTTTATCTAGCTTGGTAGTTTCTCTAGCATCATAACTTTGTAGAAATTAAATGGCTTAAGGCGGGCCCATGCTTTGGATACGTTATCATGGTATAATATTGTTGGATTTTCATCCTTTTATTGTGGCCTTTGAGATTGAAGTAAAGATTAAGAGGGACAACCATGGGCACACATAACTCATAGTCAGAGTTAAGATTCTTGAATTTATGAAAAAAATCATTGCAAAAGAATTTGCTAATGTTGTTTTAAATAATAAAGAATGAGAGTTAAAGGCTTGAAGTTTATCATACACAACTATAGTCTTAATAATAAATGATGCTAACAAGGGATTGGTGGATGTCATTGTTTGGACTCCATTAGCAGTGTATATGAAGTCAAAGTCATTGGGTTCCTTGGTAAAGTATTAGCAAAAGTCTACAACATGCTATCATTAAGAAAGTTTGCATATAAAATCATAAAATAACAAAATTGAAGTGAATTAGGTGAGAATTTAGCAGGTCTCAGATAAAATCATATAAAAATGCATGGTGAGAAATTTAGTCTTTAAAATTATTACCTTCACACTTTTTGGGGGATAAGAACTATTGTAGGAACAATTATTTGCTGTTTTTTAAAGTAATTGGATAACTAAAATAATGACTACAATGTAATTTGATTCAATCACCATCCCTTGGACATTAAGAAGTAAGGCTTTCAATATTTTCCATGCTTTTAGAATAGCGACAATGTCCATGGCTGTAGTTGGATATGAAACCAAAGTTTTCTTGAGAATAGTAATAGATCTACCAATGTCATCCCATCAATAGTACCAAATCTAACATTTATGTCATCATGCATAACTGCATCACAGTTAAATTTAATCCAACCTATTGTAGGAGTTTAATAAGAGATAACAAACAACTAGTCAAGACCACTAGAGCTCCTAATAGTCAAGACCACAAGACCACTATAATGCGATTTCTCCTTTGATGTGCAACTAAATTGAGTTCCTTTTTTTGCTTGCGCCTACAAATTCTTGTTATTCTAGAGGTACAATAAAGATAAAGCAGTACATTTGACTACATGAGAAGTCATAGCCACCTAAACATTAATAGACATCCAATTAACGAACCGAATAATAGAAGTCACATCCCAATACTTAATCCCACCAATCATGAATTAGTCATTTCATGATATACCACTCTCAAAAATAATGTTTCACATCTTCATTAGTATTACATCACTGAGGACAAAGTTTAGATGTCTCAATCCCTCTTGCATGAAGCTAGGTGCAAGTAGGAGGAAGATTTAATGCTAATCTCCAAAGGAAAATGTTTACTTAAGTTTGCACCATCTCTTTCCAAACCCACACGACCTCCTCCCAAGATGTACATATACATGTCATAGTATATAGTCTCTAAGTCCAAAACCATATCCTAACCTAATGTGAAGCTTGGAATATTTATTTGATTTGATGTAACCTAAGAAGAATGTCGAATCTAAAATGTCAAATCAGACATGAATAACTTCTATTTTTTGTGATCTGACACCCCAAGCTCCTTGACTAACTCTACTACAAATATCAAATGCTCCACATGCATGTTAAAATAGGTTGTTTTAGTAGCAATAGGATGTATGCCAAGAAAATTAACAAAAAAAAGGGAAAAAATTTGCTTGCAACAATTCGTCAAACCATATTGTTTGTGGTATAGGGGGCACCAAATTTGATTAACAAACATGTATGAGATGCACTACAAGACAAATGAAAAGTATTTTTATCATAATGTATTTTTGATCTAAAGAATTAAACTCATAAATTATCTTCTTGAGTAACACCACACCTACTATGTTTTGCAATCAGCCTTGACTACTAGGTCAAAAAATTACAAACTCCAAGTCTGACACATTCCTTAAGAATTGTATTTCTCAATAGGCATAGTTTATTGTACTACTATCATTCGAACTACTCCACAAATAAGGACACTACAATATGTTTTATTATATAATTATGTAGCTTGGAATTGAGGTGTAGACTAAGCAATAACTAAGAATAACAGTTAACATCGAGTTCATCATGACATTGTGGCCCACCACTAATAATGATTTGATCATCCACCTTGACACACAATTTTATACTAGATTAATAATGAATTTCAATTCTTTTCTCTAAAGTTTTTTTGCTATAATTGGTTTCCTTGATATTTTAATCAAGCATATGTAAATTATAGGAAATCAACTTTCTACACTTCTACTTCATCCCTTTACTAAATAACACTCTAAATTTGTTTAGATTGTTCACCTAACCTGAGTGATGTCCTTACTACTCTATAATATTCTTCATTACACCACAAGTTGATGGTTCATAAATGATGATGCCATCAACATACAAAAGGTGTGTAATCATCAAAGAAGAAGGGAAATTCCTAAGCTCAATTGAGACAACATGGTGAAACTGATACAAATAAGCCATAAGAGATACTTAGATGCTAAAGTAAAGTGGTATGGATTGAGAGGACATTTTTATCTTAGTTATTTCGATCAATGGTAGATAAAAAATATTAAACATAATCCAAAATCTTGGTGTGGGGATTTAAGGATTAATCCAACCACAACAAAGTGTAAGGAGCAACCAATGTTTAAGCATATCCAACACAAATTTCTAAACATCTTTTGTTTTGGTGCTCCTTAATCTTCAAGGATGAATATAGCTCGTGTGTCCTTTTAACATTTTGAAATAAAGCAATCTATAAAGAATTATTTCACCACTATAATAATGTACATCTGTGTGATATTCCAATAACCATGTACAAATTCAATAGAGAAGCCATCCAAATGATGGGATTTATTTCTTTTGTTGGATATCATTATAAATATTATCTTCTCATCACTTATTAGAGTCATAGGTGTAGTCTCCTTTTCATCATTAGTAATTATAAATGGTATAGAGGCCCCATATTGGATATAGATGCACCATTTCTTACTAAAAAAGTACAAAAGAATCTCTTTAATCTTAGTTTAGAAGGCCATCAGTTTGCTAATATCATTATTTAGGTTGTTGGACATATTTTCTTCAATCCCCAAGGGACGCCTAATTGATCTTGGTATGCTACCTCCACCTTGCTTCTTCTAGCCAAAGGATCTTTTTCTAACTTAGTTAAACAACTCGTAGATTCCATGTGTTGAAGCTCCTGGATTTCCTATTCTAATTGCTAAGATTTTTATAGCAACTACCATACATTGTTATGCTCCATTTCTTTAATGTTGTCATAGCTTTGTCAAATTTAGTGGACAAACTATCCATTGGGATTCCTTTAATAGTTCTCTTCCAAGCCGTATTAAATACATTAGTTTATTAATGAAAAGATAACGAAATGTTTACAAATTGGATTCAACTTTTAGTTTTGCCCAATAATGATTTTCTAAACTATAATAGTAATAGGTTGTGGTCTAAGGAATGTGAGGGAGAAGCATAAAAGGGGTGATCAAGATGGCTTGCATGCCATCAATATTCATAAAAGCTCTATATAATACTTCATAGATAAAGACATTCACCTCATTGTTATTACAGCAAGTAAACTAATTTCCAATGAAACCCAAGCCAATCAGGCCCATATAACGAATAAAGTTGGAGAATTCAAACTAATGCTAGCCATTGCTAAAGTTTTTTCTACTTTTTTATTGCTATGCATTTAAGGCAATAAAGTGCCCTACAACCAATAATGGTCCACCAAAATAGAACTATCTCTAATTTTGTCCCAAGCTAATCAATAGTTCATATAGTATTTTAATACATACATTGTAGAAGACCTCCAAAACTCATTATTATAATGTCTCACCAAGATAGTAACCATCTGTGAAGAGTGATCCATAATCTCAAGCATGCCCGATTCTACCATAGTGTTATAATGCCCTAGATAGCCTAGTCCGATGTTAAACAAAGTAATCCAAGGTTTTCCCAAAAAGTTTAACCTCCTTGTAATGCCTAATGGTCTCCACATGAGTTTCCATGAGACAAATCATGAAGTATGTATTCATCCTTACTAAATACTATAGGTAGCAATGAGATTTTTCTACTTTAATCCCATAGATATCCACAAAAAAATATGATCATAGTTTATTAACAAAATTACCATTATCACTAAAAATAATGGTTTCATTTGTTACATAGTATCCTTGTGAAAACTACTTCACATGGGCACAATAATTCCATAATAGCACATAGTGCTAAGATAATTAACAAAATTGATCATTCAACTTGGATAAAGGAAGCATTCCCGAACTATGTTCTTGTTTTTTTTTGTTAATCAAGTAATAGTGCAGTAGAATTGTGAATCTCCTCTATCAAACAAAAAAGTTAATACCCACCTCACCATAAAATTAACTAACTAGTACATTGAAAACAAGTTGATGCAATAACCACTAATTGCCACAGCCCAATAATACTATGTACAGATTTGTTATACAATAGGATTGCATCAAATGGGCATGCTGGAGTGTAAAATTTACCTTTTTTAGGAATGTACCTATAACCTTTGAGGTGTTCTTCTACCATATTTACTTGATATTTATAGTTTCTCCTATCCATATATCTTATTACATTGTAGCTCAAATACTCACTTGGAGCAAAATTTCAATTCCAACACTAAGCCATGTCATAGCATTAAAGAATGTAATTTAATTCCTATTATACATTATAATTCATCAATTGGAGCAAAAAGAATGTTTCCATCAAAGTTATTATAACAAAACGTTAACTCACTCTACTTCTAGACATAATTACTCATACATAGATTTCCATAATGCTTATAGGTCACCCTTTACATTATGTACAACTGTAATAACAATTTTTTCCACATAGGAGGTCACATGCTCATTGGTCCCTCGCTTCTAAAAACTACTTGGTTTGTAGCCCTCACATCTTTTATAAAATTATTTGTAGTGCTCCCATATTACAATTCATAGTGGCTAAACAATACAATAATTTTGCAATGCTCCCAACAACTAATGGTTAGAAAATAAGGGTAGTCATGTCTAAAACATTACAACTTGTAGCTACCAAACATGTCAAGTGACATCTTCCTAGCAATAATTTCAGCATAATTTGATGAGGCCCCTGTTAATAAATCACCTTCCACACCTTGCAATTCATATTGTAGTAGACCTCCATTTGAAGCAATCACTTAAAGCAAAAAAGCCACAACTTCCAACTTGCACCTATTGTAGCAAACTAATACAAAAGAATACCTTTCTACACATAAGGACAAATTAGGTGAAGTAACTCAAGAAAATCTAAAGTTTTCTTAACTTCTAGCCATTAACCATATTGTTTATGTCATAGGTAGATGTTTCATTATGCCATGCATAACAATTCTTCCAATGACTTTTTTCTATGCTTCTAAGGTATGTTAGTATTGTTGCAATGCTAAGATTATTTTTAGCAATATATGTAATAACAACATATGAAGAAAAACAACCTTTTCTTGACAATTTTTTGCCAACCTTGAGATACACAATACTTATAATTTCTCAATCCATCTACCATTGAGTATAATCTAATGAATTGTACTTCCTCTTAATAGTGGTAGCCATAATCAATCCTAGCCGGATTGTTATCTAGTAAAATAGGCCAAGCATAAGATATTCAATACAACTAGAATTTGTGACATGTAATCTCCAAGCAATGAATCTAATGCAAAAGTGCAAATGACCTCTCTATCATTACTAGTCTTACTTACAGTAACCTTTTTTAAAATCAAGGTAAAACCATTGAGAAACCCAAATATGTTTTTTGAGTGATCTCAACAAAATGTTAGCATAATGACTGTTTTGTAAATTTTTTGAAAAATTGAAGCCATTGCTCAATGCTCTACCCAAGTTTATATTAAGATTCATGGCAACTGCTATTTAGTTTTTTATTTTTGAAATTATCCATATGCTGCCCATCCTTTTTTCCTTTTTTTTCATTATCTTAACAAAATTCATTCAACATAACTTTGCACTTTTCTCATATACTAGATAAAACTAAAGTCTTTGGGATCCATGATAAAAGTAACTATTGAAGCCTACATAAACCTCTCCTTAACAAGGTTCATACATAAAATTAATAAAAAGAGGAAGTTGAATTGGCTTGTGGAGGGGCATTCCTAAGTCCCAATCCAAATCAAACAAATATGCATGATGAGTTACCTAGACTACTGCACCATTGCCTTGGTGTTTTATGTAGAACAATTTGATCAACTTTACCACATGGAATAATGCTGTGGCAAGAACCATTATTTGTTGTCGAAAAAAGTAACTAGTTCACCATAGTAATGCTTGTAGTACAATCTAATTCGATCACTACTACTTGGACATTAGGATGTAGTGTTACAAGAAGTTCCATTGCTTCAATAATAGTAATGGTTTCCATGGACAAAGTTGAATCTAAACCAAAATATTTTGATAATAGTAAAATGTATACCCATGTCATCTCATATAACAACAACAATTCTAACCCTAATGTTATCATTCATAGTTGCATCATAATTGAATTTAATCCAACTAATCGGAGGAGGAATACAACAAGAGGCCAACCAATCAAGGCCACTAGAATTCCCACTCGATAATATTAGAGAGTTGAAGCAAGTAGTAGCAATAATTCAAATGCTCATTTGAAAATGCATCACAATTGAGTACTTATGCACATGTGGTTGTTGATTCATGTTAAGCCAAAGGTGGAGCAATGATAGAGATGTAAATTGAACTATTTGAGAAGTTGTAATATGAATATTCATTGTGATCTAATGAAGAAGATCAAAAATTGAAGCGATGACCTTGCATTTAGTCCTACAAGGTGTGAAGCAATCTTTTAAAAAGTTGCTGGACTAGTATTGCTTCACAATATTGCACTCCGAAAAAATGTTTACCTACAATAAAAATAGATGTTCCTTATCATTCTGACTAATAGTTCTAATTCAAACACAATGATGTTCTTGCATTGTTGCAAAATAATTGAGATTAACCCATGTCATTGAGAGAGGAGTATAATAAAACAAAATAGCCATTAAGGCTACTAGAGCTTCCCTACTAAACTAGATAAGATTAGTAAGTCTAGCATTGTATACTCACATAATTTGAAGCACAAGACATCATTTTCATTTGATTTGGACCATACCGTATATAGAACTTGACCTATTACGTTTTGTATCTTTTTGTGATCCTAGACATCATGTTACATAGCAAGTTCCATTACAAGTGTCAGTTGGTCCACTTCTATGATAAGATTAGTTGGCTATAATGAAATAGGAAATATGTCAAGATAATTGTCTAAAGAGAATGAGACAAAATTACCCACAATAATTCTCCAAATCATATTATTTATTATCCAAGGAGCCACAATAGTAAGCAACTTGCACATATAAGAAGCACCATGCATGCATATTGAAAGCATTACTTGTCATAATGTACTTGGACCAATTGCACTAAATTTATAAACAATCTCCAAATGCCATCACCCACCTACAATGTTTTTTAATCATTCGTATCTACCAGGTTGACAAGATATAGACTCTAAGAACCTATAGCATGGTTTTCATAAGTGAATATATGAAAGGATCATTGAAAAGAGCTATAAATGATCAAGATGTGCAATCTATTGGGGTGTGATTACTATTTGATGTCAGGTTCTTTAATCACGCATACACTTGCTTCAACGTTAAACTTAATGCTACAGGGGTGAAAAAGCCTATAAGTGTGGTCGAGCACCAATAGAGAGAAAATGTTAGGCTGGTAAAGAGTCCATTGTGTATTGCTAGGTCTAGTAGGGAATGGTAATCAAATGGAGAAGAACTATCTATAATGCATATCTGGAGTCTTGCATCAATGAAGAACGCAACAAAATTGGATGTGTTGTGAATTACAGAATCCTATGGACCATAAATTTTTAAATGCAAGTTGCACCAAGGGATGCAAGCCAATGACATGCATGCCAGGGTGTCATGTGACATGTCACTCCTTGTGGAAGCTAAGAATCAGAATTTTTTGTCTTCACCTCTATTAGGAGGCAATCGATGACACTTTGTGCAATATATTGGCATGTTGAAGCATTGGATGATTGTTGATTGCTGATGCGATAAGAGGTGGATGCCACTGAGTGTTGTGTCATTCACCAGTACGAATTGATTTTGTAATGTGGTAGGAAGATGCTCCTTAGAAATACAACTAAAAGCTCTACATAATTGAATCATGAACTCATGTTAGGTGAAGCAAACCACTAAATTTAGGCATATAAATAAGAGAAGTAACCTACGAGGATTGCCTTTGTAATGAAAGGAAAAACAAGACTAGCCAAGGGTAGAAATTGGGCAACGTGATGCCCAGATTGTAGTATAGAGTGGCATCCTTAGTGATGGATCAGGATCAACTCCCTTTAAAAGGGACATCAGGGATGGTGAGAGCATCGTTCAACTTGGTTACTATAGAAGATGCTATCAACATGGGTTATTTATGAATGCAACAAAAATTTTGTGATAAATTCAATCCAAGGTAAAATTACTATGAAAGTTGGATAGCAAACACGTGCCACAAGGGAAGGATAAAAGGACTTTGAAAAGTGAGTGAAAGAGCACTTCAAGTTATCTCAGGACAAGCATATGGTGGGTACAATATACTTCACCTTGATGTAGAATGTAATCAAATGGTCACTTGCATGGCTCGAGGAAAGGAATGTCTCGGTTCGTCATAGTCATAAGAGATCAGGTGAAGATCATCGATGGAGAAATCAATGTCATTGTTTATCACAATGCTCACCCCATCAAGGCGTGCCTTGGCAGCACCATGTGCATTAGCGATGGCCAGTAGGCTCTGCATCTGACACGTATTGAAACACAAGCCAAAGAGTTGGACATGCTTATGAGTCGAATGGTGAGCAAGCCCTGAAGGTGCAAGGAAGCCGATCGATAGGATCCATGTTGTAGTGGTGGGCTACTAACTAACCCAAGTCTTCTATGAAGATTTGGAGTGAGAGCATGCCTGTTAGGACTCAAAAGATGGTCAACTATGCCTGAGTGGGATGAAACCAGAGTAAAGTATTGTGGATGCTCATTAAGAGTCTCATATACAATTCATTCATCTAACTTGGGTATAATGGTGAATGACTAATCGATCCATCTAGAAGCTTATTCCCTTCACTATTTCCATTGGGATACGTAGAACTACAATCAAAGTTCATTTGGGTAAAGCAAATGATTAGAGGAATCGAGAGCACAATGCCCTCAACCATTTCTCAAACTTTAAATAGGTAGGAAGTGAGCCACTTTAAGGAGTTGAGCTGAGCAATCTAGGCTCTGAGTAAAACATTTTTGTTAAGTAGAACTGGCAATGTGGGATGAATTGAATGTTGGGTTATAATGTCCAATAATGCACTAACCTAGAGCTCACAAAGTGTGTTGGTCAATTAAGATAGTAGGAAGATGGTCTTGGAAATTGAAATCCCTTGAGGAGTGTGTAACAACTGACCTACAGAATTAACTATTCCCTAAAATGGATGGTATTTATCCATGTAATGCACACTTGGCCATCATTGTAAGGCAATGACTCAATGAGTAAGTGGGTACAAAGGTCACTGTAAAATGTAATGCATCAGCCCACGTAGATCATCTACTGATGCAAATATTTGTTGTAGTAGCAAAATATTCAAATGGGAACTTTGAACACTAAAGGATGGAAAGGTTCAATGCTAACGACATTTACACATGGGTCAGCAAACCTTAAGAGATTGGTGAAACACATTGAAGAGTGCTAATTGGCACAACCTTCAAAAGGAAGTCGAGTTAAAATTCTTGAGCCAAGATGTAGCAATCTATGGCGGTATTAATTTGTCTGAAGACATCAATGGGTAACTCTAGAAGAGCTGCATTTTGTACATAAGATCCTATTGGCACTAGAAATAGCTTAATCTGTGGTTTGGCCAAGTGGATGAAAACATACAAATGCTAAAGTGACTTTTATGCCCACTTGTACTCATAACCATATTAATTCTCCAAGCAAATAATCCTCTTGTTGATGTAGTAATGTTGCAAATGGAAGTCGACAAAATGGATTCGTAATTTTTGGAAAGGGATTGGCTATAAAGGTTCAGGATAGGGCTACAAGTCTTACATCCATTGTTATCAATAGACTACTTCAGTTACTCATGTGGCAAGAGAGGATAAATGCATGCTTTGTAAGGAATGAATTAGGGGAGGCCCCTACAAGGGCCTTCCTTGGGAGTTCAACAATTAGCTCAAAATTGGCATGAACTTGGAGAATCTATTGGTCTAATTAAATTAAAGCATTTCAATGGTGCTTGGGGAAGCTCATTCAATGTGCTTTCTATCTGGAGCATTGAACGTCAATGTGATGAATAATGAAAGTAACTAAAACACTCTTAAAGAAGCCAAATTGATTAATAAGATTCCAACTATCTCTTTCTACTATCCAATGAAACCATGGCCAAGGGATTATACTTTACAAAATCAGTATAGAAAGAATACCCTATTCACCTTGACTCTACTCTTTCTATATGAAATGACTTATGAGGTGTAAAATTACGTGAGAGTCAGTGTATCGTTGAAATTGAAATGCCACTACTTTTAACATTATTTTCCTTATTCTATGGGATAGAGCTCGCACCCAACTTCTCCTTTTGGCTCCATGTTTTGCCTCAATTTGTTGATCTAGATAGAAGACATTATTAAGTGAGGAGTTTGGCTTAGGTAGCACAAATATTAAAAGTTAACATAGGTGTCCTATGTTGAGCTTGACAAGAAAAGAAATCTTGTGAGGAATGATGGTAAAAGCTTATTTGATTCCTGTTTTCAATAAAAATACAATCCATGAAATTATAACTTAACAATCATTTAGGAATTCAAAATTTGAGCTAAAGGAGTCAAAAAAGTTACCACAATGATGATTGGCTTGTAGCAGCTAAGTATTCTTAGTGACAATTCTTTTTGATCCATCGATGTCACCTCTTTCGATCATTGTGGAGTAGAATTCACTAAGTGTAAGATTACTCACCCAACAATAGAAAACATAAGATGGGTTTCAACCAGCATTAGATATGTTCGATTTGCCTCACTTACTAATTTGTTCATGATAGTAATTCAAAGAAGTTAGAGATGAACCATTGATTCACACTATTGGTCATCACACATGGTTGAAAAGCTATTGGTGCAAAGCCATCATGTGTAGGATTATAACTGAATACCTCTAAGTCAAAGTCCATGCTAAGATGTGATGCATAGGTGCATCATTTCGTTGTGGGCTGATATTAAGGGATTTTAACCCTGAAGGAACAGGACATTGAGCTCACTTAATGTTGTAGAAAGTTGGATGGTGGTGGATTTGTAAAAAGTTTCATTAAGTATAAATAATGTGTAAAATCCTTTACAAATCACTTAAATTTGTCACGTGACATTATAAGTGATAGAGTGGCCTTACAACCATAATTCATTAAGATCCAACATGCTGTCATAGAACATTTATCCCCTCAGAGATATAGACACCATAATTCTTTTAATACACCGCTCAGTCACTTGCTTAACTTTATTAGCATGCTCTGCTTGCTCTACTAATTATGATACTTATTGTGAAACTTATGGTGACACATATTGTGACACTTATTGTGATACTTTTTATGGTACTTGTTGTGATACTTATTCTTAATGTGGTACTTTGTGTGATACCTAGTAAGGTACTGTGTCATTCATGTTGTGCCCTTTGGAGGATTGTCATGTTGTGAGGTTGAAATGCCTCATATTATCCATCACGGGAGTTGGATGGTGCAATGTGAGGATTATAACGCTTTTGCTTCTTTAAAAAATGCCATCAACCACTAAGATCCATCCCTATGATGTAACAAATTTATCCCCACAAACCAATAAAATGTTGCATAGGTTTTAAAGATTTCATTGACTTGCTCACATCCATTATTTTAGTGACACCAATAGTAGTTTATGTGCATGACAAAAAGTGTCACATTTTGAATCATATTTGTTAGTTGTGATTGCTTGGGCATGAATGTAGTGCTCCTTTATTAAGAGACTTGACTTCTTCCTTAATGAAATTATGACAGTATGCAATTCATAAGGAAAACATACCATATTGCAAGGGCTAGGATGAAGTGGAAGTTGAATGGTGCAACATGCTATAATGTTAGTACTTGCTGGGATTTGGTTCTAGCAACGAACAGCTGTAGCCACATGAGCAGTAGTGCACTATGCACTTATGTGGTGGTGCACTAAGTGTGCACATGATAGAAAATTTGTGTGCCTCGTGGCATCGTGTGTGCAGCATGTGGGACCCACAAAAGTGAAACTTTTTTTGATAATTTTTGGTGATGTGGTCTTTTGGTCCTAAGGTGCTGCCTCATTGGTAGGCATGCATTGTTGCTTAAGGGAATTATCATAATATGGAATCTAAAAGGTGTAATGTGTGACACGATGTCGCCCATAGAGAAGCAGAAGTTGCATCAAAGGCTGCAACCTAACATGTACAAACCTTAGTACATATTGAACTATGTATGATCATGTGGGAATGAATCCACTTTTGCCCTATGGCATCCTGTGTGATTGGTGGGTGTGGCTTGTAAAGTGTAACGTTTTTGGGTACTTTTAGTGCTATGATTTGGCACATGGATAAGGTGATGCATTGTTTAGAGACTTATTGTTGTACTTGTTTGAAGTGTCTGTCTTTCCCATTTGATTGGGGCATTATGAGGTGTAGTTTTTCTTATATTGTAGTGAAAGTCTAGTGGTGTCATGTGTGCTTCGCAATGTTCTAGTGGTCTATGCTCCTGTCTTTTATGGTACCACGTGAGGTGGCATGCCCTTTGCCCATGTGGTGGGTTTCTTTAGGCATAGAATTTTTCTCCGAAAATTTTTAACTCTTTTTGACCATTTTCATCACTTTGGATTACTAATAGAACAATGTGGTGCCACTCTAATGGTGATGTCAATTAGTGTAATGTGGATTTGTCTCACCTTGCTATTTTGTGCCTTGTTTGGTATAGTGTTTGCTCATGTGGTAGTGAAACTTTAGTGGTACAAATTCCACTTGGCCATATATTCTTTAAGTGTATTATTGCCTCAACATGTTGCAATGCACACTATCATGCCTCACCATGTTTGAAGTAGGCAATTTGCTTATTTTCCTATCATGAAACTTGGAAAAAACATTTTGTTGTTACATGAGTAGTACTCAACATGTTCAATTTTAAAGATATAATAATTTTCAACCATTTCAATGGTTGTTTGGTCAGTACAAACTATTATGGAAGATTTGTAAGCTTGGGCCCTTTTTTTAGAGCTTGCCTCTTCTTGTGCCATATGGGTACTAGCTAAGGCATTGTTCCTTCATTAGATCCTTTGTGCATATTTATGTATATCTTTGAAGCTTATTGGTCTATTAGGATTGGAATGGTTTGAGATACCATTTCATAAGAGATGTTAATTGTGGTGTGGTATCTTTTTACTTGACTACATCTTTACATGTTCAATGATTACGTGTAAGGCTTTGTCATCTAATCAAACCTTCATAAGTAAGAAGTTTATATGTTTCTTATTGTTCCATTAGATGGCTAGGTTCCATAATTATGTTGTTAACACCACACTTCCCTTATATTGGAAATACTGGCATCCCACACCACTACTGAACTTGTGATCATCCCTACTCTTATGCTGTTACGATCTTGGAAATGAATTGTTTAGCTCTTCATTCTCTACCAGAGAGGGTTGTCATCGAAAAATGCATTTGTTAAGAGTCAATGTTTTAAAACTTCATGGATGGTATCCCAACTTGGGAGCATTTGCTCTTCTTTTGTGGAGTATCCTAAGATTGGACGAACATGTCAATAATGACATGTGGTGCTACTTAGTGCTTTTTCTTTGTATTGTTGCCTTGTTGATCCTTTTAGTATTCATATGCTTCTCTCAAAGATTAATCTATGCAAGTGTAAGTATGAACAATTTCAAACTGTGAAACTACAAATAACTCATTAAATTAGTTATAGTTTATTTGATGCGACACACTACTTGGATATCTAAAATTTTGCTAAGGCTAATATGTTCTTCAAAACCCAACTATGCGATGGGATGTATTTGTTAGGTAAATGTGAGCTTTGTCTTAACTCCTTCATACTCCAATATAACTTGTTAGATCACATGGCCTCAATTCTAGTGATATAGTATTCAAATGTTTGCTCTATCAACATTTGATTACAAGATAGGGATCAACCATGGTAGTGATGGTGAAACCAAATAGGGCTTGGTTCTAGAGATGAAACTTTAGAGAAGCATGCCACAACCAACGAAGTTAGTAGGCACTCAAGTTTGGCACTGAGAGGTAGTGACAATAAGTAACATTATAAGGCTTGACAAGTTAGGTACTTAGAATGAGAACAATTTTAAATATGCTAATGAGAACTAACTAGAGATCATGTTTGGTGCTAGAAGCGATGACAATTTAGGCTCCAATAACATAGATTTATGTTCCTTTAGCTAAAAAGCTCATAGTTAGACATTGATTTGGATCTATTTTTTCACCATTTGGTGTGTACAACCTATCTTAATCCTTTTGTTGATTATGTAGTCTTGCCTTAACTAGCTAAGTCTTGCCCTCAACATCATTACTTTAAAGAAATAAGATTGCTCAAAGCAACCACATGCTAAGGGTACATTAGCATTGGATGACATCAAACGATTTAAATCTATTGTGTTGGCCTCCGAGATCAGAGTAATTATTAAGAGGGATTGTTGTGGCATTCATATTTTGTTATCAAAGGTAACATTGTTGAATGTATGAAAGAGTTGCCATCTTGAAAGCATTTTAAAAAAATATGTTCAGATACCATCCAATCTCATCCATAAATGATGCTAACTAGAGATTGATGGATCTTGCTTTTTTGACTCTATCAGCACCTTATGAAGAATCAAAGCCTTTACGTTCCTTGGCAAAATAATGGCCAAAGTCAACATCATACTCTCCTTATGTAGGTTCATATATAACATCAATAAAATTACAAAGTTGAAGTGATTTGGGAAGGAGAATAACCTAGTTCTAAACAAGATCATATAGAAGTGCTTAATGGCCAACCCAGTTCATAACGCTATTGCTTAGTGCCTTATTTAAGATAGCTTGAGAGATTGCATGCTCTAAACATATGCAAGAGTTTTTATTTACTTTAGATATCAGTATCTGGTTCATTATAGTAATCGTTATAGTAAAGTCTAAATTGAACAACATTGTTTGACCATTAAGAAGTAGCATTCTAAGGGGTTCCATTGCTTCAAGAATAGAAACAATATCCATGGTAGACGTTGAACCTAAAACCCAAGTTTTTCTTATAAAAGTAATAGACCTACCCATGTCATCCCAAATAAGAATACCAGTTCCAACAAATTTATCTTCTTACACAACTATGTCACAATTGATCAAAAGGCTAAACCTTAAATGAACTAAAAAAGAGGCACCACTAATAGTGGAGCATATGACTTAATTTAACTGAACATGAGTAACCAAATTAGGTTGAAACATAATAAGGATTGACAAATTTGAAGCTCTTTCTTGATTTTATAGGTATTAAGGCATGACCTTTCCTAATTGTTAGAGTAATTTCTCTGGTCAATTTCATTAACAAATAGAGCCTTAACTTTGTAATTTGTTATGCTTGGTGCAAGCCCTATAGCCAGCTTCTTTGTGGTATTATGGCTTTTTATTTCATGAAAGTTTGAGCTAATCAAATGATTATGATTCCCATAAATGTTTTGGGCTACATGTGCATTATGCTATGTATTCCATGAGTCCATTATCTTGGTCAAAAAGCATAGGTAATCTTACTAAAATTTCATTGCAATGGAGATAGGTCACTGTAGTTTCTAGTCTTCAATGAAGAATTCCTAATAAGCGTAGGTGATTAGGTTGCATTAACTACACCACTACCCTTTATACACACCACATATTTCTTTGATTGATTGAAAGGTTTAGTGAAGTGTTCAAATCACTTTGGTGCTAGTGGTTTTCCATATATGACTGGGCAAGAAGTCTATTTAGCCTTATCTTTTAGAGAAAGAAGAAGTTGTAATAAGGTCTTAGTCCATGAACCTATGGAAGGATCACAGATAAGAGGTATGAATGATTGAGCAATCTATGCAACAATTAAAGGTATGATGACTATTTGATATTGCATTCCTCTATCAAATGTGCTTTCGCATCATTATAGAGCTCAATGCAATGGGGAGGATAAACAATAGCCTATGGGCCGGTCATGCATCAAGGGAGAGCAAATGCTAAGCTTGTAATGAGTTTGTTGTGTATCTTATGGGCTTTGCAATCAAACATTGAATGACTCTTAATTGTGGATGTCTTAGCTCATGCATCAATGAAGAATGCAACAAAATGTGTTACATGTTTTGAATTTTAAAAACCCATGAACCATCCATTTTTTAGTGCAAGTTGTGCCCATGGATGCAACCTAAGTGCATGCCTACATGGGTGTAATGTCAACTGTTTCACTTTGTAGAAGATTGGAATTACTAAGTTGAGTTTTGGTCCTCTTTTTAAGAAGATCAATGGCACCCCATGCTTTAGAATATCATTTTATTTAGTAAATATGTATATCAAAGTTGCAATTACATAAATTAAAACAATATATCAAAATCAAAGCAAAGTAAATGCCACATAAGTAGAGATTTAGAGAAACTTAAAAATATAACCAATTCTAATTAAAACAAATAAGAAGAAATGAGATAGATTCTACGAGAAAGTTGTAGTCCAAAATATGTTGGAGATCAAGTACAATATTTTTGGTCATCAAATCAAGTATAAAATTTAAAGGTCTCATAAAGAATTTTAATACTTTAAAATATAAAATATTTTAATGTGTAAAAGTGAATATTTAATTTATAGACATCATTGAGATGAGATAGATGATATTTGTTTCTTCAACATTAAAACATGTTTAGAATTAACAAATGTCCTTTGATAAAATGAGATATTAAAAAAATATTAAAAAATGAAATAATAAAAAAATATAAAAATAAAAATTTGAATGGATAATACCCTTTTAGACTACTCCAACGACCTTTATTTCGTCTCGATTGGATATCGTTTGGAATAGTGCTGAGTTTCAAAATTAAAATGATAACAAATTCTTACTTAAATTTCTAATAAATATATATTAAAGTTGAAATGAGATAAATTGAAGTAAGGTAATAAAACAAAACTAAAATATTTTAAAGGCCAAGGAAATTGAGTTTTTGAGGAATAAGTAACATAACCAAATCAAAGTACGAAATTTGAAGAAATGAGATAAACTATATAAGAAAGTTGTATTCTAAGATGCTAAGTGGATTAAGTGTGACATCCTAAATTGCTAAATCAAGTATAAATCAAAATGTCACATAAAGGGTGCCATGACTCTACAAAATAAAATATTTAAGAGTAATAAAAATAAATATTTAGAATGTTATAAATCGTCGATGTTAGTCCAATGACATTTGTTTTGTCTCCATTAGATCTTATGTAGACTTACTATGAATTACAAAATAAATAAAAATAAAACATAATAAATTATTATGTTAGAAATAAGAAAAAATATATTAATGATGAAATTATATGAATTAAACTAATTTAATATATCGGAATCACAGCGATGTAAAGGTCACACAAACTAAGCAATAGAGTTTCATAAAAATATATCCAAATTAAAACAAAACATTTTAGAAAAGAATATAAATTGTACAAGAATTTTGCATTACATTATAGCATACTAAGAAGATAAAGTGTAGCATCATTAATACGATAGCACACATAAGTCTAATGACACTTCTTTTATCTTGAATGTACCTTAATTGGAATTTCATTGAATTTATTAGAAAAAGATGTTTAAATAAAAATGTATTCTTTTAAAATTATGAAATATATAACAAAGTTAAATAACTTCAATTGAAGCATTCTATCTTATCCAAATAAAAAGAGTGTAAAAATCCTCAAAAATAAAATATTTAGAAAAAATATTATTTAATTGGGTGGAGCTCATCCAAATAAGTGCAATGACATTTATTTTGCATCAATTTTTTCTTGTTTGGAATTACTATGATTTACAAATTAAAATATTAATAAATAATTTTTTTTACTTTAATATTAAGAAAAAATATACTATGATATAATGACATAAATTGAAGTAATTTAATATAACTAAATTAAGTGATGTAAAGATCACATGAGCTGAGAATGAGAGATTGATAGTATTATAACTAAATCAAAGTAATGCATTTCAGGAAATAAGATAAATTGTGTGGGAAAACTATATTCAATGCTATTAAAGAGATTGAGTATAACATTCATGATTCTCATATTAGGTAAAAATTAAAATATCTTATAAAAATTTAAAATATCAAGAAAAATAATTGTCTTAGAAATTAAAAATTGAATATTTAATTTGATTGAGCTCTTCGAGATGAGTCTAACAAAATTTATTTTATCTCAGTCAGACCTTTTGATTTATGGTAAATTACCAAAGTGAAAAATTTAAATAATAATAACTTATTTTTTTAACATTTAAAAATGTTTTAATAATAAAATGAGATAATTTTATGAAAAGCAATACAAACAAAATTAACGTAATATAACGATCATATCAAAGAGTACATTTAGAGGTAGATAAAAATATAACCAAGTCTGAACAAAAAATTTAAATAAATGAGATAAATAGTATGAAAAAGTTATATTCTTAGATACTAAAGAGACTGAGTGTATATTCTTAACTACCAAATTAGATAAGAATTGAAATATCTTATAAGGAATGTTGAAACCTTAAAAAAATAAATTATTTAAAAAAATAAAAATGATAATTTACTTGATATAGCTTTTTAAGATGAGTCTAATAGCATTTGTTTCTTCTCAGTCTAAATTCATTTTGTAAATACAATAAATTACCAAAGCAAAGAAGCATAAATAAAAATGACATATTATATATAAATTAGGAAAATATATGGTGAATCTAAAACGAGAAAAATTGAAGTAATATATTATAATTAAATGAAAGAGATGAAAACATTACAAAAGAAGTGATTTATATTTACATAGTGACAAAAAATATCAAAATGAATAACTTTAGGAAATATGATAATTTTATAACAAATTTTTTTTCCAAGATGTTAAGGTGATAGATATAACAACTTTAAATACCAAATTAGGTATGAATAAAAATATCTTATTAAATATGTTAAAATACAGAAGTTATTAAATATTTATAAACATTGAAATGAATATTTAATTTGATATAGTTTATCGAGACAAGTCCAAAGACATTTGTTTCGTCTACATGAGATCTCATTTAGAATTACTACATTATGAAATTAAATATGCTTGAATAGCAATAAATTAATATTTAATATTAAAAATATATATATGAAAATTAAAATGAGATAAATTAAAATAATATAATATATCCAAAACATAGTGACATAAATATCACATGAGAGAAGAATTAGAGTTTCATAGCAATATAATAGAATCAAAGTCGAGTAGTTGAAGAAATCTCAAATTATACAAGAAAGATGCATTCCAACACAGTGAGGTGGTCGACCATAATATCGTTGATCACCAATTAGATTATTAATAAAAACATGTTCTAAAGAATTCTAAACCTCAAAAAAACTAAAAATAAAAAATAATAAAAATAAATAGTTAGTTATGTTGAGTATGTTTAGAAAAGTTAAACTTTTATCTCATTTTAATCAGACCTTGATTAGAATATTTACAAATTAAAATTTAAATAACCAAAAATAACAAAAATTCATTATTCTAGTTTTAAGTATATATTAATTGATGCTAAAATAAGATAAATTAAAACTCTCAAATATAAATAATTAAAGTAATGTGATAGTCATATTAGATGAGATTTAGATTTGGTAAATAATATAACCAAATGAAAGAAAAAAGGTTGAAGAAATGATATAAATTGTAAATGAAATTACATTTAAAGATATTAGAGAGATCAATTGTAGTATCCTTAATCATCAAATATAATATAAATGAAAAAGTTTAATAAAGGTTTTCAACTACCTAGGGAATAAGATATTTCAAAAAAATATGAAAATAAACATTTAACTAGATAAAATTTATTGAGATGTGCTGAATAAAGTTTTTTCTTTTCTATCTAACCTCATTTGAAATTACTATAAATTATCAACATAAATAAATATAAATATCACGAAATTATTATTTAAATATTAAATAAATACATATTAAAGCTAAAAAGAGATAGAGTAAAGTGATGTAATATAACAAAATAGAAGTGATGTAAAGGTTACATGAGAGTAGATTTAGATTAAAAAGATATAATCAAATCAATTTGAAACTTCTATAGAAATAAGAGAAATTGTTTATGAAAATTGTATTCCACTATGTTAAGAAGTTCAAGTGTAGCATCCAATAATCATCAACAAATCAATATGTTTTTTAAAGTGTGTACCTTAGAAAGTAAGTTATTTTAAATTAGAATAGTGCTATTAATGAGATAGAGTCTGTCGAGATGACTCCAATGGGGTTTTATTAATCTCCATTTGAATTATTTTTGAATTATTACAAATTAGCAAAAAACAAAAAATAAATATTAGTAAATTATTATTACAATATTAAATACATTTATATTAAAGGTGAAGTAAGAAAAATTGAAGCAAAGTAATATAACAAAAAAATAATTTAAAGGTTTGGCAAACGATTGTTTGATTGGATGGAGGTATTTAGAGGAGTCCAATAGTGTTTGCTTCATATCTATCAGACCTGGTATAGAATTATTGTGAATAAAAAAATTAAATAAGCCTAAATAGATTAGTATAAATAGTTAGAAACTTAATATACGCAATTTAAATTAATATTCATTTTTTTTTTCAAATAATTTATGTTCATGGACTTTTGCAATGTTTATGAAACATTTTGATTCATACTTGATTTGACTATTGAATATGTAACCTTTTATATCCTTACTATCTTTGACTGTCGCTTTCTGACACAATTTATGTCATTCATTCAATTGTTACAATTAGGTTTGGATATATTACAATGAACTCTAAATCTTTTATCTTATAATTTTTTCATTTTTTTCATTTGCTTATATTACATTCCTTTAATTTATTAAACCTTAACTTTTATATATATTTTCATAATATTAAAATAATAATTTTCTATTATTTATGTTTACCGAATTTAGTAATTTGTCATAATTCTAAATGAGGTTTGATCTAGATAAAATAAACATCACTGCATTTGTCTTGATGAGCTCCATCTAACTAAATATACATTTTTATATTTTTAAATATTTTTTGAATAGATTTTATATACTTTAATAGATATTTTGAATCAAATTTATTTTGATGATCAAGGATATTACACTTGAACTTCTTTAGTATATTCAAATGCAACTTTTCTTCAAAATTTGTCATTTCTTCAAAATTTTCACTTAAACTTAATTATTTTTCTTTTCAGACTCTAAATCTTCAATCCTACGACAAATACAGGCTATTGATTTGGATATATTACCTTGCTTCAATTTATTTTGCTTTAGCTTTAATAATAATTTACATAATATTAAATTAATATTATATTTTATCTTTTGATATTTAATTTGGTAGTTCACAATAATTCAAAACTAGGTTTATTTGAGATGAAACAGAAGTCATTGATCTCATGTTGATTATCTCTACACAATTAAATAATTATTTTTAAAATTATTTAAATATTTTTGGTTTCTTACCTTTTGGTGTATTTTATGAGATATTTTGATTTATACCTAATTTGATAGGTAAGAAAATTAAATTTATCTTTATGATATCTTTGAATGTAGGTTTCTTTTATAATTTATCTTGTCATAAATACGATGAAACTCTAATTCTTGTAATCATTTTGTTATTTCATTAGATAAAGCCGTTGTGATGACTCAAATGATTTTTGTTTCTTCTCGATTATATTTCATTTATAATAATTGTAAACTAAAAATTTAGATTTGTATAAATAGTTAGAAATTAATATTTTATTGTCATATAAATTAAAATTAAAGCTAAAATAGGATAAATTGAAGTAATGTATTATAGCTAAATGAAAGTCATGTAAACATTTGAAGAGAATAGACTTAGAGTTATATAGTCATATATCCAAATCAAAATAACGCTTTGAACACTAGACATAAATTATATAATAAAGTTGTATTTCAAGATACCGAAAACATAAAGTTAATATTCTAGTCAATAAATTTTGTGTGAATCAAGATGACTCTTAAAGTAAGGCAAAACTAAAAAAAATATTTTAAAATATACAATTTAATATTTTTTTGATAAAGCTCAGTGAGACAAAATGGAAGATGTTCATTTGGTCACTAGCAAACCTCATTTGTACTTACAATAAATTACCAAAGTAAAAGTGAATAAATTTTAAAAAATAATTATTTTAAAATAAAAAAATATTAAAGATAAAATAAGATAAATTTAAGTAATAAACTATAACAAAATATAT
Organism: Vanilla planifolia; assembly: GCA_023846275.1. Lineage (NCBI taxonomy): Eukaryota > Viridiplantae > Streptophyta > Magnoliopsida > Asparagales > Orchidaceae > Vanilla > Vanilla planifolia. The sequence goes on along the minus strand of JAIUJO010000200.1, from coordinate 460,802 downwards.
GAAATCTAAAAGTCACACAAGAAGAGAGTTAGAGTTTCATTGTAATATAACAAAGTCTAAGTAAAATATTTAAAGAAATAAGATAAATTATCTTTGAAACATACATCCAAGGACCAAAGAGATTGATTATAACATCCTAGATTATTAAATTAGGTACAAGTTGACATGTTTCGTAAAGCATACATAATTTTTGGAAAATAAAATATTTAAAAAATAGAAAAAATTCTTTAACTTGAGAGAAATTATTAAAATTAGCCCAATGATATTTGTTTCATTAGATCAAAGCTCACTAGGAATTATAATAAATTATCAAGGCAAGAAAGCATAAATAATAATATAATTTTATTTTAATATTAAGTTATTGTATACTAAAGTTGAAATGAGGTAAGGTGAAATGTTTTAATAAAGTGAATTCATGGCATTGTAAAGATCACATGAGAACTATTTTAGAGTTCCATCTATATCAAGGTAAAATATTTGAGTAAAAGAGAAAAATTACGTGGTAAAGTTACATTCAAAGATATTAAAGAGATAAGTGTAATGTCCTTGATAATCAATTCATGTTTCTTTCAAATTAAAAATTTATTTGAGAAAATGCCAATGATGTTGCTTTGTTTCCATCAAACCACATTTGAAGTTCCCATAAATTACCAAAGTAAATAAGAATAAATAATAAATAATTGTTATTTTAATATAAAGTGACAACATATCAAAGATAAAATGAGATAAAAGGAAGTAATGTAAAATGATAAAATCAAAGTAATATAAAGGTCACATATGAAGAGAATTAGAGCATCATAATAATATAACATAACGTAATTGAAATATTTGAAGAAAAGAGATAAATTGAATTGTAAACTTCCATTTGAGATACTATGGATATTGGCTCTAACATCTTTAGTCATCAAATCATGTACATGTCCACATATTTGATAAAGCATGAAAAACTCTTTGAAAATAAACTATTTTAAAAAATAAAAAATAATATTTTATTTGATATAGCTCGTTTGAATGAGGCTAACCAAACCTCATTATGAATTAGCACAACAATAAAAAATTATTTTTTAATATTAAGTAAATAAATGCTAAGTTGAAATGAGGTTACTTAAAGAATTGTAATAAAACAAAGCAAGGATAATGTAAAAATAAAATAAGGTGTGATTTAGAGTTATATGGTAGTATAACTAGATCAAAGTGAAGCATTTCAAGAAAATAGATAAATTTTATGGTAATGTTCCATTCAAAGCTATTAAGGAGAATGAGTGTAATGTCTTCGATCATAAAGTCATGAAGGTATCAAAATATTTCGTAAAGCATGTTGACACTCTAGAAAATTGAATATTTTAAAATATAGAAACAAATATTTAACATGATAGAGCTTGTTGAGATGAGTCAAAAGACACTTATTTCATTTTGATTAAACCTCATTTGCAATAACTATGACTTACCAAGTTAAATGAGCATAAATAATCTGAAATTATCATTTTTAATATAAAGCAAGTATATATGAAAATTAAAAGAAGGTAAATAAACATAATATAATAGAACCAAATAAAAGTAATGTAAGGGTCAAATAAATGGAGAATTAGAGATTCATTACAATTTAACAATATCTACGTGATGTATTTAGTGAAGGTGTAAATAATATAGGAACGTTATATTCCAAGTTACTAAGTTTGTCGACCATAACATCCTTAATTGTCAAATAATGTATAAATAAAAATATTTCATAAAGCATGCCATCGTAAAAAATAGGATGTTGAAAACATAAAAATTCATTTTTAATTAAAATCATCTTGTCAAGATGAGTCTAATGATTCCTATTTCATCCAATCCTTCCCCACTAGGAATTAATGCAAATTAACAAAGCAAATATTCAAAAATAAAAATCAATTATTATTTTAATATGTTAAATTAAAAAAAATATAAAAAATTTAATGTAATTTAGCAATCCTAAGAGACAAGATTTAGTTTCATAGTACTATAACCAAATTCGAAGAAAAGGTTTCAAGAAAATGGATAAATTGTACAAGAAAGCTGCATTATAGAATACTAAGGTGATCGAGTGTAACGTTCTAAATCATTAAATAAGGTATGAGATGAAATATCTCATAAAGCATACAAAGTATATATGAAATGATTTATTATATATATATATATATTTATTCATCTATAAGTCAATATTTAATTGGATAATGCATGTTGAAACAAGTCCAACAACAGTTGCTTTGCCTCAATCGAACCTCATTTGGAAAATTTTGAATTACCTAGGTAAATGAGCTAACATAACAATAAATTATTATTTCCAAAATTTGCAAATATTTATTGATATCAAAATGTGATAAATTGAAACAATATAATGTAATAAAAAAAAAGAGATATAGAGATCACAAAAAAGGCAATTTAGAATAACATAGCAATATAACTAGAAAAAAGCAAAACAATTTTAGAAATGAAATAATTATGTGGGAAAAATACAGTCCCAGACACTAAAGATAACGAATGTAGCAACCCTGATCATTTAATAAGGTACAAGTCAAGATGTGTTATAAAGCATGTCATAACACTAGTAAAATAAAATATTTAAAAATATAAAATGGAATATTTAAATTTGATAGTGCTTAACGAGACAAGTTGAATGATTTTGTTTTCTACATCACAATTAATTTAGAATTATAGTAAATCGCTAAATTAGTTATCCATAAATAAATAATGTTAAATTACTATTTAATGTTAACTCAATTTTTTAAAGCTAAAATAAGATAATTTGGACTAATGTAATATAACTAAACCATAATGTTGTTAGTGTCACATGAGTGGACAACTATAGATTTATAATACTATAATCAGGTGAGAGGAAGAAGTTTGAAAAAACTAGTTCCTAAGCTAGTCAAGTGTAACATCATTCAATGTTAAATAAGGTAGGAAGTGTAATATCTCACAAAAATTTTAAAACTATTGAAATTAAAATATTTTAAAATATTAAAAAAAATATTTTATTGGATAGAGCATATTGAGGCAAGTCTAATGAAATTTGCATCACCTTGATTTGAGCTTGTTTGGAAAAATTAAAAATTATAAGTGTAAATAATTTAAAATAATAATAATAAATAGTTTATTTAAAATTAAAAAAATACATTAAAGCGATGTAAAGTTCATACAAGTGGAAATTTAGAGTAATAAGAAATAAAACAAAAGCAATAAAAAATTTTAAAAAAATGAGATAAAATTTTTAACAATTGTACATTACAAGATGCAACAAAGATTCAATGTAAAATCCTTGATTGTAAAATCAAGTATATATCAAAATACCTTGGAAAGCTTGTCAACACCTTAGAAATGCAAATATTTAGTCATATAAAAATGAATATGTATTTGATTGGACTCATTGAAATGAGACCAAAGAAATTTTTTTGAAATCCATTAGTCCTCATTTAAATTATCAAGAATTACGAATTTAATAAAACATAAAAATATAATAAATAGTTAATTTATTATTAATTAAATTTATATTAAAGTAATGTAACGAAACAAAATCAAAGAGATGGAAAGTTCACATGAGATGAGATTTAATATTACATAGCAATATAATTTAAAAAACTAAAATTAATTATATGATAAAGTTGCATTGTAGGATACTAAGGAGATTGAGTATAACATCCATGATCATCAAATCAAGTACAAATCGACATATCTTGTAAAGCATGCCAAAATTTTATAGAATGATATATTTATGATATATAAAAATAAATGTTTAATTATATAGTGTGCATTAAAATTAATCTAATGAGAATTGTTATGTTTTGATCTAACCTCATTTGGAATGAGTACAAGTGACCTAGATAAATAAGCATAAATAATCATGAAATATTTCTTTAATAATAAACAAATATTGATAATAAAATAAGATAAAGTTAAGAAATGTAATGTAGCAAAACCAAAGTGACGTAAATGTCACATCAGAGTAAAATTAAAGTTAATAGCAAAGATAACAAAATCAAAGTAAAAAAATTAAAGAAATTTGATAAATAGCTAAATAAACCTGTATTTCGTGATACTAAGAAGATTGATTGTAATATCCTCGATCTTCAAATTGAATATAAATAACAATACCTTAAAAGCATGTGAACATATTAAAGAATAAATTTTCAAGAATATAAAAATTAATATTTAATAACACAGTGCCATTGAGACAAGTCTAATCAAGTTTGTATTATCTCCATTGCCCCTCACCTCAAATTATTATGAATTAGAAAGTTAATTAAAAACAATAAATTGCTATTTTAATAACAAATAATTTTTTTTAAAAGATAAATAAAAAATTAAAGTAATGTAAAATAACAAATTAATGTGACGTAGATATGACATTAGAGGAGAATTAGACTTTCATGAAATTATAACCAAATTGAAGAAAAACATTTCATGTGAAGAGATTAATATTATGAGATAATTAAATTTCAACATATTAAGTGATTAAGTTTAACACCTTCAATCGCTAAATTAGGTACAAATAAAAATGTCTCAACAAATATGTTAAATTCATAAAAAAATACTTTAAAAAATAAAAGATAAATATTTATTGGTTGGATGTCACCAAGATGAAACCAGTGGCACTTACTTTGTCATGATCGAGCCTTGTTTGGAACAAATATCAATTACCAAAAAAAAGCATAGATAATAATAAATAATTATTTTTATCTTAAGTAAATATATAATAAAACTCTCCTAAGCTAAATTAAAGAAATTTAATACACCCAATTTAATAGCATGTAATCATCACACAAGAGAAGAATTAGGATTTCGTCATAATATAACGAAATGAAATAAAACTATTTTGTAGAAAATGAGATAACTAATACATAACTGCTGTATTGTAAGATAATATAATGATTGGGTGTAACATCCTTCATCGACAAATTATTTTGGACAAGAATTATCTCATAAAGCATTAAAAAATTCATGAAGCTAAAACATTTAAAAATATGAAATTGAATTTTAAATTGGATAAAACTTGTCAAGATGGCCTAGAAATGTCTATTTTGTCAAAATTAAGCCTCATTTTGAATTACTATAAGTTAACAAAAAAAAAGATAAATAATTATTGAAGAAAAAATGAGATAAAAAAGAAGCATAATATAGCCAAATCAAACACACGTAATGGTCAAATAAGAGGGCATTTTGACTTACATAGTAATATAAGCAATTCATAACAAAAAGTTTGATTGAATAAAATAAACTATATAGGAAAGTTGCATTTTAAGATACTAAACTGATCAAGTTTGATTAAAAAAATAAAAAGAATGCATAATTAGGTACAACTTGTCAAGACAAGTCAAAGAAAGTTTGTTTTATCATAACCAAACCATATTTAGAAATACTATGAATTATAAAATAAAAAATAAAATAATAATAAATTATTATTTTAAAATGAAAGAAAATAAAAGTAAAGTAGAAATGAGATGAATTCAAGCAATGTAATGTAGTAAATTGAAACATATGTAATGATCATTGAAAGGAAATTTAGAGCTACATTGTCATGCCAAATAAAAAAAAATTAAAGAAATGAGATAAATTATTTGCGAAATTTATATTCCAATATACTTAGTAGTTCACGTCTAACATACTTAATAATCAAATCAAGTGTGTATCAAAATATAATATAAAGCATGCCAAAAAAATAAAAATATTTACAAATATACAAATTAATGTTTAATTTGATAGATTATCTTCAGGAAAGTCCAATTATGTTTGTTTCATCTAAATTAGAACTCATTTTGAATAACTACAAATTACTCAAAAATTATGAATAAATTATAATAAATTATTATTTTCAATACTAAGAAAATAAATGTTAAAGTTCAAACAAAATAAATTGAAGTAATGTAATATACAAAATCAATTTGATGAAATGGTCCGACGAGAGAATATTATGAATTAAAAGTAATTAACCAAATCAATGCAAGAAATTTGAAGTAATAAGGTACATTTCTTGAAAAGTGGCATTCCAAGTGTCTAAAGATGATGTATTGTTAAATCATAAAATTATATACAAATCAAAATATCATAAAATATTTCAATATTTAAAATTCAATATTTAATTAGATAAAGCAATTTTGACATTTGTCTAATTTGCAACACATTATATTTGGAATTATTAACAATTAAAAAAGTAATTAAAAACAAATAATAATAAATATTTTTTTTATGAATTAAATATTTATTAAAACTCAATTAAGATATATTGTAGCAATTTATTATAACTTGAATGAGGTGATGTAAAGGTTACAAGAAAGTAGAAATAGAGTTTCAATTTAAAATAACTAAAGAGATCTAGTGCAACAACCGCAACTATTAAATCAACTATGAATAAAATTGCCTCATAAAAAGTATAAATAGTAAAAAATAATCATTTAATTAGATGAAAATCATTAGGATGAGTCCAACGACATTATTTTCATCTCAACTGAACATTGTTTGGAATTACTTTGAATTACAAATAAGAAAGCATACATTTAAATAAATTATTATTATAATATTAAGTCAATATATAATAATACAAAAATGATATAAATTGAAGTAATTCAATATTCATTATTCAATGCATTGTAAGTTTCATAGATGTGAACAACTACAATTTCATAGTAATACAACAAAACAAAAAAGTTTGTGGAAATAAGATAAAGTTATTGAAAAAGTTGTATTCCAAGGTAATATGTAGACCGAGTGTAAAACTCTTAAATATTAAATTTGGTATGAATCAAAATATCTTATGAATAATGCCTCAATAAAATAAAATAAAGTTTTTAAAAAATAAAAATTAAATATTTATTTGAATAAGTATCATTTAGATCAGGCCCATGATATTTGTTTTGTCTTAATCATATCTCATTATGAATTTTTGTAAATTACAAAAATAAATAAATAAAAAAATATTAAATTATCCTTTGAATATTAACTAAAAATATTAAAATTAAAATTTTATAAATAAAAGTAATGTAATATAACTAAATCAAAGAAAACTAAATATCACACGAGAGGAGATTCATTGTTACATTGTAATATAATAAGTGAAAGACACAAATTTGTAGCAAAAAGAAAACTTGTATGGCAAACTTACCCTCAAGGGTGCTAAGGAGATCAAGTATAAAATCCTCAATGATGGAATCAAGTACGAGTAAAAATATCTTATAAAGTAAGAAAAAAATATAATAAAAAAAATTAAAATGAATATTTAATTAAATTGATAATGTTGAGACAAATAAAATCAACTTTTATCCATCTAGTTCAAAACTCATTTGGAGAAAATATGAATTAAAAAAACAAATAATCATAAATAATAATAAAGTATCATCTTAATAATAAGTAAATATATATTATAATTGAAATGAGTTAAATTAAAGTAATATATTACAACTAATAAATGTGATTAAATGGTCACATGGGAGATGTAATGTTATTGAATAATATAACCAAATCAAATTAAAAAATTTGTGGAAAAGTGATTAATATTATAGGAAAATTTTGATCCAAGATTCTTAGAAGATCTAATGTAGCATCGTTGACTATCACATTTGGTTTGAATCAAAATGACTAGCAAAGAATATAAACACCTTTGAAAATAAGTTTTTTAAAATTATAAGAAATGAAATTTTAATTGAGTGGAAATCTATAAGATGACAATGATGGTATTTTTTCATCTCAATTAAAACTTGTTTAGAATTTTTACAAATTACCAAAGTAACTAAACAAAAGTAATAATTAATATTATTTTAATATTATGTAAATATATGTTAAAGCTAAAGTAAGATAAATTGAAATAAAATAATGCAATAAAACTATAGTGATTGTTACAAGAGAGAAGGTTTCTAGGTTCGTAGAAATATAAGAAAGTCAAAGCAAACAATTTGAAGAATTGAGATAAATTGTATGGGAACATTTAATTTCAAGTTGATTTGGCGGCTGGTGTAACATCATTAATCATTAAATTAAGTAGAAAATAAAATACCTCGTAAAGGGTGCTAAAGTGATGGAAAATAAAATATTTAAAAAAAATAAAAAAAGAATTTTTAATTTGATGGTGCCTGTGAAGTGGAGTTCAATGACTTTTATTTTGTCTTAATCAGAACTTAAAATTTATTATTAATAAATACATAAACAAATGAGCATAAATAATTATAAGAAATTATTTTATTAGTAAATAATTATTAAACCTGTATTGACACAAATTAAAGCAATTAATATAAGAAAATCAAGTACATATGAAGGTAGCATGAGAGATAAAGTTTACTAGAATGTGGCATTCCAATATACTCAAGAGAATGAGTGTAACATTCATGATTATCAAATTAGGTAAGAATTATAATATTTTTATTAGGAATACCAAAATATCCAGTAAAAACTATTTTCAATTACAAAAAGAAATATGAAATTGATAGAGCTCGTTCAGACAATTGTAGTGAGCTTTATTCGTTTTGATCGATCCTTATTTGAAAGTATAACAAAATCCAAAGGCAAGTAAAATTAAATAATAATAATAATCAATAAAATTTTATTATTTAATATATATATATATGTATCATTACAAAAATAATAGAAGTTAAAGTAATATATAATAACAAATCCAAAGTGATGTGAAGGCCCTACAAGGGTTTTTTAAAGTATCGTGATAATACATGAAAATCTAAGATAAAACTTGAAACAATGATATAAATTATATGACAAAGTTTGTCTCCATGATAGTTATGTTGTCAAATGTAACATACTCAATAGTCAAATTAAATATGAATCAAAATATTATGTAAAGTTTACCAAAATTCTTGAAACAATATTTAAAAATATCCAAATAAATAATTCACTTAATAGATCTTATGAAGATGAGTCCAAAGATGTATGTTGTTTCCTAATCTAACCTAGTTTAGAAAAACTTCGGATTACCAAAGTAATTAAAGGGGAAATGTGATATATTGAAGAAATGTAATTTAACGAAATCAATGTGATGTAAATGTCACATGATAAAAGATTTAGAGTTACATTACAATATAAAAAAATAAAAGTGAAATATTTGATGAAATGATATAAACTATATATGATAGTTATTTTCCACGATACAATGGAGATTGGGTGTAATATTCTTGATCAATAAGTCAAAAATGAACAAAATGTCTCCTAAAACTTGCTAAATAAAAGTAAAAAAAAATTAAAATATAAAAATTAATATTTAATTACATAAAGCTCGTTAATAGACTCCAATAATATTTGTTTTTCTCTAAGTGAGACCTTGTATAGAATTATAATGAATTAAGAAATTAAAAATCATCAAAAAGTATTATTATAATATTAAATAAACATTCATATCAAAGTGAAAATGAGATTATTTAAATCAATATAATATAACTATAGAAAATTGTGGTGAAGTTCATAAAAGAAGAGAATTAAAGCATTATTTCAACTTATCAAAATCTAAGTGATACATTTATTGAAATGTTATAAATTTCATAGAGTGCAGTATTCTAAGATAGAAAGGAGACCAAGTGTAACATCCTTAATCATTAAATTTGGTACAAATCAAAATGTTTCATAAAGCTTATCGAACCTTTCGAAAATAAAATATTTTAAATTATGAAAATGACTATTTGAGTTACTCTTAATTTCATTTCATATTGATCATACCTCAATTAGAATAAATTATTATTTTAAAAAAATAAAAAATATATTTTAAAATTGAAATGAGATACATTGAAAGAATCTAATATAACCAAATCTAAACAAAACATTTGAAGAAATTTGATAAAATGCATGAGAAACTTACTTTCCAAGACATAGAGAGGAATGAGTGTAACATCTTAGGTCATCAAATTAGTATCAATCAAAATTACTCATAAAGCATGCCCAAATACTAGAATATAAGGTATTTAAAAATATAAAAATGTTATTGATAATGCACATCGATATGAGTCCGCTAACTTTTGTTTCTTCTCCAATTTACATCACTAGAATTATGATGAATTAAAAAATTAAATAAGTATAAATAAAAACAAATTATTTTTTAAACATTAAGAAAAAATAATAATAAAAATGAAATAAGGTTAATAAAAATAATATGACATAACCAAATCAAATTAAATGTAAATGTCACATAACAGGAGAATTATTAATTCATTATAATATACAAAAATTTAAGGGAACAATTTTAAGATATAATATATATTTTAGGAGAAATTGGTGTTCCAAGGTACAAATGATATTCAATAGAATTTTCTAGATCAACAAATCACGTATGAGTCAATTTGTTTAATAAAAACAACCAAAATGTTATAAAAAATTTTAAAAATGTTAAAAAAATTAATGATAGAGCTTGTTGAGGCAAGTGTAGGAACATCTTATACATCCATTCAAACATTGTTAAGAATTACTACGAATAATGATAGTAAATAATAATAAATAATAATAAACTGTTATTTTATGTAAATATATATGAAAGCTAAAGTGAGGTAAATTGAAGCAACATTATATAACTAAACAAGAGTATTCTAAATGCAAGAAAGATGGGAGATTTAGATTATCATAGCAACATAACGAAATCAAAACAAACATTTAATGAAATGGGATTAAATGTATGAAAAAGTTGAAATTCCAACATAATAAAAATAGAAAGTATAATATTCTTGATAATCAAATAAGATAGAAATAAAAATATCTTGTAAGTCATTTCAAAACTATCTAATATAAAAAATTTAAAAATTTTAAAATGAATGATTAATGCAATAGAGCTTGTCGACACATGTTCATTAACATTGGCTTCATCTCGATAAGTACTCATTTAGAATTACTTTGAATAACTATATTTAATAAAATAAATAACAATAAAATATTACTTTAGTATTAAGTAAGTAAAAAATTAAACATGAAATTAGATAAATTTAAACAAGTAAGAAAACAGATTTAAAGTATCATAAAGAACACATAAGAGAAGATTTAGAGTTACAATGTAATATAACAAAATTAGAGCAAAAAACTTGAAGAGATGGGCAAGATTGTCAGGAATGTTGGACTAGAAGGTACTAAGAAAATTGTTTGTAACATTCTCGATCATCAAATCAGGTAGAAATCAAATTGAATTGTAATACTTGTTAAAATCTTGAAGAATACATACTTAATTTGTTATAGATGTTCAAGATGAGTCTGATGAGTTTATTTGATCTCGATCAAATCTCCTTCGAAATTTTTGAGAATTGCCAAATTTATAAAGCATAAATAATAAGAAAATTACTATTTTAATATTAAGTAATTATTTATAAAAATTTAGATGAGATCAGTTGAAGTAATATATTATAACAAAAAAAGCAATGTGAAGGTCACATGGGCAAAGAATTAAGGTTTGATAGTAATATAACTAAATCAAAGAGAAATATATGATTAAATGATAAAAATTATACTCGAAAGCATCCTTCAAAAACAAGAAGTAGATTGAGTATAACATCCACGATCATCATATTAGTACACATAGAATGCAATGTCATTCATGTCAAACTATAAAAGTTTATTATGAAAAATATAAATTAACTTCTAAATAGTGCTTTTGAAGATAAGTGTAATGATGTTTGTTTTCTCTTCATTAGATCTCATTTGGAATTACTGCAAATTCACAAATTAAATAAACCATAATAATAAAAAATTATTATATTAACTTTAAGTAAATAAATTTTTAAGCTAAAATTAGAAAAATTGAAGCAAAATAATATAATTAAATTATAGTAGTGTAAAGATCATACATGTGGAGATTTATATTTTCAAAATAATGTAAAAAATAAAAGGAAAGAAAAACTTAAGTAATTAGATAAAAAGTATAGGATAATTTTGTTCCATGATACAATGTAGAACGAGAATAACATAGTAAATCATCAAATCATGTAGGAATCGAAATATCTTGAAAGTTGGGGCAAAACATTCATATGTAAAATATTTAAAAATTTGAAAACAAATTTTTCAATGTATATGGTTCATGGAGACATGTTCTAAGATATTTGTTTCATCTCTATCATACCACATATGGAAAAATTGTGAATTATTAACGTAAATAAATAGAAGTAAAACTAAATTATTTTAGAAATATTAAGCAAATATATATTAAAGTTTAAATGTGGCAAATTTAAATGTTGTAATATAAAAAAAACAAAGAGATTTAAAAGTTAATTGATTGAATATTTATTGTTACGAAGTAATTAAAGAAAATTAAACCAAAAAATTTAAAAAGAGGAGATAATTTATACTGAAAAATTACATTCCAAGTTTCTAAGCATATTCGATGAAACATTCTCAAATTAGGTATTAGCTAAATTATATAACAAAACATTCCAAGTTATTAGAAAAAAAAATATTTTAAAACTTTTAAACAAATTAATTGACAACACTCATTTAGACTACTCCAACAACATTTGTTTCATCTCAACTAGAACTCATATTGGATTATTACACATTACAAAAATAAATATTCATAAAGAATTGAAAATTTTTATTTTAATATTAAATAAATATTTAACAAAGCTAAAATGAAGAAAACTAAGAAATGTTACATAATGAATAGATAGCACTGTAATGTCTACACAAGTTTGAGTTACATGTTAATATAACAAAACAAGTCAAAATAATTTGAAAAAATGTAATAAATTATGCAAAATAATTCCATTCTATATAATAAGGAGATTGAGCATAATATCCTCGAATGTAAATTCAGGTGAATTTTGAAATGGCCAAGAAAACAAACAAAAAATTTGAGAAAATAATTTTTAAAATAATAGAAATTAATACTTCATAGGTTAGAAATTATTAAGACCAATCCAATGGCATCTATTTCATTTTGATCAAACCTGATTCAGAATTACTATTAATTATAATAGTAAGTAAAACAAATAATAAAAAATTATTGTTTTAGTATTAAGTAAATATATAATATAGCTGTAATAAGTAAAATTAATGAAATATTATATAAATAAATAAGCAAGATTTAAGGGTCACATGATTGGAGAATTAGAGCTTTATAGGAATATAAGTAAATCAAAGTAAAAACTTTTAAGAAAATAAGTCAAAATTTAAGAAAATTCAGTATTTCAAGATACTATAAGGATCGAGTGCATCATTCTCATTTTTGATCATTAGATTATGTACAACTCAAAATGTCTCTTGAAACATGCCACGACCTAAGAAAATAAAAATTTTAAAAAATAAATGTCAAAGTAAAAAATTCAACAAATGAGATAAATTGTATGAAAAAATGCATTTCTAGATACCATGGAGATCTAGTATAGCATCCTTAAACATTAAATCTAACAAAATTCAAAGTGCCTTGTAAAACATACTAAATCTTCAAACAATATTTAAAAAATATAAAAATTAATATCTCATTCGATAGAGCTTTATGACAAAATTTTGTCAAGCTTAAGATAGTGGATCATGCTTCATAGATGGTTACTATCTAGGTGAAATCTGACAGCAAAGGGATTTGCAATGTTGTACTATATATGTATCAAAAGACTGTATTATCCAGTGATCAGCTTGCGACTAAATTAAAGATACTGCTAAGTTTAGCAAACCATTAGTTGTTGTAGGAGACTTCAATGTATTCATATTTTGGATTTTAATAACTTTTGTTTTATTGGAAATTAGCTGAGTTAGTGAAATAGCAAAGAGGGTAATGCTATAATCTATGAAATATTTGATAAAACTTTTATGAATAAACATGGTATGCAAGCCTTGTTGAGCAACACTGTTATGCACGTCCAATGCACCAACTCAGATCATTACCCATTACACAATGTTTAGACAATCATTATCATGCAAAAACAACTAGTTGCACTTTTCTTAGTCAACTAATTTTGTGATTTTAGCTTAAAAAAGGACTATTCGAGGAAATTCAATTGATCATTTTTCACTAAAGATAGTATTCATTTATCAACACTAAAGAAATAGAGTGCAGTAAACTTCGTTGAAAAGCCTTGCTAGTTGGAAAATGAAATCATGGATCTTCAACTTAAAAAATTTATGTGTGGCTTAATTAATAAAGAATATGGTCTTTTGGCATAATGTATTTTTTTGTCACACTATCATGGCTTTAGAAGAACAATGGTGGTGGCAGTATCCCAAGCTCAATTGAGCTACCCTTGGGTCTGACACATGTTTCTTCCAGGCAACACCTACCTCTACTACCAAAAGACACTATTTCCACCAACTTAACAATGTTATTAGGAAGCTATTGACTTCTTCAACTAAAATTGTAAACTTTTTTATGTTATTGTTTTAGCAAAAAGTACCATAACCATGTCAAATATGATCCCCTTCCACCCATCCAACCTTTGAAAACTATTCATAGAGAATAGACAATTGAAAATGTGACTCCAATAAGTGATGATGAGCTTAGATCTATGAGTCCATAAAAAGAAATAAATTCCTTAGAATGGATGACAACTCAATTGAGTTTGTGCATGGTTATTCAAAGATGAAATAGCTGGACATTATTATAATAATCAAATTATTCTTTAAGATTTCTTTATACAAAAACAATGTAAAAATGCACTGGTCATACTCATTCCAAAAGTTCAAAGAGCATCCAAACCTAAGAATTGCAAGCTCGTTAGAACCTACAATGAGATTTATAAAGTAGTTGAAAAACTTTTGGTGGCAGGGCAGAAGGCGATGCTTCCTAATATCATTCATTACCAGAGACCAAGTTGCTTTTGGGCTAGCCCACGTCATATGTAATTAATTTTTTTGGCATAAGAAATGGCTACTTGTTTACACCCATCTACTTTTGAAGATGTTTTGATGGCATTAATATTAGATATGAACCAAGGTTTTCATGAGGTAAAATAGAAATTTATGCCAGATAAGCTTAAGCATTTGTGTTTCCCTACACCTTGGTGTAATTAGATTTTGGCTTGTATCACTAAATTGAGATTTGAGAATGTTTTTAATTGTATATATATATCATGGATAAAAGAAAAAATAGGTCTTTGATAGGGATAACCTTTCTTCCCATACCTCTTTACTATTATATCTAAGTATCTTTCATGACTTATATAGTACTAGCTTGATCATGTTGCAATGATTGAGTTCAGGATTTGCCCTTCTTACCATATGATTACACACCATCTATATGTTAATGAAGTCATGATTTATGCACCTACAACTTGTGCTATAGTGAGGAATGTTTAGGAACTTATTGAGTAGTTTGGACATTAATCAGGTTAGGAGGTGAGTCTAGACAAATACAAAGTGTTATTTAGTAAGAGGTTTGAGTGCATGCATAAAAAGATGATTGTGAGAAAACTACATATGCATGAAGTCACTCAATTAAAATATTTAGACATATCAATTGAAGTAGCCAAACATTAGGAAAAAGACTTTAATTTCATTATCAATCATGTTCAAGATTATTCAAGATGGATTACTATGTCACTATAAATTGTAGACCATTTTTCATGGTTAATTTGATGTTATCTACTATTCCTACTTTTTAATTAGCCCATGCATTAATTATGAATGACATTATTATGGAGTTGGAGAAATTGTCATGTCATTACATGTGGAGCTATTTTAATGATAATAACACAATTCACTATACCTATTAGGAAATGATAACTCTTTTTAAGGAATGTCGAGTTCTTAGTTTGTCAACCTAGTAGTCAGCATTGATTGCAAAATACTGCTAGTTGGTTATGGCTTAAGAAGGCTATCTATGGGTTCAATCTTTCAGGTCCAAATACTTTCTAAAAAGTAATACTTTCCATATTCCTCATGTTACATCTTATATGCATAAGTTACTCAATATTGTGCCTCTTGGAACAAAAAATGCTATTTGGCAGATTGCTACGAGCAATTTTGTTTCCTTTTGTTTAGATAATTTTCTTAGAATCCTTCCTATAGCTACTTATCCAACCTATTTTAACATGGATGTGAGACATCTCACATTTGAAGTAAAGCTGGTTGGAGAGCATAGGATGTGGGATCACAAAAATATTTTGAAGTTATTTGAACAGATTGTCTTTTTGATTTTGCAATCTCTTTGGTTTTAATAGAATGAAATGGATGTGCTTTAGTTCAAAATTAGTGAGTGTATAGGGTTGCACTCAAAGTGTATATACAATGGCATGTATATAGCCATAATCCATCAAGGAGGGAGGTCATATGGAATTGTAAAGTGCAAGTGCATCCTCAAATAAATAGTTTCCAACTCAAACTTTTTTTTGTGTAAGAGGTATTGAGTGATTTAAATTTTTTTCATTGAGGATGTACTACAAACACAAACACACCAAATTGTTTAATGGTGTGCCATATTGTGAAAGAACTCTAGTCAAGTAGTTTCATTAATGATTTTTCACTCTAAATGAGATTAACTATAGGGACATCACCTACATTTTTGAGCTCCTCAATTGGATGTCTGTGAATGGAAAGTCACATTGTAGTTGCTGTTTACTACAACTCTTCGATAACATCTAATAGAAACTTGTGTAGCCTTAATAGGCTAATTGTTATCCTTTATTAGACTCCTCCAAAGTGTTGGATTAAGTTCATTTGGGATGTACATGTGCATGATGACTTCAATGTAGAAATTTATATTGTTACATAAAATGACATGGGTAGACCTATTATTATTTTAAGAGAAACCTTAGTTCTATGTTAAGCTTCATCCATGGGTATTATTATTATTCTCAAAATAAAGAAACTTCTAAGAACACTATTTCTTAATGTTGAGGTAGTATTGATTGAATTAGATTTAACTATAGTAATTGCTATAGTTGACCAGTTACTTTTGCTAACATCAAATAATAGTTCTTAGGATGGTCTCATTACTTATGTCTTAGGTATGAAGTCCATTAAATAATCCAACATAAAGTATCAAGGTAATATTGCTATAAATTAGGTTGCTCATCATATAATTTTGTGTGATTTTGTTTAAGACTAAAGAATTCCCCTTACCAAAATACATCAACTTTGTATTTGTGATGATTTTATGTAAGAACTACCTTAAAGTGAGTATGTTGTATGGTACCACTATTACTTTGTGAATGAATCCAAAGTCATTGATTTCTCATAAGATATTAACTAAGTCCAAAGAGCAACATCTACTAATCCTTAGATAGCATTGTTTATGGTTAAGACTAAGATGATATCTAATTATCTCTATGCTCCCAACTTTCATTTTTTATTAATAAAAAATCCTTGGAAAATGCATTTGTAGTGGCTCATCTTTAATTAATCCAAGAATTTCACCGTTAACTATGAAATGAGAATGGCCATGATTCTAATCTTGAGGGCCAACATAATAGGATAAAAATCTTGTGATGCTATCCCATGCTAATGTATGTCGAGCATGGGCTTACTTTGAGTAGTCCAATTTCTTCATAGTAACCATGTTGAGGGGATGACCAGGTCAACTAAGGCCAAATCATAGTGCCAAAAAAAGGATCAAGGTGGGCACTACACAACAAAAGGTTGATCAACCAACCCAAAGGAAGGTCCAACTATAACATTTTTAACTTGAACTTAAATATATGCTATTGGTGCTGGAGTGCCCTGATTGCTGGCACTAGACTTGCGTTCCAATGGATCATCATTAAGGGTTTTAAGGTTGTATTGATTCCAATTATTAAACTTGTGGAGACTAGTACTATTATTTATTTTCACTACTCTATGCAAGGAAAAGGTAATTTGTACTCTTATTGCCATTCTTAGATTTGGTATCCATCTCTTAGGATCCCTCCCGTAATCGCCACGGTATGCCCCTATCCTATGTTGAAAGTTGATGCGAAAAAAATTCGAATGATGCATTGCTAAAATAATGGCTATGTGATCTAAAGGGCAATCATGAATCATTAAGGATTCAAGCAAAAACCTCCATCAACCATTTACATATTAAATGCAACCATCCAAAAGTTGGACTTTTATGCATATATTAGCTCTAGATTTATTATGATTATTTGAGTAGCATGTAACACCAAACAAATTTTAATTGATTTAATGAGCCATTCATAATTTCATAGTCTAAAATTGTTTATAATTGCATATGCATGGCTTAATCTTTTAGAAAATACATGAATACTTGCAAAATCAAATACGTAGAATTACAAAGATAAAATGCAAGGTAGCACCTTATGTCATAGTTGACATGTTCGTCATGTCTTGCAATACTCCAAAAAGAGGAGCAAATGCTCCCATGTTAGGTTACCAACCGTCATGTTTTAAAACTTTGCCTCTCAATAATAGAATTCTTCAATGACAACCCTCCCTGGTAAAGAAAGATGAATGAAATGAGTGCCTTCCAAGGCTATGCCAACATTAGAGTATGGATGATTGCACATTTAAAAGTGTTATGGAACACCAACAATTCTAACTTAGGAGAAGTGTGGCACAACAAAATAATTGAATGGAACATACACATTCGATAGCAAAATAGGTAACATGTGAACTTCAACCATACAAATGTTCGATTACATGACAAAATTCTACACATAATATGTTACTAGACCAAGAGGTAGTAGAGTCATAGGAAGCAGTATGACAAAAAACATGCCTTGTGCAAAAGTGAGCACAAGACAATCTAATCCAATTAGCTCATGGAGCTTCAAAGATATCCAAAAAGAAGGACAAAGGGCATAATTAAGGATGAAGGGCTTTGCGAGCACCAGCATGAAATGATAGGATGCAAGCCTTAAAAATGGTATAACCTTACAAATGATCCATATTGGCATGCTTTGATCAAATAGCCTTTAAAATTGTTGAAAAGTATTACACCTTCCAAATTGAAGATGTTGAGCATGACTAATGAAACTACAAAATGTTTTTTTTTCTAAGATCTATGATAAGAAAGCAAGCAAACTACATGCTCGTAACTTTATAACGGAAAAGAAACATCATGTTAAACATATAAAAAAGTTCCAAATACACAACTAAAAGGTTACAATTATCAGGCCTCCTATGATGTACACAAAGGAAGAATGCACAGGTGAGGCAAGACACTCAATGCCTCACCGTGCAGAGGCAACAACATATGCATCTAATACATGGTTGAAAAAATTTGCACCACTGAATTTTTGTTGTGAGAATAATAAACACTACACCAAACAAAGTCCATAAAAGCAAGTCCCCATCAGAAAGATACCATATTCATGCATTTACAATCTTGAGGGATGATAATGGTTGAAAAGAGTTACTTATTTCGAGCACAAAATGTCACACGTGAAGAAAGCCAAAAAATAGACTGAGGGGATACCATCATGCATCACACCAAGAAGGGTAGAGATGCAAATGGCAACAACATTGCTAAGTGCACATTGAACCACCAAATTTTCATTACAAAATGAGTATGACAACATCTCATAATACCCTATACAAACGACAAAGAGTGGCACAATGAACATGCACATTGACATCTCAAAAGCGCATAACTTTATCCACACACCAATGACCTACATCAATAAGAATAGACAAAAAAGTTATAATTTGTGGGCTCCTTTTACCACATAGACATGATGCTGTGGGGCATTAGCAAATAGGCTTCTTGCAAAGTGCACTATTGCATGCAAAAAGTGGAACAGTAGCCCAGGTTCTCAACCATGCATGTAGGTATAATAGCAAGTAGCTATTGTAGCAACCCAGCATGCTCAAAACCTAGCACACATTGCATAGTCTAACACCCTCTTTGCCATGAGCTACACCACACAACATATTGTCCCTTGTAAATTGCTCATTTTTAGAATTTCATCAATTAATAAGGAAAATCTAAGCATTGTATTATCAATGAAATAGCAATTCACAATATAAAAAACCCAAGAAATATTATAGTTCAAGGACCCAAAAGGATGTGTGTAAAGGAATTAGAATGACACATGCAGACTCGTTTCCACATGCCAGCATAGTGCTATAGTGGACCCAGTACTCTATCGCATGTGCCACAATAGGAATTTATGTCTTAGGCCATAGCCAAGCATTCACAAAACCTTAACACACATTGCATCATCCAAACTTCTGCTTCACCATGTCAACATCGTGCCATACATTCCCCTTTAGATTGAAAATTACATATTGCAACAATTCAATCAAGGAAGAAGGTAAGCTTACCAATAGAGCATCAACTTATACATGTGCCAGTAGCTTGTAGTACTAAAAATCCAAAAAAGTTGCACTTTATGGCGTCACCAGCTATGCGCTTGATGTCACAAGTCAGGCACAGATTGGCTATCATGCACACTCATTTTGGATTGTCTCTCATAGCTAGTGATGAATCCCAACTTTCACAAACCTCAGTTTATATTGTACCATTAAGCTTTTGCTTCAGAATGGGCCACACCATGCCACAAACCTTAGTTTATATTGTGACAATTCTTTCAAGGTGGAAGTCAAGTCTACGAATTTGGCATCACTTTATCCATGCACTGGCTGTCCATAGGATAACAATCTCAAAAAGAAGTTACACTACATGGGCATCACTAGTAACACATAAAGGATGTCATAGGCAACCTATAGATTGCCTACCTCATGCATGAATTGTAGGCTACTATATCTGGCTAGAGATGAAGCCTAGAATGCATAAACCCTTATGCATTTTCTAAGACAACACCAAGGAGACACATTAACCCTTGTAGCTTACATGTTGAAATAGTTCGACTATGGAGAATGGTAAGTCTTTCAAAAAGGCATCACCTTATCCATGCACCTACTATCTATAGTTCCATCCTTAAATAAGTTTCACTTTTTAGGCCTTAATAGTTGTGCACATTGGATACAATTGGGAGCATGTGTACCAACTGTAGTGTGATGAAAAGTGCACTACTGGTGCTGTAGCATGCTTAGTGCTTTATCGCATGCACAGCTATAGCAACATAATTAAATACCTCAGACAAGCTTTCACAAACCCTAGAGCATATTGCATCATCAAATTACCACTTTGTTGTAGGCTACACCACATGAAATATTGCCCATTAAGGATCACATATTATGATAATTTTGTCAAAGGAGAAGCCAAGTCTCCTTATAGGGCATCACTTTATCTAAAAGACAACAGCCCACAATGCTAAAAATCTAAAAAACATTACACTTTGTTGGCTCTACCAGTCATAGGCATAAAAAGCCACTAGGCACAAACAAACATGCTTCTTGGCATGAGAACAATGCTGTAGTGTAGAAAGTTCTCAATTGCATGCAACTAGAAATGCAGCTTGATACACCTAAACCCTAATGCATATTATACCATCCAACCTTCACTTTGTTGTAGGACACATCATGTCAAACATTGCCACTTATTAATTGCATATTATGATAATTTGCTCAAGGGAGAAGGAAAGTCTCCCAATAATGCGTCATCCAATCAATTAGCTATGAAATCCAATGTAAAAATTTTAGACAAAGTTACACTTTGCATGTCCAACCATCATTGCACATGATGCCATAGGTCATATGAGTAGACTGTTAACTGTCATGAACAACTAGGGATGAAGCATAATATAAACAACCCAAGCACATAATGCACCATGAAACTTCTACTTTACTATTAGCCACACCTTGTTTGACATTGCCACCTGTAGATTACATATTATGATAATTCCATCAAACAAAGAATCACCTTATCCATTTACAATAGCCCATAATGCTAAAAAAAGACACATATTACAAGCCCCACTAGTATCATGCAAAGATGTCATAAGGTATGAGCGATTTGTAGGTAGCATGCATGAACGGTAAGGATGATGCCTAGCATGCACAATCCTTAGCATAATTGTATCAATCCAAGATTTTTGCTTGACCATGTATCACATCGTGTCACACATTATGTCTTGCTAATTTCATGTTGTAAAAATGTTGCAAAAGTAAAGACAAGTCTATAATATAGAATCACCTTATCAATGCATTAACCATCAAAAACTACAAAAATCCCAAAAGAAAGTTAAACTATGTGGGCCTAAATTGTCGCTCAAACTTGATGATGTAGGAAGCATGTATACTAGTTTTCATTCACAAAAATAATGCACTACTTGTGCTATAACATGTGTAATGCTTTGTCATATGCACAACTATAGTAGTGCAAAGATAGCACAGCAACCAAGCTTGTAAAAACCTAATACATATTGCATCATCCAACTTCTAATTCTCTATGGGCCATAGCACACCACACATGTCCCATTGTAGATTGCATATTACAATAATTTAGTCAATGAAGAAAGAAAGTCAGCCAAAAAGGCATTTTCTTATCCAAGCGACAGTGACCTACAACGATACAAATCTAATAAAAATTATACGTTGCGAGCCTCACCTACTGCACACATATGATGCTATGGGGCATGGTAGAATTACTACCAAATGCTTTACATTACTCCAACATGTAAATTTTTCTATAATGCATGACTAGAGGTGTAAACCCAGTAAGTACAAACCCTAATGCATATTGCACCATCAAATTTCTACTTTACTCCAAGATGAACTATGACACACATTATTCCTTGGTGATTAAATATTGTGATAGTTTCGTGAATAAGGATGGCAAGTCTCCCAATAGTGCATCACCTAATCCATGCACTAATAGTCCACAAAAAAATTTAAAAAACAAATACCCTTGGTTGGAATTACAAGTAACGTGCATTGGTTGCCATTGGGTGCGATTGACTAGTTACCATGTAGGCGAACTATTTGTTGTTAGATGCACAAGTAATGAAATCATGCATGCATACAAAATGCTGTAGAGCAACAAGGGCTCTTTTGTGCATGCAATTAGGATCACAACCAAGGTTGCACAAACCCTAGTGCATACTGCACCATTCAACTTTCACTTCATCTTGGGTTACACTGTGCCATAAATTGTCCATTGTGAATTACATATAATGAAAACTCTTTTAATGAAGAAGGTGTGTCTCCAAATGGGGCATCACCTTATCCAACAATAACAACTTTCAGTGCAAAAAAACAAAAAAATATTACACTTTGTGTGCCCACCCACTATGGATAAAGGATGCTACTACATATGCATAGACTGGCTATCAAATGTGTGCTTTGTGTTGTCGCACATGTAGTTATATGTCGTGCATGTAGTTGAAGCAGCATATGGTGAGGCACAACATGCATAATTCTTTCGACATATGGTACCATTCAACTTCTACTTTGTCCTAGGCCACGCAATGCCACACCTTCACCATTGCATATTGCATATTACGACCATTCCTTCAATGACGTAGTAAAGCTCTGAGTAGAGCATCACCTTAAATGTAAAACTTTGCCAAAGAGAAACATCTACCAAAGATTTGCAATTTTATGTCCCTGGTCTACATCATTTATAGTTGAGATTATGACTTCAAATTGCATATTGTGATTATTTCATAATGGAAAAAGGTAAGTCTCCTAATAAAATGGCACCACATCAGTGTTCGAGCAAACAAGTGATGAATAAGTTAAAAAGTGATAGGCTTTGCCACATACATAGAACCTCTATAGAACTACTATAATAATTGATACAACCAAAGGAACAAAATTTTTGAAACCTACATAACCTCTTTAGGATGATTTGGTACTTCCCACATTGCATAATCCAACATTCATGATGGATAACATCAGGCATTAGAACTTTGCATCTAGGAAGGCCTCTAAGGGGTATGACATGAATTGCACTGTACTACATAATGTATCATGTGAAGTATCACAAGTAAGTGTCATAGTAAGTACTGCAATAAGTGGAGGAAGTAAAGTAAGTTGTGCAAGTGATCAGGTGAGGAAGGGGTGTTTTGAAACTTTTATGATATCTGTGACTTTGAGGGGATGTATTTGGCATGAAAGGGTTGAATCTTAATAGATTATGATAATAAGGCCACTCTACCACTTAATATGCCTCATTGCAAATTTAAGTTGTAAGGATTCTACCTACCCTTCCTTCTTAACTATCATTTCTTATGGTGCTTGTGCTACTAAACTTTCTACGTCATTAGGTAGGCCCATTGATGCCGGACGGATTACAATAATTTGAGCAATACAGAAATTACATCCACACAACAGAAATAAAGTAAACTTGAAAGGTAAAAATGTGAAAATTTTAAAAGAAATAACAAGCAAGAGACACCCGTCCAAGGCAATCTTAGCCAAGAGGGGGACCGTGAGCAACACAGAGGTCGCTCCGTAGGCTAGGTGGTCCGCAACACCTCGACGGCTCAGACGCGGGGTACTCGGATAAGGGTTTAAATACCGAGCGAGATAAATTTTGAAAAGTGGAATGGTCGCACCGGCGCAGTTGAAAGGTACAAAGATCGCGCTAAATCACCGTAAATCAGAAATTTAACCGATATTATTCGAGTAAGAACCGTTCAAGTCCGAGGGAACCCAAATCTTAAGAGAGAGAGAAGCGTCGAAATCAGGATGAAAATGCGAATGTGACGATGAGTAGTTATGAAACGTTACCGTCGTGGTAGCGGCGGGGTATGGAGAGTAGGTCGATGAAGGGACGAAGATGAAGATGGCGTCGTTGATAAACTGGCACGGCCTCTCACCGCTTGGGCCTCGCACCCCTCCTCCCAGTACCGGAGCCTCGACGAATCAGCACGCCGAAGTCTTGTTGGAATCACACCAATGACTCAACAAGTGAAAGCAAAGCACTAAAATACTTAAACAAGCTCAAATATCAACTGACCTTACATAGGGGTAGGCCTCCCTATTTATAGAGAGCCTAAGGGTACATCGGTAAAACAACTTTTAGAGTTTTAAAGGAATAAAATACGTGAAACTTGGAAATAAATAGGAAAATAAGAAATATAAAGGCTGCATATCAATTTCTGCCTTTTAAAACATTAAAAAAAAGGCAGGAAATAGTCAAAAGCTGATCCAGAAGCTGTTGCCAAACAGCTTTTAAGGCAAATCCGGCGGGCTAGCAGCGGTTGGCGGCGGCGGTCGCGGCGGCGAATCCGGCGGCGAATCCGACGGGGGCGCTGGCGCGGTCGAGTCGTGTTGTCGCGGGTCGGTTACGGGTCGGCGTGGGTCGGAGACGGGTCGGCGCGGTTCATCCAGCAGGTCGTGCGACCCGAGCCATGACACGGGTCTGAACCGGGTCGCGCCGACCCGCCACCCGCGGGCGCGTCTCGCGCGAACCCGCGCGCGGGTCCGTCGACTCAACGGCCGACGGCGGCGAAGCGGCGGCGGACGGTCGCAGGCGGCGGCGGAAGGCGTCCGGCGGCGGCGAAAACCGAAAAAAGAGGCCTTTTGGCCAAATTTGGGTCCCCGAATAAAAAAATAATGTTCTTGAGTGTTATTTCGAGCCCGAAATGCAACTTTGGGCTCCAAATTGATCCTGTTCATGAAGAGTAACTCCCTTGGTCGTCGGGTAGTGCAGGAGCACATCTGAATAGATGAAGTACGTCGAAAATCATGCATGGCGCTGGTGTCCCCATCAATTCCCCCATAGCGAGAAAGACTCAACTCCGATGAGTCAGCTCCAAATTTTTCCTCATACATCCTCAATGCATCTGGATTCAATCGCTGTAACTCTTCTCTTGTGATCCAAGTATCCTCGGTATCCGACCGGCCTTGCCATCGAACAAGATATCTTTGATAACTTCGATTTCTGGTTAATGTAGTTTGATCGTCTAGTACCTTTTCAATCTGCTCACTCCTCTTACCTTGACAAGTTGGTGGACACTCAGGTAAAGGTTCACTCTCAAGGGGTGTTGATGTAGGCTCAAGTGGCTCACTGGGAATCTCGATCGGCTCCTTGTAGGCCACCAGGTCTGAGACGTTGAAGGTATTGCTGATGCCATAATCGTCTGGTAACTCCACTGTGTATGCATTTGGTCCAATCTTTTTTAAGATTCGGAATGGACCAGCGCCTCTTGCATGTAACTTCCTTAAAGTTCCTGGTGGAAACCTTTCAGGTCTGATTCGAATCATCACATAATCACCTTCCAAGAACTCCTTAAATCTGCGATGTGCATCCGCAAGTTTCTGATATTGCTCATTACTTAAATTAATTTTATCTTTAATATGTTTATGAATCTCTCTGATGTGTTGTGCAAACTCTTGTGCAGACTCCGATGTGCATGCTTGAATAAGTAATGGGATAAGGTCAATTGGACTATGAGGTTTGTACCCATTATAAGCTTCAAAAGGACTCATTCCTATAGACCTATTAACTGAACTATTATATGCATATTCCGCACGTGATAAAAGTAAATCCCAATTTTTTGCATTGTCTCCTACTAAGCATCGTAATGGATTTCCTAGGCTTCGATTTACCACTTCGGTTTGACCATCCGTTTGAGGGTGGTAGGCAGATGAGAATTTTAGTTTCGTCCCCATTAGATGCCAAAGAGTTTTCCAAAAATAAGAAGTAAAACGAACATCTCTATCGGTAACTATGGTTTTGGGTAATCCATGCAATTTTACAATTTCATCAAAGAATAAGCGAGCAATATGTGAGGCATCTGAAGTGTTAAAACATGGGATAAATCTGGCCATTTTTGTAAATCAGTCTACTACTACGAAAATAGAGTCATGTTTTTGAACAGTTTTAGGCAAACCAAGGACAAAGTCCATACTAAGATCTTCCCATGGTCGTGATGGTATGGGTAAAGGAGTATAAAGACCAGTGTTTTGGGAACGTTGTTTAGCAACGGCACAAGTTCTACACCCAGCAATTATGCGAGCTACATGTCGTTTTAATCCAGGCCAATAAAATCTATCTTCAATGGCTGTAATTGTCTTGTCTCTTCCAAAATGTCCTGCTAATCCTCCAGCATGTATTTCCCAAATTAAGAAGTCTCTAAGGGAAGTTTGGGGAATACATAATTGTTGACCACGAAAAAGATAACCATCTTTAATAGTATAATCATAAATAGCCTTGGTTGGATTATTAATTAAGTCCTTATAAATAGGTCCAAAGTTGACACATTCTTGGTACAGATCAGGTAGAGTTTCAAAGCCAGTAATTGATACAGATAATGTGGTAAGTAAATTTACTCGTCTACTGAGGGCATCGGCAACTTTGTTTTCTATACCAGGCTTATGTTTTAGGACAAATGTGTAGCTTTGAAGAAATTCTATCCATTTGGCATGTTGTGGTTTTAATTTCTTTTGTGAGTTCAAAAACCTTAAGGCCTCATGATCAGAATATAATACAAACTCTTGAGGTAGGAGATAATGTCTCCAATGTCTGAGGGCTTGTACTACTGCATAAAATTCTTTATCATAGACAGAATATTTTCTACGAGATTCATTTAGTTTTTCGCTAAAATAGGCAATAGGTCGTCCTTCTTAACTAAGGACTCCTCCGACTCCTACACCTGAAGCGTCACAAGAAACTTCAAAAACAATAGAAAAATCAGGAAGTCGGAGTATAGGAGCGTTGCTCATACTTTCCTTAATTTTAGCAAAGGCTTTATCAGCTGTTGAAGTCCATTCAAAGTTTCCTTTTTTTATGCAATCTATTAGTGGAGCTGTGATGGAACTAAAACCTTTAATAAACCTTCTATAAAAAGTGGCCAGACCATGGAAACTCTTAACATCATGAACAGATTTAGGTGTTGGCCAATCGATTATTGCTTTGACCTTATCAGGGTCAGCAGACAATCCATTTTTTGAGACTATAAATCCTAGAAAATTTACACAATCAGTAACAAAAGCACACTTCTTGAGATTGGCATAGAGATTACTTTCCTTGAGTGTTAAACAAATTATTTTCAAATGTTCTAAGTGTTGTTCTGGGGTATGACTAAAAATTAGAATGTCATCAAAGTAAACTACGATGAATTTTCCTAAGTAAGGTCGAAATATTTGGGTCATGAGTCTCATAAAAGTACTCGGGGCATTAGAAAGACCAAAGGGCATGACTAACCATTCATATAATCCATCTCTAGTTTTAAAAGCGGTTTTCCATTCATCTCCAGGGCAAATTCTTACTTGATGATATCCACTTTTTAAATCAATTTTAGAGAAAACCGTGGCTCCACTCATTTGGTCAAGAAGATCATCTAATCGTGGAATAGGAAACCTATATTTCACAGTTATTTTATTAATAGCCCTACTATCGATACACATTCTCCATGTTCCATCTTTCTTTGGGGCTAAGAGGGCAGGAACGGCACAAGGGCTAAGACTCTCTCATATGAGCCCTTTGTCTAATAGTTCTTGAACTTGTCGGGCTAACTCTTGGTGTTCTGTGGGACTCGTTCT
Source organism: Vanilla planifolia (assembly GCA_023846275.1). Lineage (NCBI taxonomy): Eukaryota > Viridiplantae > Streptophyta > Magnoliopsida > Asparagales > Orchidaceae > Vanilla > Vanilla planifolia. The sequence continues at coordinate 432,617 of JAIUJO010000200.1, read as the reverse complement.
ATAATGGGGTAGGTTCGGCAAGCTAGCTCCAGGCACCAAATCTATAGCATGTTGGATGTCACGAAGTGGGGGTAAACCTTGGGGTTCTTCCTTAAAAACTTCTGGAAAACTAGACATAATAGGTTCTATTATTGGTGGAATGACTATGTTTGGTTCCTCATTTGAAACTTCTCTCATTGCTACGGCCCAAATAATTGAACCATCAGTAAATTCTCGTTCAACCTCTCCTTGAGATATAAACTGAATTTTTTTCTCTTGGTTAGTAGTGGGTTTCGTTTTTAGGGGTTTAACTTGGTCTTTTGGTGGGGAAGGATGTAATTTAACTCTATGACCTTGATGTGTGAATATACAAGTATTAGATTTTCCGGTAATAAGGACATCATGGTCATATAGCCAGGGTCGTCCTAAGATAATACTTCCAACTTGCATGGAGACAACATCACATAGAATATCTTCTGAATATTGGCCAAATTTAAGGGGAACCATACATTGTTTCTTAACAAGAATAGAGGTATCGTTGATCCACGAAACTGTATAAGGGTTTGGGTGTTGGGTGGTGGTTAATCCAATGCGTGCCACACTATCCGCAGAAATCGCATTAATGCTACTACCACTATCGATTACCACCTTGCACACCTTTTCCCCAATTTTAACAAATGTATGAAAAATTGTGGTTCGTCTCCAATCTTCACTCACCTTGGGTTGGGTGAAAGTGCACCTAACGACTGTGATAGGTTCATTTTCCTCAATAGTATATTCTCCGTCTTCTTCATAGTATTCATTGGCTAGGGTTGGATCAGGTACATACTCTTCATCACCTACTTTCTCTCCAAGGTTTGGTTCATCCTCTTCTTCTCCGATATAATTAATTTGTCGTGTAGGACATTGGGCTGCCATATGACCTCGCCCTTTGCATTTGAAACAAGTTATTTCAGACGATCGATTGGTGGGTTGGTCTGTTTTTGTGATAGGTTTTGGAGTAGCATTTGGAGAGGGGATTGTTGGTGGATGACTAGTGGAAGGTCCATGGTTACTTGACCTAAAATTTGACTTGGGTATTGGCTCAACTTTCTTAGTGGAAAATAGTTTCTGAAGCCTCTCAAATTCACTTGCGATCCTATAGGCCTCCTCTAAAGTGTGGATGTTTCTCATAAAGAGTTCCCTTTGTATATCTTCCCTAAGTCTTGCTCTAAATCGAGAAAGAGTAACTAAAGGATTTTCATTGACACCACAACGTAAGTGATACTCATCAAAACGAGTAATATACTCATTCACTGACTTTCCTCCTTGGTTTAAACGTTGCCATTGATCAAGTAGTTGGTGCTTGTAGGAGAGTGGGATGTATTTGTCCCTAAGGATTCCTTTTAATTCACTCCAGGTTCCTATGGGTGGAGATCCTCTTTGATGGCGATTAGTTTCTATGGTTTCTACAAAGAGTCGAGCTTGTCTGGATAGTTTCATACGGGCAAACAAAACTTTTCGTTCTTCACTAAGCCTAAACCATTGAAAGTAGTGGTCTAGGGCTGCCTCCCACTCTATGTATTCTTTAGGATTCATGGTTCCTTCAAAGGTTGGTGTGTCACACTTGATGGATTTTATAAGTTTATCGTCATCATTTTCAATTGGTCTCCTTAAGAAGGGATCGTTGATTCTTGGAGGTGCATGATGTGGGGAATAGGTAATATCAGGTTCATATATGGTAGGTTCACATTTTTTTTGTTCTAGTTGGGTGACTCTAGTGTCCAACCTCTCTAGTGTGGCTAAAATAGTTTGTAAAGTAATATGAAGTTGGTCAGGGAGTTGATTGTCCATTGGATAAACTTACGCCGTCGATAACGATTGTACTAGCCTAACCGTTCTCTGATACCAATTTGATGCCGGACGGATTACAATAATTTGAGCAATACAGAAATTACATCTACACACCAGAAATAAAGTAAACTTGAAAGGTAAAAATGTGAAAATTCGAAAAGAAATAACAAGCAAGAGACACCCGTCCAAGGCAATCTTAGCCAAGAGGGGGACCGTGAGCAACACAGAGGTCGCTCCGTAGGCTAGGTGGTCCGCAACACCTCGACGGCTCAGACGCGGGGTACTCGGATAAGGGTTTAAATACCGAGCGAGATAAATTTTGAAAAGTGGAATGGTCGCACCGGCGCAGTTGAAAGGTACAAAGATCGCGCTAAATCACCGTAAATCAGAAATTTAACAGATATTATTCGAGTAAGAACTGTTCAAGTCCGAGGGAACCCAAATCTTAAGAGAGAGAGAAGCGTCGAAATCCGGATGAAAATGCGAATGTGACGATGAGTAGTTATGAAACGTTACCATCGTGGTAGCGGAGGGGTATGGAGAGTATGTCGATGAAGGGACGAAGATGAAGATGGCGTCGTTGATAAACTGGCATGGCCTCTCACCGCTTGGGCCTCGCACCCCTCCTCCCAGTACCGGAGCCTCGACGAATCAGCACGCCGAAGTCTTGTTGGAATCACACCAATGACTCAACAAGTGAAAGCAAAGCACTAAAATACTTAAACAAGCTCAAATATCAACTGACCTTACATAGGGGTAGGCCTCCCTATTTATAGCGAGCCTAAGGGTACATCGGTAAAACAACTTTTAGAGTTTTAAAGGAATAAAATACGTGAAACTTGGAAATAAATAGGAAAATAACAAATATAAAGGCTGCATATCAATTTCTGCCTTTTAAAACATTAAAAAAAGGCCGGAAATAGTCAAAAGCTGATCCAGAAGCTGTTGCCAAACAGCTTTTAAGGCAAATCCGGCGGGCTAGCAGCGGTTGGCGGCGGCGGTCGCGGCGGCAAATCCGGCGGGGACGCTGGCGCGGTCGTGTCGTGTTGTCGCGGGTCGGTTACGGGTCGGCGTGGGTCGGAGACGGGTCGGCGCGGTTCATCCAGCAGGTCGTGCGACCCGAGCCATGACACGGGTCTGAACAGGGTCGCGCCGACCCGCCACCCGCGGGCGCGTCTCGCGCTAACCCGCGCGCGGGTCCGTCGACTCAACGGCCGACGGCGGCGAAGCGGTGGCGGACGGTCGCAGTTGGCGGCGGAAGGCGTCCGGCGGCGGCGAAAACCGAAAAAAGAGGCCTTTTGGCCAAATTTGGGTCCCCAAATCCAAAAATAATGTTCTTGAGTGTTAATTCGAGCCCGAAATGCAACTTTGGGCTCCAAATTGATCCTGTTCATGAAGAGTAACTCCCTTGGTCGTCGGGTAGTGCAGGAGCGCATCTGAATAGATGAAGTACGTCGAAAATCATGCATGGCGCTGGTGTCCCCATCACCCATGGTAGTATGCCCTTGGTGTGTAAAGCCCTTATTATTGGACAACAGGTGAACAATAGACTTAGGGATTATATTATAATAGTGATTATAAGTTAAGGGCATTTAGTTATAATCCTAGATAAAATAGCTTTGCGCCACTACCTTTTCATACATGTGTGATGACCAATTGCGTGAATCTGCGGTTCTTATTATACTAGTTTGAATTACGATCACAACACATTCATCAAAAAAACTTATGTCACAAAAATCTAAACCAAACTTAGTTCCTTATTGGTAGGTGAGCAATCCAACACTTGGTGAATTCTACTTCATAATGAGAGGAAGAGCCAACATCGAAGGATCAAAAAGTAATGTTGCTATGAATGCTTGGTTAGCAAAAGCCAACTCTCTGTGGCAACATTACTGACGCTACTAGCTTCAAATTCTAAAAAGCTTAAATGTTTGATAAGACAAACTTTAATGGTTCATATTTCTATTAGAAATTATAACCAAATGAGTTTTCACCCTTTTATTCTAGATGAGTTTTCTATTCTCATTGAGGTCATATTTGGACAGATGTGATATCTTTTACTAGAAGTTTTGCCCCAACGACAGTCTCCAAAAGATAATGTCTTCTACCTAAATCAACATGCAAGGGCTAGACTTGGAACAAAAAGTATTTTTTGGCCCTACCTCAATCTTACAACATAAGTAAAATAATATTAGAAGTAGTGGAATTTCAATTCTGTTGTCATGCTGAGTCTAACTTAGGCTGCACCTCTGAAGTCATTTGATAAAGTTAGACTAGAGTGAAGCTCAATTGGCTATGGTTTTGTTGGATAGCAGATGAGGACATTAGGAATATTATTAATGCATTCATTCATGCCACAAATTAGAAGATGAGATATTTAGATACCTTAAGAGAGTCATAGTTACTCTTATCATTTAGCCATGTGAGGTTGAATTTATTGACGTCGATATTCAAAGCATTGAGCAGAAAACATTACAAAAGCATCCCAGAGGACCATCAAAATTCTCTACTTTAATAAGATTGAGTGTAGCACCCTTGAACATGAAATCAATTAAAAAATAAAATGTCTCATAAATGATGCCAAAATCCTAAAAAATACCTGAAATTCTAAAAGTAATATTCACATTGATGGAGTTCATCTAGACGAGTCCAATGACAATTTGTTTTATCACCATTAGACATTGTCTAGGATTTTTGTGAATTATGTAGTTAATTAAATATGAATAATAAGAAATTGTTGTATTAATTTTAAGTAAATATATGTCAAGGTAAAAATGAGGTAAATTTTAAAAAATATAAAATAACGAAATCAAGGGAAAGTATTTCATATAATATGAGAACTAGAGTTTTCTAATAATATAAGTGAATCAAAGAAAAACACATTTAGAAATGGGACAAATTTTAGGAGAAAGTTACTATTTAATATATAAAGTAGATTTACTTTAACATCATCGATCGTTAAATAAGATATAAATCAAAATGACTCGTAAAAAATAAAGAAATGAAAGAAAAAATACTTAAAAATTCTAAGATGAATATTTTATTAGACAGAGCAATTTGGGAGAAGTTCAACGACATTTGTTCCATCTCAATTTGATATTATTTTGAATTACTATAAATTAAAAAAAATAAATTAACATAAATAATAATAAATTATTTTTAATAGTAAATAAATATATATAAAAGCTAAATTAAGGTAATTTGGATCAATGTAATATAAAAAAATCAATGATATGATTTAGTTATATTAAAGAAAAACTTTTAAAGTAATTAGAGAAATTGCATGGAAAAGTTGAATTCTAATTTACTAAAGAGATAGAATGCAACATTGTAGATATTAATTCTGCTACCACATTAAATATCTCATAGAGTATACCAAAATTAAAAAATAAAAATATTAAAAAATATTTAGTTGTAAAGAGTTTGTTGAGATAAGTCCAAAGGCTTATTCCATCTCGATCAAACCTCTTTTTGAACTACTAAAAATTTACCAAATTAATTCTACACTAAAAATAAAAAATAATTTTTTAATATTACATAAATATGTATGAGATTTAAAATGAGATAAATTATCATAATATGATATGGCCAAATTAAAGCAGTGCAAAAGTTATATGAGAAGAGATCTAGCGTTTGATTGTAACATAACCAAATGGAACAAAAAATGGAAGAAATCAGATAATGGTACTCGAAAGATTTATTCCACGAAAATTAGGAGATTGAGTATAAAATTCTCAACCATTAAAGCAACTCTAAATAAAAAATCTCATAAAACATGTTGAAGCCGTGAAAAAAATTAAAAAATGTAAAGAAAAGTACTTTATTTGTTTGAGTTCATCTAGCTGAGTACAAAGAGATTTGTTTTGCTTCATTTTGACCTCATTCATAGTTACAATAGATGATCAAAAAAATGAAACGTAGATAATAACAAATTAATTATTAAATAATAATTAAAAATTTATAGAAATTTAAATTATATAAATTATAATAATATACTGCATTAAAATTATAGAGATACCCAGATCCAATGGTAAGAGAATTATTTTTTCAAAATAATATGACCAAATTAAAGAAAAACAATTTTAGAAATAATTTAAATTAAATGAGAAAAGAACTTTCTAAGATACCAAAAAGATCAATTTTAACATCCTTAATAATCCAATTAGAAACGACTTGAAATGTCTAATAAAACTTGCCAAAATGTTAGAAAAAAATAAAATATAAAAGGATTATTTAATATGATAGTGTTTGTTGAGATAACTCAAATGATATTTGTTTATTATCAATTAGATTTGTTCTATAATTACTAAGAACTGCAAAAAAATTTAGCATAAATAATAAATCAATATTATTTTAATATTAATTAAATATATTGAAGGTGAATAGGAGATAAATTAAAGCGATGTAATATAACAAAATTAAGGCAATGTAAAAGGTCATACTAGAGGAGAATTAGGGCTACATAGTAATATAACTAAATCAAATTAAACAATTTGCATAATGAGATAAATTATAGAAGAAAACTACTTTTAATGTTATAGATATCTCGAGCATAACATCCTTGATTATCAAATAAACTATGAATATTGTGATTTATGAAATTAAAAAGAATAAATAATAAATAATCATTACTTTAATAATAAGTATATATATAGTAGAGCTAAAATTTGATAAATTCAACCACTATAGTAAAATTAAACCAAAGCACTATAAACATAACATGAGAGGAATATAAGAGTTACATAACAATATAGCCAAATAAAAGTAAAAAATTTGAATGAATGTGAAAATATGTACCAAAAAAGTTGCACTCCAAGATATTAATTACATTCAGTGTAACACCCTTGATCATCAAATCTGGTATGAATTAAAATAACTCGTAAAACAAGTCAAAACTTCGTAACAAATATTTAAAATTATGAAAATAAAAAAATTTAAATGCTTAAAGCTCGTCAGGATTAGTCTTATAATGTTTATTTCATCTCTATTAAATCTAATTTTGAGTTATTAGAAATTAAAAAAGCAAATAAATGATAAATAAAAATAAATATTTATTTTAATATGAATTAAATATACATTAAAGATAAAGTAATATATATTGAATCAAAATAATATAAAAAAATCAAATTGATGTAATGGTCACATGAGAAAAGATTTAGAGTTTCATAGTAATAAAACAAAATGAATGTTAAAAAGTTAAAGAAATAAGTTAAATTATATGGGAAAGTTGCATTCCAAGATGTTAAGAAGATCGAGAATAGCGTCGTCAATTATCGAGCTTTATATGAATCAGATTGACATAAATTATGTAAAACCCACGAAAAATAAAATACATAAAAATATTAAATAAATATTTAATTAGATAGAGCTAGCCATGATGAGTCCATTTTTTCATTTGGATTGGACCTTGCTTGGAATTGCTACAAAATATGAAAATAAATATCATAAATAAGAATATATTATTACTATAATATTAAGGAATTATAAAATAAAGTTAAAATGATATTGTTTTAATGTAGTATAACAAAATAAAAAAATGATTATCAAGTTAAAATGAGATGAGAAGTAGTGTAACATAGTAATTTAACAAAATTAAGGACAAAAAAGTGAGGAAAGGAGGTAAAATGTGTAGGAAACCTATATTCAAATAAACTAAATAGATAAAGTGTGATCATCAAATCAAAGTAAAAAAGTTTTAAGAATCAGTTAAATTATATAAGGAACCAACATTCCAGTATAATAAATTGATCAATTGTAACTTCCCTGATCATTACATAGCATATGAATCGAAATGCGTCAAAAAGCACGAAAAACACTTGAACAATATACAAAAAAATGAAAAATAATATTTAATTGCATAAAAAATTGTGAAGATGACTCCAGCAATGTTTATTTAGTTTCAAACGGACCTCATTATGAATTACTATGAATTATAAAAATAATTAAAAAATAAATAACAAAAATTTATTATTTGAATATTAAGTAAAAATGTGATAAGGTTGAAATGAGATAAATTGGAGTAATGTAATAGTACCAAATTAAAGCAATGAAAAAATTTGAAAAGAAGTGATCTAGAGTGACACAAAACAAAGTAAAGTGAAAATTTTGATAAAATGAGTTGAATTGCATGGGAATTACATTTCAAGACTGCAAGAAGAACTAATGTAAAATCCTCAGTCACAAAATTTGGTTCAAATCAAAATATCATGAATAGAATGAAAAAAATCCAAAAAATAAAATATTTAAAAATACAAAAATCAATATTTAATTGGATAGAACTCATCCAGATGAGTACAATTAAATTTTTTTATTACAATTAATTTGAAATTACAAAGACTTACAATTATCAATATCTATAAATAAAAGAATATTTTTTAATATTAAGAAAAAATATAATGAAGCAAAAATTATAAAAATTAAAATAATGTAATATAACTAAATCAACATAATATAAAGGTCGTACGACAGAAGATATAGAGTTACGTAATAATATAGCAAAATCGAATTGAAAAATGTTAAAAAATGAGATAAATTGCATGTCAAAGTTGCATTCCAAGATGCAATAGACATGAATTATAAAATTCTAGATCTTGAAATGGTGTATGATTAAAATGTGTTATTAGACATGCTAGAACTCTAGAAAAAAGCATTAAATGTTTAAAAATGATTATTTAATATCATAGACCTCATAGGGATGAGTCAGCCCATATTAAATCTTCTTAATTAAACATAGTTTAGAATTACCATAAATTATAAAATTAAATAATTATAAACAATAACAAGTAGTTTCTATTATATTAAACTTTTTATTTTAAAGTTGAAAGGATATAAATTAAGTGAAAGTAATACAACCCTAATCAAATCAACATAAAGGACACATGATAATATATTAAGGTTACATAAGAACATAACTAAATCAAAGTAAAGAGCTTAAGAAATGAGATAAATTGTATGGGAAAGTTGTAAGCCAAAGCACTATGGAGATCATGTAAAACTTGCTCGATAAAAAAATAAGGTACAAATTGAATGACTTGTACAAGCAAATATCATAAAAAATAAAAATTTTAAAATATAAAAATGAAAATTTTGTTTGTTATAGCTATTAAAGATGAGTTCAATGACATTTCTTTTGTCTCCATTAGGCCTCTTTTGCAATTACAAAAAATAAAAAAAGTAAATAATAATATATTATTAATTTAAGATTGTGTATACATAAGAAACTTAAAATGAGACAAATTTAAGTTATGTAATATCACAAAATTAATTCAATATAAATCCAAGTAGCAAGAGATTCAGGGTTACATAGTACTATAAATAAATCAAAGTGAAAACTTTCAACAAATGATATAAATTTAAGGAAATTTTGCATTCCAAGAAGCTGAAAAAGCAAGAGTAACATCCTCAATCATAAAATTATGTAGAAATAAAAATTCCTAATGAGGTATGCAAAGAGTTTATAAAAAATTTATTTTAAATATAATAAAATAAATATTTAACTAGATATAGCTCTTTAAAATGAGTCCAATGTTGTTTGCTTCATTTGAATCAAAGCACATTTGTAATTACTACAAATTAGAAAATGAAATAAACATAAACAAGAATAAATTATTATTAAAAAATTATTTAAATATATAATAATGCTAAAATAATATGAGTTGAAGATACTTAATATATTGAGATCAAAGAAATGTAAATGGCTTACAATGAGATAGTATGAGTACCATAACAAAATAACACCATCTGAGCAAAACTTTTGAAGAAATTATATATCACATTCCATGATACTAAGAAGATCTAGTGCAACAACAATGATCAACAAACATGGTTTCAAGCAAAATGTTTTAGAAAAAAACATGTAAAAACAATAGTAGCTTAAATATTTAAATAGTTGAAATTTAATTTTTATTTTCATATAGCTAATTTAGATAAGTAAAAAGATGTTCGTTTCATATCTGTGAGATCCCATTTTTAACTACTATGAATTATCAAATCTTTAAACATAAATAATTAAAATTTATTATTTTAATATTAAGTAAATAGATATTAAAAGCAAAATAAGAAAAATTAAATCAATATAATATAACAAAATTAATAGATCTTATTGTCACAACAGTGTAAAGTATGTGTTATTTGGAAGTGTATCCACCTAAAAGAAAAAACTTTTAAAAAATGACATAAATTATATAGGAAAATGCATTAAAAAATACTAAGGAGATTGGGCAAAATGTGCTCCATAGTCGAATCTAATACTAATCAAAATATCTGATAAAGAAAGCAAAAACATTTAAAAAATAAAATACTTAAAAAATATCAAATTGTTTTGTCATGAATTAACCTCATTTGGAACTATTATGACTAATTACCTATGTAACTAAACATAAATGGAAAAAATTAATTATTTTAATATTTTATAGACATATATTCAAGCGAAATGTGATAGAAAAGTAATCATATCCAAAAATAAACATTATAAATGTCACAATAGAAGAGATCTTGATTTATATAAACAAAATCGAAATGGAAAACATGACAAAATGATAAAATTCAATTAGGAAAGTTTTATTCTAAGATAGTAAGATATTTGGTGTAAAAATAAATTATTATTTTAATATTAAGCTAATATATAACAACACTAAAATGAGATAAGTTGAGGCAACAGAATAAAATGAAATCGAATTAATATAACTTGCACATGAGATGAGAATTTTAGTAAAATAACTAATAGCCTATTGGTAGAAATAAAGTCAAATATATAGGGATTTTTTATTCCAACATACTAAGGAGAGATAATGTGTGATATTCTCGATCATCAAATAAGATATGAAGCAAAATTTCTCATAAAATATGTAAACACAATAGAAAATAAATTATTTAAAAATATAAAATGACGTTTTTAAAATTATAGAGCTCATCAAAATAACTACAACAACATTTATTTCAAACTCCATCACACCTCATCTGAATAGAGATAAGTAGTAGAAATGTAATAAAACTAAATCAAAGTATGTCAAATCCTACAAGAGTAACGTTAAAGTTTTATGAAAATATAACCAAATCAAACAAATAAATTTGAAAAAATGAGATAATGGTTCATGAAACTAAATTCGAAGATAATAAGGAGATCGTATGCAAACATCAAAAAGCCTCATAAAACATTGTAAACCCTACAAAATAAAATACATAAGAATATGAAATTTATTACTTAATTAGATAAAATCTCATCGTGTTGACCCAATGACTTTACTTTCCTCTCCAATGGATCTCATCAGCAATATTATAAATCAATAATGTAATTTTACAATAATAATAATAAATTATTACTCAGAATATAAGTAGATTTATATTAAAATAAAAATGAGATAAATTGATGCACTGTAATATAATGAAATAAAAAATGTAAAGGTCACTAAAGAAAAAATTTATAGTTACAAAGGCTAAATGAAAGTTAAAAACTGAAAGGATAGAACAATATTACATTGGAATGTTGCATTCCAAAACACTAAAAAAATAAAGTGTAACCTCCTCGATTTTGAAATAAGTACAAATTAAAATGTCTTATAAAATATTCCAAAATCTTAAAAAAAATTTAAAAATTTCATGTTTAATATTTAAATATATAGAACTTGTTTAGATGTGTTTAATGACTTTTGTTTTGTCTCCATCAAACCTCATTTAGAATAGCTGGGATTTATAAAATTAAATAAGTTTAAAAGATAATAAATTATTTTTTGGTAATAATGAACCATTTAATAAACCATTAATTAGATAAGAGTATGTAATTTAATATAACAAAATTGAAGTGATGTTAAATGTTGCATGATAGAAAATTTAGAGTTACAAAGTAATATGAGCAAAAGAAAGAAAAACATTTTAACTAATGAATTAAATTATATAACAAAATTTCACTTCAATATAATAAGGAGAATGGGTATAACATCCTTGGTTGCTAAATCTGGTGCGAATAAAAAAATTTTAAATAATGTTTTAAGACCATAGAAAATAAAATATTTAAAAAATAAAAAATGAATATTTAATTTGATATAACTTTTGAGATGAGTTGAGGTACATTTGTTTTGTTTTGATCAATACTGTTTTGGCATTACTATAAATTACCAAACTAAATAAGAACAAATAATAACAAACTATAATTTTAATGCCAAGAGAAATAATATTTAAGCTAAATTCTGATAGGTTAAAGGGATATAAGCATATCATTATAACATATCGTTAATAAATGGCAAATTTGTGGTTACATAATAATATAAAAAATTTTAAGAAAACAAATTAAAAAAATTAGATAAATTGTACATGAAAGTCGTATTCCAAAATTTTAAAGAGATAGAGCATGATATCCTCAATCACAAAATTAGATACGAATTGACATACCTAATAAAGATTGTTAAAATACTAAAAAAAGGAAATTTGAAAATATAAAAAAGATTATGTAATTTAGTAGAGCTCATTAAGATTTGTCCAATAACATTTGTTGCATATCCATCAAACCTCATTTTCATAAATATAAATAATAAGAATTGTATTTTTCATTTAACTAAAAGTATATTAAAGCTAAATAAGATAAATTAAAACAAATTAATATGTACAAATCACGTAATGCATCTTTTTAGCATACTTCATCTCATTTCTTAAAAATTTTCACTTTTGTTAGTTTTTATTCGTATGAAACTCCATATTTCACCTCTCTGGACCTTTACTTGTCATCGATTTCATTACATTAATTTTTAAAATTTATTTTATTTTTCTCAATTTATTTTATTTTTTATTATTGATGCTTACTTACTATTCTAATTTCTTCTAATTCAAAAAAAGGTCTCATCAAGATAAAACAATTTTTCTTTGACTCATCTAAATGGGATCTAACTAATTAATGTTTTACTTTTTTAGTTTTAAATATTTTATTTTCTTAAGATTTTGCCATGCTTTTTGAGGCTTTTTTATCTGCACCTAATATGACGAAGAATAATGATACACTCGATCTTATTATCATCTTGGAACAAAATTTTTTAGAATAATTTATCTCAATACCTAATATCAAATACATTACTCATTTTAAAATTTTAAAATATTTAATTTTCTAGTGTTTTGATCCACAATCGAACACTCAATCTCCTTAGCATTTTAAAAATGTAATATTCCCATATAATTTATTTCATTTGCTTAAATTTATTTCTTTGATTTAGCTATATATCTATGAAATTGTAATTCCCTTCTTTGTTAATGTATGCAATATTTTTGTTTAGTTTCTTTCTAAACTATTTAAATTTATTTTATTTTAACTTTATTATATGGTTATTTAATATGAAAATAATAAATTATTTCTTTATACATTTTTAAATAAGAATTTCCTCACAATTTTAATTGTAGTCTGATCAAAGCAAAAAAAAAATTTTTTTGAATTGTCTTGATAAGCTTTAGCCAATCAAATATTCCTTTTTAATTTTAAAATTTTTATTTTTTAACATTACTTTGCACATTCTAAGATATTTATGCTCGTACCTAACTAACGATCAAAGGTATTACACTCAATCTTTTTAGTATTTTGTAATGTAATTTTTCTAATATAATTAATATTAATTCTTCAAAGTTTTCTATTTTATTTTATTTGGTTACATTGAAACACCAATTTTCCATGACCATAATTTATAGTTATTCCAAATGAAGTCTGATCTAGATAAAACTAATATTATTGTACACATCATGCTTGTTTTATCCACTTTAATTATCATTATTATTCATTCAAAAATTTAATTTATTAGTATTTTTCCATGCTTTACATGATATTGTTTTTTATTCTCGTTTTGAAGGTTCGAGATGTTACATGACCTCTTAAGCATTTTGGAATGCAACTTTGCTATATAATTTGGCTCATTTATTTAAATTTCTGGCTTCGATTTTGTTATATTTCTATTAAACTCTAAATCTCCTCTCAAGTGGCCTTTAAATGATTTTAAATTTTGTTGTGTTATATTGTTTCAATTTGTGTAATTTTAGGTTTCTTATATATTTACTTAATATTAAAATGAAAATTTTATTACTATTTGTGCTTATTTAACTTGATAATTTGTAGTATTCCAAACAGGGCTTAGTGAAATGAAACAAGTGCCATTGGACTCATCTCGATGAGCTCCTTCAAATTAAATATTTAATTTTATATTGATAAATATTTTATCTTCTGAAGTTCTACAATGCCTTATGAGTAATTTCCTTTTATACCTAATTTTATGATCTAAGATATTTAACACGAACTACATAATTTTTTGGAATGTAATTTTCTCTTATAATTCATTTTCATTAAAGAATCTGTTTTTTTCTTTAATTTTGATATATTATGATGGAAATCCAATTATCTTATCCTATGACTTTTACGTCACTTTTGTTTGGTTATATGATAATGTTTCAACTTGTTTAGCTTTAGCTTTAGTATATATTTACTAAATTTTAAAATAAAAATTCAATATGCATTATATTTTTGTTTTTGTAATTCATAGTATTTTGAAATGAAGGTTGATCAAGATCAAAAAAAATTTAATGGATTTGTCTAAATAAGCTCTATCTAACTAAAAACTCATATTTATATTTTTAATTTTTTTGTAAGGTTATGGTGAACTTAAGGAGAGATTTTGGTTCATACATAATTTTATGATCTAGAAATTTATACCCGATCTAGTTACAATGTTCGTATGCAAGTTTCCCAAAAAGATTTTTTCTTCAAATTCTTAGATCTGTTTAGTGATATTATTTTGTAACTCTGAATCTTCTCTCATGTGGTTTTTAGATTGTTTAGGTTTTGTTACACTATATTACTTTAGTTATCTTGTTTTAGCATTAGTATATTTTTATTTCATATTAAAACAATTAGTATGCAAGAATACTTCGTCTCTTTTCACATGTAAGATGAAGCAAGTTTCAATAATTCTGAAACATTAAAGTAAGCATTTCTCCTTTTCACTTGAATGAATGAAGTATACCATGTGCAGGTATATGTTAACAATTACCAATATATACATGACAAACAAATTAGTATACATTAACTTTAAATCACGTATTGCATTTTTCAACTAAATCATTCTTATTTTTCTTTGAGCAAATAATTTTTCTTGCTTAAGTTGTCATTCTTCAACTTTATGGCATAATTGCATGTAATATATTTGGACAATTCGTTTTCAAGTTCTTTATTTGAAGATTTCAAACATGAAAAGTTAAAATATATGCATGAACCTGATTAGTTAATGAAAGATTTTCCTCTTGAATTGCATCACATTGTTCATATAATTGGATTATTCTAGATTCATGATTTTTAAAAATAATCTTAAGATTACCATGAATGTTAATTAATTTTTTTATTCTCAACACTTAATTTACTAATCCAATCCCATTTTTCTTCACAGGATTAAAATGTGTACACATGTCTAGAATTATAGGTACTTGACATAAATTTACCTCAATGATTCATTTCTAAATTGAGTTTCTTCAACTTTCTCTACTTCTTCCCTTCTTTCTTTCTATGGTTAATCTCCTTGTTATCATCATGAATATCTTGAGTTTCATTCTCACAATGCGACATATGTAATCCTTATATCATCCCAATGCAAGTTGTTGCCAAATAAACATACAAATTTCTTGAGGCAATGCACAAAATAAGTAATTCTTTTTTTAGTGTTTAATTGAATTAACATCCTTGATTTATTACTTCTCCCTTTAAGAATATAAAAAAAAGGAATAATGAGCTCTTTCAAATCTTTATCAATCTCTTGAATAAAATTTAAAAGGTATTTTTCCCAAAGAAGAAAGTTATCATCCTTAAATAATAGAGGTGGACATGATGAAAATTATACACTTGAAATTGCACAAATATTAATCATTGTTGAAGTCATCTTTAAAAACAAAAATAAAATAAATACAAAGTAAAATAAAATTATTTTATAATAAAGTAAAATAAAAAGGTTGTAATTGATATTAATAATGCAAAAAAAAGAAAATAATTATAATTAATAACACATTTCATTTGCACACTCAAATAAAGAACTACCTTATTGATTTTACTCAACTTTTATAGGGAACCAACATTGATACAAATTAAAGTAAAAATTAATGGGAAATCCCACAAGATTGGGATGAATTATGAGTTTTAAAATGGTTTTCTTTATTTTAGAAAAATATTTCATTCTCTAAAATTCTTAGTAAGAGTAACTTAATGTTTTTGGAAATTTTGATTTATAAATATAATAATTTATAATATTGATGGTCAACAAAAAAATAAAAGCTGAAATGATAAGATAAAATGTTTTGGTGGTTGGGTTTAAACTAGAACATACATCCACCACCAATGGTTTTTTGAAAAAACTCCAATAGTAAAAGTGTTAAGCCATTAGGTCTTTTTTTATGGTTCACCAACAACTTGAGATTTTTTCTTAAGGTTCACATCCAACCTTTTAGCTTTCATGCATTCAACTATAACTTAGGATTTTATGAGCTTAACACAAACTTGTGTTCCAGGAGAACAAACTAAACTTGAACATTTGTATAAGCAAAGCTAACTGACTCGAAGGAAAAAGAAATATACAATAAAAAATAATTTCTTATAGAAATATACAAATTTTCTTATGCTTGTTGATGAATATAGAAGGGCACAAGGAGATCAAAATTAGGAATAGAGTTGAGAGTATGAAAGCTTAGAGGAATTATCCTAAGCTAGAAGAATTTTGAATTTTGAGTAGTCATAAATTGTAGGTGTCATCAAGAGAAACTTATGCCAAAGAATATGATGCAATTGTTCTTTGAGGTGCTAAAATCTTGATCATGTTCATTGTTATTTCTTTTTTAATGCTTTAGTATTTATTGAAAACATTTGGTAAAAGCAATTAGAATGTCAAGCTAAAGCTGCCTGAAAAATATGCTACAAAGCTACTTGAAAAACTTCATCAAATTGTTCAAAATTTATTCTAAAATAATTGTCTACAAAGAAACATATAATCACTAGTTAATTAGCTAGAAAACAAGATCTAATGAAGCCTTTTGGTCATATCAAAGAAGATCTAAACTATCATGTCAAAGTTGTAAAAGAAAAAGAGTTATAAATTTTTACATTAAAGTGGATTAAATATGGGCCATTCAAACATGTTAGATGTGATTTAGATCATTCAATTGATCAATAATAATGGTGGATTAGATAGTAGTTGTTGGAATAAAATGACAAAAATTCTGACTAATTGGTCGAGAATAAATAAAAAAATATAGAATCAACCATGACCATTTGATTAAGCTCATTGGATGGATGATACGATGGGTCAAGGCTATTATTTAAAGAAGTAGATGTAGTCTCTACCATTTCTATCACAAAAACATGTGATTTGATATTGTTAAGAGACTCCAGCTTCTGAGGCAACAATTGCAAAAACCTTTGTCCTACATGGTTTAATTGCTTAAGTATTTTTTTACAAGGATCCCTTGGTGCATGTAAAATGAGCCAACACTTAGAAAATGTTGCCCATTCTATTCTTCTGAATGATTAACCTAGGCGATTTTTGTACTTAGCAGTTTAGATGATGGTTATGGATCTAACATGACATATTTGCATATTTGATTCTCGATCAACCTAATTCCATTCTTTTCATATTTACTCACTTCTTTTTAATCTTGATATGGCAATTAAGGATGTTACACTTGATTTCCTTACTACCTTTAAATAAAACTATCACTTAAAATTTATCTTAGTTCTTCAAATATTTTTCATTGATTTTAATATATTACAATTAACACACTTTTAATTGTGTTTATTATATTGCTTTAATTATATTAGTTAACATTTAATATATTTTTATTTAATGTTAAAATAATCATTTATTTTTGGTAGTGATTCTTTTTTTGGTAAATTATTATTACTCCAAATGAGGCTTGATCACGTTGGGAAAATTTCATTGGACTTGTCTCAATGAGGTCCATCCAAGTGCAATTTATTTTTATATTTCAAAAAAATCATTTTGAAATTTTTGCATGCTTTACAAGATATTTTTATTCTTACGTTATTATTCAATAAAAGACATTTCACTTGACCTCCATAGTATCTAGTACTCTAGCTTTCTCATATAATTTTTCCCATTTCTCAAAAAGTTTTCTTTAGTTTTATTAAATGGTAATGAAACACTAATTTACCTCTGATGTTGCTTTTATATCACTTCATTTGATTTTTTATTAAGACAAGTTATTTTATTTAAACTTTAATATTTATTTATTTAAAAGTAAAATAAATGTTTATTTTTTTTCTACTTATTTATTTTAGAAATTTATAGTAATTATCGAGAAGATCTGATTAAGAAGAAACAAATGCTCTTAGACTAATCTCCCTGAACTTTCTCCTATAAAATATTTATTTTTAATATTTTTAAAAATTTTAGTGTGATTTTAATATATTGTAATGAGAGTTTAATAATACATTGAATCGGTTATATTACATTGAATCAATTTAAATTATTTTAATTATGAATATGTATATTAAATATTAAAATAATTCTTCATTGTATATTCAAACTTGGTTCGACTCATCTACATGTGTTATATCCATATAAAAATTCATTTTTATGTTTTCAAATATTATATTTTCTTAGGTTTTAGCATGCTCTAGGAGACATTTTGATTTGTACCTAATTTGATGATTTAGAATATTACACTCATTCCAATTAGTTTCTTAGAATTACATTTTTCATTTAATTTTTGTCATTTTATTAATTTTTCCTTTTCGTTGGACATTATTATAAGACTACAAATCTATTGTCATGCGACTACTACATTTCTTTAGTATGGTTATATTACAATGATTACAATTATCCCCTTTAACGTGGAACTCAAATTTAATTAATATTAAAATAATAATTTAGCATTACTGGTGCTTATTTTACATGGTAAATTATAGTAATTCATCGTTGAATTAATAAGAAATAATTTTTTACGCTCATAGTAATTGGTTCTGTCATCTTATATATTCACTTCTACATTTTTGAATATTTTATTTTGCAAAGATTTTACACAATTTAGAAGACATTTTAATTTTTATTAGATTTGATGATGAAGTTGTTACACTTAATGATGTTATAATTTTACATTCTTGATATGTGGATACAGGAGTAAAAACTAGATGTGTCAACTAATTAAAGCTTGTTCATAGTTACCTAAATAGGCCAATGAGTTTAGTGACCAATGTTCGTTACCCATTAACAAAGCCAAAAAGTTTTAGGTGCTGTCAATAATTTTTGCTTCCATTCATAATAAGTTATTTCTCATTTTATCTTTATTTTAATTAGTATTATTTTTACTTATTAATAATTACAACTATAATATCCTATTTGTAAAATTTATTAAGAAAATACTAAGATATAATAAAAGAATAAAATGATTGTTAAGATAGCCAACAATAATCGGTAATGTTTTGGTAACCTAATATTTATCTAAAATGATTAATATAAATGAAATTTAATTTTTGTATCTAAAAATAAAAATTGATATGAAGCCTAAATTTCTAATAAAAAAATTAAAAAACTTGTAATGAAATTCATAACCACACAATCCAAGATCAACTTAATGAGAATTGATGTTTGCTTGACATCTTTCTTAAGTTCTACCATGAACATTAGCCTCAACTATCTCTAATTTTGAAATTCATTTAAACAAAATCACTGAATGTATTTAGGGTTTATTATCTTCAAATAATGCACCTGGCTTTCGATTAAAAAGGCAGCATGATCGACCAAAAAAATTTTGTTGGGTTGATGTGATGAGCTCTTCCATTTTAAAATATTTTTTTTCATATTTTTAAATATTTTTTTATTTTCAATATTTCTTGAATATTTTATCAAATATTTTTACTAGTAACTAATTTGATAATTGAGAATGTTTCAATCAATCCTATTTCTTGAAACATTTTTCTTTGATTTCATTATATTACAAAGTAACTTTAAATCTCCTCTCATGTGAACTTTGCATAACTTTAAATTGTTATTATTATATTACTTCAATTTATCTAATTTCAACTTCATTATATTTTTATTTAATAATAATTTATTATTACTTATGTTTTTTTAATTTGGTAAATAATAATAATTGTAAAAAGCTCTAATGAAGATGAAGCAAACATCATTTGTTTGGTCTTAATGGTCTCCATCAAAGTAATATTTTTTTTTATTTTTAAATATTTTTTATTATTGCTTTGGCATGCTTTAAGAATTATTTTTATTCGTACGAGATTAAACAAAATAAAATCTTGCATTTGATCTCCTTAGTATGATGTAATGTGAATTTGATATGCAATTTATCTTATTTCTTTAAATGTTTTGCTTTCATTTTATTGTATGACTACGAAACAATAATTTCCCTCTTTTGTTACCTATAGATAACTTTCATATAGTTATACCTTATTACTTTAAGTTAACTCTTTTTACCATTAGTATTTATTCATTTAAAGCAAAAAAAGCAATATAATTTATGCTTATTTAAATCGGTTATTGATGGCAATTCTATAAATATTTCAATTAAGATGAGAAATTGTCATTAAACTTGACTCAATGAGGTCTCCCTAAGGAAATATTCATTTCTACATTGTTAAATATTACTTTTTCTAAATTTCTTACATAATTTATTAGAATTTTTTAATCAATCTTTTATTTGATTATCAAAGATACTGCACTCATTCTCCTAAATGGCATGAATTTTTCTATCCCATATAATATTTATCATTTTTTTAATTTTTTCTTTCCATTAGTTATGTTACTATTTAACTCTAAATCACCTCTTTTGAGACCTTTTCATGGCTTTGATTTTCTTTATTACATGTTTCAATTTATATATTTTCAACTTTAATATATAATTAATATAAAAATTCATGTTCGACTTCTACTTATTTACTTTGATAAGTAATAGAGATTCCAAATCAGGTTTAATTGAGATCAAACAAATGTCAATAGATTCATCCTAACATGATTTATCACACAATGAATCATGTTTGTTGATAAAGGCCGTTGCCCTCAATCTACATTATATGAAAAATGTAGCTTTCCCAAACTTTTTAACTCATTTCCTGAAAAGTTTTCTCTTTGAAATTGTTATTTATCTATGTAACTCTACATCTCATCATTAGTGACTTTTGCATCGTCATGATTTACATATATTCTACTACAATTAATCTCAATTTGACTTCAATATAGATTTATGAGATACAAAAATTCTTATTATTGATATTTATTCTTATTTATTTTTATAATTTATAATAATTCCAAATTAGGTCCACATAGGATGAAATAAATATTATTGGAATAGTCTTATCGAGTTCAATCCACCTAAGAATTTATTTGTATATTTCAAAATATTTTATTTTTTATGGTTTTTATAGGTTTTATGAGATATTATAATTCCTACTTGATTTGTTGTCTATGATGCTACACTCGATCCCCTTATATACATGCAATGTAAAGTCCCTCTTATTTTATTTTGTTAGTAAACATTGTTTGATATAACTTTATTAGACACGTGTTCAAGCACACTATCCATTTGAGTACTCATTTTTATGTTTTTAAATTGTTTATTTTATAACTTCTCATAGGTTTTTCGAGAAATTTTATTTCATGCAAGTTTTGGTGATCACAAATGTTACTCCCGATCTCCTTACTGGCATCGAATAAAATTTTCCCTTATAATTTGTCTCATTTGCTAAATTTTTGTGCATTGATTTGATCATGTTACAGTATAAATGTAAATTTTGTCATATGTGACCTTCACAACATTTTTAATTATACATATTAGATTTCTTCATTATATTTCATTTTAGCGTTAACATATATTCATCTAACATTATAATAAAAGTTCTAATTTTTTTATTTTTTTCTTTTGTAATAAATTTTAATTCAAAGTATTTCTTGATTGAAACAAAATAGGCATCTTGGGACACACACCTTAATTGAGAAAACAAACATGTTTTCATTGAAATGAAAGAAACATTTGTAAGTATTTTGAGACGATTGTATTTGTACCTTATTTAATTGTTGAGTATGCCACACCTAATCTCTTTACTATCTTGTAGCATAATTTTATCATATAGTTTATCTCATTTGTGAAACCCTTCTGCTTTGATTTGGTTATATTACAATGTACCTCTAAATCCCCATTATGCAACTTTTATATCACTTTGATTTAGCTATATTACATTACTTCAATCTATCCTACTTTAGCTCTAATAGAAAAATTTACTAAATGTTAAAACTTTACTTTATTATTTGTAATACTTACTAACTATGTAAATGCTTAGTAATCCAAAATGAGATCCAACCAAAATAAAACAAATTATGACAAATCTTCATAAGCTTTATCTTATTAAATACCTATCTTGTTATTTCTAAATATATTATCTTCAAGGATTTTTTATTATTTTATGAGACTTTTTTATTCACAAATTATTTCATGATTATAGTTGTTACACTTGATATCTTTATTATCTATACAATCATACTATGTAAATGATCTCTTTTCTTCAAATTTTGCATTGGTGTTGTTATATTATAATTTTTAAATTTATCTCATTTTAGCATTAATATATAGTTTATTGCTTTTAAAATAAAAAAAAATTAATATTCATACTTATTTACCATGGTAACTTATAGCAAACCATTAAAATATTTTTTAAAATTTTCAAAAATTGTTTAGTAGATTTTGAAACACCATGCAAGACATTTTGATACATACCTTATTTTACGATTGAATACGTTGCCCTTAATCCCTTTGTATCTTTGAGTCAAACATTCCTATAATATTTTCCTTATTTCTTCAAATGTTTTGCATTGATTTGTTCATATTGCTATCGTGTGAACTTTATAATGCTTTGATTAGAATATACTGCATTATTTCAACTTATCATTTTGTAACATTAATATATTTTTACTTAACATTAAATAATAACTTATTATTATTTGTGCTTATTTATTTTGATAATTTCTAGTAATTCTAGACAAGATCTAATCGAGATGAAACAACAATTGTTGGACATGTCTTCATAGGATTTACCTACTAAATTTTTAAATTTTTTTTTTAAATATTTTATTTTCTCGTATTTTTTCTAGCATTATTAATAATTTTTATTTGTACAACTATTTTTGCAAGTGAGGATGTTACACTTGATCCCATTACTATCGCCCAACAGAGTCCTATAAAATTCATCACATTTTTTCAACTTCTTTTTCGTTGATTAGAATATATTGCTACAACTCTAAATCTTCTATCATGCAAACTTTACATCATTGTATTTTGATTATATTCTATGTATTCAATTTAACTCGTTACATTTGTAATACAAATTTATAAAATACTGAAATAAAATTTTATTACTCTTTATCATATTTTGTTTGGTAATTTCTTAGTAATTCTTATTGTGTTTCAAACTAATTACAACAAATGTCATTAGACTAGTCTTAATAAGCTCCAACTAATTAAATGTTAATTTTTTATATTTTTAAGATTTTTTTTTGTTTCTTTCTATCTTGATGAGATAATTTCATCCCTAACTATTTTGATGAAAAACAGTCATACACACCATCTCCTTAGTATTTTGGAATATAACATTCAAATGTAACCTCATTTAATCATGTTTTTCACTTTTGATTTATTAATTTACTATAACTATATAACCAATTCGTTTAGAAATATATATATACTAAATATTAAAAATAGAATATTATTTTTGTCTTATTTAATTTTGAATCAGGAGAAATTTCAAATGAGTTCTGATAGAAATGATACAAATGTCATTATGTGCCTCTCTATGAGCTCTATCCAATTAAATATTAATTTCTATATTTTTAAATATTTCATTTTCTATTATTTCTATCATTATAAGATATTTGGATTAATAATTAGTTTTGTCAACATTGTTGTTACACTCAATCCTATTTGTATCCAAGATGACAACTTTCTTGTAAAATATATCACATATCATAAGATATTTGTTACACTCAATCCTATTTGTATCCAAGATCGCAACTTTCTTGCAAAATATATCACATATCATAAGATATTTTGACTTGAATTGGCTATATGATTATCTATAACAAAATCTTCTCTTAAGTGACATTTATATTGCTTTGATTCAGTTGTATTATATTACTTTAATTTATCATATTTTGGCTTCGATATATATATATATATATTTAATTTTATAATAGTAATTTATAATTTCTTATGCTTATTTTTTTGAATTGCACCATAATTATTAATGAGGTCAAGTCAAGTAGAAATAAAAGTTGATGGACATGTCTCAGCTTGCTATATAAAATTAAATATTCATTTCTTATTTTTTAAGATATTATTTTCAAAGGTTATGGCAAGTTTTATAATATATTTTGATTTATAACTTATTTAGCAATAGATTAATATATAGTCAATTATCTTAGCTTGTTGGAATTCAATTTTCTCATGAATTTAGCAATTTTTTCAAATGTTCTACTTTAATTTGGTTATATAACTTTCAAACTCTAAATCTCTTCTGATGTGATATTTAAATAGGTTTGATTTAGTTGTATTATTATTTTTTAAATTGTTTTTATGTGCATAAAAATATATTAACTTAATTATTAAATAATAATTTATTTTTAATATTTCTTGTTAGCTTTGGTAATTTACCAAACTTCAAAACTTTATGTAATAAAGGCAAAGTAAATGTTAATGCATCCATCTCAATGACATTTTCCCAATTAAATTTTTTATTTTTCATATTTTTTAATATTTTATTTTATAAAATTTTTACATTATTGAAGAGGCATTTTGATATGTACCAGATTACATGATTAATCAAGGATGTTGCATTTGATCGTAATAGTATCATAGAAAGCAACTTTCCTATACACTTTATCTGCTTTATTGAATTTTTTGTTCATTTATTTTGTTATATTAATAAGTAACTCTAATTATCTTCTCATGTTGCCTTTACATCACTTTGGTTTGATTGTATCATATTACTTCCAATTATCTCTTTTTAGTATTAATTATTTTTTTTAAATATTTAAAAAAGTTATTACTTTTAGTAATAACTTTGGATACTCATAGTATTTCAAAATGAGGTTCAAACGTGATAAAATAAATATCACTAAATTCATCTCGATGATGTTTATCAAAATTACTACCCTTGTTCACATTACTAGGAATTTTGTTTCATACTATATTTCATATTGAAGAATGTTAAAATTAATTTCATTATTATGTGAAAATTGAACTTAAGCAATATATCACATTTTTTAAATTTTTTTTTTATTATTTTATATTAATTTTGTTAAATTAACTTAATTTTTTATTTAATATAATGTTTTTTTAATATATTAGAAATAATTTATAGTTATTCATACTTATTAAATTTACTAGTTTGTAATTATTTCAAATGAGACTTAATCAAGATGAGACATTCATCACTTGACTCATCTTTTAAAGCCCTAAATATTAAATATTAATTTATAATTTTTTTTAATATTTCATTTCCCATGGTTTTTTATAAGATATATGTATTTGCACTAGATTTAAAGATTGAGGATATTACACTATCAACTTAATAAATTAAAATGTAACTATCTCGTAGATCTTAACTCATTTGTTTAAATATTTTTACTTTGACTTATTTCATCTACTAAATAACTCTAAATCTCTTCCATTGTGACAAAAATATTATTAGACTCATCTTAACAATCTTTATCAAATAAAACAAATATTCTTCTATTTTTAAACTTTTTCATTTGATACAGTTTTTGTCGATATTATAAGAAACTTCAAATCATGAAAAATTTAACAAATGAGAGTGCTGCCATCGAACTCCTTTGTATATTGTGATTCAATTTGATCCCATAATTTATCATATTTTATTAATGTTTTTTCTTTAATTTTGTTTTACAATTAAACTCTAAATCTTTTCTCATTTGACCTGTACATCACTTTATCTTGGCTATGCTATATTGATATAATTTATCAAATTTCATATTTACTATAAATTTAAGAAATATTTAAAAAATACTTTAATATTCTTTTCTTATTTAATTGGTTAAATTAAAGTAATTCCAAACATTGTCTAATTGAGGAGGGACTAACATCATTGGATGTTATCTCAATGATTTCAATTTAATTAAATATTCTATTTTTTTAAAATTTTCAATATTTCATATTCCATGGTTTTTGAATGCTATATGAGATATTTTAACTCATACCTAATTTATTGATCAAGGATGTTAGCCTCGAAGTACTGACTAGCTTGAAATTTATCTTCTCTTCTTGCCTCACCTTTATATCACTTTGATTTGGCCATATTGCATTACTTCAATTGTTTAAGTTAACCTTTAGTAAATATTTGCCTTGTATTAAAATAATATTTTACTTATTTTCATTATGAGACATTTTGATTGATTCATGCTTTGATGATAAATGATCGAATACTTGATCTCTTAGTGTCTTGGAATTAAATTTTTTACACAATCTTATTTTTTTTCAAATATTTCATTTTCATTTATCTTTAATAATATGAAGATCTAAATGTTCTCTTATGTGAAATTTACATTACTTTATTTTTCTTATATTTCATTACTACAAATTTATTTCATGTTGGTTGTAGTACATATTTATTTAAATTAAACTAATAAATATTATTATTTATTCTTATTTTTTTGGTAATATATAGTAATTCCTAATTAGGTTTAATAGAGAAAAGAAATGTCATTGTAGTCATCCTGATGAGTGTTGACAAAAAATATATTCATTCCTATTTTTTAAAACAATTTTTCTTGAGTTTTGGTATGCTTCGCCACTCATTTTTATTTGCACCCTAATTGGCAGATTAGAATATTATGCTAGATCTGCATAGTATCTTAGAATGCAACAATCATATTAGTGTTGTCTCTCTTTTTAAATATTTTCACTTTGATTTTGTTATCTTG
Organism: Vanilla planifolia; assembly: GCA_023846275.1. Lineage (NCBI taxonomy): Eukaryota > Viridiplantae > Streptophyta > Magnoliopsida > Asparagales > Orchidaceae > Vanilla > Vanilla planifolia. The sequence continues at coordinate 405,846 of JAIUJO010000200.1, read as the reverse complement.
CTATGTAACACTACGTTGTATGTCGCATGGCACTTACGTTGTCTTGATTTAGTTATGTTGCACTTTTTTGATTTACACCATTTTAAATTTATTATATATTTTCCTAATAGTAAAATTATAATTTATAATATTTTTTCTAATTTTCTTTGTAAACACTTAGTAATTCCAACTAAGTTTCTATTAAGATTAAAGAAACTTCATTGTAATCATATTGATAAACTCAATAAAATGAAATATTCCATTTTATTTTTTAAAATATTTTTTTTTTACAATTTTTCACACTTTAAAAAAATTTGGAAATATAATTAACTTTATGTTAGGAGATGTTAGACTTGAACTCAAAAGTATCTTGAACTACAACATACCCATAAAATTTATCGAACATGTTCACATTATTCATTTTGAATTGAATATGTTCCATTGCTTCAAATTATCTCATTTTGACTTTAAATTATATTTCCTCAACTCTAAAGTAATTTATCGTTATTTGTTCTTATTTGTTTTGGTAATTGTTAGTAATTGCAAATGAGTTTTGATGAAGCTAAAATAAGTGTTATTGGACTCAGTTGAATGACTTTGATCAAATTAAACATTCATTTTTATATTATTAAATATTTTATTTTGTTATCTTTTTGGCAAACTTTGTGAGATATTTTTTATTCTTATATGATTTGAAAATCGAGGATATTACACTTGACACCCTTATTAACATTTAATCTATTTATCCAAAAAAATTTATCTTCTTTCTTAAAATTTTTTATTTTTATTTTATTAAATTACTTTTTAACTTTAAATATATTTTGGTGTCATTCATATGGCTTTGATTTTTTTGTAGTATAATAAGTCAATTTATCTCATTTATACTTTAATATCAATATTTAATTAACATAAAAATTTTTATTTAATTTTATTTATGCTTAATTACTTTTGTAATTCACTTTATGTCTAAAAAACTTGTGATGTCCCAAACAAACATTATTACACTAGTCTCATTGAACATGATTAAATTAAATATTTTTTTTTAGATTTTTTTTTAAAATCTTTTACATTGATTCATAAGTTTCAAGAGGAACTTAAATTTATACTTTACTAATCAAGGATGCTACACCCGATCTCTTTAACTATCATTTGTGCTTAATTACATAGATTTTTAATAGCAATTCCAAATGAGAACTGATTAAGATGAAATAGATATTATTGAACAAATCTCGATGTTCTCTATGAAATTAAATATAAATATTTCATTTTTTTAATTCCATTTTTAGTTTTTCGCATGATTTGTTAAACATTTTTATTCATACCTCATTTAACAATTGAAAAGTTAGAATTTATGATTTTGTAGCTTGAAATGTAACTTCATCATCTAATTTATCTCATTTCTTTTTATGTTTTACTTTGATTTAGTTATATTATAATGAAACTCTAATTCTCCTTATACATCACATTCACATCCTTTTAATTTATTTATATTATGTTACTTTAATTTAAGTTTTTTGTTTTAAAAACATTGACATATTATTGAAATAATAAGTGATCGTTTTAAAAAATTATTTACAATAGCAATTCGAAGTAAATACAAATTAGGAGGTTTGATTGAGAGGAAACAAATAAGTTTGTCTTATAATTTATAGTGCTTTGACTTCCCTATATTATATTGCTTCAATTTATCTCATTTCATCTTGAATATATGTTTATTTAACATTAAAATTTTAATTTTGTTATTGTTTATGTTTATTGTTTTAGTTAATTTATGACATATACAAATAGTATCCCATCAATATGAAGTAGGCATTATTAGGCACCTCTTGAAAAGTTGAATCTAACTACTATTCCACTAAATAATTTTTAGATATTTATTTTCTAAGGTTTTATACATGGCTTGATGATCGAGGATGTTACAATAAATCTATTAGTATTTTAGAATTTAGACTTCCCATAAAAAGTAAGCAATTTCATCAAATGTTTTTCATGGGATTTGTTATATTATCACGTAACTATAATTTCATTGTCATGTCTCATTTATATTATTTTGGTTTTTTTATTGCATTCTACTAATTTATCTCATTTAAGCTTTAATATATATTTGTTTAATATTAAAATATTTATTTTTAATTATTTATGCCAATCTATTTGATAAATTCATGGTAATTAAAAATAAAGTCCAATTCAAGTGAAAGAAATTTCAGTGCTCATCCCAATAAATTTTATCATATTAATATGATTTTTTTATTTTAAATATGTAATTTTCTTGGGTTTTGGCATGCTTTATGAGAATTACCTATTGAGATTACTATCGTTGATACTTTAGGTATTTGAAATGTAGCATTCTCATGAAATTTATCTCATTTATTTAAATTTTTCTGTTTTATTTTGCTATATCATTACGTTACTCTAAATCTCTACTCTTATGAAAATGTTTTTTGTTAATGCTTATTAATTTTTGTAATTTGTAATCATTTGAAATGAGATCCATCAAAGATGGTGTAATGTCATTGGATTTATGTTAAAGAGCTTTTCATAGTAAAAACCTTATTTTTATACTTTTAAATAATTTTTTTCAAAAGATTCAAATAGTTTAGAAAAAATTTAAGTTCGTACCTCATTTGAATATTAAGGATGTTACATTATATCTTCTTAATATATTCGACTGAAACTTTGCAATGTTATACATCTCATTTCCTCAAATTTTTCATTATGATTTGGTTATATTACAATGAAAATATAATTCTCCACTCTCGCGACTTTTACATCTCTTTCTTTTTGTTATATTAGGTTGCATCAATTTATCTAATTCTAGATTTAATATAAATTTAATTAATGTTAAGAAATCAGTTATTATTTTTTATGTCTCATTAATTTGGTAATTTGTAATAATTGAACTTGGGGAGAAATTGAAATAAAATAAATATTATTAGACTCATTAAAATAACCTCAATTAATTAAATTTAATTAAAGGCACTATTTTATTACCGAGGATCTCACTTTCTTTATTATCTTGGAATGCAACTATAGTGTACAATTTCTTTCATTTCTTCAAATGTCTTGCTTTGATATGATTATATTATTTTGTAAATCAAAAGCTCCTCCCATGTCATAATTAGATTACCTTGATTTTATTGTATTTTAAAACTTCAATTTATCACATTTTAACTATAATTTCTTATTAATTTATATCAAAATATAAAATTATCATTATTTATGCTTAATATTTTTTTTAATTAACATTAATTTCATATGAGATCCAATCATGAAGAAACAAATGTTATTAGAGACATCTCAACAAGCTCTATGTAGTTAAGTATCTCTTTTTTATAATTCTTACTATTTTATTTTCTAGAGTTTGTACACCTTTATGAAGCATTATGATTAGAACCAGATTTGATGATTGAGGTTGACACACTCAATCTCCTTAATACCTTGGAATGTATTTTTCTCATCAAACTTATCCCATTTTCTTAATTTTTTACATTGAATTCGTTGTATTACGAAAAAATCTTACTTTCTTGTGGTTATTATTTGCAATGTCGTCATGATGTTATGTTACATTGCTTAACTTTATCTCATTTTTTCTATAATATATGTTTACTTATTATTAAAGTAATAATTTTTTATTTTATATATTTAGTTCTTTTGGTACTAAGAAATAATTTCAAATGAGTTCTAATGGTAATCAAACAAACTTTGCTGGACTCATTTTAATATGCTCTATGAAACTAGAAATTATTTTTATTTTTATTTGTAATTAATTTAATGATTGAGGATGCTACACTTGACCTCTTTAGTATCTTTCAATGCAACGTTGAAGTTCAATTTATCTATCTTCTTTAACCTTTATCTTTCATTATGTTATGTATGTAACTCAAATTATCTCCTCATTTGGCCTTTACAAAACATTGATTTAGTTTTGATATGGTACTTTAATTTATCTCATTTTATTTTTAAGATATATTTAATTAATATTAAAATAATAAATTATTACTATTGTAATAGATTATTTATTTAATTCATGATAAATCTAAGAAATGTCTCATTGAGATGAAACAAATTTTATTTGACTCATCTCACTGAGCTCCACCCAATTAGTTATTAATTTTTCATATATTTTTAAGTAGTTTATTTTTTAAGATTTTATCACACATTATGAGTTATTTTTATTTGTTCCTAGCTTGATATTCATAGATATTACTCCCCATGTCCACAATATAATGGAATTCATTTTTTCCCATATAATTTATCTTATTTTTTCAATTTTTTGCTTTAATTTGGATATATTGCAATGTAACTTTGAGTCTTCTCTATTGTGAACTTTACATCTCTTTCATCATGGTAATACTCTTCTCGATGAGATCTATCCATTTAAGAAATAATTTTTATAAATTTAAACATATTATTTTTTTTATTTTTATCATGTTTTATGAAAAATTTCAATTTGTGCCTAAGTTTATCATTGAGGATATCATAACTAATCTGTTAATTATCTTGGAATGCAACTCTACAAAACTAACTATACCATTTTCTCTAATTTTTTGACTTAGTTTGGCAGCATTAATATAAAACTCTAATTCTACTATACTATTACCTTCACATAGTTTTGGTCTAGTTATAATAAATTGGTTAAATTTACCTTATTTTTATGTTAATATATATATTTGCTTAAAATTAAAAAAATATTTTTTAACTTTTTTTGTTTAATTCTATATAAGGTTTGATGGAGAGAAACTAATGTTACTGTACTTGTTTGTACTAGCTCCATCACATTAAACACTTCTTTTTATATCTCAGAATATTTTATTCTTGAGGGTTTGGGTATATTTTTTGAGTCCATTTGATTGAAAAATAATTTGATGATCAAGGTATTACATTAGATCTCCTTTGTTTCTTTGAATACATTTTTTATAACAATGTTTTCACTATTTTTTAATGTTATTTGTTATATAACATTGCTTTAACGTTTCTTTTTCCAACTATAACATATTTTTTAGTATAAAAGTAACTTTTGTTTATTATTTATGTTTAATTAGTTTGTTCAATTGTTATTATTCTTATTAGTGTTTCATTTTTTATATTTTTAAAATTGTTTTACGATACTTCGGCATAGTTTAGGAAACATTTAGATTTGTAACTAATTTTATGATTGAGGATGTTATGCTAATTCACCTTAGTAACTTGGAATTTTCCTTTCCGTCATAATATATATAGTTTCTTAATATATTTTGCTTTGATTTTTTATAATACAACATAACTCACAATCTTCTCTCATGCAAAAATTATCACTTTTATTTAGTTAAATTATATTAATTAAATTTAATTTATGTTGAGTTTCATATATATATATATATATATATATATATATATATATATATATATATATATATATATATATATATATATATATATATATATATATATATATATATATATATATATATATATATATATATTTATTTAACATTAAAATAATACAATGTTATTTTTATTTAGTTTGCAAATTTAAAGTATTTCAAAATAATACCCAATTGGGACTAAAGAAATGTTGTTGTTCTCACACCAACAATTTTTATCTAATTAAATATTATTTTTTTCAAAATTAAATTTTTTTTATTTTGGCATACTTTATAAGAAATTTTTTTTCATACCTAATTTCATAATTGAGAATTTTCCACTCGATCTCCTTAGTATTATGGAATACAAGTTTTGCATAATCTTTATCTTCACAATTTTTACTTTAATTTGGTCATATTATTATGTTATTGTAAACCTCTTATTGTGTTTCCTACACATCACAATTACTTGATTATATTATAATGATTGAATTTATGTTATTTCAACATTAATAAATATTCACTTCATTAAAAATAAAAGTTTATTATTATTTATACTTATTTATTTTTTTAATTTATAATAATTTCAAATGAGGTTAGATCTAGATGAAACACAACATCATTAGATGCATCTCAAGAAACATTTTCTAATTAAATAATAATTTTTACATTTTTGGATATATATTTCTTTATGATTTTGAAAAGCACTACAAAAAATATTTATTTGTACATGATTTGATGCTCGAGGATGTTGTGCTAGTTATCCTTAACATCTTGGAGCAAAACTTTCATATGCAATTTATATCACTTCATTCAATTTTTTTTAAATTAATTTGGCAAAACAACTTCGAAACTCTACTTCTCCACTTATACGACCTTTACTAATTTGATTTGTATATATTAAGTTGCTTTGATCAATTTTGTCTCAACTTTAACATATATTACAATAAAAAAAATAATTATTTTTGGTTATTTATTTTTAATTATATTTTTAATTCATAGTAATTCCAATGGAGGTCTAATTGAGACTAAACAACCATTTTTGGGCTCCTCTCAGGGTGCTTTTCCAATCAAAAAATCATTTTTACATTTTAAATTTTTATTTTTTCGAAGTTTAATTCATGCTTTGTTAGGAATTTAATTTGAACTTGATTTTGTTGATTGAGGTTGTTCTACTCAATCTTGTTACGATTTTCAAATGCAACAGTCACACACAATTTATTTCATTCACTCCATTTTTGTTTTGTTTGGTTATATTACGATGAATCTCTAATTCTCCTTTTGCGCAACCTTTACATTTTTGTAATTTTGCTATATACATTGCTTACGTTTATCTTAGTTCTAGTTTGTTATCTATTTACTTAAGTTTGAAGTAATAATTTATTCCTGTTTATTTTTAATTAATTTTGCAATGACATAATTCAAATAAAACTATAACAGACACAAAACCAATGTCAAAAGACATTTTTTATTACCTCTATTTAATTATGTATTTTTTAAATATTATTATTCTTTTGTTGTGGCATTATTTACTACACAAATTGATTCAAAACTGATTTAATGATCTAGGATGTTACACTTGACCACTTTAATATCCTTAATTGCAATTTCAATGTACAATTTATTACACTTCTTCAACTTTTTTCTTTGATTTTATCATTTTTTAAAGTTTCCCAAATCTCCCATGATGTTAGCTTACGTAACTTTGACTTGGTTATATTATTTTGTTTCAATTTATCACATTTTAACTTTCTTAAGTGCTTAGTTAATATTAAACTTCTAATTTATGATTATTATTAATTAATTTTAAAATATCTAAATATATTAAGTTCAAGAATTTTGGCACGTTTTATGAGAAATTTTGAAGCATAAGTAATTTGATGATCGAAGACTTTACACTTGACCACCTTAATATCTAGAATGTGGTTTTCCAAAAATATTTATCTCATTTATTTAAATTTTTTTACTATAATTTAGTTATATTATCATGTTACTCTAAATCTCTACTCTTATGACCTACCGATCCTTTTTTATGGTTATATTATATTATTTTAATTTATGTTATTTTAGCTTTAAAATACATTCCCTTCATATTAAAGTAATAGTTTAATTTAATTAATTGTTCTTTATTTTTTTAATAAATAATAATTTTAAATGAGGTTTAATCTAAATGAAACGAATACTGTTGGATTCATCTCAATGATATTTGTCCAAATAAATAATTTTTTTATATTTTTAAATATTTTCTTTTCTTGTATTTTTGAAGGCATTATGACATGTTTTTGTTCGTATCTAATTTAATGATCAATGATGTTATGCTCGATCTACATAGTATTTTGTAGCTAACTTTGTCATATGATATATGTTTTTCTTTAATTTGTTTTGCTTTGAATTTCTTATATGACAAAGAAATTATAATTCTCCACTCATGTGAAATTTATATCTCTTTGATTTGGTTATATTACAATGCATATATTTGTCTCATCTCAACTTTAATATACATTTATATAATATCAAAATTATACTTCATAGTTAATTTGTGTTTAATTACTTTGGTAATCAATAGAAGTAGCAATCAAGGACTTTTCAAGTACAAAAAAATCATCAAGCAAATCTTAGTAAGCTCAATCTAATTAAAAAATTAATTTAATAACTTTAATTTTTTTTGGTTTGTTTAAATACCTTATGAGAAAATTCAATTTGAAATTTTTTAGTATTGAATAGGTTATGCTTGATCTCCTTGTTATAATGGAATGCAAATGTTCCATACAATTTATCTTAGTTATCAAATTTTTTTATTTAATTTTGATACATTATGATAAAACTCTAACTCTCCTCTTGTGTTACCCTTATATTGGCCTTTAACATTATATAGCATTAATTCAATTTATATCATTTATAGTTTAATATATATATACATAAAATTAAAAAAAAATTTATTTTCAATAATTCATAATTAATTCAATAATCTACAATGATTCCAACTGAGGTTAGATGGAGATGCAACAGATGTCATTTGACTTCACTTAATGAGCTTTATCCAATTGAGTTTTTATTTTCATAGTTTTATGTATTTTATTTTATTGTTTTGAGATGCTCTACAATTGTTTTTATCTTGCACTAGATTTGATGATTGATTATGTCACCCTCAATATCCTTAATATTTGGTAATGTAGCTTTCCCATTTAATTTATCAAATTTTCTCAAGATTTTCTCTTTAAGTTGGATCTATTATTACATAACTCTAATTCTCCACTTGTATGATCTTATTGTTGATTTTTTTTTAAATTATAATGCATTAAATTTTCTTATTTTAGATTTATTATTTTTTTACTAATTATCAAAATAATAATATTTTATTATTCATAGTAATCTAAATTGGTAATTTGTAATAATTACAATGAAGATCCAGCCAAGAAGAAAAATAAAATCATTGGACTCATCTAATGAGCACTATTAAGTTAAAACATCATTCTCATATTTTTTAAATGTTTTATTTTCTATAATTTTTGCATACTTCATAAGATATTTCTATTCGTACTTGAAGGTTGAGATAGTTACACTCAATCTCCTTAGAATCTTAGAACAAAACTTTCTTCTATAATTTATCTCATTTTACTAAATGTTTTGTTATTATTTAGTTAGATTCTATATAACACTAAATCCACCAATAGTTTGTCTTTTGCATGACTTTGATTTGGTTATTTTACTTTATATTAATTTTTTTCTTTTCATTAGTTATATTAATATGTAACTCTAATACTCATGTCCCATGAACTTTATGACTTTGAGTTTGTTATATTACATTATGATAATTTATCTAATTTTAAGTTTAATATATATATTTACTAAAACTTAAAATAATAATTTACTACTATTATTATTATTTTCTTTTCTATTTTTGTAGTAATTTAAAATGAGATCTAATCAACATGAAGTAAAATGTCATTGGAAGCATCTTGATAAGCTCCATCTAAAGAAATATTCATTTTAATTTTTTTAAATATATTATTTTCTCATGTTTAAGCATGTTTTAGAGACATTTTGATTCATGCATTATTTAACGTTGGAGGAGGTTACGCTCGATCTCCTAATTGACTTAGAGTACTACTTTCTCACATAATTAATCTCATTTTCTCATTTACACTTTGATTTGTTTATCTTACTTGATAACTCTAATTCTTCACCATTGTGACCTTTAAATGTTTTTCATTTTATTAAAGAACTTTACTTTAATTGATCTCATTTTTGCTTTAAAATATATTTCCTTAACATTAAAATAATAATTTTAAATTTTATTAAATTTTTTATTTTTTTTAATTTTTTGAATTTCCAAACGATTTTTGATGAAGTAAAAAAAATATCGTTTGAGTCATCTCGACTAAATCTAACAAATTAATTATTGAATAATATTATATATATATATATATATTAAATTCTTTATTTTCTATTTTTTTGCTTTGTTTAGTAGATATTACTTGAAATTGTTTTCTTCAATTTCAATTACCTTAAATTTTAACTCTAATTCTCTTTTTATTTAACCTTTACATGGGTTTAACTTTGTTATATTACAATGCTTTAATGTAACACATTCTATGTTTAACATATATTAACTTAATTTTAAGTAGCCATTTGTTATTAATTTTTGTTATTTACTTTAGAAATTTGCAAAAATTCCAAATGAGGTCTAGTTGTGATGTAATTAAAGCCATTAAACTCATCTTAGCACTCTTAAGCCAAATAACCATTGCTTTACTTTTTTAGATATTCTATTTTCTATTATTTTTTTATGTTTTGTGAGACATTTTGATTTCTACCTTATTCGATGATTGATGTTGTTACACTTGAGCTGCGTAGTACCTTGGAATGCAAATTTCTCATACAATTTATCTAATTTAATAACATTTTTTCTTTAATATTATATTGTTATAAGGTAACTCTAAATTTTTTTCATGTGACATTTATTTTATTTTTATTTGGTATCAAAGAATTACTTTAATTTATATTATTTTAGCTTGAATATATATTTCACTAATTTTAAATATTAATTTTTTATTGGCTTTGCTTACTTATTTTTGTAATTTGTAATATTTCTAAATTTTATGTAGTGGAGAAAAAAGTGTTGTTGGACTTGTCTCAATGAGCTTTATCTAATTAAATATTAATTTTTTTTAAAATGTTGTACACTTGATCACCTTAGTACCTAGGAATACAAATTTATTATCCAATTTATCTTACTTTTAAAAGTTTCACATTGATTTGGTTATATTATGATAAAAATATAATTCTCCATTTGCATGGCCTTTATGTTAGTGTTATTTTTCTTATATTACACATTATCAAATAATCTTTATTTATCTTTAATATATAATTTATGAATTTATAAAAAAAATAATTTTTTTATAATTTTTTTTTTTTGGTAATTCATAATAACTCCATACATGGTCCTATAAAGACTGAACAAACTTCGTTCGACTTGCCAAGACAAGCTCGATTTAATTAAATAATAATTTTTAAGGTTTATAGATATTGTATTTCCAAGGGCTATTTTGCATTATTAGATGATTAGTTCTTAATTTTCTTCTTGTATGGAAATTGCATCATTTTTGTTTTGTCATATAATAGCACTTCATTTTATCTCATTATGTTTTCAAAATATATTTATAGATTGCCGAAATAATATTTTCTTATTATTTATTCTTATTTATCTTTGTCATTAATAGTAATTAAAAATGTTATCTAATAGAGATGTTAGAAAAATCATTGCACTCATTTTGATGAGCTCCATATATTTAAATGTTCATTTTTAGATTTTTTTAATATTTTATTTTGTAGCATTCTAGTATGCATATGAGGCATTTTGATTTGAACATGACTTGAAGGTTGAGGATGTTATGCTCATTCTTTTTTGTATCTTGGAATACAACTCTTTTATGATTTATTTTATTTTCTCAAATTTTTCACATTGATTTTGTTATATTATAATGCAAGTTTAAATCTCTTTTCAGGTGACCTTTTGATCACTATAATTTTGTGACATTACATTGCTAAAATTGTTCTAGTTTAACTTTAATGTATCTTTTTGAATCATTAAAATAATAATTAATTTTTATTTATAATTATTTAGTTTGGTAATCCCTGTATCTCTAAATGAGGTGTGATCAAGATAAAACAAATGTCACCTATGTCATTTCCACAATCTCTATCAAATAAAATATTCAATTGCATTTTATATGTTTTTGGTGTCTTTTAAAGAAATGCTGATATTACTCTCATTCTAGTTAGGATCTTTGAAGCAAGATTTCTATTAAAAGTTATCGTGGTAGATAAATTGATTTTCTTCAATTTATCTTACATTACCGTTATTATATATTTAAAAGATATTGAAAACATTTTATTTTTTTATTCTATTACATTTTAATTCATAGAAATTACACATGAGGTCCATTCTTAATTAGATATTTGTTTTTACACTTTTAAATTTTTTATTTTGTAAAGTTTCTACAAACTTGTCGAACTATTTGAACTCATGCAAATTTTGATAATCTCTGATTTAATGTATATTTTCTTAATAATTAATTAATAATTTGTTATAATTTATAATTATTAACTTTGGTAAAACATAATAGTTCCAAATAAGGTATGATAGAAATGAGATTACACGCATCTCATGGTGCTTTATGGAATTAAATATTATTTTCTATATTTTTAAAAACATTCTTTTCTTTGGATTTTTGAAGTTTTATGAGTCATTTCATTTGATACTTTTTTTATGATCAAAGATGCTACACTTGATCTCACTAGCATTTTTTAATGCAACTTCTTAGTATAATTTATCTAACTTTTTCAAAAGTTTCACATAATTTAAGTCATGTTCAATTTGAAGTGTAAATCTACTAACATGTAACATTCACATTGATTTGATTTGTTCATAATACATTCTTTCAGTTTGACTTTAATATATATTTACTTATTTTAAAAAATATAGATATTTTTTATTCTTGTCTCTTTTGGTGAATTGTTGTAATTCCAAATGAAATCTATTTAAGATGAAGAATAATTTGTGTACTCATCTCAACTAGCTATATTTGTTTAAATATTTAATTTTATATTTCCAAATATTTTATTTTCTAAAGTTTTGGCATGTTTTTTGAGTTATTTTTATCCATACATGATTTAATAACTAAGTTTGTTACACTTGATATCATTAGTATCATATAATGATACTTAAGCATGCAATTTGTCTTTCTCTTCACTCATTCTAGTATAAATTTGTTATATTAGCATGTAATTCTTAATCTCCTCTCACTTCACTTTTACACCACTTTAATTTAGTTAAATTATAATGTTTAAATTTAACTTAGTCAAAAGATATGTTTGCTTGATATTAAAGTAGTAATTTATTACTATGTGTACTTATTTATTTTTGTAATCCACACTAATTTCAATCAAGGTTTGATTGAGGTGAGGCAAATGCTGTTGAGCTTGTCTACATGAGCAGTATACAAATAAGTATTCTTTTATAAATTTTAAATATTTTCTTGTTTAGGATTTTTAATTTCTGTGGTATAATTTTATTTTTACGTCATATGATGTTTAAGTTGTTACACTCATTTTTTTAGTGTTTTGAAATGCTACATTACCATTCAATTGATGTCTATTATTAAAGCATTTTGTCATGACTTTGTTATACTACTTTGGAACTCTAATTCTCTCCAATTGTTATCTTTGCATCACATTTTTTTGTTATATTACATTACTTCAATTTATCTTATTTCAGCTTTAATATATATTTACTTAGAATTAAGAAAATTATATGCTATTATATAAGTTTACTTGGCTTGTTAACTCACAATAATTCCAAATGAGGTCTAATTGAGTTGAAAGAATAATGATTAGACTCATTTAAGAAAAGAATATCTAATTAAATATTAATTTTCATATTTTAAAATAGCTTATATCCTCAATTTTTGGCATGCTTTACCTGACATTTTTTTGTACCTTATTCGATGATCGAGGATTGTGCTTGACCTTCATTGTAGCGTATAATCTCATATTACATTACAAATTATCTCATTTCTTCAAAATTTTCCCATTGATTTTGTTACATTATTACATAACTTTGAAAGTCCTCTTGCGTAGCTTTTACATCACTTCAATTTCATTGTTTAGATTTTTTTAAAATTTATTTTATTTTAGCTTGAATGTCTATTTACTTAATAATAAAATAACAAATTATTATTTTCTTTGTTTATTTGCTTAGGATATTTCTAGTAATTCCAAAGAAGGGCTAACTGAGGTTAGTCAAACATCATGGAAATTGACTTAATGAGCTCCATGTGATAATATATTAATTTATACTTCTAAATTATTTTGTTTTTTTGGATTTTTGAATGCTTTATGAGGCACTCAATTTATACCTAAATTCCTGTGTAAGAATATTTCACATATAATTCAACTCATTTTTTTAAATGTTTTCTTTAATTATGTTTGTTTTCCTTGCTACTGTATATCTCCTTTGATGTGAGCTTTACATTACATTGATTTGTTTTTACTATATTGCATAATTATTTTTCAATTCAATTTTAATATAAATTTATGAAATATTAAAAGAATATTTTAAGTTTTTATATTTATTTGAAATTTTTAATTTGTAGGAATTCTAAACAAGGCACAATCAATTTCTTTGTTTGAGCTCTAAGGTTTTGCACCATTTATGAGACATATTGATTCTTATATGCTTCAATTATTGAGAAAGTTAGACCTGATATACTTAGTATCTTGGAATTTATCTTTCTCAATAATTTTATCTCTCTCCTTTAAATTTTTTTTCTTTTATTTAGTTATATGCCAATGCAATGTTAAATCTCTTCTCTTGTGACCTTTGCAATGATTTGATTTGGTTATATCACATTAATGCAATTTTTCTCATTTCAACTTTAGTATTTTTTACTAAATATTAAAATAATATTTTATTATTTTTTATGCTTATTACATTTGTAATTCTCATTAATATTTTCAAATCTTTTAATTTTGAATTTTTTTAGGCTTTACTTGACATTATTTGTACAAGGTTCAATGATCAAAGATTGTGTACTTGATCACTTTAGTATCTTTGAATGCAACATTGTATATTAATTTATCTAGTTCATGAAAGGTGTCTCTTTTATTTGGATATATTATTATGAAACTCCAAATATCCACTCATGTGACTTTGTATCATTTCAACTTCGTTGTATTAGGTTGTCTCAAAATTTTTTAATTCAATTTTAATGTAAGTTTACTTAATAATAAATTAATAATTTAATATTATTTATACTTTTTTAATTTTTTCATTCATAATAATTTTGATTGATGTTTGATAAAAATGAAACAAATGTCATTAGACTCACCCTAATGAGTTGTGTCAAATTAAATATTATTATTTTATTTTCAAAATATTTTTTACTTTCTTGGCACTTTTTGTGAGGTATGGCACCTTATAGCTAATTTAATGTTTGAGGACATTGTATGTAATGTTTTTAACATATTATAGTGAACCTTTAACATACAATTTAACTCATTTGTTCAAATTTCTCTTTTGATTTTTTATAGTATAATTTGACTCTATATCTACCCTCATGTGGCATTTACATCATATTGATTAAGTTGTGTTACATTCCTTCAATATATCTCGCTTCAAATTTAATATACATTCATTTATGTTAAATTAATAATTTATTACTAATTATTATTATTTATGTTAAAAATTTTGAGTTATTCAAAGCAAGACATTCTAAACAACAAAAAATAATTGGACTTGTCTCAATAAACTCTATCTAATTAAAGTTTCATTTCAATAGTTTTAAATCTTTTATATTAAAAGATTTTTGCATTCTTTACTTGTCCTTTAAATTCGTAGATTACTTGATGATTCCTTTAAATACAAATTTCCTATAATATTTATCACATTTCTGCAATAAGTTTTATTAGATTTAGTTAATAATTATGTAACTTTGAACCTCTTCCTATGTGTCCTTTTATGTTGTTTTGATTCTATTATATTTGATTGTTTCAATTTTTTTATTTCAACTTTAATACATCTTTTCATAATATTAAAATATTCATTTTTTTAATTTTTGCTTCTTTCCTTTATTAAAAAGATTTAATTGCAAATGTGGTCATTTGAGATGAAACAAAATGATATTGAAATCACGTGAAGAGCTTTATACAATTAGATATTCATTTCTACATTTTAAAGTTTTTTTCATTTATGGGTCTTTGGCATGTAATATGATGCATTTCTCTTCATACTTTATTTAATGATTGAGTATGCTACACTTTTAGTCGTTTATATGAAGCAGTGAAACATTTGAGTATAATTTATTTCTTTTTTCATATTGTTTTTATACATTTTTTAATTGTACTTTGAAACTATAATTCCCCTCTTATGTGACATTATATTGATCTGATTAGGTTATATTACATTGCCCCAATTTATCTGATTTTATCTTTAATCTATACACAGTTAATATTAAATATTTTTTTTTTATTTTTTGTGTTTCATTAACAATAGTTTTCAAGTAATGACTACAAGATTTGATCGAGATGAAATATAGGTTCTTGGACTTGTTTTGATGAACTCTATATAATTAAATATTTTTATTTATATTTTTTCGTATTTATTTTAATGGGGTGTTGTATGTTTCCGAAGTCTTTTGATTTATACACGATTTCATGTTCATGATTGCTATCATCAATCTTTTTAACATTTTGAATGCAACATCTATATAAAATTTATCTAATTTATTCGAATTGTGCACATTGATTTGGTTATATTATGTTGCTCTATTTTATCTTATTTATGTTATAATATTTTCTTAATTAAAATTAGAGTAATTATTTTTTATTTGAGGTTATTTACTTTGGTAACATGTACTAATTCAAAATTGGACCGATCAAGAAAAATAATTTTGTTAGACTAGACTCGATGACCTAAATGCAATTAAATTTTAATACATATTGGATATGGGGATTGATGATGTTATAATAAGCCTTCATAAAATCTTAGAATGCTATGTTCCCATACATTTTAACTTATTTCCTTAATCTTATCTCTATTTCATTTCCTTATAATTTTAAGGTCTTATAAATATCAAATCATGTGACATTTACATTGTGTAAATTTGGTTATATTACATTTCTTAAATTTATATAGTTCTATCTTAAATAAACTTTTTTTAAAAAATTAAATAAAACTTTATTAACTTTTATTCTTATTTATTTTTTGACTCACAAAATTTTAGAATGAGGACTAATATAAATTAACAAAAATTTGTTTGTTCCATCTCAATAACATTTTTATATTTTTTTAAATTTCAATGTGTACCATCTTTAATGATCAAAGATGTTATAGCTAACCTCCTTAGTTTCTTGGAACACAACTTTATATTGTAATTTAATAAATTTTTTAAAATTATTAACTTTTACATGATTATAATAGTAGGAAATTCTAATTATCCTCTCATGTAACTTCTACATTGGTTTGATTTCATCATATTATTTTTCAAAATTTATATACGTTTAAGTTAAGTATATATTTTGTTGACATTAAAAATAATAACTTATTCATATTTGTGCTTGCTTATTTGGTGATTCTAAGGCCTTGACATGCTTTATAAAACATTTTAATTCGTACATAATGTCATAATTCTGAATGTATAGTCACCTTAGCAACTTTGAATGCACCTTAACCATGCAATTTTTCTAATTTAATAATATTATTCATTTTTATTTTGTAATATTAACATGTAACTAAAATTCTCTTATTGTGTCACCATTACATCACTTCAATTTTGATTTATTACGTTTCATAAATTTCTCTTATTTTAGCTTTAATGTAATTTTACAGTAATAATTCATTAATAATTATTCTTGTTGATTTCTGTAATTTGTAGTATTTTAAATGAGGTCTGATAAAGAAACAAAGATTGTTGTACTTAGCTTAATTAGATTGGCCAAATTAAATAGTCTTCTTTATATTATAAAATATTTAAAATTTTTAAGGATTTTGCCAACTTTGTGAGACATTTCAATTAAAACCTAATTTCATGATCAAGAATGTTGCATTTCAGTACTTAGTATCTTTGAATTCCCATCAATGTATCTTAATTCTCCAGTAGTTTTTCTTGTAGATGTTTGTATTATGGCTAAACAATAGTTCTCTATTCATATGACCTTGCATCACATTGATTTTATTATTTTATGTTGCATAAATTTATCTTGTTTTTGCTTTAATAAATGTTTCCTAATTGATAACAAAATACCTTATCATTATATTTTCTTTTTTATAATTTTAAATTGTATTAATTTAAAATGATGCTTGTTTGAGAAGAACAAATGTAGTTGGACTCATCGCACTAATCTGTATCAAGTTAAATATTTCTTTCTATATTTTCTAATATTTTTGCATGCTTTACGAGATATTTTCATTCATATGCTTTTTAATAATCAAGAATGTTTGATGTGATCTTAGTAACTTTGTGTGCTACTTTTTATAAGATATTTTATTTTATTTCATAAAATTTTTGGCTTTTTTTTGTTTGTATTACTATGTTGCTCTAAATCTCCCCTACTACAATTTGTTTATTACTTTTAATTTGTTATATTATAATATTTAGTATATCTCAATTTAGCATCATTATCTATTAACTCACTATTAAATAGCAATTTATTTTTATTCATATTTAATTAATTTTGTAATTTATGTTAATTAAAAATAATAACATATTAAGAAGGAACAAATGTCAATGAACTCGTTTAGATGAGCTCTATAAAATTAAATATTAATTTTCATATTTTTAGGTATTTTATTTTCTTAGGTTTTGGTATGGTTTAGTAGTTATTTTTATTCAACCATAATATGAAATTATGGCTATTAACATGATCTCCATAATATCTTGAAATAGAACTTTTCCTTCGAGTTATATGACATTTCCATTTTTTTGCTTTGAATTTGAAGTATTATTGAACAAATCAAAATCTAAATTGAACTAAACTTTATAATGGTTTTATTTGGCTTTGTTATATTGCCTCAATTTATGACATTTGAATTTTAATATATATTTATTTAATAATATTATTATTTTTAATTACTTATTCTTTTCTATGAAATTTGAAATAATTCCAAGTGAATTTTGACCAAGACAAAACTAATATTATTGGAAACATCTTAACAAGCCCTATAAAGTTAAGTATTCATTTTCAAAATTTGAAATATATCCTTTTTTTGTTTGGTAATAATTATGAGATATCTTGATTCTAATCAAATCTGATCAATGAGGACGTTTGTTTGAATCTCCTCAAGATGTTAGAATATAATTTTGTAGTATAATTGATAACAATTTTTCATAGCAATCCTTTTCATTTTGTCATTCTTTTATAACTCTAATTTTCTTTTTGGGTCACCTTTACATCACTTAGAATTGGAAAATTTATAATGTTTCAATTTTTTTTGTTTCAACATTATTATGTATTTACCTTATTTTTAAAAAATAATGTCATCATTTTTCTTTATTTTTTCACAATTCAAAGTAATTCATAACGAGATCAGAGAGAAAAGAACTAAATATTACCGGACTCTTATCGAAAAGCTCCTTCTAATTAAATATTTATTTTGAATTATTTTAGATTATTTTTTTGAAATTTTTTTAATTTTATGAGACATTATTATTCATGTCAGATATAGTGATTGACGATATTACTCTTGATGTCTTTCGTACCTTGAAATAAAAATT
The DNA here is from genome assembly GCA_023846275.1 of Vanilla planifolia. Classification (NCBI taxonomy): domain Eukaryota; kingdom Viridiplantae; phylum Streptophyta; class Magnoliopsida; order Asparagales; family Orchidaceae; genus Vanilla; species Vanilla planifolia. The sequence goes on along the minus strand of JAIUJO010000200.1, from coordinate 386,750 downwards.
TTCCCTTATAATTGATCTCTTTTTTACAACTTTTTTCTTTGATTTAGTTATATTATAATATAACTGTAGATATTATGTTGTATGACCTTTCCATCATTTTGATTTGGTCATATTATATTACTTCAATATATGTATTTTTTATTTTATTATTTGTTTACTTAATATTAAAATAATAACATACGATTATTATTTATGTTAATTTTTTATGGTTCGAAATAGGTAGTGACATCATTCAATTCATTTTTATCTGCTCTATCCAATTATGCATTCATTTCTATATTCCTATGTATTTTATTTTCAATAATTTACGCTTATTATATGAAACATTTTAACTATTACCTTATTTAATGTTAGAGGATATCAAGTAAAATATCCTTAATACCTTGGATTGTAACTTTGTAAAAAAATTTATTTTATTTTTTAATATTTATTAGTTATTATCTAACTATACTTTTCTCACATGTAAACTTTACATTACTTATTTTGTTAAATTACATGGCATTAATTAGTCTAATTTATTCCTTATTTATTTTTTTGGTAATTAATAATAACTTCAAGAGACTTCTAATTCGAAAAAGTAAATGACATTTGACTCATCATAATGAGATCTATTCAATTAGATGTTCATTTAATTATTTTTGAGTATTTTAATTTTTATTATTTTAGCATGTATTATAAGATATTTTTTTGTATACCATTCAACAATTGAGGTTGTTATAATCAGTCTTCATAATATCTTGGAAGTTGAGTTTGTCAAAAATTTGCCTCATTTCTTCAAATTTTTCTCTATAATTTTTTTATATTATTAAAGCCTAATTCTCTTCTCTAATAGACTTTTCACTATTTTAGTTACCTCATCTTAGCTTTTTTATGAATTTATTTAAAATTAAAATAATAATTTATTATTTTTTATGCTCATTGGATTTTTAAGTTCATAGTAATTCGAAATGAGGTCCCACGAAGATGAAAAATATATTGTTGGAATCATTTAGAGGAGCCCTTTCTAATTAAATATTCATTTTAAAATTTTTTAAAGTCTTTTTTCTACAACTTTGTCTTGTTTTATGAGGTATTTTGGTTTACACATAATTTGACGATCAATGATGTTATTATAGATCTCCAAAATGACTTGGAATGCAATATTTAAACACAATTTTTCTAACTTTCAAAAATTTTCACTTTTATTTTGATATATATTTTGTCATGTACAATTTGCATCAATTTTATTTTTAATATTATTTTTCCTCAAATAATATATTACATTGTTTTAATTTTTATATATTACATATGTTTTAAATTACATTGATTTTGGTAAAATACATTGCTTTAATTTTTTCAATTTTAATTTTATAACATATTTATATAATATTAAAAAATAAATATATTATTATTTATGCTTAATTATTATGATAATTAAAAAAAATTAAACAAGATATGATGGAAAAGAAACAAATGTCATTGGAGTTATATCAGACAAGGTTTTTCTAATTAAAAAATCATGTAAAAATATTTAAGTTTTATTTTTTATGCTTTAGCAATTTTTGTGAGTCATTTCGGTTTGAACCATATTTCACTGTTCATCATGCTATGCTTGATCTCTTAGGTAACATGAAGCTTAACAATCTCATACAATTTATCTCATATTTTTAAAATTTTTTAATTTGGTTATATTACTTTATAACTCTAAATCTAATCTCGTGTGACCATTATATTGCTTTGCCTTTTATATTTAATTTTATAAATGTAATTTATCTTAGTCTAATTATTTATTTACTTAATATTTTAAAAAAAATTTACTCTTATTTTGTCTTATTTCCTTTCCCAATTTATAGTAATTCCTAAAGAGGTCTGATTGAGATAACAAATCTCATTTAAGTCATCTTAGAGAACTCTATCCGAATTAACATTGATTATTTTTTATAAATATTTATTTTATTGGGTTTAAGCACTCTTTATGAGATATTGTTAAATCATAATTAATTTAATCGTTATTAATGATATGCTAGATGATCTATGTATCTCAAAACATAACAATCTTATAGAACTTATCTTTTTTTTTCAAATTTTTTCTTTGAATTTCTTATCTTATTTTGTGGCTTTAAATGAACTCACTTGTGATGTCTATATTACCAAAGCATCGTTACACCTTATGGCTTTAATTTATAACATGTTAGCTCAAATATAATTTTATGAATATAGAAATAATTATTCGTTTTTATTTATGCTTATTAGCTTTGAATTAATAGTAATTCAAAATGAGGCTCTTTCAAGTTGAAACAAAAGTCGTTGCACTATCTCAATTAAATATGTAAAATCCAATATTAATTATAATTTTTTAAATATTTATTTTTTATAACTTGCACAAATTTTTTGTCATTTCAATTCATACCTCATTTATTGATAAAAAATGTCATTATAAGTGTCCATAGTATATTGGACAACAACTTTATCATATAATTTGTCTTATTTCTAGAAATGTTTGGCCTTGATTTTTTTTTATTATTATGTAACTTTGAATCTCATATCATCTTGCTTTACATCATTATGATTTGGTCTAAATACATAGCTTCAATTAATCAGATTTTATCTTTAGTATATGTTTACTCATGTAAATAATAATTTATTATTGTTTATGCTTATTTAACATTTTAATTTTCAATAATTCAAAAGAAGTCCAAAAAAGACATAATTAACATAGGTGGACTACTCTAAAAGGCATTTATCAATTTTAAAAATACTTTTTTTATTTTAATGTATATTTTTTTTTTGTTTAGGTGAAGTTTGTGATATATGTTGATTTGTACCTTATTTAATGGCATTGGGTATTACATTTTATCCCCATAGTTTCTTATATGTAGTATTTCTTGAGACAACTTGTTTTCATTTTGTTATACTATTATGTAACAAAAAAATTTCCTCTTGTGTTACCTTGGTAAAATATAGCAACTCTTAATGAAGGTTGATTTAGAAGAAAAAATGTCATTATACTAACCACAATGACCATTATTCAATTGAAAATTCATTTTTTGTATTTTGAGGTATTTTTTTTCTAGTGCCATTGCACGTTTTATGAGTCACTTTGATTTGTAGCCAACTTGGACATTGAGTATGCTAAACTCAATCAATGTTGTATCTTGGAACACAATTTTCCATTATAATTTATGGCATCTTTTACATTGTTTAGTTAATTTTGTTTTATAATAAGAAATCTCTAATTCCCCTCTTACGATTCCTTTACATCACCTTTATTTCATTTTATTATAATGCTTTAATTTATCTTATTTAATATTTATTATATATTTATTTAATATAGAAATAATCATTTATTATTATTCATGTTTAATTAGCTTAGTAATTTAAAGTAATTCCAAAAGAGCTATGATGGCAACAAAAAGAGTCATTGGATTAGATGGAATGAGCTCTATACAACATAAAATTAATTTTTAAATTTTAAAATATCTAAATTTTTAGAGTTTTGGCATGGTTTATAAGGCATTTAGATTCATTATAGTTTGATGGCTGATGATGTTATGCTACTTTAGCTAAGTATTTTAGAATCTAGATTTCCCAATAAATTTTTCAATTTTCTTTAAATTCTAAGCTTTAATTTGCTTACATTATCATGTAACTTAAAATCACCTATGGAGCAACCATTACATGCTTTTTATTTGGATTTCTAAGATTTTTTAAATTTATCTCATTTCTATGTTTTTGATATTTTATATTATAAGGTTTTATCATTTTTCATGAAAGGCTTTCAAACTTTATTTCCTGATCAAAGATGTTACACTTGATCTTCTTAGCATCTTACAATGCAAATTTCACATATAATTTAACTCATATATTCAAAATTTTTTATTATTTGGTTATATTAAATTGCTTCATTTTGTTTCATTAAACCATTAACATCGATCCATATGATATTAAAAAATAATTTATTTTTATTTCTTCTTATTTAATTTGGTAATTTATAATAATTCTAAATGAGGTCTTACTATGATGAAATAATCATCATTAGACTAACTTTTATAGGCTCTATCTAATTAAATATTTATTTTTTAGAATTTTAAAATATTTTTTATTCTATAACTTTTACAAGCTTTATGATTGATTTTGATTCATTCCTAATTTTGTTATTGATGAAATTACTATAGGTCTTTGAAGTGTTCTAAAATGTTATTTACTCATACAATTTATCTCATTTATTAAAATGCTTCACTTCGATTGCATTTTATTACTTTTTAACCATAAATCTCGTGTCATCTAACCCTAACATCACTTTAATTAGGCGATATTGTGATTCTTTAGTTTACCTTGTTTCAACATTAATATTTGTTTATTTAATGCTAAAATAATGTTCTATATTTATTTAGCCTTTTCTACTTCTATATTTCAGAGTAATTTGACAGAAGGTTTAATTGAGATGAAGTATAAGTGATTTGATTCAAGTCGATAAAAACTATTCATTTAAACAGTTAGTACTATATTTTTAAATTTTTTTATATGAATTTTTGGCCAGCATTATGAGTAATTCTAATTTGGACATGACTTGATTATCGAGGATGTTGCACTCGATCTTCTTATTATTTAGGACTATAAGTTTCCAATATAATTTATCTTATTTCTTCAAAGTTTTGTCTTATTGCTTGTTGTATTGCTATCAAACACTAATTCTCTTCTAGATTGTGCTTTACATTATTTTTTCGTATTACAATTCTTCAATTAATTTTTTTAATTTTTTATATTGGTAAATATTTTATTTTTAATTGCTTTAGGGCTCCTCAAAAGACAATTTAATGTGTCTAATTTAATGATCATGGATGCAACTAGCGATCTCCTTTGAATCTTATAACATAAGTTTACCATAAGTGTTATCATATTTCTAGAAATATTTTTTTAATTTTGCTATATTACTACAAACACCTAATTGACTACTTCGACTTTTTATATCACATTGCTTCAATTTATATCATTTACGTCTAATTGAAATTTTTTTATATAAAAATATCAATTTATTATCATTTATTATTTTATTTTTGTTGTTCATAGAAATTTCAAACATAATCTAATTCTCATGAAATAAATGTTCGTGTGCCCTTCTTAATAAGCAATATTGAAATAAATGTTCATCTGTATAATTATAAATATTTTATTTTTTATAATTTTTTCACACTTTATTAGAAATTTCAATTCATACCTTATTTAATTATCGAGTGTGTGAAACTCATTCTCTTTATTACCTTTGAATGCAGCCTTTCCTAATAATTTATCTTATTTGTTAAAATATTTTGCATTCATTTGGTTATATTAGTTTTTAAATCTAACTTTTCTCTTCTGTAACCATTACATCAATTTGGTTTAGCTATATTATTTAAATTCAAGTTTTCTTATTAAATCAAGAATGTTTTACTCAAATTATTTAGTATCTTAGATGAAATATTCACATACAATTACCTAAATTCTTTATAACATTTTCTTGAATTGGATATATTTCCATGTAGTCTAAATGACTATCATGTGAAGAATACAAGTCTTTCATTTGGTTATATTCCATTTCCTTTATTTGACTCATTTCAATATTAATATATACTTACTTAATATAAAAATATTAAATTATTATTATTGATACTTATTTACATTTGTAGCTAACAATAATTTTATTTGAGGTTAGATCAAGAAGAACCAAAGGTCATTGGAATCATTATAATGAACACTATCTAATTAAATTATAATTTTAAAATTTAATTATTGAGGCTAACTCTAGCTGATTTATATCTTGTAAAGCAACTTCTCAAGAAATTTATCTCATTTAATAATCTTTTCTTTTATTTGATTACATTAAGTTGCATTAATTTAACTCATTAAGCTTTAGTATATATTTATTTAATATAAAAATTAAAATTTATCATATTTGAGCTTTTTAATTATGATATTTCACAGTAATTACAAATAAGGTGTAATTAAGAGGAAAAAAAATTTCATTGGAGTCATCTTGAGGAGCTCTACCTAAAAATTGTTCATTTCTATATTTTTTTAACTATTTCTCTTTCATTGGATTGGTATGTTTTATGAGACATTTCTTTTCATTCTTAATTTAGTGATAACGGATAGTACAGTTGATCTCCTTGGTATCTTTGATTCAAGTATAACTTCACTTTTTTACAAATTTATCTCATTTATTTCATAATGTTACTATGTAAGTCTAAATCTTTTTTGTGTGACGTCTGCATAGCTTTCATTCGTTTAGATTACATTTCTTTTATTGATCTAATTTTAGCTTTGATATACAATAAGTTTGTTTTAATACTATAGTTTATTCTTTTTTGTAACTTTTTTGCTTTAGCTAATCTTAGTAAATCAAAAAAAACTTTTGTAGACATGAAACAACATTTGTTTGAAAAATTTTAACTAGCTCTATCCAATTAAATATTAAATTTAATATTTTTTAGAAAAGTTCTTCCTATGATTTTTGTGTGCTTTAATACACATTTGATACATTCGTAATTTGGTGATTCGAGATTTAATGCTTGATGTCCATCATATCCAAGAATTCAAAATTCTGATCTAATTTATTGTATTTTCCCCAATTTTTTTATCGTTTCGTTATATCACTATGTCTCTATAAATCTTATCACATGTGACCTTTACATCACTTTGATTTGGTTATATTATATTGTTTCAAGACAAAACAAATATCATTTGACTCACACCATGAAGCTCCATCCCAACAAGTATTAATTTTTTATATTTTTAAATATTTTAATTATTTTAGTTTTTTAAGTTTTCATAGACATTTTGATTCCTTTTCATTATTATTTATATTATACTCGATCTTCTCATTATCTTGGAATACAATATTTCTTTGCAATTTATGCTATTTATTTAATTTTTTTCCTTTTGTTTGAATATTTTACTATTTAACTCAAAATGCCAACTCGTATGACCTTTACATCCCTTTGTCTTAGTTATACAACATTTCTTCATTTGATCATGTTCAAGTAATAATTATATTTTCTTAAAATTAAAATAATAGTTTGTTATTATTTTTGTTCATTTAATTTCAAAAATTATGATAATAACAAAGTTGTTATATCATGATGAAACATGTCGTTAGACTCACCTTGACGAGCTATATCCAATTAAATACACCTTTTTCTTCAACTTTTAAGTGTTCTATGTTTTAGGGTTTCAACGTGCCTTGTGAGACTTTTTTATTTGTCCTTGATTAGATGATCGATAATGTTACACTTGACCTACTTTGTGACATGGATATTTTTGCTTTGATTATACTATGTTTGTATGTAACTCAAAATCTTTTCTCATGTGATAGTTTTACCATTTTTAATTAGCCTTATCAAGTTTCTTTTATTTATCTCAATTAAGCATTAAAATTTATTTATTTATTTTTAAAATAATAATATATAATTATTTATCCATATTTGCTTTGGTAATTCTCAAAAATTGCAAAAGATGTCTCATTTAGATGAAAGAAACATTCTTGGAGTTGTCTCAATGGGTTTTATCGAATTAAAGATTTATTTTTAAATTTCTAAACTTTTATTATTTAGTATTTGAACATTGTTTTTTAGATGATTGTGTTTATACCTTATTTAATGATCTTGGATGATTCCTTATGCCCTTTTGCCCCTTAAAAAATGACTCTTTCACATAATTCATCTCATTTCCTCGAAAGTTTTGCCTTCACTTGTTTAAATTATTATTAAACTCTAATACATCTCTTATATGCCTTTTCAATCTCTGTTTTGCATATTTTAAATTTCTATAATTTTTCTCATTTTTTTAATATATATATTTAGTTAATATTAAAATAATACTTTATTATTTATTTTGCTTTCTAACTCTGAAATTTAGTAGGAATTCTAAACGAGGTACAATCATGATTGAACAACCATAGTTGGGCTCATCTTGATAGCTATATCCAATTAAATGATAAATATTAAATATTCTATTTTTATAAAATATTTTTTATTGGTTTGGTATTCTTTTTGAGGCATTTTGAATCATACCTTATTTTATGAAGCAGAATGTAGCCCTCCATCTGCTTGGTATATTAGAGCTTGTTTTTCTTGTATAAATAATCTTACTTATTACATTTTTTTAGTTGATTTACTTTATTAAATTTTAAAATATATATTTCGTTAATTTTAAAATAAAATTTAATATTATTAATGTTTACTTTACTTTGATAACTTATAATAATTCATATGATTATCTGGTGAAGATGAAGAAAATGTTGTTGGACTTATCACGATATGCTCTATGTAATTATATATTTATTTTTTAATATTTTTAAAAAAATTTATATTTAAGTTTTCCTCATGCCTTTTTGAGCAATTGTTTCACATATCTTAGTTTATGGTTAAAGATGTTACATTTCATCTATTTAGAGTCATGAACTTCCACTTGTCCACATTGTTAATTTATTTTTTTCAATTTGTTTTCTTTATTTTGGTTATTATAGATGTTACTCTAAATATCACCTCATGTGACCCTAAAATCCCAAGTATTTTGTTATACTATAGTGCTTAATTAATCTTCTTAAAGCTTTAATATATGTACTTACAAAATATTAAAATAATAACATATTATTTTTATTATTCATTTATTTTGTAAATTTAAGGTAATTTTTTATGAGTTTTGAACATGAGAAAACAAACAATGTTGGAATCATGTCGATGAGCTCTGCCCATTTAAATAATAAATTTTAAATTCTTAACTTTTTATTTTTTAGGGTTTTGGTATGCTTTACAAGGTGTGTTGATTAGCAATTGATTTAATGATTGTGTAGTTTACGCTAGATCACCGTGGCTTCTTGGAATATAATTAACATTTTACTATTTTTCTTGTTTTATAATTTTCGTTCTCATTGATCTAGATATATTACTATATAACTCTATATTTTTAAATATTTTTTTTGAAGTTTTTGACAAGCCTTATGGCACACTTTAATTTGCGCCAGATTTGTTGATTGATGATATTACACTAAATGAACCTTTAATCTCTGAATATAAATTTGCAATGTAACTTTTCTCATTTCATACTTTTTTCTTTGATATGGCTTTATGACTATAAAAATTTAAGTCTCCTATTACACTATATATATATATCTATTTGAAATGGTTGTTGATCGATGGTATTACAATTAAAATTTCATTGATATGTACTTTATTACTATGAAAATTTCAAATGGCTTTATTACAATTGTAAAAATAATCTTACTTTAGTATTGATATATATATATTTAATTGATATTAAATTATTAATTTGTTACTTTTTATGCATTTTTAATTTTCTAATTCATAATATTTCAAAACATGGTATGATCGAGATGAAAAAATGTCATTGTACTTCTTTCGATGCACTCTATCACCTTTGATGTTAATTTATATATTTATAATTACTGTACACAATTTATTGATGTAGATTGTCAAACTTGACATACCTAGTGTCCTCGAATGTAATTTTATCATGAAATTAATTTGACTTCTTTTATTTTTTACTTTAATTTTGTTAGATTACTTCATAACTTTAAATCTCTTCTGAGGTGACATTATTTGGCATGATTTGGTAGCATTACATTGTAGAAATTTGACTACATTTTGCTTTGATATAAACTTATTTAATGTTAGTAATAATAATTTTTTATTGTTAACTCTTATTTATTTTATAATTTTTTGAAATACAATATGAGGTTTGATTGAGACTAGAAAAATGCTCGTTGGAATCATCTCACCAACATACATTTACTTTAATTTTTTATTTTTATACTTTTTAGTATTTCATTTTCTATGATCTTTTATCATTTTATGACGCATTTTTGTTTAGACCTAATTTGATGATTGAGCTTGTTGCGGTTTATCTCTTAAGTATATTGGAAATAACTTTTTTGTTCAATTTATTTCATTTGTTAAATTTTTTTTCTTTCATTCCCGTATATTGCAATGCAACTCTAAATCTCTCATTATGTGATCTACACATCACTTTAGTTATGTTATATGATATTGATTCAATTCATCTTCTTGGTCCTTTAAAATATATCTACTTAAGATTAAAATAGTACTTTATTTATATTCATGCTTATTTAATATGGTCATTTGTAGTATTTTTGAACAAACTCTAATTGAGGCAAAAAAAACTTTGGACTTCTCATGATGAGCTAACAACAAATAAATATTTATTTTTTTATTTTTTAAATATAATATTCATTGAGGTTTTTGATCATTTTACTATACATTTAAATTTTACCATATTTGATGATTATAGTGGTTAATATTGATCTCCTAAAAATCATGAAATTGAACTTCTCAAAATAATTTACATGAATATTTCAAATGTTTTGTAATGGATTCATTATTTTACTTTGAAATTGTGTGTCTTATATCATGTACAATTTATATCAACATGATAGAGTTATGTTACATTATTGAAATAATAAATTTATTATTTATTTCACTATTTATTATTGCAATTCAATGTTATTTAAAACTAGATCTAGTTGAGATGAAATAATCATCATTGAATGGGTAAGGAATAGCACAATTTCAATATTGACAATTTTACACTTGATCTATTTAATATAATGGCAAGAACCTTTCACGTAAAATTTATCTTATTTCATCAAATTGTTTGCATTGATTTTCTTTTATTACTATATAACTCTAAACACCTTCTAATGTTATTTCAATATTACATTGATTTTGTTATATTACATTGATTCAATTTAACTTGATTAAATTATGATATATGTTTATTTAATGTTAAAATAATTCTTGATTATTATTCATTATTATATACATTATTAATTCATCATATTTCAAAACGTGGTGATTAAGATGATGCAAACATCATTGGACTCATCTACATGTGTTATATCCATATAAATGTTTATTTCTATATTTTTAAATATTATATTTTCTTATGTTTTGGAATGCTCTAGGAGACATTTTGATTTGTACCTAATTTGATGATTGAGAAAATTACACTCATTGCATTTAGTTTCTTGGAATTATATTTTTTCATTTAATTTAAGTCATTTCTTTTAGTTTTTCCTTTTAGTTGGACATATTGCTATATGACTATAAATGTATTCAACTAGACTACTACATTGCTTTAGTAAGGTTATATTAAATTGATTACATTTATCTCCTTTAACTTGAAATGCCAATTTAATTAAAGTTCAAATAATAGTTTACTATTTTTTTTCTTTTTAACATAGTAATTTATGGTAATTCAAAACAAGGTAAAATTAAGAAGAAATAATTTTTTTGGACTCATATTGACAGGCTATGTCATCTTACTTATTCACTTCTACATTTTTTAATATTTTATTTTCCAATTATTTTACACGATTTAGAAGACATTTTAATTTGTATCATATTTGATGATGAACTTGTTACACTTAATTATGTTATAATTTTACATTCTAGATATGTGGATATAGGAGTAAGAACTATATGTACCAACTAATAAAAGCTTGTTTAGAGTTACCAAAAATGGGCAATGAGTTTAGTGACCAATGTTCCTTACCCATTAACATTGTCAAAAGATTTTTTGTGCTGTCGATACTTTTTTGCATCCATTCCTAATAAGTTAGTTATTATTTTATCATTATTTCAATTAGTATTGTTTTTACTAATTAATTATTGTAGCTATAATGTCTTATTTGTAAAAGTTATTAAGAAAATACTAGCATATGATAAAAAAATTAAATGATTCTCAAAATAATGAATGGTGTTGGATTATGTTTTTGTAACCCAATATTTGTCTAAAATGATTGATATAAATGAATTTTAGTTTTTGTACATAAATAAAATAATTCATATGAAGCATAACATTCTAATAAAAAATTAAACGACTTGAAATTAAATTTATAATGTATCTTTTTCTGGTTGTCCACTCGATCCAAGATGAATTTAATGAGAATTGATATTTGCTCGACTTCTTTCTTAAGTTCTGCCATGAAAATGAGCATCAACTATCTCAAATTTTAAAATTCATTTAAACAAAATCATTGAATGTATTTACAGCTTATTATCTTCAAACAAGGCACCATGGCTTTGGGTTAAAAAGACAACATGATCGACAAAAAGAAAATTCTGTTGGCCTCATGTTGATTGGCTCTATCAATTTAAAAATATTTTTTCATACTTTTAAATAATTTTTATTTTGTACAGTTCTTGAATGTTTTATTAGATATTTTATTAGTAACTAATTTAATAATATACGATGTTTCAATCAATCTCATTTCTTCAAACATTTTTCTTTGATATCATTATATTACTAAGTAACTTTAAACCCCTCTTAGGTAAACTTTGCATAGCCTTAAATTGTTATTATTATATTACATCATTTTATCTTATTTCCACTTTATAATATTTTTACTTAATAGTAATTTATTCTTTATATTTTTTTAATTTGGTAAATCATAGTAATTGCATAGAAGCTCTAATGAAGATGAAGCAAACATCATTTGTTTGGCCTCAATAAGCTCCGTCAAAGTAATATTTTTTTTATATTTTAAAAATTTAGTTTTATTGCTTCGGCATGCTTTATGAATTATTTTTATTCATACATGATTAAACAATAAAAACTATTGCACTTGATTTCATTAGTATCATGTAATGTTAATTTGATATACAATTTATCCCTTTTTTAAAATGTTTTGCTTTCATTTTGTTGCATGACTATGAAACTCTAATTCCCTCTTGTATGACCTTCATATAACTCTCATGTAGTTATAACTTATTACTTTATTTTAAGTCTTTTTACCATTAATATTTTTTTTAAAGCTAAAAAAACTATTATAATTTATGCTTGTTTAATTTTTTTATAAACGGTAATTCTAAAAAGGTTTCAATCAAGAAGAAAAATTGTTAAACTCTACTCAATGAGGTATCCCTATGGAAATATCCATTTCTACATTTTTAAAAATTATTTTTTCTAATGTTTTTCATACTTTATAAGAAATTTCAATCAATTCTTTCTTTGATGATCAAAGATATTACACTCAATCTCCTAAGTGGTTTGAATTTACAATCCCACATAACATTATTCATTTTTAATTCTCTTTCTTTGCATTAGATATATTACTATTTAACTCTAAATCACCTCTTTTGTGACCTTTTCATGGCTTTTATTTTTATTACATGCTACAATTTATATATTTTCAACTCTAATAGAAAAATTCTTGTGTGATTTCTATTTATTTACTTTTTTAATTCATAGAATTTGCAAATTAGGTCCAATTGAGGGAAAACAAGTGTCATGGTACTCATCCTAACATGATTTATCACACAATGTATCATATTTGACGATAAAGTTGTTGCCCTCGATCTATTTTGTGTCACACAATGTAGCTTTCCTACACTTCTTAACTCATTCCCCTAATTGTTTTCTCTTTGAAATTGTTATTTATCGATGTAACTCTACATCTCATCACTACTGACTTTTGCATCATCATAATTGAGCTATATTCTATTGCTTCAATTAATCTTATTTTAATTTCAATATAGATTTATGAAATATAAAAATGATAATTATTGATATTTATTGTTATTTATTTTCATAATTTATAATAATTCAAAATTAGGTCCATTTAGGATGAAGAAAATACTATTGGACTCGTCATGTTGAACTCAATCCACTAAAGCATTTCTATGTATATTTCAAAATATTTTATTTTTTATGGTCTTGGTAGGTTTTATCGGACATTATAATTCTGACTTGACTTGCTATCTTTGTTGCTTCACTCAATCCTTTTATATCCATGCAATGTAAAACTCCTACTTAGTTTATCTCTTTTGTAAGCATTGTTTGATTTAACATTATTAGACACTTGTTCAAGCTCACTATCCATTTAAGTACTTATTTTGATGTTTTTAAATTGTTTATTTCATAAATTTCTCATAGTTTTTTAAGAAATTTTAAATCATACAAGTTTTGATGATCAAAGATGTTACTCTCGATCACCTTGCAAGCATGAAATGCAACTTTCTCTTATAATTTATCTCATTTGTTAAATGTTTGTGCTTTGACTTGATCATATTACTATAAAAATGTAATTTTTTTTATGTGTCCTTCACATCAATTTGATTTATATATAGTAGATTTCTTCAATATATTTCATTTTAGCTTTAACATATATTCACTTAACATTATAATAATAATTTCTTCTTTTTTATTGCTTTTTCTTTGGTAACAAATAGTAATTCCATGTGTGGTTTAATTGAAACAAAATAACCATCATTAAACACATGCCTTATTTGATAAAACAAACATGTCTTACTGAAATGAAAGTGACATGGCTTTATTTTTTTTCCTTTTCAAGTATTTTGAGAGAATTGTATACTTACCTTATTTGATTATTGAGGATGCTCACTTTATCTATTTACTATCTTGTAACTTATCTCAAATAGTTTATCTCACTTGTGAAAAAGTTCTACTTTGATTTGGTTATATTATATGTACCTCTAAATCTCCATTGTGTGACTTTTATATCACTTTGATTTAGCTATATTGCATTACTTTAATTTATCTTATTTAAGCTTTAATAGAAAAATTCACTTAATGTTAAAATTTTACTTTATTATTTGTTATGTTTATTAACTATGGAGATGCTTAGTAATCCAAAATGAGATCCAACCACATTGTAATGCTTTGATTAGAATATACTACAGTATTTCAATTTATCGCTTTGCAACTCTACTATATTTTTACTTACTATTAAGTAATACCTTAGTAATATTTGTGCTTATTTATTTTGATAATTTCTAGTAACTCTAGACAAGATCTAATAAAGATGAAACAAAATTTGTTGGACCTATCTTCATAGGCTTTACCCACTAAATTATTAAATTTGTTGTTTTAAAATATTTTATTTTCTAGAAATTTTTCCAGCATTATGAATAATTTTGATTTGTGCCATTATTTTGTAAAGTGAGGATGTTACACTTGATCTTATTAATATCATCGAATGTTGCCCTATAAAATTTATCATATTTTTTTAACATTTTTTGCATTGATTAGAATATATGACTATAACCAAAAATCTCCTATCGTGTAACCTTTACATCATTTTGTTTTGTTTATCTTATATTTATTAACTTTAACTCATTACATTTCTAATACATGTTTATGAAATGAAATAAAACTTTATTAATATTTATCATAATTTAGTTTGGTAATTTCTTAGTAACTCCTATTGCATTTCAAACTAATTGTGGTAAATTTCGTTAGACTAGTCTTGATAAGCTCGATCTAATTAAATGTTAATTTTTCTTTTTTTTAAGTATTTTTTCTTTTGTTTCTTTCTACCTTTATGAGACAATTTGGTCCCCCCTAATTTGATGATCAATGATGACACACACCATCGCTTTGGTATTTTTGAATATAAGATTCCCATGCAATTTATCTTTTCTAATCAAGTTTTTCACTTTAATTTCATTATTTTACTATGTAACTATATAACTTGTTTTCGGTTACATTTACATGAACATTATTTGGATATATTACATTTGTTAAAATATACACATTTTATTTTGAAAATATTTTTAATAAATGTAAAAAAGAATAATATTTTTATCTTATTTAACTTTTCAATTAAGAGAAATTTCAAATGTTCTTAGATCGAGAGATACAATTGTCATTATGTTTCTTTCTATGAGTTTTATCTAATTAAAAATTAATTTCTAAATTTTTTAAATATTTTATTTTCTATTATTTCGATCATTACATATCAGATATTTGGATTCATGGTTAATTTTATCAACATTGTTGTTACAATCAATCCTATTTGTATCCACGATTGAAACTATCTTGTAAAATTTATCTAATATTATAAGATATTTTTATTTTAGTTAGCTATATTACTATGTAGAACTAAATATTCTCTCATGTGACTTTTATATTTCTTTTATTGTGTTATATTATCTTTAATTTATTATATTTTTGCTTAAATATATATGTACTTAAAGTTATAATAGCAATTTATACTTATGCTTATCTAGTTTTGTAATGCACCATAATTCTTAATGATATCTAGTCTAGTAAAAATAAAAGTTGCTGGACTTGTCTCGACTTGCTATATAAAGTTAAATATTCATTTCTTATTTTTTAAGATATTCTTTTCTAAAGATATGGCATGCTTTATAAGATATTTTTTATTTATGCATAATTTACCAATTGATTAATTTATATTCAATTTCCTTAGTTTCTTGGAATTTGATTTTCCTATACAATTTATCAAATTTTTTCAAATATTTTACTTTAAATTTGTTATATTACTTTCAAACTCTAAATCATTTCTAATGTGATATTTGAATAGGTTTGATGTAGTTTTATTATTAATTTTGAATTTATTTCTTATGATCTTTAAATATTAACTTAATTATTAAATCTTAATTTGTTATTATTATTTCTTATTAAGTTTGGTAATTCACAAAACTTCTAAACCATATCTAATGGAGGCAAAGTAAATGTGAATGGATCCATCTCGATGAGCTTTTCCTAATTAAATTTTTATTTTAATATTTTTAATTTTATTTTATAAAATTTTGACATAATTGAAGAGGCATTTATATTTGTACTAGATTATATGATCAAAATCAAGGATGTTGTTGTCAATCTTAATAGTACCATGGAAAGTAACTTTGCTATGCACTTTATCTCCTTTGCCCAAACATTTTTTCATTTATTTTGTCATACTACTATGTAACTCTAAATATCTTCTCATGTTGCCTTTACATCACTTTCTTTTTTTGTATTATATTACATCAAATTATCTCATCTTAGCTTTAATATTTATTTTCTTAATATTTAAAAAAATTATTATTTCTTAATAATAGCTTTGGATATTCATAGTATTTCCGAATGAGGTTCAATCATCATACAATAAATATAACTAGACTCATATCGATGATATCTATCAAAATAACTTTCTTATTCACTTTACTAGAAATATTGATTCATACCATATTTCATGATGAAGAATATTAAACTTGATCTCTTTATTATGTGAAAAATTCAACTATTTGGCGCAATGTATCTCATTTTTTAAATTATTTTTATTACTTTATATTATTTTTCTTAAATTTACTTAATTTCTTATTTAATATTTTTGTTGAATATATAATGAATGATTTATAGTTATTAATAATTATTTAATTTACTATTTTGTAATTTTTTGAAATGAGACCTAATTGAGATGAAACATTCATCATTCGACTTATCTCGAAAAGCTTTATCCAACTAAATATTAATTTATGTATATTTTTAATATTTTATTTTCAATGGTTTTTTAATAAGATATATGTGTTTGCATTAGATTTGAAGATTGATGATACTGCACTCTATCTACTTAGTAAATTAAAATGTAAATATCTTGTAGAATATATCTCACTTGTTTAAATTTCTTACTTTATTTTGTTCTTCAACTAAATAATTGTAATTCTCTTCCACTATTAAACAAAAATTATTTGATTCATCTTGATGTGCTTTATCAAATTAAATGGATATTTTTTTTTAACTCTTTAGAATTTTCTATTCTAAAGAGTCTTTGTCCATTTTATGAGATACTTAAAATCATTAAAAATTTAAATAATGAGAATTTTACCATCAATGTCCTTTGTATCTTGTAGTTCAACTTGATCCAGTAATTTATCTTGTTTCATTAAAGTTTTTTCTTTGATTTAATTTTATTGCAATTGAACTCTAAATCTTTTTTTTTTCATTTGACCTTTACATCACTGTAACTTGGGTATGTTATATTGATACACTTTTATCTCATTTCATCTTTACGGTCAATTTAAGAAATATTTTAAAAATAATTTGATATGGTTTTCTTATTTAGTTGGTTAAATCACAGTAGTTCCAAACATGGTCAAATCGAGAAGGGATAAACATCACTGGACTCATCTCAACGTGTTCCATTTAATTAAAAATTATTTTTTTAAAGATTTTAAATATTTTATATTCCAAGGTTTTTGAAAGTTATATGAAGTATTTTAAGTCACACAATTTATTGATCGAGGATGTCAAACTTGAAGTACAAACTATGTTGGAATTCAACTTTGTCCTCTTGCGTGACTTTTATATCACTATGATTTGGTCATATTGCATTACTTCAGTTATCTAACTTAAGATTTAGTAAGTATTAACCTTGTATTAAAATAATAATCTATGTATTTTCATTATGAGATATTTTGATTGATTCATGCTTTGATGATAAATGACCAAATACTTGATCTCTGAGTATCTTGGAATTAAATTTTTTATACAATTTATCTTATTTTTTCAAATATTTCACTTTCATTTATCTTTATTATCATGAAAATTATAAATTTTCTCTTTTGCAAAATATACATTACTTTATTTTTTATATATTTCATTATTGTAAATTTATCTCATTTTTTTGCAATATAAATTTGTTTAATATTAAAATAAAAATTATTTCTAATTATGTTTTTTTGGTAATATATAGTAATTCCTAGTGAGGTTTGATAGAGAAAACAAATATCATTATAGTAATCCTGATGAGTGTTGTGAAGCAAAATATTCATTTCTATTTTTTAAAGCAATTTTTCTTGAGTTTGGTATGCTTTGCAACTCATTTTTATGTGTACCGTATTTGGCAATGGAGAATATTACACTTGATCTACATGGTATCTTTGAATGCAATAATCTTATTAATGTTATAACTCTTTTTATATATTCACTTTGATTTTGTCATCTTGTTATGCAACACTACATCGTATATTGCATGGCATTTACATTGTTTTGATTTAGTTATGTTGAGCTTTTTTGATTTACACCATTTTAGATTTATTATATATTGTCTTAATATTAAAAATATAATTTATAATATTTTTTTCTAATTTTCTTTGTAAACACTTAGTAATTCCAACAAAGTTTCAATTAAGATTACAGAAACTTCATTGGAATCATATTGATAAGCTTAATGCAATTTAATATTCCATTTTATTTTTTTAAAATATTTCATTTTTTATAATGTTTCATAAATTATTATAATTTGGATCAAAAAGTAATTCTATTTTCCTAGATGTTAGACTCAAACTGCTAAGTATCTTGAACTGCAACATTCCCTTAAAATTTATCCAACATCTTTACATTATTCATTCTGAATTGAATAGGTTACATTGCTTTCGTTTATCTCATTTCAGCTTTAAATTATATTTCCTTAATAATTAAGTAATAAGTTATCATTATTTGTGCTTATTTGTTTTGGTAATTCATAAAAATTGCAAATGTGTTTTGATCATGCTAAAATAAGTATTATTGGACTCATCTCAATAAGTTTAGGTAAATTAAACATTCATTTTTATATTATTAAATGTTTTATTTTCTTATCTATCTGGCAAACTTTATGAGACAATTTCATTCTTAAATGATTTGACCATCAAAGATATTACCCTCGATCTTCTTATTTTAAATTTATTATTTATTTACAATCAAAAAAATAATATTTTATTATTTATGGTTATCTAAATTTGTAATTTGTAGTAATTACAAAGGATATCAAATCAAGAAGAAAAATAAAATCATTGGACTCATCTAATAAGCTCTATTAAGTTAACACATCATTCATATATTTTTAAATATTTTATTTTCTTTACATTTGGCATACTTCATAAGATATTTTATCCACACTTGACTTGATGATTAAGAGACTTACACTCAATCTCCTTTGAATCTTAGACCAAAACTTTTTTTTCTACAATTTATCTCATTTTCTTAAATATTTTATTATTTTTTACTTATATTGCTATATGACTCTAAATCTATATAATTTTTGGCTTTTGCATCAAGTTGATTTGTTTATTTTATATTACTTTAATTTTTTTCTATACATTAGTTATGTTACTCGGTAACTCTAACTTTTAAGTACTATGAACTTTATGTATTTGAATTTGTTATACTACATCACAATAATTTATCTAAATTTATGTTTAATATATTTTTTTCTATATGTTAAAAAAATAAATTATTATTATTAGTATTTTCATTTCTCATTTTGTAGTAATTTAAAATGAGATCTAATTGAGATGAAGTAAAATGTCATTGGATGCGTCTTGGTAAGCTCAACTTGAAGAAATATTCATTTTAATTTTTTTATATATATTATTTTCTCATGTTTAAGCATGTTTAATTCAACTTGAAGGATGTTACGCTCGATCTCCTAAGTGACTTAGAGTGCAACTTTCTCACACAATTGATCTCATTTTCTCACACAATTGATCTCGTAAGTGGCTTTAAAATATTTTGTAGTTTATCTCTTTAGTATCTTGGAATATAAATTTGTTATGTAATTTATCTCTTTTTTAAAAAGTTTCACTTTCATTTTGTTATATTATGATGAAAAAATAATTCTCCTTTTGGTCGATCTTTTTTGTCACTTTAATTTTCTTATATTATATATTATCAAATAATCTTAGTATAGCTTTAATATATAATTTACGAATATTAAAATAATATTTTTTATTATTTTTAGTTTTATTTAATAATTCATAATAACTCCAAACATGGTCCTATAGAAGCAAAACAAACATCATTCGACTTGCCTTGACAAGCTCTATTTAATTAAATAATAATTTTTATGGTTTATATAAATTTTATTTCCAAAGACTATTTTGCATTATTAGATAATTAATTCTCAATTCCCTTCTAACAAAACCATTACATCATTTTGATTTTGTTATATTATAGCAATTCAATTTATCACATTACGGATTTAAAATATATTTATATATTGGTAAAAATAATAATTTCTTGTTATTTATTTTTTATTTAATTTTTTAATTCATAGTAATTCAAAATGTTGTCTAATAGAGATGTTAGAAACACCATTAGACTCATGCTCATGAGCTCCATGTAATTAAATGTTCATTTTTAGATTTTTTTAATATTTTATTTTATAGCATGGTAGTATGCTTTATGAGGCATTTTGATTTGAACATGACTTGATGGTTGAGGATTATATGTTAAATCTCATTAGTATATTGGAATACAACTTTATCTTGTGATTTATTTCATTTTCTCAGATATTTAATATTGATTTTGTTATATTACTATATAGGTCTAACTCTCCTTTAATGTGACATTTTGACCACTCTAATTTTGTAACATTACAATGCTACAAATTATTTTATTTCAACTTTTGTATATCTTTTTGAACCTTAAAATAATAATAATTTTTTTTTATTATTATTTTCTTTGGTAATCTATAGTATCCCTAGATGAGGTGTGATTAAGATAAACCAAGTGCCACTTGCATAATCTCCACAATCTTTATCTAGTAAAATATTCCATTTTATTTTATATGCTTTTGGTGGCCATATGAGACATTTTCATTTGTACGATATTTGAGAAAAGATGATATTACCCTCATTCTAATTAGGATCTTTGAGTCAAATTTTTATTGTAAGTTGTCCTAGTAGATAAATTGATTTTCTTTACTTTATCGTAATTTACCTTTATTATATATTTACAAGATATTCAAAAAAACTTATTTTTTACTCTTTTATGTGTTGTTAATTCATGGAAATTACACATAAGGTCCATTCTTAATTAGATATTCATTTTTACACTTTTAAATCTATGATTTTCTATTATTTTTGCACACTTGCCAAATGATTTTAACTCATGCAAAATTTGATGATCATGGATTTCAATGTATTTTTTGTCAATAATTAAATAACAATTTGTTATAATTTAAGATTATTAACTTCGATAAAACATAATATTTCCAAACAAGGTCTGATAGAAATGACATTGCACTCATCTCAATGTGCTCAACAGAATTAAATATTATATTCAATTTTTTTAAAAAAATTTCTTTTCTTTTGATTTTAGAAGTTTTATGAGTCATTTCATTTTGTACCTTATTTTATGATCAAGGATGGCACATTTGAGCTCTCTAGTATTTTTTATTTCAACTTTTTAGCATAATTTATCTAATTTTTTAAAAATTTTATTTTAATTAAGTCATGTTCAATTCGAAGTCTAAATGTACTATCACGTGACTTTTTTTGAGATAATGGAAATGTCGATGGACTCATCATGACAAGCTCTATCCAACTAAATATTTATTTCTATTTTTAAATATTTTCTTTTTTGTGTATTTGGCATGCTTTATGATGAAATTTAACTAATATTCAATTTCACAATCAGGAATGTTACACTTCACATCTTTTACTTCTTGGAATGTAACCTTGTTACAAAATATATCTTATTTTATTCAATTTTTTCTTTAATTTCTTTATATTTTATTAAAACACCAATTATCTTCTCATGTGACCTTTACATTGTCTTGATTTGCATATATGAAATTATTATAATTTATATCATTTTAAATTTAATAGGTAACTTATTATTAAAATAATGATTTATTATTATTTATGTTTTTTCGTTTGTAACTTGCAGTAACTACATACTAGTTCTAATCGAGAAAAAATAAACATTATTAGATTCAATTTGATGATCTCCACCCAATTAAATTTTATTTGTGTATTTTCAAGTATATTATTTTCATATTTGTTATACTTTAAAGGATATTTTAATTTATGTAGTATTTGATGATTTAGAATATCACACTAAATTTTCTAATTTTCTTGGAAAGCAACTTTTAAACACAAGTTTCCTAATTTCTGTGATGTTATTGATTTAACTTGGTTTTTTACTATTTAACCAAAAGTATCATCTTTTGTTGCCTTTACAATGATTTGAAAAGATAGTCTTACATTACTTCAATTTATCGGAATCAAGCTTAAACAAATGCTTGCTTAGTATTAAAAAAAATTACTATTATTTGTGATTATTAAATTTTGTAACAATAATTTAAAAATTGGTGAAATTGTGATGAAACAAATTTCTTGGATCCTTGTTGATGAGCTCTATCCAATTATATATTCATTTTTGTAAAAAGTTTTTTTTATTTTTTATGGTTTTTTCATTCATTACAAGTTATTTTGACTTATACCATATTTGATGATGCAAGATATTTCTCTTGAACTTCTTTAATTTTTTGGAGGAAAAGTTTTAGTATAATCTATATATTTTAATATTTTTCTTTTTTTGGTTATATTATTACGTAAGCCTTAATCTTCTCTTAATGGCTATTACTTCAATTTTTTATGGTTGCATGATAATGGCCTAAATTATATTATTTGAGATTTAAATTTTATTTATTGTATATTAAAAAAATACAATATTTTTTTAATACTTTTTTATTTTAGCAATTTGCCAAAAGTTTCTAAAAAAGTTTAATCTTGATTAATCAATCTTCATTGGTCTCATGTTGACGAGCATTGTGACATTAAACATTCATTTAAATAATTTAAAATTTTTTATTTTCAGATGTTTTTGTACATTTTATGAGATAATTTGATTTATGATAAATTCCATGATCATCATCATAAGAATGCAACTTTCCTCAACAATTTATCTATTTGTTTGAAATTTTTCATTTTGAATTGGTTTTTTGACTATGCAACTAAAAATCATTTCTCATGACACATTTACATTTTTATGATTTAGATTTATTGAATTTTCAATTTACCTCAAGTTAGGTTTGATACGTATTTAGTTAATAAGAAGATTAAAATCTAATATTATTTTATCATTTTTATTATGTAATTTGTAATAATCAAAATAATTTCTCATTAAAATGAGAAAATCATTGTCAAAATTGTCCTAATGATTCCTAACCAATTAAATGATAATTTTAATATTTTTAAATATTTTATTTTCATTGATTCTCTACCTACATTGTCTTCACATTATCTTTATTTGATTTTATCACATTTGTATTGTTTGGTAATTTGTAACAACTTCAAATGAAATCTAATCAAGATGATAGAACCATCATTAGACTTGTCTAAATGAGTTTCACTAATCCATATCTAGTTCATTAGTTTTAAATATTTTATTTTCGATGATTTTGATATTTTATGAGAAATTTTTTTGTAACTAATGTAATGATTTGGACATCACATTCAATTTCCTTAAATCTTGGAATCCCACTTTCTCATTTAATTTAACATATTTCCTTAAATTTCTTGACTTTATCTTATTTTATTTATTAATATTTCATAATATTAAAAATAATTTTTTAATTATTCTTCCCATTTAGTTTTGTAATTCATAGTAATTATAATCAGGTTTCAAGAGAGACAAAATAAATGTCATTCAACTCATCTCAATGAGCTCGATATAATAAAATATTTATTTTAATGTTTTTAAATATTTTATTTTTTGCGGTTTTGGTAACTTTATGAGTTATTTCAATTCATTTCAAATTTTAGCTGATATAATGTGTCTTATTGTTTTTAGGTAATGTTGTGAAAAATGTGTTCTTCTCTCCCTTGACTACTATATCTTTCCAACTTTGTTGTATTAAGTTGTTCCAATTTATCTAATTTTAGCTTTGAGTGACTGTTACATAATCTTAAAATAATCCGTTATTATTATTTAAGCTTATTAATTTTTGTAATTAATAGTAATTTTAGACAAGCTCCAACAAATAAAATAAATGTCACAATCCTTTCAATAAGCTCTAAGAAAATAAATATTCATCTTCATATTTTTATTCTTTTATTTTCTAATATTTTTTCAAAGTTTATAATATATTTTCAATAATAACTTATTTAATTTTGTGATGACACAGCATTTCCTTAATATCTTAGAACATAATTTTCCGACACAATTTATGTCATTTTTTCAAATTTATAAATTTTCTTTGTTATGTTATTATGTAACTCTATATCTCCTCTTTAATAACCACTTTATAACACTATATTAATAAAATAATTATTTTTATTGATTCTTATTATCTTGTACTTATTCAACCAAGTTCTAAAAGAGATGATGCAAATGTCATTGGTCTTGTTTTGATGAGTTATATACAATTCCAAATTCATTTGAATATTTAATTTTTTTTTAAAATTTCAACATGCTTTATGAGACATTTCAAATCATACATAATTTGACGATCGAGAAAGTAACTCTTGTTCTCTTAATCATCTTGAAATTAAACTTTTTCGATATAATTTATCTTTTCTCTCCAAACTTTTTGTTTTGATTTTTCTATAATGCTATGTAACTCTAAATCTTCTCTCATGTAACATTTACATTACTTTTTATTTTTTTTATGATTTTTAGTCGATTTCACTTCTAGTTTAGCATTTGTTTAATTAATATTCAAATAATATTCTGTATTATTGATTACTTTTTAATTTTGTAATTCATAGCAACTTCAAATGACGTTCGATTGAGATGAATGAGATGTTGTTATACTCATTTTGATAGGCTCCATGTAATTAATATTCTTGTTTGTATTTTAAAATATTTTATTTTCTAGTATTCTTGCTTGATTTTTTAAATATTTTTATCAACACATGATTTCATGATTTAAGATGTTACGAAAGATCTCATTAGTATCTTTGAATTTAGCTTTCAAAAATAATTTCTCATTTCTTCAAATTTTTTGCTTTGATTTAGTTATTGTACTAAGTAAATCTAAATCTCCTCTTATGTCAATATTAAGTCTCTTTGATTTCTTAACATTACATTAATTCAATTTATCTTGTTTTAAATTTAATATATACTTACTTATTATTAAAAAAAATTATATATTTTATTTATGCTTATGTCCTTTGGTTATTTGAGGTAATTTCGAAGGAGATCTATTTAAGATGAAGAATATTTTTTTTACTCATCTCAACTAGCTATATTTCATTAAATATTAATTTAATATTTTTAGATAATGTTTTTTAAAGTTTTGGTATATTTTATGAGTTATTTTTAATCATATATGTTTTAACAATTGAGTTTGTTACACTTGATATCTTTAGTATCATATAATGATACTAAATCATATAATTTGTCATTCTCTGCACTTGTTCCAATTTAAATTGGTTATATTACAATGTAACTCTAAATCACTTCTCATTTGACTTTTACATTACATTTACTTCGTTAAATTATGATGCTTTAATTTAACTTATTTAGTTTAAATACTTCTTTAATTAATATTAAAATAGTATTTTGTTATTCTCTGCACTTATTTATTTTAGTAATCCATATTAATTTTAGGCAAGGTTCGATTTAGAGGAGGCAAATTCTATTGAACTCGTCTACGTGACCGGTATATAAATATGTATTCATTAATAAATTTTTAAAATTTTCTTCTCTAGGCTACTTGTAATGTTTTTTGGTACAATTTTATTTGTACATTATATGATGATTTAAGTTGATACACTCATTTTCTTGAGTATTTTGAAAAGTAAGGTTACCAAAAAATTAATGTCTATTCTTCCTGCCATTTGTCATGACTTGGTTACTGCTTTGAATCTCCAATTCTCTCCAATTATTGCTTTTACATCACT
Organism: Vanilla planifolia; assembly: GCA_023846275.1. Lineage (NCBI taxonomy): Eukaryota > Viridiplantae > Streptophyta > Magnoliopsida > Asparagales > Orchidaceae > Vanilla > Vanilla planifolia. The sequence goes on along the minus strand of JAIUJO010000200.1, from coordinate 360,333 downwards.
TTTTTATGGTTATACTACATTACTTCAATTTAACCTATTTCAGCCTCAATATATATTTACTTATTATTAAGAAAATAATATGTTATTATATATGGTTCCTTGATTTGTTAATTCACAATATTTCCAAATGATGTCCAATTGAGTTGCAAGAAAAATGATCAGACTCATTCGAGCAAACAATATCTAATTAAACATTAAGTTTCATATTTTTAAAAAGCTTATACTCTCAATTTTTGGCATGCTTTACGTGGTATTTTTTTGTACCTAATTTGATTATCGAAGATTATGCTTGGCCTGTATTGTACATTATAATCTAATATTCCCTTACAAATGAATTCATTTCTTAAAAGTTTTCTCATTGATTTTGTTATATTGTTATGTAACTTTGAAATTCCTATTGTGTGGCATTTACATTGCTTCAATTTTATAGTTTTAGATTTTTTTAAATTTATGTTATTACAGCTTTAATGTATATTTACTTTTATATTAAAATAATAATTTGTTATTTTCTTTTTATTTCCTTGCCTTTTTTCTGGTAATTCTAGAGGAGGTCTAATTGAGATGTCACAAATGACATAGAAAATAACTTGATGAGCACTATGTAATAATATATTAATTTATGCATCTAAAATATTTTCTTTTTCTAGATTTTTGAATGCTTTACGAGACATCTCAATTTGCCCCTAAATTCGTGAATAAGAATATTGCAGTCAAACTCCGTGTGTCATGGATACAATTTTCACAAACAATTCATCTCATTTTTTTAGATGTTTACTTTGATTTTGTCACTTTACCTTGCAACTCTTTATCTCCTCTAATGTGAGCTTTACATTACGTTTATTTGTTTTTATTATATTAAATAATTAGTTTTCAGATCAACTTTAATATAAAATTATGAAATATTAAAATAATATTTTTAATTTTTATATTTATTGGAAATTCCAAATTTTTAGGAATTCCAAACAAGGTTCAATAAAAAAAAACTGATTATCATTCTTCTTGTCTCGACGATAGCTATCCAATTAAATATCAATTTCTTTGATTTATCTATTTTATTTTCTAAGGTGTTGCACTCTTTATGAGACATATTGATTCATATTGCTTCAATTATCTAGGAAGTTACACCTGATGTGGTTAGTATCCTGTTATTCATCTTTCTCAATAATTTTATCTCTCTTCTTTAAATGTTTTGCTTTTGTTTAGTTATATTCCAATTATATATTAAATCTCTTCTCTTGTTACCTTTACAATGATTTGATTTGGTTATATTACACTAATTCAATTTATCTTGTTTCAATTCTAATATATTTTTGCTTAATAATAAAATAATACTTTATTATTATTTATGGTTATGTACATTTGTAATTAATGTTTATATTTTTAAATATTTTATTTTTGGTAGACTTTACTTGACATATTATTTATGCAAGGTTTCATGATCGAGGATTGTATACTTGATCTCTTTAGTATCTTTGAATGCAACATTTCATATTAATTTATCTAGTTCTTGAAAGGTTTCATTTTTATTTGGATATATTATTATGAAACTCTAAATATTCTCTCATGTGACTTTATATCGTTTCAACTTGGTTAAATTAGGTAGTCTCAAAAAATTTTAATTCAATTTTAATATAAGTTTATTTAATAATTAATTAATAATTTAATATTATTTATACTTATTTAATTTTCATTCATAGTAATTTTGTACGATGTTTGAACAGGATGAAGTAAATGTTATTAGATTCATCCTAATGAGTTGTGTCAAATTAAATATTAATTTTTTTTATTTTTGAAATATTTTTTTACTTTCTTGGCACTTTTTTTAAGATATGTCACCTCATAGCTAATTTAACATTCGAGAATACTATATGAAATATTTTTAATATATTGCTATGAATCCTTATCTTATAATTTAACTCATTTTTTAAAATTTTTCTTTTGGATTTTTTATTTTATAATTTGACTATATATCTACTCACATGTGACATTTACATCATTTTGATTAAGTTATATTGCATTGTTTCAATATATCTCACTTAAACTTTAGTATATTTTTATTTAATGTTAAACTAATAATTTATTGCTAATTATGATTATTTATCTCGCAAATTTTGTGCCATCCAAAGCGAGAAACATTCTAAACAAAAAAACATCATTGCACTAATGTCAATAAACTCTTTCTAACTAAATATCGAATTTAATAGGCTTTAATCTTTTATATTCAATGGTTTTTACATGCTTTACTTGTCCTTTAGATTCATAGATGACTCGAAGATTTAGGATGTTGCACTCAATCTCCTTAGCATCTTGGATTACAAATTTCCTATAATATTTATCAAATTTTTATAATTATTTTTCTTTCATTTATTTAATTATTATGAACTTTGAATCTCCTCCTATGTGTCCTTTATGTTTTTTTGATTTTGTTATATTTGATTGTTTTAATTTTTTAATTTCAAGTTTAATACATCTTTACATAATATTAAAATAATCATTTGTTATTATTTTTGCTTCTTTACTTTATCAGAACAACGTAATTGCAATTGTGGTCATTTATATGAATCAATGGTTTAATGATCAAGTGTGCTATACATACAGTCGTTTATATGAAGCAATGCAACGATTGAAAATAATTTTTTTATTTTTCATATTTTTTATAAAACTTTTTAATTATACTTCTAAAATCTAATTCTACTTATATGTGAGCCTTATTTTGATCAGATTATGTTATATTACATTGTCATAATCTATCTTATTTTATCATTAATATATGGTTAATATTAAATTTAATTTTTTTATTTTTTGTGTTTCATATGTTTTTTTGAAGTAATTGACTACAAGATTTGATTGATACGAAATATAGTTTATTGGACTTATCTTGATTCACTTTATTTAATTAAATATTAATTTTTACATTTTTTCATATTTATTTTGAGGGATTTTTATGTTTCCTAAGTATTTTGGTTTATAAATGATTTGATGATCATGATTGCTACCAGCAATCTGTTCGGCTTCTTGGAAAGCAAGATTCATAAAAAATTATCTAATTTACTCAAATTGTGTACTTTGATTTGGTTATATTATGTTGCTCTATTTCATCTTGTTATGTTATAATATCTATTTATTTAAAATTAGAGTAATTTTTTTATTTGAGGTTATTTACTTTGGTAACTTGTAATAACTCAAAATGGGTCTAGTCGAGGAAAAACAATTTTGTTAGACTAGTCTCGATGACCTAAATGCAATTAAATTTTAATACACTAGATATGTGGAATTATTATGCTGCAATAAGTCTTCATAAATTCTTGGAATGCAGTGTTCCCATATAATTAAACTTATTTCCTCAATTTTATCTCTATTTCACTTCCTTATAATTCTATGTACTTATAAATATCTTATCATGACATTTACATTGTGTAAATTTTTTATATTACATTTCCTTAGTTTATTTTGTTTTAGCTTAAATATATATTTTTAAAAAGTTAAATAATAGTTTATTATTTTTATTCTTATTTTTTTTCAAAAAATTCCAGAATGAATACAAATCCAAATTAAAAAAATTTGTTGGTTCCATATCAAAAACCTCTATCATAATTAACATTCATTTTTATATATTTTTTTAAAATTTTGATGTCTACCATCTTTAATGATCAAAGATGTTATATCTATTCTCCTTAATTTCCTAGAATGCAACTTTTTATTATAACTTAACCAATGTTGAAAATTATTCACTTTTATATGATTGTAGTTGTTGGAAATTCTAATTCTTATCTCATGTAACTTCCATCACATTATTTTTTTAAAATTATTTGAATTTAAGTTTAGTACATATTTCTTAACAATAAAATAATAAATTATTCATATTTGTTCTTGCTTATTTTTTTATTCTAAAGCCTAGGACTGCTTTATTAGACATTTTAATTCATACTTTCATAATTCTGAATGTGTCACCTTAGCAACTTTTGATGCACCTTAACAACGCAAGTTGTCTAATTTAGTCAAATGTTTCACTTTGATTTTGTTATATTGATATGCAACACAAAATTTCTCATTATGTCACCATTACAAAACTTAAATTTTGATTTATTGCATTTTTCAATTTATCTTTTTTTGCTTTAATGCATATTTACCCAAACAATTCATTAATATTTATTCTTATTGATTTTTGTAATTTGTAGTATTTTAAATGAGCTCTCATAAGAAAACAAAGATTGTTGTACTTATCTTAATGAGCTCTACCAAATTATGTAATCATCTTTATATTTTTAAATATTTAAAATTTTAAGTATTTTACATACATTATGGGATATTTCAATTTAATGCCAGATTTCAAGGTAGAGAAAATTGCACTTCAATACTTTAACATCTTTGAATGCAACATTCCCATAAATGTATCTCAATCCTCCAATGGTTTTGCTTGCATTTGTTTATGTTATGGTGAAACAATAGTTCTCCATTTATATGACCTTTCATCACTTTGATTTGGTTATATTATGTTGCATAAATTTATCTCATTTTTTCTTTAGTAAATATTTGCTTATTATTTAAAAATAACTTACTACTATTTTCACTTTTTTACTTGTTTAATTTCTATTAATTCAAAAAGATGTTTCTTTGAGAAGAAAAAAATATTGTTTGACTCATCTCATTAACCATTGTCAAGTTATATTTTTATTTCTATATTTTTTAATATTTTTACATGCCTTACAACATATTTTCATTCTTATGCTTTTTAATAATCAATAATGTTTGATATCAACTCCTTAGTATCTTAGTGTGCTACATTGTAAGATAATTTATTTTATTTCTTAAAATTTTTGCTTTTTATTAGTTTATATTATTGTGTTGCTCTAAATATCATGTACTATGACTCCTTGATTAATTTTATTTTATTATATTATAGTGTTCAGTATATCTCATTTTAGCTTCATTATTTATTAACTTACTATTAAAAATAATAATTTGTTATTATCCCTGTTTCTTTAATTTGTTAATTTATGTTAATTGAAAATAATATCTGATTGAGAAATAATAAATGCCATAGTACTCATGTAGATGAGATTTATCAAATTAAATATTAATTTTAATATTGTTAGGTATTTTATTTTCTTAGGTTTGGCTATGTCTTACAAGTTATTTTTATTCAAACATTATATGAAATTTTTGATGTTAACATGATCCCCATAGTATCTTGAAATATAACTTTGCCATCAAGTTGTATGATCCATAAATTTTTTTTGCTTTAATTTCATTGTATTATTGTACAACTCAAAATCTCAACTCATGTGACCTTGATAATGCTTTTATTTGGCTTTTTTTATATTGCCTCAATTTATGCCATTTGAGTTTAAAATATATTTGTTTAATAATATTATTATTTTTAGTTATTTTTACTTTTTATGTAATATGAAATAAGTGAAAGCAAATTTTGATCAAGATGAAATAAACATTATTGGAAACTTCTTGAGAAGCTCTGTAAAGCTTTGTAAGTTTAATTATTCATTTTCAAGTTTCCAAATATTTCCTTTTTGTTAATTTGGTAAAAATTATGAGGTATTTTGATTCGAATATGATCTGATCTTTGAGAATGTTTGTCTGAATCTCCTCAGGATGTTAAAATGTAATTTTGTAGTATAATTGGCATCACTTTTCATAACATTCCATTTTATTTTGTGATATTTCTTTGTAACTCTAATTCACTTATCGGGTCACCTTTACATCACTTAGATTTGGTAAATTTATAATGATTCAATTTATTTCGTTTTAACTTTATTATCTATTGACATTATTTTTAAAAAATAGTACTTCATCATTTTTCCTTATTTTTCACAATTCAAAGAAATTCTTAATGAGGTTAGATAGAAAAAAACTAAATATTATTGGAATCTTTTCGAAAAGTTCCTTTTAATTAAATTTTTTTTCAATTATTTTAAATATTTTTTGCAAGATTTTTGCATTTTTTTTATAAGGCATTTTGAACCATGTTAGGAGTAGTGATTAATGATAATACTATTGATCTCTTACATATCTTGGAATGAAACTTTCCCCTTATAATTGATCTCTTTTTTTCAACTTTTTTACTTTTATTTAGTTATATTATAATATAACTCTATATAATATCCCATATAACCTTTTGGTCATTATGATTTGGATATATAACATTACTTCAATTTATATATTTTTTGTTTTATTATTTATTTACGAAATATTAAAATAATAACTTACTATTATGAATGATAATATTTTAAAATTCCTAATTGGTTATGACATCATTCAATACATCTTTATGTACTCTACCCAATTATGTATTCTAGTTTCAATAATTTTTGCTTATTTTCTAAAACATTTTAACTATTACTTTATTTAAAGTTAGAGGATGTTAAATAAGATACCCTTAATATCCTAAATTGTAACTTTCTTAAATAATTTATTTTATTATTAATTTTTTTTGTTTAGTTATTATCTAACTAAAACTTTTCTCCTATATAAACTTTACATAACTTTTTTTAAATTACATGGCATTAATTAGTCTCATTTATGCCTTAATTATTTATTTTTGTAATTAGCTGTAACTTCAAGAGACTTCTAATTCAAAAAAGCAATTGGCATTGAACTCATCATGATGAGATCTAATTAACTAGATATTCATTTCATTATTTTTGAACATTTTAATTTTTATTCTTTTAGCATGTTTTCAAGACATTTTTTTGTACCTTGTTCAATAATTAAGGATGTCATAATCAGTCTTCCAAGCATCTTGAAAGGTGACTTTCTCAATAATTTATCACAATTCCTCAAATTTTTCTCTTTAATTTTTTTATGCTACTAAAGTCTAATTCTTTTCTCAGTTGAACTTTTCATTACTTTAGTTTATCTCATTTCTACTTCATTATGAATAAATTTAAAATTAAAATAATGATTCAAAACTACTTTTGCTCATTTAATTTATAAATTCATAGTAACTCTAAACGAGATCCCATAGAGATGAAAAAAATAATGTTGGAGTCATTTAGAGGAACCCTTTCAAATAAAAAATTCATTTTTAAATTTTCTAAAGTCTTATTTTCTACAACTTTTGCATGTTTTATGAGGAATTTTCATTGATGCATGTTTTGATTATCAAAGATGTTATTATAGATCTCCATTGTCACTTGGAATGCAATATTTAAACATAGTTTTTCAAGTTTGTTCAAATTTTTCACGTTTATTTTGTTATAATACTTTGAAATTATAAATCTTTTCTCATGGAGAATTTAAATCATTTTGATTGTTTTAATATAACATTACTTCAAATTCTCACATTTTATCTTTGATATAAAATGTTTTAAAATTAAAATAGTAATATATTTTTATTTATGGTTATTTAATTTTGTAATTTGTATCGTTGAAAAAAAAGTTTTGATGAAATTAAACAGATGTTGTCGAACTCGGCATGACTAGCTCTATCACATTAAAACTTCATACTATATTTTTAAAAAATTTATCTTTTATTATATTGCTGTATTTGGCGAGATATATTTTTTTGTGCCAAATTTGATGATTGAGGACATAACACTAGAACTATTTGTATATTACAAAGCAACATTTTCTAATAAGTTATCTTATTTTTAAAGTTTTTCAATTTGATTTTGCTTTAAATTACTTTTATTTTGGTTTGTTACATTGTTTTAACTTTTTTAATTGAGCTTTATAAGATATTTATATAAGATTGAAAAATATATTATTATTTATGCTTATTTATTATGATAATTAAAAAAATTAAACATGATAAGATCAAAAAGAAACAAATGTCATCGGGCATATATCAACAAGGTTTATCTAATTAAAAAATTCATATCAAAATTTCAAAGTTTTATTTTTTATCATAGCAAGCTTTATGATGCTATATATAATCTCTTTAGTAACATAGAGCTTAACAACATCTTACAATTTATCTCATATATTTCAAATTTTTTGTTTTATTTGGTTGTACTAATTTGTAACACTAAATCTCATCTCATGTGACCTTTATATTATTTTTATTTCTCATATTTAATTTTATAAATATAATTTATCTTAGCATAATTATATATTTACTTAATATTAAAAAAATAATTTATTCTTATTTTTTTATTTGCTTTCCCAATTTATAGTATTTCCTAAAGTGTCCTAGTTAAGACAACAAATCTTGTTTGACTCATCTTAGAGAGCTCTATCCAAATTCATATTGACTATATTTTATTTTATGGGGTTTAAGCACTGTTTATTTGACTCTTTTCAATATTAATATATATTTACTTAATATAAAAATAATGAATTATTGTTATTGACACTTATTTACATTGGTATTTCATAGTAATTCTATTCGAGGTTAGATCAAGAAGAATCAAACATCTTTGGAATTATAATGAACTCTATCTGATCAAATTAACCTTTTAAAATTAATTGTAATATTACAATAAAACTCGATTTAGTGGTTATATTGGTTTGTAACATTATAGCATATTTGATGGTTATATTACAATAAAACATTATTTTGTCCCATTTCTTTGAGAAAGTTGCAATTATGATAATGAGGAGATTGAGCATAACAACATGGATCACAAATATTTATACATATTTGCTAATAATTACCAAATCAATATGGAGATCTATTCATGCTATATTTCAAAGTATGTATGAAAAATCAAGCATTTTATTTGTTATTGCCCTTTCATAAGCATCCAATGTCATTTGTTTCATCTATATCGGACCATGTTTGGGAATAATATGAAATACAAAGGCATATAACCTTTGAATCAATTGTATGATAAAACTTGTCAAAGTGCATAGAGCTTTTCGTGACAAGAATAGTAATGATTGTTTCTTCTCAAAAAAATTTCATTTTGAATTACTATAAATTACAAAAAGAAAAATTATAAAAAATTTAAATTCATATTTTAAAACTTGTTTTGATATAAATTGAGGTAATGGAATATAATTAAATCAAAGCAATGAGATAAATTATACAGAGAAATTTAATTTTGATGCACTTAAGAGATTGAATGTAGTGTCCTCAATTGTTAAATAAAGCATTACTCAAACGTTCAACAAAATAATATCAAAATCTTAGAAAATTAAATATTAAAAAAATATAAAATGAAAATCTTGTTAAATTGAGCTCATTGAGAACGGCCCAACAACATTTTTTTTCATCTTAACCAGACTTTATTCAAAATAAAGTGTGTCGCCAAGTTAAATATAAAAATAAATAAATAATGATTTTTTATTATTAAATAAATATATATATTAATGTGTAAATAAGATAAATTGAAAAAAAAATATAATCATATCAAAGTGATTTATAAGATTACACTAGAGGAAAATCATAGTTTCATAGTAGTATAATTAAATCAAAGCAAAAACGTCATAGAAATAAGATATATAGTTCAATAAAACAACAAAAAAAGATACCCAAAAGATCAAGTGTAACATCCTCGATCCTTATATATGTAATGAATAAAAATATCTAATAAAATATGCCGAAACAACTAGAAAATAAATTATTTAAAAATATAAATATCAATACTTAAGATACAACGCTAAGGGAAGAGCCCAATGTCATTGTTTTTCTCTCTATTCCATCTTGCTTTGATTACTACAAATTACCAATGATATTATGTATAAACAATAAAATTTTTTTTTTTATTAAGTCAAAATGTGTGAAATATAAAATTAGATTTAATGAAATAATGAAATTTAACCAAATCAAAGTGTTGAGATGGTCATACAATAAGATAGCTATAGCTTTGAAGTAATATAGCCAAATCTAACCAAAAAACTAAAAAATGACAAATTATTTAGGAAAGTTACCTTCCATGGTTCTGAGATGATCAAGTATGACATCTTCGACCACAATAGGTGCAAAGAAAACTAACTCATAAAGATGTAAAATCCTTAAAAAAATAAAATAACTAAAAATGATAACATAAATATTTGTTTTTATAGAGCTCTTTGAAGTCTGTCTAATCATTACTATTTTGTCTCTATTGGACCTCACATAGAAATATCATTAATTACCAAAGTAAATAAAAATAAATAATAATAAATAATAATTTTAATAACAAGTTGATAAAAATTGATGATAAAAAAAGAAAAATTAAGGTAATATAATTAAACCAAATGAAAGTAATGTAAGTGTCACAGAAGATGAGATTATAGTTTTATAGCCACAACAAAATTAAAAAAATTTGAAAAAAGGCGATAAATTATGTTGTATTTGTGCATTATTGGATACTAGGAAGATCGAGTGTAACATCCTCAATTATTAAATAGATAAAGATGAAAATGTTATATAAAGAATGCCTAAATGCTTAAAAATAAATATTTTTAAAATATTAAAAATGAATATTTAATTTGATCGAGATTGTTAAGGCGAGTACAATGATGTTTGTTTTCTTTCCATCGCCAAACTTTTCAAATAATTATGAATTACCAAAGAACTTAAATGTGAACAATAATGAAGTAATATTTTAATATTTAATAAATCTATTTATAGATGAAATGAGATTATTTGATGCATTTTTATATAACCAAGTCCAAATAATGCAAAGGTAAAAAAGTAGGGAATTAGATTTTCATAGTAATTTAACTAAATCAAAGATATAAGGAAAAGGGATTAAATGTAGAATACATTGTCATTGTGACAAAGAATTAAAAAAAATTTAAAAACATTATTTAAAAAATATCAAAACAAATATTTAAATTAATATAGGTCATCGATGTTAGTCTAATAACATTTGTTTCATCTTCATGAGCACTCTTTTTCAAATATTGTCAAATAACAAACTTAATAAATATAAATATTAACAAATTAACATTTTAATATTAAATAGATATATATTGAAGTTGAACAAAGATGAATTAAAGATATATAAGATGTCTAACAAATTAACAAATTAACATTTCATATTACTACGAATAAAAAAATTAAACAAACATATATAATAACAAATTATTATTATAATATAAGGAAGATATACACTAAAGATAAAATCACGTAAATTATAGTGATGTAATATACCAAAATCAAAGCATTGCAAATGTTACATGAAATGAGATTTAGGGTTACATAGTAATAAACCCAAATCAAAGTAAAACATTTGCAAAAATAACACAATATTTTTTTGGAAAATTATGTTCAAAGATACCAGGCTGATTGAGGGTAAGATCCTTGGCCATCAAATGAAGTGTGAATTAAAATGTCTCACAAAGCAGGCCAAAACTATAAAAATTGAAATATTTAAGAAATAAAAAAATGATTATTAAATTTGATAGATCTATTATGGATGAGGTAATCACATCCATATCATCCATGTTGAACCTCAATTGGAATTTTTTGGAATTGTTAAAGTAAATAAGCATATATAATTATAATAATAATATTAAGTCAGTATAAAATAAAGTTTTAATTATATAAAATGTAGAAATACGACATAACAAAAACATAACTATTTACATAAATGTGACAAATTTTTGGAGAAAGTTTTTTTCCAAAACACTAATAAGATCAAGGGAAACATCCTAAATTGTCAAATAAGTATGAGTATAATACCTTGTGAAGCCTACCATAATTATAGAAATGAAATTTCTTAAAATTATTAGAATAAATATTTTATTTAACCTAGCAACATAAGAAAATGAAACAAAAACATTTGAATAACAAATATTATGTGAGAGTATTACATTCAATGATACTAAGTAGTTTATATGTAAAGTCCTTTATCATCAATCATATAATAAAACGTTTCATGTAAAGCATGCCAAAATTTGAGAAAATAAAAAAAATTATAGATATATATATAAATGAACATTTATTGGATTGATATCATCTAGATGAGTACAACGACATTTGTTATGTCACGGATGAACCCTATTTGGAAAATCTATGAATTATAGAATTAAATAAACATAAATAATCAAAAGTTAATACTGTAATAAAGTAAGTATATAATAAAACTAATGTGAGATATATTAAATAAATTTATTATTTCTAAAATTATAGTGATATAAATGTCACATATAGGGGAACTAGAGTTTTTGGGTAACATAAAGATTCTTAAAAAAAAATATATAAAAAAAATCAAATTGTATGACAAACTTGCAATCTAAGATACTAAGGAGATTATGTGTAACATCCTCCAATGTGAAATAAAATATGAATCAAAATAATTAATAAAGTGAGTCAAACTCATAGAACATAAAAGGTAAATGAAAAAAAAAATGAATTTTTAATTTGATATGTATTGTCAGGTTATGACGGACAACCTTTTTGTCATTCGAGCAAACCTCGTTAGAATTACCATTAATTTTAAAATATTATGTAAATATATATTAAAGGGTTCATGATGTAAATTGAATTAATATAATATATTAAAACAATTGGGATATAAATCTTACATAATTGAGATTTAGAGATCCATAATAATTTAACCAATCAAAGCAAAACTTACGAACAAAAGAGATAAATTGTTTGATAAAGTTAATTCCAGGAACTAAGGAGATGGAGTGTAATCTCCTCAATCATATATTAGGTATGAAACAAAACATCTCATCAAAAATGCTAAAACTTTAAAAAATAATAAATATTTTTAAAAAAAAAAAAAAAATTTTCATTTTGTTGTGCTCTTCAAGATAAGTTCGATGATGTTCGTTTAGTCTCTATCAAACCTAATTAATGATTACATCAAATTTAAAAAAAAAACATAAATAATAATAAATTATCATTTTAATATTAAGTTAATTTAACAAAATTAAAGTGATTTCAAGATCATATAGTAGAAAAAAATTAGTGCTACAAAATAACATAATCAAATCAAAGGAAAAATGGTGAAGATTGAGTGTAACTTTCTAGATCATTAATTAGGCACAAATTAAAATGCACAAAAAACATCCCAAAACCAAAAAAAATGAAATATTTATTAACATAAAAATACCTAATTACATAGAGCTCATAAAGATGTGTCTAACAACATTTACTTCATCTATATTAGACCTTAATAGAAGTTGCTATTAATTACAAAATTAAACAAGAAAATATTTTAATATTTTTTTGAAATATTACATAAATATATGTAAAACAAAAAATTAATAACATTTTAGTAATGTAAAAATTCAATTTGAAGTAATGGTCCTAAGCCTAGAGAATTGGACTTTCACTGTAATATGACCAAATCAAAGTGAATTATTGTAATAAATCATATAAATTACATTGTAGAGATGCATTCCCAAATACTTAGGAGATTGACTGTGATATCCTTAATAGGTAAATATTGACAAATTGAAATGTCTCATAAATATGGCCAAACCTTTGTCAAATATAATAATTTTGAAAAACATATTAGTTAAATAGAGCTCATTAGGAAGAGTCCAATAGTGTTTGCTTCATCTAAATAAGACCTTATTTGAAATAATCTCAAATTACTAATATAAAGATGCAAAAATAATAATTAATAAACATTTTAATATTAGGTAAATAAATATCAAAATTAAAATGAAAAAAAAAAGTGATAGAATATAAATAAGCCAATGAGATGTAAATGTTAATTGATAACATAATGCAATTTTAAAGGAATAAGACAAATTGTATGATAAAGTTGCATTTTAAAATAGTAACAGCATTGAAAGAAACATTCCTAATTTTCTAGTCTAATATAAATCAAAATTTCTTACAAAATATCTATAAACCATAAAAAATTAATATTTTATTAATAGTGATAGATGAAACTAGGTTAAATAAACATAAATAATCAAAAATTATCAGTTCAATATTAATGAAAAAATATTAAATTTCAATTTAGGTTTATTGGAGACATGTAATATAGCAAAATCAATGCAATATAAAGGTCACACGACCAATTACATAGACTATCATTTAATTATAATGAAATTTAGGCAAAAAATTAGAGGAAAAGAGAAATTATTTTTGAATATTTTACTCCAAGATACTTTTTAGATAGAGTGTATATCCTCAATCATTATGTAATGTATTAAACAAATTTTGTCTTAAAGCATGTCAAAATCTTAGAAGATAACTTTATAAAAAAATAAATATTTAATTAGATAAAAATCATCAAGATGAGGCAATGATTTTATTTTAATCCGATTTGACATTGTAAGATTTTTTGTGAATTATCAAGGTAAACAATCACAAACAAATAATATATTTTTATTTAAATATTAAATAAATTTTTATTAATGCTAAAATGATGTGAAAATATATAATATAGTAAAACCAAAACAACATTAAGTAATGATCATATGAGATGACATCTGGAGCTACACATAAATATAACTTGATGAAAGTGTAACATTTGTAGAGCATAAATAAATTATTTGAGAAGATAACCTTCAAAGATTCCAAAATAACGTAAGTGAAGAAATACAATATAATCAAATTAAAGTGATGTAATTGTCACAAAAGTGGAGATGATAGATATTTAATAGTATAACCAAATCATATTAAAAAATTTTAAGAAATTAGATGCATTATATAGGAAAATAACATTTTTAAATATTAAGGATATCAAGTATAAAATTTTTTATTATTAAAGTAGAAATTGAAATATCATGTAACATGCAATAAAAGTACACAATAAAATATTTAAAAATGTAAAAATGAATATTTAACAAGAAAGATCTCATAGAGATAAGCCCAATGATGTCTGTCAAGTCTCCATTTCACCTTATTTGGAGCTACTTCAAATTATTTGTATAAATAATCATCAATAATAAATAATTATTATTTTAATTTTAAGAAAATATATATCTTAAATATTAAATGAGTTAAATTGAAACAATGTTAATATAATAAAATACATGTGATGTAAAAATCACATAAGAATAGAATTAGTGCAAAAAAATAATATAAGAAAATAAAATTAAAAAATTAGAAGATAAGGCAAATTATGCATGATAAATGAATTTCATTATATTAAGGAGATCAACTAAAACATTTTTGATTGTCAAATCAAGTAAAAGTCAAAATGTCTCATAAGGTGCTCTAAGACCCATGAAAATAATATGCTTAGAAACACAAAAATATATATTTAGTTGGATAGAGATCATTAAGATAAGTAAAAAAATGTTAATTACACCTCCATCAGACCTTGATAAAAGATATTAAAAATTACAAAATTAAATTTACATATATTATAGTAAATTATTTTTTAATGTTTAATAGATATGCATTAAAGTAAAATATTTGATAAATGTTATCTATGTAACAAAGCCAAATCATAGTCAAGGTTATACGAGATTAAAATTAGAGTTTCATAATAATTTACCACAATAAATTGAAAAATTTCACCACATGATATAAATTTTGTAGAAAGATGCGATTGTATATGCTTAATATTTCTCATATGGAGTGCTAAACATTAGTAATCTATAACCTTTAGGAAAATAAAAATTATAAAAATGAATAAGAAAAATAAATAAATAATTATTTTTTAATAAAAAATAGCTAAATTATATAAGATGCTTGCATTCAAATAAACTGAGATGAATGTGACATTGATGATTGCAAAAAAAATTATAAATAAAAATCTATCACAAAGTAACTGATAATCATAGAAAAAAAATTGAAAAAAAAGAATATTTTATTTAATAAAGATCATCAAGAAAAAATTTAGCAGGATTTTTGCATCAAATTGGACCTTGTTAGTAGTTACTATGAATTAGTAAAGTAAATGATTAAATAATTGTTAAGAAATTATATATTAATGTTAAAATAATGTAAATCGAAATAATATAATATAACAAAATCAAGAGGATGTAAAGATCACATTATAGTAGACTTAGGACCACATAATAGTATAAGCCAGTCAAAACAAGACATTTGAAAAAAGAGATAAATTATTCTAGAAAGTTATATTCCAAAATATTAAGGACAACTAGTGTAACATCATCGATCATCAAATCTGGTTCGAATCAAAATATCTTGTAAACTACTCCAAAACTGAGGAAAATACAACATTTTAACACTAATATATATATATAATCAATTGGATGAAGCTAATTGAGACGAGTCCATCGACTTTTGCTTTTTCTTGATTAGAGCTTATTTGAAGTAGCTTTGAATTACTGAGGTAAATAAGCATAAACAATCAATAATTATTATTTTAAATTCAAGAAAATATAATTTGGAAGAGATATAAGAATAATTGAAGTAATACAATACAATAAAATAATAATGATGTAAATGTCACACAAGAGGAGAAAAAGAGTTACATAATCACATATCAAAATCAAAGTTGAAAATTTTAAAAAATGAGATAAATACTATAGGAAAGTAGAATTCCAAGATATTAACAATATTGAGTGTAACATCCTTTGTTGTAAAATAGGGTTTGAATCAAATGGTCTTCTAAAACTTGGCCAAACTATAAAAAAATGAAATAATTAAGTATACAAAACAAAATATTTTAAAGGATAGCACTTGTTAAGAAGAGTCCAATGACTTTTTTGGCCTCTATGAGACCTCATTTTGTATTATGTTTAATTAATAAATTCAAAAGCATCAAAAATTATTATATTAATATTAAAAAAAATAAATTGAAACTTGTATGAGATATATTGGACAATGTTAAATAAAAAATCTTGTTGATGTAATAATTACATGCGAAAAGATTTGTTGTTACAAAATAATTTGATCATGTAAAACAAAAAATTTAAAAAATAAAGTAAATTTTATGACATAACTATAATTCAATATACTTAGAAGATCTAAGCATAACATTGTAGGTCCCCAAATGAGCTGTTAATTAAAATGCATCATGAAGAGGGCTAAAACCCTAGTAAAAAGTTTAAAAATAAAAAAATGCTTAATTTCCCATAGCTCATCGAAATGAGTCCATTAGCATTTGTTTCATCTTTATTAGGCCCCAGAAGGAAATATAATGAATAATAAAATTAAATAAGCATATATTATAATAAATTATTTTTATATTTTTAGTAAATATATATATTATGGATAATATTAGATAAATTGAACTATTGTATCCAAATAAAATGGTAGTAGTGGTGACATGAGTTGAGAATTAGACTTACGTAGTAGTACAACAAAGTCGAAGTTAAAAATTTGAATAAATGATATATATTATATACGAAAGATCTATTCTAAAATATTTAACAAATCAAGAAGTGTCCTCAATCCATAAAAAAGGTAAAAAATTTAAATGTCTAGTAATGTGGGACAAACCTTAGTCAAATATAATATTTAAAGGAATAAATTGGAAATTTAGTTATTTAGCACTTCTTGAGAAGTGCAATGACATTTTCTTCATCTTAATAAGAGTCTCTAAAATTGTTGTGTATTATCAAACTAAATAAGTAAAGTAAATAATAAATAACTTTTTAATATTAAGGAAATACATATAAAGTTTTAAATTAGATTAATTGAAATAATATAATATAACTAAACCAAAGAGATGTAAGGGTAACATGAGAGGAGAATTACTACTTTATAGTAGTATATTAAAATCAAAACAAAAAAGTTTATGAAATGAGATGAATTATACAAGAAGTGGTATTTGAAGTGAGCAATGAGCTCGAGTGTGAGAAACATGATTATAAAATCATGTGCGAATTATGATATCTCATAAAACATGTAGAAACTCTAAAAAATAAAATATTTCAAATTTTAAAAATTAATATTTATTAAGTAGTCCATGTCAAGATGACTCTAAAGTAAATGATTAAATAATTGTTGTGAATTACTAAGTTCAATAAACATAAAAAGTCATAAACTATTTTTCTAACATTAAGCCAATATATATTAGAACTCAAACGAGTTTTATTGAAGAATTGTAATACAAAAACCTTAAAGAAATTTAAAGGTGACAAAAGTGAAGAATTAGATTTTCATTTTAATATATTGAAATCTGGACAAAAAGTAGTGTGAATGGAAATAAATTCTCTGGTGAAGTAACTCCCCAAGATACTTAGGAGATTGAAAATAACTTCATCAATTGTCAAATAAATCACAAAAAGAAATAACTGATAAAAATGCCATATTCATCGAAAAAATATTTTAACAATTTTTAAAAATAATTGTATAATTGGTTATAGCTCGCTACATGAATCAAATAACATTTGTTTGGGACCTTTTTTGAATTAATGTGAATTACAAAAAAATGACCATATGTAATAAAAAATTGTTTTTCTAAAATTAAATAAATATTTATTAAATCTAAAATAATTGAAATTAAAATTATTTAATCAATGACATTAAAGCAATGTAAAGGAGACAAAAAAAGGATTTTTAGAGTTACATAGTAAAATAACAAAATAAAAAAGAAAATTTTTAAAATAATAAGAAAAATTATGCGAGAATATTTAATTCCATAAAACTCAATGCAACAAATTTAAAATCCTTGATTATCAATTTAAACACAAATCTATATATGACTTAAAGTGGGCAAAAATAATAGAAAATAAAATATTTGAAAAATAAAATTTTGGATACTTAATTGGAACATGGTTTTTGAGACAAGTCTAATGACTTTTTTTTCAACTCTATTAGACCTCATTTAGAAAAAGAGCAAACTAACATAGTATATAAGCAAACATAAGAATAAATTACTATTTTAATATTTATTACTTATATTTTAAAGCTAAGATGAGATAAATTAATGAAAAAAGATATGTTTTTTGAGAAATTTGAGATCAAAGATAATTAGGCGATTAATGTAACATGCTCGATCTCCAAATTAGGTATGATTTAAAATATATTATAAAACATGAATGACCCTAGAAAATAAATAGTTTGAACCAATAAAATGGTTACTTATTTTCATAGAGCTCCGCAAGACAAGTCCATTTAAATTTGCTTCTTGTCGATCAAACCCCCATTGGAACAAGCATGAATTACGAAGGAAAATAAACATAAGTAGGTGTAAATTATTTTTTTAATATTAAATAAATATATATTAAGGCTAAAAGGAGATTAGTTGAAGTGATATAACAAAACAAAATCAAAGAAAAAAGTTTTAATAAAATAAATTATATTAGAAAGTTAGATTCAAAGATAATAAGAATTTTTAGTGTAACATTATTTTATCATAAAATCATATAGCAATAAAATTAACACATAATAGATGAAAAAATATTAGAAATAATACATTAAATAATAAAAAATAAATATTTAATTTGATAAAATTTTTTGAGTTAAGTCCAACAACTTTTGTTTTTTTAATAAGACTTCATTTAGAGTCATTATAAAGTATCCTAATAATGAAGAATAAATAATAACATATTTTTATTATAATATTAAGCGAATTGTAATTAAGCCAAATTATGCTTAATTGAGTTCACATATAATATAAAAAAAATACAATATCAAGGTAACACAGTAGTAGAATTAGAGTTTCATAGAGATAGATACAAATCAATCTAAAATGAGATAAATTGTTTGAGAAAGTTGTATTCTAAGATACCAAGGAGATCAAGTCTAACATTCTAAATCATCAAATCAAGCACAAATCAAGATATTCTATAAAGTTTACCAAAACCATAGAAAATAAAATATTTAAACAAAATAATAGGTTTATAAAAGACCATATAAAAGTTGAATAAGAGTTTTATTATAAGATCCTTGATAGTTAAATCATGTACTTGTCAAAATATCTCACAAATATTGCCAAAAGTTTAAACAAAACTATTTATGAATAAACTATTTAAAATCTTCCAATCGACTAGACCTTATTTAGAATTATTGAGAATTACCAAACTAAAAAGTAAATAAAAAATAAAATATTATTTTAATATTAGCTTAGTATTTATTATAACTAAAATAGGATAAATTAAACCGTTGTAATTTAATGAAATCAAAGAAATGCATATGGCACTCAATGGAAAAATAAGGATTACATAGTAGTACAATAAAATCAAAGTGAAAGTTTTGAAGAGATGTGACAAATTATATTAGATAATTGCATTTTAGGACATAAAGGACATCAAGCATAACATCCTTGATGATCACATTAGACAAAGTTGAAATATCTTATAAATCTAACTAAATCCTAGGAAAATAAAATATTTAAAATTACAAAAAACTACATCTAAATGTATAGAGTTCAATGATGTTAATTTTGATTAGAACAGAACTAATTTTGAGTATAATGAACTACCAACTTGAACAAAAAAGAATAATAATAATAAATCATTAGTTTAATATTAAGTAATATATAATAAGAAAAAAATCGGTTAAATTGAAGCAATGCATTAAAACAAAATCAGTGTAAGGTAACAGCCATGTAATATTAAATTTTGAGTTACATAGTTATATAACCAATTAAAATTAAAAAATTAGATGAAATGAGATGAATCGTTTGAGAATATTGGATTCCACAATATTGAAAAGGTTGATTGCGACATCAATGATCTTCAGATTAGGCACAAATCAAAATTCCTTATAAAGTGTTCAGAAGCCCTCAAAAAAAATATCAAGAAAAGATAAAAAATCAATATTTAATTAAATAGATACTTTGGAGATAAGTTTAGTGACACTTATTTTACCTCATTAAACATCATTTGCAAGTACTAAAACAAAAATATGTTAAATTAAAGTAATGTAATATAACCAAATCAATGTAATAAAAAAGACACATTAGAGAAGAACTATATTTTCATAGTAATATAGTTAAATCAATGAAAAAAATTTGAATAAAGGAGATAAATTGTATGTGAAAGTTGTCTTCTAAGAATCTATGATGATCAAGCTTAGCTTCCTTGAACAAAAAATCTGGTATGAATCAAGATATATCTAAAAATAAATCAAGCTTATAGAAATCTAAATGTTGAAAAATAATAAAATGAATAATTTGTTAGAAAGAGCTCATCGAGTAGAATGAAATAATGTCTACTTTATGTAAGTAGGATCTCATGTGGAATTAACAAAATAAAATACGATAAACTGAAGCAATGAAATAAAAAAATCATAATAATGTAAAAAGATAAATGCAAATTTATTGTTTAAAACTAATATAACCAAATAAATATGATACATTTAAAGAATTTAGGTGAATTGCATAAGGAATTTGCAAACCAAGATACAAATGAGATGAAAGGAAAAATCATGCACAAATCAAAAAGTTTAATGAAACATTCAAAAAGCTAGAAAATAAATTTAAAATTTGATCATAAATATTTAAATGCAAAGTGCACTTAAAGATTGTCAAAAGAAGCTCGTTTTATCTCGATCATGCTTGAAACTTCTACAAATTATAGAAGTAAATAAAACAAAGAAGAACATATTATTATTTTAATATCTTCTAAATTTGTACTGAAGATTAAAATTGATAAATAAAGGTTATATAATATAACAAAATCAATAATATTTAATGTTAAATGAGAGATGATTTTGAGTTACACAATAATATAACCAAATGAAGTAAAAAATTAGAAGAAATTCAATAAATTATATAAGAATGTTGCATTCAAAGAAATTAAAGTGATCAAGAGTAGCATCATCGATCTTCAAATTAGATATTAATTAAAATATCTATTTAAGAAGGCCAAGTCTTTAAACATAGCAAATTTTAAAATATAAAAACGAATACTTACTTTGATGTAATTTCTCAAGATACATCTGATATCATTTGTTTCATCTTAACTAGGGCTTCTTTAGAATTATATGAACTTAGCAAATAAAAAATTCTTAAATAACAAGATTTAATTATTTTAATATTAAGAAATATCTTGTCAATAGTAGTCCAATGATGATTATTTCATCTAAAAAGTAAATAAACATAATTAAGAACCTATTACTTTAATATTAAAAAATTATATATCACAAAAGTAATAAGTCATTTTTTGGAATTCTTTTTAATTACCAAAGTCAATAAATATAACAAATAAAAAATCATCACATTAATAATAAGAAAATATATATCAAACCTATAATTAAGAAAATAAAAGTAATGTAATATAACAAAATAAAAATGATTAGATCACAATAAGAAAAATTAGAGTTTAATAGTAATATAATAGAATCAAACAAAACTTTTTCAAGAAATTTGATAAATTTTATGAGACATTTGCATTTTAAGATACTAAAATAATTAAGTGCAATATCCTCAATCCTTAAATTAATTATGAACAAAATGTCTGATAAAAAGTTCCGAGACCTTAAAAAAAAATATTTTAAAAAAAATATATTTGGTTATATAGAGCTCATTGATTAGATTTTAGCTCCTTTAAAATTACTCTACATTAAAAAAAATAAATATAAATATTAACAAAATATTATTAAAAAAAGTGGAGAAGAAATCAATTGAATAAATATAATTCAAACAAATGAAAGTTTTGTAAAAGTCACATGAGTGAAGATTTAGAGTTAGAAGAAAATATAGCCACTTAAATGTTATGGGAAAGTTACATTCTAAGATAGTAAGGGGATAAAAAATATCAGCCTCAATCATAAAATCATTTTCAAATCAAAATGTCTAGAAAAGCATGTTAAATTCTTAGAAAATCAAATATTTAAAAATATTAGAATGAATACCATGTTTGATATAATTCATCGAGATAATTCCAAATTTGTTTTGTTTCATCGCGATCAGGCTTCTTTCAAAATTTCTTTAAATTCTTAAGTTAAAAAGCCACAAATAATAATGAAATATTATTTAAAAAATAAATAATACTATAATAATGTTTTAATTTAATCAAATCAAAGCAATGTTACGGCTACATTAGAGACAAATTATTGTTTCTTAGTAATAATATAACTCAATTAAAGCAAAACATTTTAAAAAAAAAATTTTAAAACAATCATATATTACAAGATATTAAGGATGTCTAATGTAATATCCTTAATCATCAAGTTAGGTATGAATCAAAATATCTCATAAATAGAACAAAAACAATAAAGATTTTAAAAATAAAAAACATGAATTTTTAAATTGATAAAGATATTCAAGACAAGAGCAACAACATCTCTTTCATCTAAATTAGATCTTGATTATTATAACTATAAGTTAACATAGTAAATTTTCACCAACAATAATAAATAATTATTTTAATATTAAATAATTATATATATTAAAACTGAAATGAGATTTAAAATACAACTACAATAGAGTAATGAAAAGTGACATAATAGGAGATTTAGAGTTATATTATAAAATATCCAAATTAAATTAGAAAAGTTTATGAAATGAGATAAATTGCACAATATGTTAGAATTCCAAGATACAAAGGAAATTGAGTCGAATATCATGGACCATTAAATCATGCACGACTCTAAAATCCTTGTAAAGCTTAACAAAATAAAAAAATAATAAATAATAAATAATTTTTTAAAACTCATGGAGTTAAGTCTAATAATATTTATTTTGTCTTAATAAGATCTCATTTACAATAACTATGAAATACCAATGAAAATAAGAGTAAATAATAAAAAATTATCATTTAAATATTGAAATTGTATATTATTTTCAAAAACATGCAAATTCAAACAATGTAATATAACCAAATATAAAGTGTTATAATATAGCAAAATCAATGCTATACAATTTAATGAAATGAGATGATATATATTAAAAAGTTGCATTACAGGAAAGTATGGTGACTGAGCAAAAACTTCTTGATTGTCAAGTCAGGCATGAAGCAAAGTTTGTCAAAGTGTTTGAAATAATACTAGAAACTTATACAGAGCTTATCAGAACGACCCTAACGACACACATTTCATCCTTATCAAACTTAGTTTTAAATTATTATGAATTAAAAAAAATTATATAAACAAAGAAAAATAAATTATTATTTTAGTATTAAAGAAATATATGTTAAAATTGAATTGAGGTCAAACAAATAATATATTAAAACAAATTCAATTGAATGTTAAAGTCACACTAGAGGATAACGAGAGTTTCATAGTAATATAAGCAAATTAAAGTGACGAAATTAATGAAAAGAGAACAATAACAAAAAAAAGTTACTTAAAAGATAGAAAGGGGATCTAGTTTGATATCCTTAATCATTAAATTTTTTTTGAAATAGTCTGACGATGTCTATTTTATTATGGCCAAACCTCACTAGGAGTTAATACAAATTACAAAATTAAATAATAAAAAATAGTAATTAATTGTTACTTTAATGTTACAAAAATGTATAATAAACTTAAAATGATATAAAAGGAAGCAATGTATCATAACCAAGTGAAAGTGATGTAAAGAGAAAATGAAAGGAGATTTGGAGTTCACATAATTCTGACTAAATGAAAGTAATAAGTTTGAATAAATGAGGTAAAGTTTAGGAGAAAATTACATTATAGGATTATAGCAAGGTCATGTGTAATATTCTTAATTGACAAATGAAGTACAAATATAATGTCCTATAATCCATGAAATTACTACTAATAATATTATTTAAGAATATAAAAATAAATATTTAATTCAATATGGCTCATCTAGATAAGTCTATGAACATTTGGTTCATCTAAATTAAACCTTTTTTAGAATTACTATTAATTATCAATGCACAAAAGCATGAATAAAAAATAATTTATTTTTTAAATGAGAAGATAAATTGAAGTAGTATAATACAAAAAAATTAAAATGAAATAAAGATGAAGCTTGAGAATATTTTGAGTTACATTATAATATAACCATATCAAATAAATAAATTTTAAGAAATGACATAAATTATGTGAGACAGTTGCAATCCATGAAGTTAATGAGATCTATCATAACATTCTCAATCATCAAATTAAGTTTGAATAACAATATCTCATAAAATGTTTGAAAACCATGGAAAGTAATTCTATATGAAAAAAATATATAAATCAATGTTAAATTAGATATAGCTTATTTGATCAAGTAAAATGATGTTATTGTTGTCCTAATTACACCAATTTTAAAATCTTATGAATTATCAAAATAAGAAAGCATAAATAATAAAAAATTGTTATTATGATAACAAAAAAATATTTAAAATTTAATTCTTACAAAAAAAATGTCACATTAAGAAAGAAAAATAAAAAAAAATAAATTATTTAAATATATAAAATAAATATTTTATTGCTTATTCTCAATTAGACATCATATAGAATTCATATAAATTAACAGTGACGAAAATAATTAATAATAAATAATTACTTAAATATTATGTTAATATATATTAATGTTAAAATAAGATAAATTAAATCAACGCAGTATCATCAAATCCAAGCGATGTAAGGATTACATGAGTTGAGAACTGGTGTTTTAAAGGAATATGACAAAATCAAAGTAAAATATTTCAAGAAATGGGATAAAGTGTTGAGGAATTTCTACTCTAAGATACTAAGGAGATTTGTGTAAAATCCTCAATCATGTCAATTATGAATCAAAATATCGCAAAACGTGTGTTGAAATATTTAAAAAATGGTTTTTTTAAATATTAAAAGTAATATTTAATAAGATATAACTCATTGAGTTGAGTCTAACAAAGTTTTTCCCCTTTGATTAGGCCTTTTTTCTAATAAGTTTTAAAATTAAAAATATTAAATAGGTATAAATAATAAAAAAAATTATTTTAATACTAAGAAAAATTATAATAAAGTATAAAATATGATAAATTTATTTAATGTAACATATCCAAAACGAAATGTTATAAATGACATATAACATGTGATTTGGAAATACCAAGAAATATAATCAAATGAAAGAAAAACAATTTGAAGAAATAAGAGAAATTGTTTATGAAACTTATAGTCCACGATACGATGTTGATTAATCATAACGTCATCATTCATCAAATAATTTATGAGTCGAAATAAGTCATGACAAGATCTTAGAATAAATATTTAACGTTAAAAAAACAAATATTTCATAATATATGGCCCATAGGTAGAAGTGTAACAAACATTTTTTCTTCTCAATAAAAAATCTTTTAGAATTATTAGAAATCAAGAAAGTAAATAAGAATAAATAATAGAAAATCGTTATTATAATATTAAGGTAACATACTTTTAAAATATTGATTATATGAAACAAGTTATATATAAATATAATAAATTTTGAATGGTCAAATGAATGAAGAATGCAAATTTCATAATAATATATCCAAATTAAAGAATGACATAAATTTTGCAAGAAATTTGAATTTCCAGATACCAAAGGGATCATGTATAACATCCTCATTCATCAAATTAGCTATAAATCAGACTGTCTCAAAAAGCATGCTAAAATAATAAAAAAATAAAAGTTGTAAAAACACATGAAAGATGCATTACAATATACTAAAGAGATTGAGCACAAATCCTTGATCATAAAATCAAGTAGAAATTTAAATGACATGTAAAGCACGCTAAAATAAAAAAATATATATTTAAAAATATAGAAATAAATATTCTGTGGGTAGGGCTCATCGAGAGTAGTCTATGATCTTTGTCTCATCTTGACTAGAACTCATTTTGAGTTATAATGAATTACTAAATTAAATAAGAATAATTAACAAAATTATTATTTATATGAAGTTAATATATGTTAAAGTTGATAATAAAAATTGTAGCAATATAACATAATCGAATAATAGTGATGTAGGGGTCACAAGAGTATAATTATAATTTGAATGTAATATAATCAAATATATGCAAAACATTTACAAAACCTAGAAAAATAGTAAGATAATATTTCATTCCATGATTGTTAAGAGATCAAGTAAAACATCAAATAATGCAAAAATTAAAATATGTCAAAATACATGCCATAATTATTGAAAATAAAGAATTTGAAAAAAAATGAATATGGAATTTGATTGAGCTCGTTGAGTCGCGTCCAACAACATTCGTTTGAACTCGATACCACCTTCTTGGAATGAACGAAAATTTATTAAATTTATTACTTATTATTATTTATGTTTAATTAGTTTGCTAATTCACAATAATTCCTAATATTATCTAATGAAGAAAAATAAATGATGCAAAGCTTACTTTGACGAGGTATGTATAATAAAATATTTATTTTTATATTTTCATATTTAAAATCTTTAAATATTTTATTTTTCCATAGAAATGATATGATTTATAAGTTATTTTGATTTATACCTAATTTTCCAATAAAGAATGCTACACTTGATCTCCTATGTATCTTGGAATAAAAAATTTTCCGTACAATTTTTCTAATTTCCTGAAATATTTTGCTTTATTTTTCAATATTACTATTTAACACTAATTCTTCACTCACGTGACATACACAATTTAATGAACTCTAGCAACTAATTATTCTCTTTTTGTCTATTAATATTTTATTTCCAAGTGTTTTAGGCTGCTTTACAATACATACCAATTTGTACTTTATTTGAAGATCAATAATATTATATTCATCTTAGTTAATATGTTGGAATTCAACTTTCTCATAAAATTAAACTCATTTCTTCAAATTTCTCATTTAGATTTGGTAAAGTTCTATGAAATTATAATTCTCCTCTCGTGAGATTTTTAACTTTATTTAATTTGGTTTATTACATTGAATCAATACCCTCTATTAGTCAAATATTTAGTTTTTATGGATGTTTGCACATTTTATGAGATATTTTTATTCAAACTTAATTTCATGATTAAGAATGTTGCATCTAAACTTCTTAATATATTGGAAGGCTATATTCTTATATAATTTATCAAATTTGTCTCAATTTTTGTCATTTCCATATATTGCTATGCAACTCTTATTCTAACCTTCCTTGATGTTCACAACACTTTTATTTGGTTACATTATTTTCGAATACTTTTTTATATTTTATTTTTATTATATATTTTCTTTAAATTAAAATAATAAGCTTTTATTATTAATGTTTAATTACTTATGTAATTTAAAGTAATCTCAAATGAGGTCTGATTGACGGAAAACAAACAATATTTGAATTATCTTAATGAGCTCTCTCAATACAAATATTCAATTTTATTATTTATATTTTATTTTCTAGGAAATTTTATGTTTAATGAGATATTTTTATTTAGATAGTATTTTAGAATGGAAAATATTATAGTTTTTTTCCTTAGTATATTAGAATGTAACATCCCTATTTAATTTTTCTTAATTTTGCTTTATTAGCATTTGTTTTATAAAGCAATTATAATTTACTGTTTATTTTCTTATTTAGTTGTGAAATTCTTTATTTCAAACAAGGCCTAAGCAAGGAGAAATAAATGTTTTGTGACGCATCTCATTTAGCTCGATCAAATTAAATATCCATTCTTATAATTTTAAATCTTTTATTTTCTTATGTTTTCTCACACTTTATGATAGATATTGATTTGTGTATGATTTTATGATTAGCGATGCTACAATTGATCTCCATGGTATCTACGAATAAATATTCGTATTATAATGTTTTTCATTTATGTAAATTTTTTTATTTATTTTTGTTATATTTCTATATAATATTAATCATTTCTCTTATGATCTTTACATCACTTTGATTAATTTATATTAATTTCTTAAATTTAGCAAATTTATGCTTTGAAATATATTTATGTAATATTAAAGTAGTTATTTGTAATTATTTTTTATGAAAATTCGTAATAATTCCTGGTGAGATCTGATTAAAAAGAAACAAATTTCTCTAAACATATCCCAATAAGTTTAATAAATTTAAAAAATTTATTTTTTAAAATTTCTTAGGTCATGTGAGATACTTTAATCTATATATGATTTTGTGATTATGTTACATTTGACTCTATTATTTTTTTGGAATGCACATTTGATATATAAATTATCTCCTTTTGAAAATTTCACTTTGATTATGTTATGTTATAATAAAATTTTAGGTATCTTCTTGTTTTATCTTTAGATTTCTTTAATTATATTATTTTACATTGCCTAACTTTGTCAGATTTCATCTTTCATTTATAGTAACTTTATGTTGTAAAAATTATTTATTTTTATTTATGTTTATTTAATTTGATATTTCATTGTTATTCTAAATGATGTTTGATTAAGAGAAAATAAATTTTTTTTAAATTCTTTCAATAAGCTTTATGGTATTAGATATTCATTTTTAAATATATTTTAAAATTTATTTTCTAAATTTTTTTAAACCTTTATAGAATAATTCAATTTGTATCAAATTTTACTGTCGAGGATGGAATCCGAACTACGACAACATTTATCTAATTTGATAAATAATTTTTTTTGTTTTTATTATATAATTATGTAACTCTAAATCTTCTCTCGTATGAACATTACATGTCTTCAAGTTTGTTATATGCATTGCTTTAGTTTAACTCATATCAAACTTAACAGGTCTTTGCCTAATACTAAAAAAATAATTTAATATTTATTATTTACTATTATAATTTAGAATTCCATACATGATTCAACTAAGATGAGACAAACATCATTTGACTACTCACGATAAGCTCTTTCTGCATAAATATTCATTTCTATTTTTTAAGGACTTTATTTTCTAGTATTTTGTTACATTTATTGAGGTTTTTTTATTTATACTTGATTTTTTTCATCGGAGTTATTTCAGTTGATCTCCTTAGTGTCTTGGAAAACAACATTTTCATACCTTTTTATAATTTCTTATATTTTTTTCATTTTTAATTAAATTATATTACTATGTAACTCTTAGTTTTCTCTCATGTGCAATTTTGTTGTCATGACTTAGCCATATTACAATTTATCATATTTAAACTCAAATATATACTTGCTTAACATTAAAAAAGTAATTTCTTATGATTCATGTATATTTAGTTTGGTGATTTGTAATAACTTTATACAATGTTTGAACAAGGAAAAAAAATTGGACTCATCTTGACCACGTATATCTAATTAAATATTGATTTTTTTTTATTTTTATAGTTTTTCCAATTTTAGTTTTTATGATTTTGTCATGCTTTATGAGTGTTTTTTATTCGTAAATGATCTGACAATCGCACATTTTGTACTGAATCTTCTTGTTATCATGGAACTCAACTTTCTCATACAATTTTTAATATTTCATCAAATTCTTTTCTTTCATTTAGATATATTACTAAAAGGATCTAATTCTTCTCTTAATGTCTTTTGAATCACTTTGATTTATACTTATTTAATTTTGTAATTCATGATAAATCTAAATGAGGTTTGATTGAGATAAAATAATTGTCATTGGAAAAACATGATCCAATTCAATTAAATATTATTTATTATATTTTTTAAAGAATTTATTTCTTAAGTGTTTTGGTATGTTTTCCTTAACAATATGACTTATACTTCATCAGATGATCAAGTTTGTCCATCTTGAAGTCCTCTTGGAATGTAACTTTATTGTATAATTTATTTAATTTATCAAAATTTCTGGCTTTGACTTTTTTATCTTACTATGTAACTCTTAATCATAACTATTGTGACCTTTGTGTCACTTTGATTTTATTGTATTGTATTGTATTATTTTATTTAATTTTAAAGTTAATCTATATTTACTGTTTATTAAAAGAATAATTTTTATTCTAAACATTTAGTTATTTATATCAATCACATTAATTTCGAATGATGTCTAATGGAGACAAAAAATATCATTTGAATCGTGTCATAGGACTATCTAATTTAATATAATATTTTATATTTTTAAACATTTTATTTTTTATGATTGGCCTAGTTGTATGATACTGTTAATTTTGTACCTGTTTTGACAATTGAGAATGGTGCACTCAAGCTCTTTAGTATCTTGGAATGCAACTTCCCTCTATAATAGATCTGATTTCTTCATCATATGTTTCACTTTAATTTGTTATATTACTAAAAATAACTAAGTTTCCACTTGTATGACATAACATATCATTGAATTGGATATAATACATTTCTCCAATGTCATATTTCAAATAAATATATATTCATTTGATTTCAAAATAATAATATATTATTATTTAAATTTATTTAATTTTTGTAATTTATGATAACACTGAAAGAGGTCTGATTAAGATGAAATAAATATTGTTCAACTCATCTCTATATGCTTTATCAAATTACATATATTAGTTTAATATTTCAAAAAATATTTTTTAATGACGTCTTACTGATGTATAATACATTTCAATTAGTACTAAATTTAACGATGAAAGATGTTACACTCAATCTTTTTAGTATTGTGGAGGCTAACTTTCTCATAAAATTTATATTATGTTGTGAATTGTTTTGCTTTGATTTTATTGCACAAAACAAAACTCTAATTCTCCTTTCATGTGAACTTTATTTTGCCTTGATTTATTTTGATTATAATGCTTCAATATATCTTATTCAAAAATAAATATTTAGTAATTTGATAATAAAATAATAATTTTTTTTTATCTAAGCTTATTTCCATTGGTAATTTTTAATAACTCAAAACGAGGCATGATTGAAAAAAACATCATTGAATTTTCTACACAAGCTCTAAGTATTATTTTAATTACTAAAATATTTTATTTTCTTAAGTTTTCTCATAATTTAAAAGAAATTTAGAATCATAAATGATTTAATTAGTAGGGATGTAATGTTTGATCTCTTTAGTATATTGAAATAGAATTTTTATGTATAATCATTTTCATCAATTAAAATGCTTTACTTCTATATGTTTCCATTACTATGAAAATTATAGTTCTTCTTTTGAGTGATTGTTTTGTAATTTTCTTTTTTATATTTTGTTTTTTCAAATTCTCTCATTTCATATTTTATTGAAAAATTACTAAATATTAAAAAAATTAACTTATTTTTATTTATGATTATTTTTTTTAGTAATTACTAACAATTCCAAATGAGACCCACAAAACATGAAAAGACTTCATTAGACATGTATCAATGTGCTCCATCAATTAAGTTGTATTAAATATATTTTTAAAATATTTTATTTTTTTAAATAATGGCATGAATTATAAGAGGTTTCATTTCTTAACTAATTTGACAATTGATAATGTTGTTCTTGATCTACTTAATATCTTTGAGTACAATGTTGTACTACTTTGTATTTTATTTCCTCAAATATATTATTTTTGTTTCGTTATGCTACTTCATGACAAATAATGTTCTTGCACAATACTTTTAAATCACATTGTTTTGGTTGTATTACATTTCTTTATGTTATATCAATTCAAGTTTAACATAAATTTTTTTAATATTAAAATAATAATTTATTCTTTTTATGCTTAGTTTTCTAATTCACAATTATTGATTACTCCAATATAATACAAAGTGAAATCAAACATGTGATAGACACTTCCTGATTATCTATATCCAAGAAAAAAATAATTTGTTTTGTTGTTTTATTCTCATGAATGGATCACTCTAATACCATATATTTTATTATTTTAATTTTTTTGATTGATTTGGTTATATGACTACAAAACTCTAGCTCTTCACCATTGTGACTATAACATTGTGCTTATATTTAGTTTTTTCAATTTATCTAATTTGAACACTATCATTTTTTAGTAAATAATAAAATTATGATTTGTTATTACATAGTTTTATTTATTTTGGTAATTTATAGTAATTCCAATTGAGGTCTAATTAAGACAAAATAAACATTGTTTGGGTTCTAATAAAGAACTTTATTAAATTATGTTTTCATTTTTATATTTTAAAACTTTTATTGACTATGGTTTTGATAGGCTTTATGAAACATTATAATTTGTATTTGATTTAACTATCAAGGATGATACACATGATCTCCATAGTACCACAAGATGAAACTTTCTTGTACAATTAATCTAGCTCCATCAATTTCTTTCGCTTAAATTTATGTATATTACTACAAAGCTCTATTTCATCCCATGAGTGACATATAAATTCATTTCACTTTCTTATATAATGTTACTTCAATTTATCCAATTTTAGCTTTAACATATATTTACTTAATATTCAAATGACACTTTTTTTCATTTTTTATTAAGTTTCTTCAATTTGTAATATTTCTAAAGAAGGTTTGATAAAAAAAAACAAATGTTCTTGGACTCTTCTCATAAAGCTCCATTGAATTTTATTTTTTATTTTAATATTTTTAATCACTTAATTTTTTGGATGTTTTCTATCTTTGTTGTTGTGTTGCCTCATATCTAACATGATGGTTGAGGATTGTACACTCTTTCCTATTAATATCTTTAAATATAATTTTTTCACACATTTTGCTTCATTTCTTAAACATTTATGCTTTGATTTGGCCATATTTCTATATAACTATGAATCTACTCTCAAGTGATTATTATATTTCTTTGATTTTGTTAAAGTACATTACTTCATCTCTTTTCACATTTAACAAATATTTACTTAGTGTTAAAATATTATTTCACTATAATTTTTACTTCTTTATCCTGGCAATTTATTGTAATTTAAAATGAGGGCTAATAAAATAAAAAATTGCCGTTGGAGTCCTTTACTGAAGCACTTTTTTTTTAAATATTTCTTTTTTATATCTTTTACATACTTCTTTCTAAGCTTTTGCCTTGTTTTATTAAGCGCTTCAATTTGTGTGTGATTTCTTGATCATGGATGTTGCATTCAAAGCCCTCAATATCGTGGAATGCAACTTTCCCAAGTAATTTATCAATTTCATCAAACATTATTTTTAGAATGTGTCATATTGTTATGTGACTTAATTTCTCTTATAATGTAAACTTTACTTGTTTTTTTATATTATATTGCTTCAATTTGAATCATTTCTCCATTAATATTTATCAACATAATTTTAAAATATAATTTAATATTATCTATCATTATTTTCATTTTTAATTTGTAGTAACTTCAAAAAAATATTTGATTATGATGAAACAAAATTCACTAGACTCTTCTATCAAATCAGATATTTATTTTTATAATTTTAAAAACTTTTTCCTTTGGTTTGCTATGTGTAATGAGAAATTTTGATTTATTTCTTATCTGATTATTTGGGATGTTATGCTCAATTTCCTTAGTATCTTGGAATACAGTATTCCTCACATGTTATATCATTTCTTTAACTTTTTCTTTGAATAAGACATATTATTACATAACTCAAACGCTTCCTTGATATATAGATTACATTTTTTGCTTTATTACATTACATTTATTCAGTTTACCACATTTTGACTTTGTTATATGTTTTCTAAATATTAAAATAAAATCTTTTGCTAATGCATATTTTTATTTTTTATCATAATAATTCAAAATAAGGTCCACTCAAGATAAAACAAAAGTTTGAATTATTTTGAAAATCTCTACCCAATTAAACATTCATTTCTTGAAATTTAAATTTCTTTGATTTATCAATATTTTCAAGTCGTTTCATCTCAAACCTCATTTCACAATTGCGGTTGTTACTTTGGATTTCATTGATATCTCAGAATGCAACATTCATATAAAATTTATATCATTTTGATTAGTTTCTTTCATTTGGTTATATTAACTTATATTCTAAATCTTCTCTCATGCAACCCTTACATATATTTTATTTTCTTATACTAGGTTGCATCCATTTATTTCATATCTATTTTAATATATTCCTATTCAATCTTAAATAATAATTTATAAGTATTTATCGTTATCTAATTTAGTAATCATCTAAAATTCTAAACATATTTAGATCGATAGAAAACAATGGTCATTGGATAGACCATGGTGAGGTTTATCCCATTATTTCCCTATTTTTTATATTTTTAAATATTTTATTTTTTAGTGTATTAGCTTGTTTCGTCACAACTTTTGATTACCAAATTTAACGATCTATCATGTTATACTCAATCTCAATAGTATCTTCAAATGAAACTTTTTCTATATAGTTCGTGTCATTTCTTCGACTTTTTGCTTTGATTTGGTTATTCTACCATCTAACACTAAACCTCAATTTCTATGGCCTTTACATAGCTATGATTTAGTAATATTACAATGCTTTAATTCTTCTCATTTCAAACTTAATAAATGATTTCATAATTTTAA
Organism: Vanilla planifolia; assembly: GCA_023846275.1. NCBI lineage: Eukaryota > Viridiplantae > Streptophyta > Magnoliopsida > Asparagales > Orchidaceae > Vanilla > Vanilla planifolia. The sequence goes on along the minus strand of JAIUJO010000200.1, from coordinate 325,465 downwards.
AATTATAATTGTCTATTCTTTATGATTTTTTGTATTAATTAATAGAAACTTCAAATGGCATTCGTTCAAGATAAATCAATCATTGTTAGACTCACGTTAATGAGCTCTATTGAATAAATTATTCAATTTTATTTTTAATTATTTTATTTAATATTTTTTTTTAATATTTGATGTGTTATTTTGATTCATGCTTGATTTTAGGATTAACGACGTTTTAGTCAATCACCTTATTATCTTTGAATGCAACATTTTTCAATGATTTGTCTTATTAGTTAAAATGTTTCTTTTTTACTTGGCCATGTTATAATGTAGGTTTAAACACCCTTTTTGTGACCTACACATGATTTCAATTTTCATATATTACATTAATTTAATTCATCTAATTCATAGTAAGTCTAAACAAAGTCTTATGGAGACAACACAAATGTCAATGGAATCATCTCAATGAATTATATATAATTAAATATTTATTTTAATATGTTTATAAATTTTATTTTCTATCTTTTGTCTCATCTTATGAATTATTCTAGTCCATAATGTTGTTGTTATGTTTGATACCCTCATTACTTGGGCTGAACCTCTTCTATAAAACAATGTGATTCTCGTCTTTTGTGACATTTTCATCTCTTTGATTTTATTATATTTCAATGTTTCAATTTATCTCATTAAATATTTATTATGAGTTTAGTTAATACTAAAATATTAATTTTTTTTTATTTATACATATTTATTTTTATAATTTGTAATAATTCCGAATGAGATTTGAAGGACATAGTTGGACTTGACCTGATGAGCTTTATCATCTAAATATTCATTTTGTACTATTTGTATAATATTATATTTTAATTTGCACCAATTTGATGATTGAGAGTATTATGCTTGATATTCTTAGTATAGTTAAATGAAACTTTTCAATAAATTTATTTCATTTATTGAAATGTTTTACTTTTCTTTATTATATTATTACAGAACTTTAAATCTTTTGTCATGCAAGCATTAAGTGCCTTTAAATATGTTATATTGCATCAGCCCAATTTATCCATTTCAACTTCAACATATATATTTACTTAATTAAAATATAATAAATTTTTTATTTATACCTATTTGTTTTTGTAATTCATTATAATTTAAAAAAGTAACAATGGGCATAAAACAAACAATATTGGACTCACCTTGATGAGCTCCACCTAATTAAATAATCATTTTTTATATTTTTTAAATGTTTTAATTTTTAATATTTTTTATATGTTATATGATAAATTATGAGTAAAACATGACTTGAATGAGAATATTAGACTAAATCTCTGTAGTAACTTGGAATACCAATTTCCAATGTACTTTTTCTTACTTCAAAGTTACCACTTTAATTAGGTTATATTACCTTGAAAATTTAAATCTCCACTTGAGTGACTTCTAGATTTCTTTTAATTTACCAATCTGACACTACTTGATGTTATCCCTTTTTAGCATTTACAACTATTTTCTAAATATTAAGGGAATCATTTTTTATTATTAATACTTATTTATCTTGTGAATTTATAATAAATCTAAGCAACCCTTGATCTACATCAAATAAATGTTGTTCGACTCATCTCAATAAAACTTAATAATATATATATAATTTTTTTAATATCTTATTTTCAAAGATTTTTATATGATTTATTAAGTTTTTAAAATTGTACAAAATTGGGTAATGACATTACACTAAATCTCCATAATACAATGGAATACACATTTTTGTAGAATCAATCTCATTGCTTTAAATATATTTCTTTGATTTTATTATCTTCTTTTGTAATTCTAAATCTTTTCTCCATGACCAATATATAACCATGAGTTATGTAAATAATATATCTCATTTTTTATCATTTCAACATTAATATATTTTTTACTTAATATTAAAATAATAATTTATTATTAACAACTCTTATTTTGATATTTCATAGATATTTTGGCTAATGTATGTTCGATATAACACGTTGGTCATTAGACTCATCTTTGAGAGCTCTATCAAATTTATTATTTTGAAATATTTTATTTTCCATGGTTGTTGCACTTTTTATAAGACATTTCAATTAATACTAGATTTAATAATTAATAATGTTACACTCAATCTCCTAATTATCTTGAAAGGTAACTATCCCATACAATTTATATCTTTTTTTCGAATTTTTCTCTTTGATTTAGTTATATTAATATGTAAACAAAATTCTCCCCTCTGATGAATTTTATGTTTCTTAGATTTTGTTATATTATATGATTTAAATTTGTCCAAATAAGGTTTTTTTGAGAGGAAGCAAACCGTGTTGGACTTATTTTATTGAGCTCTATCAAACAATCTATTAATTTTATATTATATATATTTTTTCTTTTGATTTTTCATGCATTTTGAGATATTTTAATTTTTAACTTATTTCATTTTGAGAAGGTTACGCTTGATCTCCTTAGTACCTTGCATGAAACTTCGTCATACAACTTAGCTCATCTCTTCAAATTTTTTATTTCAATTTGGGAGTATTATTGTGAAACTCTAGTTGCCTTCTTAGTTGAGCTTTACCTCACTTTTATTTAGTTAAATTGCACTACTTCAATTTTTCTTTTTGAAGTTTTAAAAATGTTTTACACAATTATAGGATAATATGTTTTATTTCTGTATGGATATTTGTTTGGGTAATACATAATAACCCCAAACTAAGTTCGATTATGATAAAACAATCATCACTAGACTTATCTCAATGACAACTATCATTTCATTTATTGATTTTAATATTTTTAAAAACATTTTTTTGTGGCTTAGAAAACTTTTAGGACAAATTTTTGTTTGTTCTTGATTTCATGTTAAATGAGCTTATGCTCAATCTCCTTAGTATCTTGGAATGCAAATTTCTTGTACAATTTATATTAATTTTTTAATTTTTTTTAATTTGTTATCTTACTATTTAACCTAAACTCTTCTCTTATATGACTATAACATTTATTTTGTTTTTTTATATTATATTATTTTTGTTTATCTCATTTCAACATTAGTATATATTTATTAAGTACTAAAAAAGTATGTTTTTTTATAAATTTTTATTTTCTTTATAATTTGGAGTAATTCAGAACATAGTCCAGCCTATTTATTCTCTTGGAATGCATTGTTTTCTACTCGATCTCCTTTTTGTCTTAGAATGTAAATTATTTCTCGAATTCATATTATTAACATTAAAATCCCATTTCTTGTTACGTTCGTATCAGATTTATTTGAACATATTATACTGCTTTGATTTCTCTAATTTTAGCATTAATATATAACTACAGGAGCTATAATAAAAGATTTTTAATATTTATGCTTATGTTTTTGGAACATTTCATTAATTCTCAAAACATTCCAATGGAGATGAAGAAAACACTGATTGAATGGCCTCAAAAAATATTATGCAATTAAAAATTAAGTTTTTTATTTTTTTTAAATATTTTATTTTGGATGGTTTGGCTCGCTTAATGATCTTTTTTAATTTGTGCCAAATTTAGTGATTGAGGTTGTTACTTTTGATCTCCTTAATATCTTAAAATCCAACTTTTCCACACAATTTATATCATTAATTCAAATTGCATTTCTTGTCGTTTAGTTCCTTTACTATAAAAATCTAATTCTTCTATAGTGTGATTTTTTTGGTTTGATTTTTTTTTATTCCATTCCTTCTTTTTATCTCAGTTTTCCTTTATTTAAATTACTTAAATTTAAAAATAACTATTTTTTCAGGCATGGAGAATTATTTTTGTGGAAGTTAACAATAAGTTCATACAAGATCTGATGGAGAGGAACCATACATCCTTGGAGTAACCATAAGCTATCAATTGATTTGCTCCAAATTTTTTTAAACTTTTATTTTCTAAGGTTTTGTTACACTTTACAAGGTATTTTTATTCATTCTAGATTTGGTGATCGAGATTATTATTATCATATTTCTAAGAATAACTGAATACAACTTTTGAGCATAATTTATCTCAATTATTCATGTTTTTTGTTTTGATTTTGTTATATTACTTATAACTCTAAATTTTCAATCATGTAACATTTAAATATCTTTAATATTGTTTATGTTTATTAGTTCAATTTTCTTGTCTCAACTTTAACATATATTAAGTTTATATAAAAAATTTGTTATTATTTTTCCTTATTTAACTTGATAAATAACAATAATTGTAATGGAGGACCCAACAACATGAATAAAATGTTATCAAACAAGTCTCAGCAAGCTATGCATAATTAAATATTAAAATGCTATATTTTTAAATATTTTACTTGTATTATTATCTTTTGATATCTAAGATATTTTGATTCATACATGATTTGATTATAAAAGATGTAATGGTCAAAGTACTAAGTATCTTGGAATACAACATTCGAAAACAATTTTTCTCACTTTTTAAAATATAAATCTCCACTTGCGTGACTTTTATATCCCCTTTGATTTGTCTATTTTACACTTCTTCAAGTTATCTAATTTTAGCTGTGGAATATATTTACTTAAAATTAAAATAAAAATTATCCTTAGTAATTCGAACCAAATATAAACTAGTCCAATTGATAAAAAAACAAACATCATCATACTAATCTTGATAAGAAAATTCTAATTTTAAATTTCTTCTATATTTGTAATTATTTTATATTTTTAAAATTTTATAGAGTTTGTGGAGAGTATAGAATCGTGCCAAGCCTTATGGATGATGATTTTATAGTTGATCTCATTAACCATTTAGAAATCAATTTTTTGTATAACTAATCACATTTGACTAAATGTTTCACTTTTATTTGGCTATATTGCTGTTTAACGAGAAATCTTCTCCCTTGTGACGGTTATATCACCTTAGTTTGCTAAAATAATATTTCATGAATTCTTCCTATTTGAACATTGGTAAACATTAAAGTAATAGTTTATTATAAATTATGCTTATTTATTTTAGTAATTTGTAGCAATTCTAAATGATATCCGATTGAGACAAAACAAACGTCACTAGACTCATCATTGAAAGCTCTACCTAATAACATATTCTTTTCTTAATTTTAAATATCTTCCATTCTAGGGTTGTGATATTCTTTAAAGAGCATTTCAATTCATACAAGATTTCACAAAGGCAAATTTTACACACGATCTCGGTAGTAATAATAATGCAACTTACCTATATAATTTTTATTAATTTGAAAATCAAATTCTCTTCTCTTACAACATTAATATTTGATTTATTTGGATAAATTAAATTATTTAAATTTATATTATTTTGTCATTTGTATATATTTTCCCAATATAAAAAATAATTTATTACTACTTACATTTATTTACATTAGGAATTTTTATTAATTGCAAAAGAGGTTTGAATTAGACAAAACAAATGTCATTTGACTCATGTCATCAGGCACTATCAAAGAAGATAACCATTTTAGCCAATTATATATATAATTGTGTAGGGTTTTATCATTCTTTTTAAGAAATTTTTTTTGGTAATATGATATCAAAGCTGATCTCCTTAATACCTTGAAATGCAACTTTGTCATTCAACTTATCTAATTTCTTTAAAAATTTTTCTTTGAGTTGGCAGTATTATTATGAAAGTATAATTCTTCTCCCATGTCACCTTTTCTTCACTGTTATTTGGATGTATTACAATGCTTCATTTTTCCTCATTTCAACTTTCATATGTATTTTTTTAATATTGATGTTAAAATTTGTAATTATTTATGCCTATTTAATTTAGGTTATTTATAACAACTAAAAATGAGAATTGATTGAGATGACATAAAGGTCATAGGACTTGACTTGATGACCACCATCCAATTATATATTTAGTTAAATATTTTTTTAAAAAATTTTGTTGGACTTACTGACTTATATAAGACATAAATTTGTTCCTAATTTGTTGATCGAGGACATTAGGCATGATCCCTACCATGTCATGGAATGAATGTTTCCAGCAGATTTTTTCTTGTATCTTTGAATTATTTATTTATTATTTTTTATGACAATGTAATTATAAATAATTTTTAATGTGAACATAAAATTTCTTCTGTTTCATTATATTACATATTTTTAATTTATCACATTTCTTTAAAAACATTTTCCTTTATTTATGATTATTTTCTTTGAAATTTTTTGTAATTGTAGATGAGGTTTTAATCAAGATGAACTAAATGTCTTTGGACTCATTTCAACAAGCTGAATCCAATTAAAAACATATTTATATTTAAAAAATTTTATTTTCTTTTTTTTCCCAAGTTTTAAAAACAATTCAATTTATATACTATGTAACTCAAAGATATTATTTATATTTAAATTTTTTTTATATTAATTTATTATATTACTATGTAACTCAAAATGTTCTTTAATGTGACCATAACATATCTTTGATTGTATTATATTATATTTTTTTAATTAATCTTATATTAGCTTCAATATATATTCACTTAACATTAAAATAATAATTTGTCATTATTTTTACTTATTTACTTTATTAATTCACAAAAAACATCTCAATGAACTCTAATTGGGATTAAATAGTGGTCGTTGGGCACACCTTGATGAGTCCTTCCCAACTAAGTATTCATTTCAAATATTCAAATATTTTTTTCATGGGGTACTAGTAAGTTTTGTTAGATATTTTAATTTGTACCTAAATTGTCAATCAATGATACTACGCTCAATCTGCATAATGCCTTAGAAATAAATTTTATTATACAATTTATGTCATTTGTTCAAATACTTATATCTGATTTTTTTTATATTACTATCTTACCCTAAATTTTAATTTGTGTGGCTTTCACATTGATTTAATTTGAGAATATAATAATGATTCAATTTTCTTATTTCAAAATTAACCTATATTTTCTTAATATTAGTAAAATATTTTTTATTATATTTTCTTATTTACGTTTTTAATTGAAAACTAAATTCAAACATGGTCCTTCTAAGATGAATCAAACATTGTTGGACTCAACTCAATATTCTCTATTCAATAAATTATCACATTTTATAATTTTAAATATTTTACTTTCTCAAATTTTTTAGTGTTTTAGGTGACTTTTTGATTTTTACCTTGTTTGGTGAAACAGAATGTTGCACTTTATCTTCTTATTATGTTGGAATCAACCTTTTTTTATAATTTATCCTATTAAATGTACTTTTTAACCTTCATTTACTTATATTTTAATGTAACACAAAATACCGTTTCATATGACCTTTTACATTATATTTATTTGGATATACTGCATTTTTTTATTTGTCTAATTTTATCTTTAATATACAATTACGTAGTATTACAACAATAATTTTTTAAAATTTAAATTTATTTATTTAATCATTCACAATAATTCAAAAAGGTTTCATCAACAAGAACCCAACATAAATGTAATTATCCCAATGAACTTTATACAATTAGATATGTAGTTTTATATTTTTTGAATATTTTTTCCCTAGCATTGCTACTTTATGGATTATTTCAATGCATGCCAAATAAATTGATATGAACATTTTTCATAAAATTTGTTTCATTAATTAAATAGTTTTCACTAATTTGAATATAATACTAACAAATCTAATTCTCCACATGTGTGACTCTTCATTAATCTAATTTTGTTACATTTCACTACAACAATTTATCTCATTTGAGCATTATTATAAATTTACTTTATGTTGAAATAAAATTCTATTTTTGTTTATACATTTTTATTTTAATAATAACAATTAATTTGGAACAAGTTTTAAATTAGATGAAGCATACTTTGTTAGAGACATCTCAATAAGTACAATACATTTAATATTATTTTTTATTTTTTTAAAATATTTTTTCACATAATTTACAAGATATTTTGTTTCATGCTACACTTAAAAATTAGTGATGTTATGCTTCATCCTATTAATATATTTCAATACACTTATCTAGTCCATTTTATCTAAATTTTTTAATTTTTCATTTTTATTTTGTTCTATTACTACATAACCAAAAATCTTCTATCATGTAAGCTTCAAGTGACTTTAATTTAGTTATATTATATTATTTCAACTTATCTCATTTCAACTTCAACATATATTTACCTTAAAATAAAACAATAATTTATTATTATTATGCTTATTTACTTCATTAATTCATAATAATTTTAGTTGAGGCTTGATCCACATGAAAAAAAATATTGTTTGATTATCTCAATGAGTTTTATTTAATTTAAAAATTATTTTATTATATTTTAAAATACTTTATTTTCAATAATTTAGAGTGTTGCATGAGAAATTTTTTATTCATATTTCTTTTGACTATTTAGGATGTTATGCTTAATCCCTCTAGTGCTTTAGATTTCAACTCTATAATATAGCTTTTCTTCAAAATTTTCACTTCAATTTGGATATATTACAATTGAAATCTAAATCTCCACTTGTGTGACTTTTATATCATTTTGACTTGGTTATATTATGTTGATGCAATTTTTACTTGTTAACTTTTGTGTTTATTTAGTTATCATAAAAAATAATTTGTGTTTTTTTTAACTTGATAATTCTTAGTAAATCTAAAGTAGGTCAAATTAATACAAAACACATGTAGTTTGAAAATCTATAACAAAATTATTTATTTATATTCTTAAATTGAGCATGTTAAACTTAATATCTTTATTATCTTATAATGAAACTTTTTTATACAGTTAATCTCATTAATTAATATTTTTCAATATTATTTTGTTATACCAAATTAAAAATAAAAATCAACTTTATTATGGCCTTTGTGTTTGTAAACGAGTTAACTTTATTATGACCTTTATTATGACATTTGCGTTTATATTTTTTAAAGTTTTTTATTAATTTAGGAATTTTTCTCAAGAATCCTTGTTTCATACCTTATTTGGTAGTAAAGATTATTATATTTTAGCGTGTTATTGTCCTTAAATGCAATATTTCTCTACAATTTGTCTCATTTCTAATCAAGTACTCCTATATGACCATTAGTTTTTATTTCAATATGTTATAATGCTTAATTTTATATTACATCAACTTTAATATATATTTACTTAATATTAAAATAATAATTAATTAACTTTTATTCTTATTTATTTTTGTAATTCATAGAAATTCTTACCAAGATCTAATTGAGATGAAACAAAGTTCATTGGACATGATTTTATGATATGTATCCAATTAAGTATTCATTTATATATTGCAACATTAAGTTGGATATAGTGCTGAAAAAAATTTAAATATCTAATCATGTGACTTTTATATTAATTTTTATTTTGTTATATTACATTTCTTCAGGTAAACTGATTTATGTTTTAAGGAAATCTTAATCCATACCATATTTGACAATCATGGTCATTGCATTTTAGTTTCATAGTATATTAAATACTTGCTTTTTATATAATTTATTTCATTTCATATCTTTTTCTATGATTTGTTTATATTATTACATAACTCTATATCTTCTCCTCTATGAACCTTTCTTTTCTTTGATTTAGTTTTCATACAAAACTAAAATTTATCTCACATCATGTTTAATATATATTTATATAATATTAAAATTATAATGCCTTATTATTTTTGCCTATTTAAATTGGAAATTCATAGAAATTTTTAAAGAGGTGTAATGGAGATGACAAAAACATTGTGGGATATCATTTGTTGAGGTGTATCAAATTAAGTATTTCTTTTATATTTTCATTTTAATTTGGATATATTACTTTGAAGATCTAAATCTTCACTTTTTTTACTTTTGTACTAGTTTTGATTTGGTTATATAATATTGCTTCAAGTTACCTCATTAATGTTTTAGTATCTATTTACATAAAATTAAAATAAAAATTTATTAGAACTTACGATTGTTTACCTTGGAAATTCATAATAAATCAATAATAGGTCTAATGATGACATAATCTATGTTTTCGAACTCATCTGAACATGCCATGACAAAATTATATATTTATTTTATATATTTAATTTTTAATTTCTTAGATTTTGGCATGCATTTGAAAAAAAATTTGATTCCTACCCGATTTAATGAATGATGATTTTACACCTAATCTCCCTATTTTGAAATGAAAATTTTCCATTCAACCAATCCTATTCCTTAAATATTTTGCATAGATTTCACTATATTACAACGTAACTCTAAATCTTCTCTTATGTGTCCGTTATAAGACCTGAATTTGGTTACATAACATTTAATGAATTTGTTTCTTTTAACATTAATATATATATTTACTTCTTATTTAAAATATAAGTTATTTTTAATTGTCCTTACATTGGTTATTCTTAGTTAATCTTAACAAAGTCCAAATGAGATGATAAAAATGTCATTTAACATGGCTTGGTGAGCTCTATCCTACTAGATATTCATTTTATTACTTAAAGATATGTTACACACAACCTTGTTATTGTTTTGGAATGAAGCTTTTTCATACAATTTATTTCTTTTTTTTAGAATGTTTAGCCTTCATTTTGTTATATTAATATGAAAAACTAATTCTCCTCTCATATGGCATTTATATTTCTTAGATTTGGATATATTAAATTACTTAAATTTATCTTATTTAAAATTTAATATTTATTTACTAAATATTAATTAAAAAATTTAATATTATTTATTTTTATTTAATTTATTGATTTGTAGCACTACATAATGTGCCCTATTGCAAACATCATCATACTTGTCTCAATAAGCTATGTTAAACTAGTTAATCATTTTGTGTTATTCTATATTTATATTTCTAAGATTTTGTTGTGATTCTTAAGATTTTTTGATTTATAACCTATTTGATGATAGTGAATGTTACACTTCATCTCTTTAGTACCTCGGAATAAAACTTTCCTGAAAAAATTATCTCATTTCTTCAAAGTTTTTTCATTAAATTGTATTATGACTACACAACCCAAATTCTCCTCCCATAAGACCGTCGCATTGCTTTGACTAGGTTACATTATGATACTTAAATTTTTCTTATTTCTACTTTAATAAATATTTGCCACATTATAGGTCAATAATTTATTATTTTATGCATATCTACTTTCCAAATTAGTTATTACACCATATGAGGTCTATTCAAGATGGAACAAATACCATTATAGTAATCTCAATGAGATCTGTCCAATTATATATTAATTTTTATACTATTAAAATCTTTTTTATGAGTACTTTTATGAGACATTTTGTCTCACTTTTTTTTTCATCATCAAAGATGGCATGCTTTATCTCATTTAAATCTTGGAATACAACATTGTCATAAAATTTTATTTATTTCACCTAATGCCCTTCTTTGAAATTGATATACTACTAATTAGTAAAACATTCTTCTCTAAACTCGTTATTACATTTCTTCTATATCATTATATTATATTGTTTCATTTTAACTAATTTTTAGCTTTAAATTATATTAACTAAATGTCAAAAAAATTATTTATGCATATTTTCTTTATACTATTTTTTCATTTATTATAATTGTAGATGAGGTTAATTTCAAATGAGGTTTGATTAACATGAAGCAAACATATCGACTTATGTCGTTGAGATCTATCAAACATGATCCTCTTTTTTCTTTATTATATATATATTAATTTTCTTTGGTTTTCTCATGCTTTTTGTGTCATTTTGATTTTTACCATCTTTGATGATCATGAATGCTACACTTGAACTCCATAATACCTTGGAATGCAATTTTCTTACACAACTGATCCCCTTTTTTCAAATTTTTCTCTATGATTTGTTATTATAACAATTTAACTCTAGTTGTCCTCTAATGTGACCTTGGTGGTATTACAAAGCCTAAAATTATCTTATTTCAACTTTAATAATTACACTCTTAATGTTAAAAAGTTAATTTCTTATTTTCAAGCTTATTTACATAATAATTTGTAGAAATTTCCAATGAGGCACAAGCAAAGTGAATCAAACATCGTTGGACTCAACTCAGTGAGTACTACCAAACAAGGTATTCAGTTTCATAATTTTAAATATTTTATTTTGTAGTATTTTTGAACAATTTATGAGATATTTTGATTCATGCCTAATTTGATGATCGATATTGTTATTCAAGATCTTTTTATTATCTTGGAATGAAACTCTTTTTTGCTTTATTTACATCATTAGTTAATATTTTAACTATTTTTTTGTCATATTATATTGTAAATTAAAATCCACATTATTGTGACCTTATATTTCTTCAAATTTGATAGACTATATTTAATTAATTTATCATATTTTTCTTTAATATTTTTTTACATAATATTAGAATATTAATTTTTACATTACTACTATTATTTATTCCATAATTCATAGAAATTTCAAACAATGTCCAATTGAGGTGAAATAAAGATTAATAAATCATCTCAAAGAACTCTATATAATTAAATTTCTTAGTTTTATTTGGTTAGTAATTTATTTTCTATGGTTTGACTTATATTATGGAGTATTTTAATTCGTACATGATTTGATGATTATGGTTCGTAATATTGATCCCTCTAGTACATTCGCTAGAACCTTTTTGGTACACTTCATATCATTAATTAAAAATTTTGCTTTGATTTTATTATTTTATTACAAACATCTAATTCGCCTTTTTCTACCCTTTTTCTTCACTTTGATTGTTAACATTCTTTGCTCAATTTATCTCAATTAAGCTTCATTTTAAATTTACTTAATATTAAAATAATTATTTATTAGTATGCATTCTTATTTATAAGGATAATTTTGTTATTCACAATATTTAAAATGTTATCTAAAGGTGATGGAACATCATTCATTGTGCTCATCTAGTTAAGCCTCACAAATTAAATATTATTTTTTTTATTTTTTTAAAGAAAAAAATATTTATTATTTTGGCATACATTATAAGCGGTTTTGATTCATTTTAAATTTGAAGATTAGGGGTATTACAGCACGTCTTCTTAAAATTTTTGTATGTTTCTTTCTAGAACATTTGTCATTTATTCAAATATTTTCCTCTATTTTTGTTATATTGCTACGAAACACTAAATCTGTTGTTGAGTAACATTTAAATTTTTTAAATTTAGACATTAAATTACTTCAATTTACACCATTTCAATAGTAACATATATATATTTAATAATGTTTTAATATTTTTTATTTTTTATTCTAATTTAATTCGTAATCTGTAATAACTCTAAGTAGGAATTGATTGGTCAAAAAACACTTTGATGGGCTCATCTTGATTAACTCTCAAATTTAATATTAATTTATTTTATTTTTAAATTTTTTTTGAATGTTGTGTTAGATATTTTGATTTGTACAAGTTTTGATGATTTACAAAGTTATGCATGATCTTAGTATCTAAGAATTAAACATTCTACGATATAATTTGTACTTTAATTATCAAAAGTAATTTCTAGAGTTTTTTTGCATTTTATAAAATGTTTAGAATTGTATCGAAAAGTCTAAGGTTTGATATTAGAAAGTTTCCAATGTGATGTATGCTTAAGAGTGGTACACATGAAGTCTTTAGTGCCTTTGAATAAAACTTTCATACAATGCTTACCTCATTTTTCTTAATTTTTTACATTGATTTGGTATTATTACTATGAAACTCTAACTCTCTACTTATGTGACCTTTGCATCACTTTTAATTGGTTATGTTGTGATGCTTTAATTTATCTCATTTCATTTTTAACATATATTTACTTTATTTTAAAGCAATAATTTATTAATTTTTAAGCCTATTTATCCTAGTAATTTATAGTAAAGTAAAACATCATCTGATCAAAATGAAACAAATGTCGATTGACACCTCTCGGTAAGCTCAATAAATTTATATATCAATTTTTATATTTTTTTAAAAAAAATATAGCTATTATGATCAATTTATGAGACATTTTGATTCATTCTAGACTTCATGAACAAGAATTGTATGCTTGACCTTCTTTTAATTATAGAATGAAACTACCTTGAAAAATTTATCATATTTCTTCAAATGTTTTTCTTTGAAATTCCCATATCACTATGTGACTCAACATCAACTCTAAAGTCACCATTACATTATTTTTATTTTTTTGCATTCCATTTGTTTAATTTATCTAATTTGAACTTATATATATATATATATGTATATATACTAAATATTAAAAAAAACTTTGTGCATATTTTTTTGTAATTTGTAGTAATTTTGAATGACATGTGATCAAGGTGAAATAGTTGTTATTACACCCATTTCAATGATTTCTATCAAATTTAAATTTTACTTTTTATATTTTTAGAAATTATTTTTTTATTTATTTAGGGAAGTTTTTCAAGAATTTTTAATTCATATCTGATATCAAGGCTATTGTATTAGATTTACTTTGTATCATTGAATACAACTTTTTTGTAAAATTTATCTCATTTCTAATCATCTTCTCTTATGTAACCCCTATCTGTTGTTTAATTCTTTTATAATACTTCATTTTATCTCACATCAACTTTAATATATATTTATTTAATATTGAAATAAGAATTGATTACTATTTATGGTTACTTATTTTTGTAATTCATATAAATTCTTAACAAGGACTAACTAAGAGGAAATAAGGATCATTGGACATTATAGGATGATATGTATCAAATTAAGCATTTATTTTTATATTTCCACTTCAATTTTGATGTAATACCTAAAAAATCTATATATCTAATAATGTGACTTTTATAATGTTTTTTGTTTCGTAATATTACATTATTTCAAGTTAAGTCATTTATCTTTTAATATCAATGATCTTAATACTAAAATAAAAATTTATTTTTAATTATGCTAATTTACTTGTGTAATTCATGTAAATCAAGAGTAGGTTTTGTCATGATAAAACAGATGTTGTGGGCTCATCTCAATGAGCCATAAAAAAATTATGAATTTATTTCATAATTATGAATTTTTTTCTTGCCTTTTGGTATGCTTTACAAAGCAATTTGAGTCAAACCAAATTTAATTAACTAGATTTTACACTTGATGTGCTTAATGTTTTGGAAAGCAACATTTCTTTGTAATTAATGTCTTTCTCAAATTATTTTTTTTTTATTTGATTATACTTTATTATAACTATAAAACTTTTCTTGTGTGACCATAATAACACCTTGATTCAGTTACAAGCATTTGATCAATTTATTGCATTTTGACATTAATATATATTTTTACTTATTATAAATATAATATTTTTTAATATTTTTTAACTATCCTTATTTGATTTGGTAAGTTTTAGTTATTCTTAATGAGGTATTAATGAGATGACAAAAATGTCATTGAACTAAACATGGCAAGCTCATCTAACCAGACATTCTTTTTATTATTTTTAAATTTTTTACTTTTGTAGGTTTTGGTACTTCTTTAAGACATTTTTGTAAACACATGATTTGATAATTAAAAAGGCTACCCTCCAATTCCTTAGCATCCTAGAATCAAACTATTTTCTATAACTTATTTCATATTTTCTAATTTTTTCCTTTGATTTAGATGTATTAATATGAAAAGCTAATTCCCCTCCCTTGTGACAATTATATTTCTAATATTTTGTTATATTAAATTACTTGAATTTATTTTATTTAAGAATTAAAATATTTTTAAAAAATAACTTATTGATATTTATTGTTCATTCACATTTTTGTTTCATAGTAATACAAAATGTGGTTGAATCAGGATGAAGCAAACATCATTATACTTGTCTTGACAAGCTATAACACCTTGCATTATTATATAAGTATATTTATAGGTCTTTGTTATGATTTTCAAGATATTTTGACTTCTAACTTATTTGATGAGAAAAAATGTTACACTTGATCTCCATAATACCTTGGAAAGAAAACTTTCTCCTTAAACTGATCATATTTCTTTAAATTTTTCACATTTATTTGTTTTATTACTATGAAATGTTAATTTTCCTCTCTTGTTACCTTCGCATCACTTTTACTTGGTTATAATATGATGCCTAAATTTATCTCATTTCATCTTTAATATATATTTACTTAATAATTATTTAATATTTTTTATGTCTACATACTTTTGTGATTACTAATAACTCCAAATATGGTCCAACCAACTTGGAACAAACGTCACTATCCTTGTCTAAATGTGCTATATAAAATTATACACATTTTTTATATTTCTAAAAACGTTTTTTGTAGGGATTAGGATTATTTTTTGAGATATTTTGACTCATTCCTAATTTCTTGATTAAGGCTCACATGCTTGATCTCCTTAATATCTTGGAATGAAACTTTCTCACAAACTTTATTCCAATTCCTAAAATATTTTCCTTTTAAATAATTACTAAGTAAAGATTTAATCTAGGAAACCATTACATTTCATTAATATTTTTATATTATGTTATTTCAATTTAACTAATTTTAGCATTAGTACATTTTTACTTAATATTAAAAAACTTATTCATGCATTTTTTCTTAATAATTCATAGTAATTTAAAATGGGGTCTGATCAAGATAAAAAATGTTGTTAGAATCATTTTAATGAGTTCTATATAATTAAGAATTTAATTATATATTTTTAAAATTATTTTTTGTTATCAAAGAAAATTTCTCACGAAAGTTTAACTCTTACATTATTCATCACCAAGGTTGTTACGCTTGATTTTATTAACATCTTAGAATGTAGCTTTTCTATAAAATTTATCTCATTTGAATTTTTTTTTCATTTTACTTTATGACTACATAACCCATTCTTACTTATCTTTCATTTCATTATGCTATAACCCTTCAATATATCTCATATAAGCTTTAATATATTTTTACTTAACATTAAAACAAGATCGTTGGACATGCGTTGATGAGGTGTGTCCAATTAAGTGTTTAGTTTCATATTTTAAAATATTTTTTATGATTTTTACATGTTTTATGAGATAATTTGATTGATATATGATTTGATGATTGAGGAGATTACACTAAATCTCCACTGCATCATAGAATTCAAATTTTCCAAACAATTTATGTCATTTCTTAATATATTTTTTGGACTTGTTTAATTTATTATCAAACCAAAAATCTTCATCTGAGTGGGCTTTACATTTCTTTCATTTAGTTATATTACAATGCTTTAATTTAGCTTCTTTTATCTTTAGTATAGGATTTCTCAATATTATAATAATAATATAATATTATTTGTGCATGCTTACTAAGTTAATTCATGGATACTTCAAACGATGTCTAAAAGAGACAAATAAATCATTGTTCAACTCATACTTATGGGCCTTATCCAACAAAGTATTTAGTTTTATATCCAAAAATGTTTTATTTTCTCAAGTTTATGAATATTTTATTAGAAATTTTCTTTGTTTTCATTTCTGAATAATTTATCCCATTAATAAAAACAATCAACTTTTATTTGGTTATATTATAATATCAGTCGAAATCCAAATTTTTGTGACCTTTAATTTTATTTTGATATATAGATTGCTTAACTATATCTAATTTGAACTTCAACATATATTTACATAATATTAGGACAGTAACGTTATCTATATTTGTACTTCTTTAATTTATTATTTATAATAATCCAAAATAAATATTGATCTAGATGAAACAAACATCAATAGAAAATTCTCAACAAACTTTATAGTACTAAATACTAAACTTTATATTTACAAATATTCAATTTGTATGGTCTCACTTGCTTTAACAACTATTTAAATTCATATTCTATTTGCTGATAGAAGCTGTTACATTTGAATTGTTTAATATCTTTAAAATACAAATTTTTCATGCAATTTATAACATCAACTTTAATTTTTTTTATTTGGTAATTTTACTATAAAAATCTCTCTTTTAGTAAGACCTCTTCATCACTTAGATTTTGTAATATTTCATTGCTTTAATTTATCTCATTTCAACTTTACTACAAATGTACTTAATATTAAATAATAATTTATCTTTGCACTCCATAGTGATTGAATACCTATTTGAAGGAGATGAAATATACTTCAATGGAGCCATCTCAAGTAGCCTTTTTAATTAAATATTAATGTTTTTATTTTTTTAGAATAGTTTCTTTTTTAATACTTTGGCACAATTGTGAGACATTCCTACTATATTTTTTTTTATTGTTGTTGCTAGACTTGATCTCTTCATTATATTTGAATGCAACTTTATAGTACAACTTTGCCCTTTTTTTAAAATGTTTTTCTTTAATTTTTTAATAGTACTACATAACTATGTCTTTTTCGTGACCTTTAAATGCCTTTTGTATGGTTATGTTGCACTGCTTCAATTTATCCTATTTTAACATCAACATATATTTACTAAATTATAAAGTTATAATTTATTATTATTTATGCTTATTTACAATAGTGATTCATATTAATTCTAAATACGCACTGATTAATATGAAACAATTATTATTTGATTATTTTTTTAGTATTTTAGCATGTTGTATGAGGCACTTCAATTCGTGATTTGATGATCAAAAATATTGCACTCAATATCTTTAATATCATAGAATGTAACATTCTATTACAGTGTCTCTTAATTCTTCAAAGGTTTCTCTTTGATTTTGTTATTGCACTATCAAAATCTAAATTTGCACTCATGAAATTTTTTATCACTTTAATTTGGTGATGTTACATTATTTTAGGTGATCTCATTTTAGCTTAAGTATCTATTTACATAATATTAATGAAATAAATTTTTATTATTTATGATTCTTTACTTGTTAATTCATAAAAAATTTAAGCTTTTCATAATCATCATAAAGCAAACATTGTTTGACTCTTAATAAGCAATAACCCAATCATATATTTATGAAATATATTTCTATATATTATAGTTTTCATGGTTTGACATGCTTTATGAAGCATTTTTAATTGTAATTTGTTTGATGAATGATTATTTTAACTTTAAAATATTTCACACTTCGTAATGTAACTTTTGTGTGCAATTAATCTAATTTCTTTAAAAGTTTCAGTTTTATTTGATTATGTTACCATGTTACTCTAATCGTTTTCTTATTTTGATTAAAAAACATTTTCTTTAATTTTTTTATTTTTTCAATATTAACATAGATTTACTTAATATTAAAATAATAATATATTTTTTGTGATGTTGATTTTCTTTGGTTAATTCTTAGTAATTCTGCACGAGATCTAATAAAGATGAAAAAACTATTATTGGATTCATCTCAATGAGCTCTACCAAATAGATATTCATTTTATTATTTTTAAATGCTTTACATTATAGGGTAGTGACAATTTCTATAAGGTATTTTAATTTAGACCTGATTTGACATTCAAGAATGTCATACTTGATCAACTTAGTCTCGAGGACTATAACTTTCCCAAAAAATTTGCGTCACTTTTTCATCTTTTCACTTTGAGATGGATGCGGTTATGTGAAAATCTAATTCTCATGTCATGTGAGAAATATATTTCCATGATTTGGTTATATTATATTCTATAAATTTAAATTATTTAAAATATAATATATTTTCACTTAATATTGAAATAATAATTTATTTAAATGAGGTTCTATTAAGATGAAGCATATGCCATTGGATATGTCTCAGAGAGCTCTATCAAACTACATAAGCATTTTTCTTTATTATATATATTTAATGTTCTTTGATTTTGAGAAGCTTATTTAGATCCTTTTACTTGTTCCACATATAACAATTGAGAATGTCTAACATAATCTATTTAGTACTTTAGAATGCAACTTTTTCATATAACAATTCTCATCTCTTGAAATGCTTCTCTTTGATTTGCTATTATTACTATGAAACCCATATTCTCTTACCATGTGAACTTTGTATCACTTTTATTTTACTATATTACAATGCTTCAATGTATGTCATTTTAGCTTTAATATACATTTACTTAATGTTAAAATAGTATTTTATTATTTTTTTATTCCTATTTATTTTGGTAATTTGTTGTAATTCCAAATGTGGTCCATTGGAGATAAAGTAAACATTGTTAGACTCATCAAAACAAGCTCTATCCTATTATTTATTCTTATTTACGTTAGTAATTCATTGTAATTCCAAACAAGTTCTGATTGAGATAAAACAAACATCATTGCAATTACTCAATGAGCTTTATCTTATTAAATATCATTTTTTATATATTTAAATAATTTATTTTTTAGTTTTTAAAATGTATTATGAGATATTTTCATTTTTACTAGATTTGATGATCAAGAGTGTTATTCTTCAATTTTCTCACTTTGATTTAGTTATATTATTATGTAACTCCAATAGTCCTCCCATGTACCCAATACATCAATAAGATTTTGTTGTGTTATACGTTTTTGATTGATCACATTATAGCAAAAATAAATACTCACTTAACATTAAAAATATAATTTGATATAATTTAAGCTTATTTACTTCAATAATTCAAAGTGAATTCAAATCATGTTTTATGGGAATGAAGTAAGCATCACTTGACTCACCTTGAAAATCTATGTCTCATTAAATACTTATTTTTATATTTTGAATTTTTTTGAAGGGTCTTCATATTCCTTATCAGAGTTTTTTGTTCTCACCTCAATTGGGGGTTCTAAGATGTTATGCATGATATTATTTACATCTTCGAAAAGAAAGTCTAAATCTTCCCTAGTTTATCCTTTATATTGCTTTAACTTCATACTTTTACATTTCTTTAATTTATCTTATTTTTGGTTTAATGTATATTTGCTTAATATTAAAATAGTAATGTATTAATATATATGCTCACTTATGTTGATAATTCATAGGAATTCACAACTAGATGAATTTATCTTTTTTTGCAATGTTTTGCTTCAATTTGGTTAGATTATTTTGAGACCCTAATGGTCCTTTTCTATGACTATGGCATCATTTATATTTTTAACATATTAAAATGCTACAATTTATCTTACTTAGGATTTCATATATTTTTGTATAATATTAAAAGATTAATTTATTCTCATTAATGATTACAAAATTGCATAATTCATAATAATTAAAAATAAGGTCTGATTGAGATAAAACAGAAGTCACTGGGCTCTTTTCAATTAGCATTAGATTATTAAATGGTTATTCTTATATTTTTTAAAGAATTTATTTTCTTAGTTTCTTATAGCTTTACAAGATATTTTGATAAATTGTTTGCTTGATAATCAAGGATGTCACACTCAATCTCTTCGATATCTTGGAATACAACTTTCACATAATTTGTGTCTCATTTCTTAAATAATTTCTCTTTAATTTGTTTTAATTTCTATGTAACACTAATTCTAGTCCCGTGTGACCCTTATCTGACTTAGCTTTTGATTTATTATATTTCTAAAATTAATCTCATTTATTTTTTAAATATTTATTTAATAAATATAAAAAAATTATTTATTATTTTTTATTCTTTTTTATATTCATAATTTGTTGTATTTCCTAACAAGTTTAGATTTAGAATAAACAAATGTCATTGGGCTCACATTTATACGCCTTACCAAATTAATTGCTTATTTGTACATTTTTTAAACACTTTGTTTTTTAATGTATTGGCATACTTTGAGACATTTAAATTTATGCAAGACTTGATGATCTAAGATGTTACACTAAACCTCATTAATATCTTGGAATACAACTTTTATTGCAATTTATCTAATTTATTAAAATGTTTCACTATAGTTTAATCATTTTATTATATCACTCTAAATTAGCTCTCCTACGACCTTTATATCTCTTTGATTTGTTATGCTATAATTTTTATATTAATCTTATTCATAATTTAATAAATATTTCTTTAATATTTAAATAATTACTTTCTTTTATTAGAGCTTATTTAATTTAAAAATTCATTATCATTCAAAATGAGTTTTGGTCAAAACAAACTAAACATCATTGTACTAATCTTATTGAGCTATATGTAATTATAAATTTATATTTATGTTTTTCATTCTTATTATGTATTTTTGAGGCTTTAAAAAAATTTATTGCCATATTTGGTTGTATAAGAAATTGAGTTCAATCTCCTTGGTATCTTACATTGGAAATGTTTTGCATAATTTGTCATTTCTACAAACTTTTCACTTTGATTTTATTATATTACTATTTAACTCTAAATCTCTTTTCATGTGACATTTACATCACTTCTATTCTACAGCATGACATTATTAAGATTTGCCTTATTTTATCTTTAATATACATTTACTTAATGTTAAATTTTTAATTTATGCTTATTTACTTCAATAACTCAAATCAATTATAAGTGTAGTTTGACTAAAATGAAAAAAATGTGATTTGTCTTATCTCATATAACCCTATCAAAGTAATAATACATTTTCCTTTACTTTTTTTAAAATTTTTTAGTTTCTAATGTTTTGGCACACTTTATGAATGAGGATGTTATGCTCAATCTCATTAGAATCTTGGAGTGCAACTTTCCTAATTAATTTATCTCATTCTTTGAAGTATTTTACTTTGATTTTTTCTTGTATTAGTATATAACTTTAGAGAAACAAATTATGGCATTTAAATTCCTTTGATTAGGTTATGTTAAATATGCTTCCATTTGTCTTTTTTTTTACATTTATTTACCCAATATTAAGATAACAATTTATCATTATTTGTGTTTATTTATTTTTGTAATTTGTAATAATTTAAAATAAGGTCTATTTGATTTGGTTATATAACAGTGCTTCAATTATTCTCATTTTTACTTTATTGTATATTTTCTTAGAAATAAAATAACATATTATTTTTATTTTTGTTTTTTATATTTTTAATTAATAGCAATCTCAAAAAACATCTAATTAACATCAAATAATTGTAGTTGAACTCCTCTTAGCTAGATGTTTCCAATTAAATATTTATTTTTAAACTTTTTAAATATTTTGTTTTTTTTTGTCTTTTCCTTTGTTTACAAAATGTTTCATTTGTACATAATTTGATGATCAAGAATGTTATAGTTAATGCCCTTAATATCTTGGAATGCAACATTCCTATGAAATTTATTATAGTGTCATAGACAATACCAATAATATCTTGAATGTAACATTCTTATGCAATTTAACTCATTTTATTTAAGTGTTTTGATTTTATTTGATTATATTACTTTAAAACTCTAATTCTCCAATCTTGAGAACTTTATATGTTTCGATTTTGTTAAATTAAATTGCATCAAACGAGATCTGATTAAGAAGAAAAAAGTATCAATGGACTCATCTTAATGATCTTTATTAAATCAATTTTTTATATTCATAGATAATATTTTCTATTAGATTGTTTTGTAGGATAATTTGTCACGAACCAGATGTGATTATTGCAAATGCTATATGGGAAACCCTTAGTGTCATAGGAGATCCTATTTTTGTTAAATTTATCTCATTATTCAAATTATCTACTTCAATTTTGTTTTAATTCTATAAACTCCAAATAATTTTTTGTGCAACCTTTACAAATATTTGATTTTGAAATATTACACTGCTTAAATTTACCTCATTTTAACTTTAATATTTATTATTCATTAGAATAATAATTTATTTTTTTTTATGATTATTTTTTATTATGGCTTTGTATAATTCTATGCAAGGTGTAATCTACATGAAAAAATTATCATTGGATCTTGCACTATATCAAATAAAATAATAATTTTTATATATTTTTTCTTTAATACTTTATATTCATGTGCTTCAACATGATTTATAAGATGTTTGAGTCATACTTGATTTTGATGATTGATCATGCTACAGTCAACCTCTTTTATTGATCATAAATCTTCTTTTTTGTATAATTTATCTTTTTTTTTTCAAACATTTTCCTTTGATTTCCTATGTTACTATGAACCTCTAATTCTCTTCTTATATGAGCTTTACTTCCATTTGATATCGGCATATTGTAATACTTTAAATTATTTTGTTTCATATTTAATATATTTAATCATGTAATATTAAATTAATTTTTCATTCTTATTTTTTAATATTATTTTTTAATTTTTAATAATTCAAAATAATGTCTAAGAGAGCTAAAAGAAACTCCATTAGATTCATATTGAAAAACTCCATCCAATAGATATTTTATTTTCAAATTATTTAATTTTTACGTTTTTGGCATGAATTATGAGATTTTTTTGTTCAAAGCTTTTCAGTCAAAAGAGGAGGTTATGCTCGATCTCCATAAAATATTGGAATGAAACTTTATTATACAACTCATCTGAATTCTTCAAATTTCCCATTTTTATTTTGTTATGTTACTTTTCAACTATAAATCTCATCTAATTTGAGATTTGAATGTCATTGATTTAGTCATATTAAATAGTTACAAATTATATTATTTCTATTTTAATATATATTATCTAAATTTCAAGGTATAATTTTGCATATCTTTTTTTATTTAATTTGATAATTCACAATAATTCCAAAATAGGTCAAATTAGGAAGAAACAAATGTCATTAGATAAACACTATATAAATCAATATTTATATTTATAAATTTAAATGTTATATTTTCTATTATTTTTCTATGCTTTATGAGTCATTTATTTGTATCTAATTTAATGATCAACAATATTACTTTAGATTTGTAGTATTTTTTTAATGCAATTTTCTTGCAACATTTATCTCATTTCTTCAAATTTCTTTTATTTTATTGTATTACTCTACTAGTATATGCTTCTTGTTTTGTCACTTTTGCATCGCTTAGGTTTTGTTGAATTATATTGCTTCAAATAATGTCATTTCAACTTTAATATGTTTATCTACTTAATATTAAAATAAATATTTTTTGTTATTATTTTTTATTTAGTTTGATTATTTTTAAAAATTCTTAATGATGTGAAGACGATACAAAAGCCATTTTCATCTATATGGGCTCTATCTAAATAGAAATTTATTATTTTAAATATTTAGTTTTCTAAGTTTTTTGTAATCTTTAAGAGATTTTTTTAATAGTACCTTTTTTGTTACAAGAGGATATTATGCTCGACCTTGTCATTTATCATTCAATGCAACATTTCCATATGACTTATCTCACTTTTGAGATATTATATTTTCTTTTTGAATATATTACTTTGTAAATATAAATCTCATCTAGTTTGACATTTAGATTTCTTTTTATGTGATATTATTTTTTTCCAAATTGTCTTATTTTTGTTTTAATATATATTTACATATTTTCAAAATAATATACATTTTATATAAGTTTTATTCGTTTACTATTGTAATTTGTAATAACTCTAAATAATGTCCCGTTGAGATGATACAAATATCGTTAGACTTCTGTTGGCAAGCTTTAAATACTTAAATATTCTTTTTTACAATTTTAAATATTTTTCCTAGTCTTTTGGTATGCTTTATATGATATATTGATTTGCACCTAATTTGATGATCGATGATGCTACTTTCATAAATCAAGAAAAATTTTGAACACTTTGGATGCTTAAGTGACATTTCAAACGAACTATTGGGAGATGTTCTTCAAAATTAATAATAAATAGGCTAAATTTTTTTCCAAAAAAAAATAAAACCATTTCAACGTTTTTACAAATGTCTTCAATCCTATAGTTTGTAAGAGACTCCAAGATACTTTTAAGACTACTATTTTAGCATCTTTAGAAGTGCATGGCTTCTTCTTTACAACTAAAAGTTTTTCACACAAAATGCCAAACATTTATAGCATGACACACAAACGCAATGGTAACTTTACAATTAAAACACCTGAAGATATATTATTTACCCTGACTCAATGAATGTTCCTTCTCATTTTGGTAAATTAAGCACTTCTTAAAATAATTTATTATGATAGGTATTATTGCTTAATATAGAATGGTTAGTATTTAATTTTACTAAAGCTAGGTTACTCATTGAATTCTTCTAATCTATTTGAACCATTAATCGTAATGCCAGCAAACATGAATTCTTTAAATTTTAGAGAATTAAGGGAATGTTTGGAGAAAGATGAGTTAAAATTTAAATTCCTTTCTAGACATGACAATTACTATGACAATTTGAATGTGCCCTAACCCTAGCCATGACACCTTGTAGCTCCTTAAATTATGAAAGTTAGTCATCAACAATATTAAGGATATATGTGGTACTTTTTCATAAGGGATGTGAATGAATAGAAAAAAGAAAGCATGGGGAAACTCTAGTTATAAGGGAGACAAATAAGCAATGCCAACCATCAGGAAATACAGAAAGTAATCTTTGCCATGAACAAAAAAGTAGTGGAGAAACCTGACTAAATAAAGTGAAAAATAAGACTAGTCCATTAAAGTGCAACATATTTTAAGAGGTGGAATGAACCATATCACTATCTGCCTAAACAAAATACATGCCACATTAAAATTTCTTATTTTGATATGGCATGCATGACACTAGATTTTGATTATTGTCAAAAAAGAATTATTTTTATTATTTTTCCACATAAAATGCTAGCTTTAAAAAATAAATGAGATGAATTTATGACTCCATGAATAACATCTAAATGTGATGATTTTTAAGTCAAGATGAAATCATGTATGATTAATGGAAATGCTAACTCTTTTTTTAATGCAATGGTTATCATTATATTAAAAATTATAATCAAATGCTAGTGCATGGAATGTCATCTACATATGGAGATTATGTCATATGTTAACATTTACATAATGTGTTGTAATGGTTTGCCAATAAAGATGTGTAATCCATTTATTACATACTACTTTTCATGGCCTACAACACTTACCTTGTTTGGAGGTCATAACACTCTATTGAATTTGAGTGTGGAGACATATCTATGTGATCTTACCAAATTGGTTGTATATAAACAAATTCATCTAATCCATGAGGCAGGGAGTTTATTTGTGATGATGAGCACAAATAGTGAATAGTACCATCCATATCAAAGCAAATTGAATTTGTAGTTGTGCTTGTGTAAGGGTGTGGCATGTTGGATAGAAACATTATTGGCTCTGTTGTTAAGAGAAGAATGAAAACCATGGCAAAATAGATTAGTTTGGTATGCAATATCATATATTTCAACATATTTGTCTCATTAGTGGAATAGAGGAATTTTCAAGCGATAATAAATGCAAAATCTAAACCTCATCAACCTATTTTCTTGAAGAATAAAGCACCAGTAGCTCATGCATGAGTGGCCACCTTTGTGAAAAGTACCCTATTAAAGTTAGTCATAGCAAAACAAAGTTCAATTAAATGTGTTTGATGCAATCAACAATCCAACTTTTCAAAGGTTAGAAAATGCTAACAATGTTAATTTAGCAAGTGTTTTTAAATTCTGTGTTGTGCTTTTAACTTGTAATCATAATTTTCTTCTCCTTTTGTTGAACGATAATATATAATTGGCTACAAAAACACTTTATTACCTTAAGTAAACATCATGACTAGATTTAATGGCCCTTGTGGATTATAAAAATTCTAGTTTGGAAGATTTTGATTCATAGATATTGGTGTTTAAGAAAGAAAAAGATTGATGAAGACATTTTGATTTACATAATAGAAGAAATTAAGTTTAGGATCAGTGGCTTTGTAACTGTTATCTTGAGGTTATAAGTCAGTTGTGGACTCAATGGAATCCTTAGATTTTAATTTCAAAGTCAATGAAGATATGGGCAACTATAAGAATAGAGTTCTTCAATTGGGTGGCTCTTAAGTAAACCAATATTAAGTTATTGTTACCATCAACTTTTTTTTATAATCATGCTTATGATTCAAGTTTTATATGTGAAAACCATAAAGAATGGTTTGAGGGTACAATCAACAAGATTGCCACAATCTTGAGTCCTTAAGCTTGCTTTAGATGTAACATTCTTTTTGAGAGGATCATGATTTAGACCTTAGATGATTACTTTTGTTTAGATGGTGCTTTTTCATACCATAGGGATAAGGACAAGTGCTTGTCCAAATAACCTGTTCCTTTTCATGAGTTTTTACTAATCATTACACATGACCTAAACATATTAGAACATTCATGAGTAGTCTATTTAGGAAAATAGGCCATTGGTTGGACACCTTATGTGATAGTTTAGGGATGTGGATAGCCCAAGTCTAACCTTTGGGAAGAGAATTATTGTTGAGGTTAGCTTAAAAGGCACGAAAAGCCATTGGTGATGCACTTGTAAATAATGGTTTGAAAGGAATTGCCATGAACTAGATTAATAACTAGGGGTTAAAGCCAAGTCAAAGAATATGAGTAAAGTCTCAAGTTGAGGCCCCAACATTCAAATAGATCCTAGTGATTTGCCAAATATAGCATAATGTTAAAGGCTAGTCATGTATTTGAATATGAGAAGCCTAGATAACCCAAAATAGCTTAGTGGTTTTTTAAGGAAAACATAGGTTCACTTTAGATACACAAATTAGCATCTACATGTTGCCCAAGGTAATCTTAAATTCTTGGTTATAGTGAATTTAGACTTTTGTTGAATGTAGTTGATTAGTTGGTGTATTTAGCAACCATCCTTTATGGTCAGTATAAAGAAAAAAAATAATAGAATCCTAACTTGAAATTTGCAAGAGCCTATGGATTGTTGCATAAGTGAATGATGGAATGGACAAAACATTTTTGAATCCCAAGAATTAAGAGACCATTACGTGCTATTATGGGTGCAAATTTTTGTCATTGTAATATAAGTTCCCAATATTAAACGCCAAAATTGTAAGGTGTGAGATTTCATGATCATGTACCCCAACATACTAGCTGATCGATTTCTCATTAAGACTTCCACCAAAAAAGAGAAACTATTTTGTGTGATTTGACTCCCAAATTTGTTGGATTCCAAATTTGTTGATCAATCACTTCTTGTTTAGCTACATTTCACTTTCTTGATGAGGACATCACAAGGCCTTATGGAATTATTAGAGTACATAGTGGAGTGTAACAAGATTATTGAGCATACCTGAGGACCATGGAAGCATTGTCTCATGTAATTGGACTCCCAATTGTGTAGTACTTAATTACTTGATGATAGACACCTAGTAGGACTAAGGAGTGCAAACTTTTAAGCTATGATCATCAGGCCTACAGCGAATGCTAAATTGATGGTGGGACACTTGTCATCTTGTTTGACTATATCAGAAGAACTTGAGATTATAAGGGTTAGAGAGCTCATAAAAGATGTTAAATATTCATGATATTAAAAAATATATAATGAGAGTAGTGATTACTATAGATCTTCTATGGTAGTATCCTAAGTAATGTATTAATTTAGCTCGATAAGATATTACACTATTATGAAAAATTCTAATTTATTATATATGCTTTTTTGTTATACTTTTCTTACAACAGTTAGCTCTATTTTCATGTTACTACTGTTTACTTTTATGGAATGAATCGAGAACTCCCTATTGAGGTTCCCACCTCAACACTTCCATTATATGGAAGTCCAAAGTATTAGGAGCTCATATTTGGAGTTTTATTTAGGCATAAAAAAGAAAATAAATGTTAGTTATTTTATCTCATGATGCCTTAATCACTATTGTTATAATTCTTTCAACATACTAACATATGTTCTCGCAAGATTTGCTTGTGATATTAAACATTGCTTTATTACAAACAACTTTTAAGTGGTATATATTGGATTGTGGAAGGAATGTTAATCATGATGGTATGTCAGCACCATGGATTGTGTATAAATTTTATCACAAGCATTTTAATTTTTTTGCTAGTGCTACATTGAAATTGATGTTTGTTGATGCACCATTCCAAAACCATTTGAACCCATCCATCAAAGACTATGATGATCATATTAGGGGATAAGGATGGCTAATTTGAACATCAGGAATATGAAATGAATAGTGGCCAATAAAATATATTTTTAGGTGTCGTTGCACCGTGGGATATTGAAGGGAAAATGTTGGAAAAAGTGTTGGCCTCATAGACTAGACAGCAAAGTCCATTCTATGTTGGAGTTCATCATTAAGTGTACTAAGATAACGTTTTTTTGTGAGAAAACTAAGCCATTTTTTTAGAGAAACTAAATTATAATTTCTAAGAATAATATTATTACAATTTACAAAATGCATAATTTGATTAGGAATTGGGCAATTAGGTTTAGCAAATAAAAAACATTTTCTTAAATATTTCTTATTGGCTAGGTGGCAATTCCATTAAGCATTTCCTTTGATGTCATAGCTAAGTACACACTTGCCCTTGATGGTACGATAGAGATTTTCCTATATTATGGATTGATTTTGTCTCATTAAATGAGATAACTGAGTAATCTCAAAGTGATGGAAAAGTATTTTCTCATTGCCACTGATATAGTTTGAAATAGAGTGTAATAAGTATCATAGCTTGTTGACATTCCATTGAGATGTTTGGAGGATGTATTAGTCTAATGCAATAGGATTAACATTTTAGAAGTATGATTGCACTACCTTTGTGTTCACTTATTGGACTTATCTTATGCATAGCTGCAAACCAACATTAAAGCATGAAAATGTGCGTTAAAAAATATTGCACACTTTTAGGAGGAATAAATGTGCACTAAAAAATATCATACAGTTGCCTTTGTGTAATAGCATAGTCCAAAATCTTATTGCTTATTTATCTAATAAATAGTAAGAAGGCAATGTATCATCATATTGCATCCAAAGATGAACAATACATATGCAATGCAAAAAATGAGAGCATCATCTTGATACAATGATGTCCAACGATGAAGTATGTCTAATGATGTGAAGTTCTTTGCACTTATAGTAAACCTACAAGAGGGGGGTGAATTATGGTAAATAAAATTTCTAGATTTTCTTTTAATTTTTGGTTTAAATTAAAACTTAAATCTTTTAAGCAAGGATAAGAATGAGTAGTAAAATAGTACACAATGATTTTTAAGGTGGTTCGACTCAAAATCGAGCCTACATCCACCCTAAACTGGTGTTGGAAAAAACCACTAAAATCAGCAAATTACAAGAGTGGTTTTTCGTTTGGCTCACCTCAAACAACCTTAGGATTTTACCTACCGCTAATCCCGAACCTACTTGAGATTTTTTCGGGTTGAACTAAAGCCCTAGGCTTTTGCACAATTCTCGGGATGACCTTACCCCAAAAGAAACAAATAAAAAGTTCGCAACAAAGTATAAACTTAAAAAAAATTTAAAGTAAGAGGCACACACAAAAAATGAAAAGCGGGAGGAATAAAAATTAAAAAAATAATTGAAGCAAAACCTACAATTTCGGGTTCCTTCTTGCAACTTTAACTTTTTAAATTTTGGAAGCACCATATGTACTTGAAATTATTCGAAATTGTGATTTTAAAGCTCTGCGAACTTAGCAATTGTTCCATCAAGAAGTTCTTTATCCTTCCCGACTTATAGAGCTCAATTTAAGCTCTAAATCCACTCCAAATGGCTCTAAAATGAACTAGCCATTTGGTTAACGGATGGAAAGCAGTCAGTGTTCGATTTGGAGTGTTAAATGGATGTTTTTGATTGAATCTCGATTTTACAGTTCGAGATCAATCCTGGCCATTAGATCTAGGTGGCCTTGATCTAGGCTTCTCGCAGATCTGCTCAGGTTTGATTCTTCTACTTGTCATTTCCTTCCTACATTTTACCTTGATTAATTTTAATCTATGGTGAGATACTTAAGAGAATGTATGAAATATTATGGAGATGTAATTATATATGTTTGAGTCAAGTTAGGTATGTTGTGAAGTGAACTCATTTATGGATGATGATGGCAATTAATCTAGGATGCAGGATGTAATAACTATCAATTTGAATATAGCAACATAGATATGGGAGAATTTAAGAGAAATAAAAATAAAAAAATAACTAAAGTTGAATGTGCTTATAAAATCAAAAAATATTTCGAAGGACAATGTTATATATCCTAATAACACTGAGGTAATAGATTCACAAAGGTGCACCAGAGGTGCTTATGATAATAACAATATCATTGTGAAGGAAAACTCTTTGAATAATAACCATCCAGTTTGCAGTCTAGTTGAAGTGAGTTTTAGGGATGGTCTTATAGTATAGCATTTAAGTAATGGAAAAAAATTTGAATGGAGTTTCATTTGGCAATTACATAGAGAGACTTAGCAAATATTGATGTGAAAATGTTTGTACTAAAAGATGCCTCCTTCATTATAAAAGTTGAAATTCACCTTTCAAATGAGGCTTGTGATGACTTATTTTGATATCACCAAATTAGTCTTGTTGATAAGTTGTATGGTAGTCATCTATCTTTTTAATGGATTACTAAAGTTCTCTAAAGTTGATGGTGTCATTTTATTGGATTCTTGGTTTTTTGACTTACCTACTGGCTATTTCTTACTACACTTTGAGTCAGTTACTAATAGAGACTAAGTTTGACGTGTTGGCCCATTATAGGTAGTTGGCCTTGCATTGGGATAGGATATATGGACACTTGGATTTAGGCAAAGAACTTTAGCAATTTTTTGTGCCCCAATATGGATTCATTTGCTTGCACTCTCTCTTATTTATTGGAACACAGTGAACATTTAGCACATTATCAAGGCCATGAATGAGCCTATTTTGATTGATGATTCAATGGTTGGCATCCAATGTTTTACTTCTGTATGAGTATGTGTTATAATTGACCTCTCTAAGCCTGTTAGAGTGGATATGTGGTTAAATTGACCATTGGTTCAAATATTTTAGTGGTTTGAATATGAGGGACATTGCTTTATTTGCTTCATTTCTAGCAAAATAGGACATGCATCTAGGCTATGTTCATCTAATGAGTCAAACAAAAATAGTAATGAAACCAAGAGTTCTTATCCTATTAAGATATGATCATATCAAAAAGAGAAAAGGGGGACAATTGTAATGTTTGGGGAGATAGAAGCTAATGAAGGTAATTGATAAGGCTTGGAACCTTGGATGGTTATGTAACCTAGGAAGAGGAGAATGTTTATATCAACACAATAAATGAGTAAAGTAAATGGGAAAGATATGACTAGGAAGGAGTTTAGTAAGCATTACAAGCTCGAAGATGAGGCACAAGCCATGCATAAGGATAGATCCAGATCTAATCATGAGGGGCATACTGGGGGCTCATCCAAGTGGGCAATGAAGAAAAAAAATGCAAGCAAAAGATAAAATAATTATAAATAAATAAAAGTTTATCTCACATAACATGGAGGTGGTTGAAGGACCTTGCAACCTTACACCAATCAAGATGTAGATTTTGGAAATGAAGATGGATATTGTGGAAACTTCTAGTTTTTCCACTAATGTGACACCATCTGTATCTAGAAAAAGGGTGAAATGCTCCTTGGAATTAATGTAATGATGATAATGAAAATAAAAAGGAAAAAGGAAGGGGTTTCTCTCAAGTAATTTTTAAAATTAAAAAACAAAAAATGGTCGTATTGCAAAGGAAAGTTGGTTTGTGTGAGGGTAACACCTCATATTTCCTACAACATTTGTGGAATTGCAGATGACTTTGGTGCTACAAGATGTAATAAGAAATTATATGTGGTATCATTGAAGCTTTATTTTGGGGTGAATGTAAGGTATTTTGGCTAGGGTGAATAGGAGAAGTGAAGACCATTCAAGTTGCTTTAACCACTAGTACATGTGAAGTTTAATTAGCATAGAAATTGGAGGCTTTCAATTAACTGCTTTGGGCTGATCTTGATAGATTGGGATCAAGCTTGGTTTGAGTTGAGAAGGCATTCATATATTTATTGTGCACTTACTATTTTGTTATTGCTAATAGTGTGAAGCTTACCTAGCATAAAAACAAAAGGGTCTTGATTGCATTCACGGTGATGATCTTATGGGATAAGTCTTAAACATGGGTTGAGTGTGGATACAATTATGACGTAAGGAGTAAAAATATTAAGTTCGGTTAGGATGTAGTGATTAATAGAAATAAATTTTTTTTCAATGCTGATGATGGAGGAAGGACTCTGATTGGCAACTATGAGGATGTAGAAATTTTGGACATATATTATGCAACAAATATTAAAAGATACAATTGGTAGAGGAAGTTGTAGATAATAAAAAATTAAGGATTTACTGTGCATCAAAGAAGCTTGTGGTTAACAGTTTAATATAGTAAGGGTAAAGTAAGAGCAATGGCATGCTACTTAGGAGATACACCTTAATTGGATGGACTTGGAATCACTCGTATAGAGTTCACATATGGGGCAATGCTTCTTTCATTGCCTAAAATATGTACTTTGTTATTAAGAAAGAGGACTTCTTCAAAAAGTGGGCATCATTGGGATGCTGGAAGTTTTCCGTAAGTGTAAATATTAGCTTGGAGCCTCAGCCATCTCTCTAAAGCTGTATCTTTAGAAATTTGTTGTGTTGCATTCCTATGGATAACATGAAGTTTACTTGGCATAAAAACTAGAACTGTTTGGCTATCTGTTTGGTAATGATCTTGTTGGATGTGGTACAAGCTTGGTTCAAACATGTCTACAAATATAAGATGGGGAGATGCAACGTGATATTTTGGTAAGATATGGTGATTAATAGGAATGCAAGTTTATCAAGTGTGTGCATCAAAGGAAGTTATCTAAATTGAAACACAGAAGATGTACAATTCATCAAGAAATTCATTGCATAAATTCTTGGAGATAATATAAGTAATGATGCCTGATAATTAATGGGGATATTACATCGAGGAAGGCTTATAGGAAACTTTTGTGATTATTGTTGTGCTCAATGCTATTTTACCATGTCTAGGAAGTTATCAAATTATAGGTATTAGGATATTTTTGTTGCTTCAAAGAAGCTAATTTATACTATTTAACTAAGGTAGGGCAAATTAGGAGCAAAGTTGTGTTCTTTTTTATGGCAACTTAATTTTATGGCCTAAGAGATGCATAAACATTACCATTTTAGAGGCTATTGCTTTGTAATCTACCAAGATTTAGGATTCTATTTTTGAGGAAGAAAAGGAAGTCTAATGGAGGAGAATGTGAAATGGTAGTTCGAAAAATTATGGAACGACAAAAACACCAAATGATTCTACCTTTTTTGGGGATGTAACTACCATGGGTGTTGCTACTGTGTTTGAGCGGGCATCTAATGGCATGTTTAGTATGGTTAGGTGTGATGTTCAAGTTCATAGTTTGCCCATGCACAAGATTTTATTAGCTAATTATTTATGGTTATTTTATTTCTTTGGAACATTTGAGTGATTAGAGTGACAAAATCTTGTTGCTATTTGCAATGCTTTGTTAGTGAGTTCAGAGTATTTGCTTTTGCTTTGTTAAAAAATCAGGTGGAGAACATCAATAGAGAATAGGTGGATAGGGTTTTGGAAAGGATTTGGATCTACTTTGTTTAACCTTTGACTACATTATATAGGGGTTTTCTTATGCTATAAAGGTATTGGGTGGAGTTTGAAATTATGAGTCATCCTTATAGCTAGTTTCTATCCAAGTGACATCTGTTAGAAACAATTCTTGGTGGTGATGTGTGTTGTTTTTGTCCAAAGATTATATGTTCTATAAGCAGCATGGGTCCAAATTAGAAAATTTGTAATCATAGTGGAGCACTATTATTATAAGTGATTTCAATGTACTACTTGTGTAGAATGAAAGAGGGGAGCA
This sequence comes from Vanilla planifolia, assembly GCA_023846275.1. Taxonomy (NCBI): domain Eukaryota; kingdom Viridiplantae; phylum Streptophyta; class Magnoliopsida; order Asparagales; family Orchidaceae; genus Vanilla; species Vanilla planifolia. The sequence continues at coordinate 290,036 of JAIUJO010000200.1, read as the reverse complement.
AATTTTATACTGGTTAAGCTCAAAATGAATTCTCCAATTTCATGCAAGATTTAGGGACTTTTCTAACTTGAGATTTATTGAGAACATATTCACTTGGTGTAATAATATAGTGGGCAATGCTCACATATTTGAAACATTAGATAAAGCTTTCATGAATATTCATGGTATGCAGACATTTCTAAGTACTATATTGCACATCATATTTATATTAGCTCAGACCACTATCATATACTTATTTAATTTAAATAATTATTTTTAAATAAAATTCAAAGGAGATACAAATTCAATAATTTTTTTTTATAATTTTCACATTCAACTAATATTATTCAAGAAGCATGGAATAGAACTATTAAGGGTAACCTTATTGATAGATTATCTAATAAATTTAGCATAGCACTATCAACTTTAAAAAAATGGAGTGTTGCTAAACTTCGAAATATTCTTAGCAATCCTTGCTAGTTCGACTAGGAGATCAAGGAGCTTCAATGTAAGGTGTCTAATATGTGGTTAAATGAGTAGAAACATGACCTTTTGGCATAGCATGTTATCTCGAACCACAACATTACGGCTTTATAGGAAGCTTGGTGGTGACAGAGTGCCAAGGTTTGTTGTGCTACACTTGTGCATCAAAACATGCATTTCTTTTAGCCAATGACTACTTCTACAAATGGAAGAAATTATATATATCAACTAACAAAAAGATAATGGAGTGTTAGTGGCTTCCCAAAGTAACATTAAAGAAATATTGTTAGTAGGAAGTGTAGTTTTGAGCAATATAATCTTCTCCTACCATTCCAACCTTTGAGAATTACTAATAAGAAGCAACCTAAATGATAAGAATAGGATTTTTTCTATGTCTATATAAAAAAAATAAATCCCCAAGCATGTATGACATCTCGATAGAGTTTGTGCTTTAATGTTGTAATATTACCAAGGTCGTTACTGTCACAATTGTGAAAAACATTTTTCATTGTAGATGTATGCCAAAATGATGGGAAGACATGTTGGTTATTCTTATTCATAAAGTATGAGGTGCTTTTAAACATAACTAGTTTAGAGCCATCAGTCTTTCTAATGTGATATACAAAGTTTTAGCTAAAAATTTAGTGGGTAAATTGAAGATGTTTTTTTTGATATTGTTGTAAGAAAACAAATTTATTATATTCCTAGTCATGTCATAGGAGATTACTACCCATAAGAACTCATCTACTTCCAAAGAGGGGCTCATCACACTAAAGTTGGACATGGATCAAGGATATGATAAGAGCAATTAGAAATTTGTGCTTAATATGTTAAAGAATCTATGATTTTCAAATATTTGGTGTGAATGGGTTCAGGCTTATATCACAATACCAAAATTTGAGATTATGTTGAATGGGATCCACATTTCATGGATTAAAACTACTTGGGCTGCTAGACAAGCTTGTCTATTATCACCATACCTTTTTATAATTATATCAAAAAAAATCTGAATTGGTGTATTAAGAACCACGTCGATCTTACCATCATTATTGGGATCAATTGGCCCTTCTTCACATATGGTTATTCACCTTATTTATGTTGATGACATTTTGATCTACACACCTGCAACTTATGTTATAGAATGGACCATTTAGTATATTATGAACTAGTACGAGCAAACCTCTGTACAAGAGGTCAATCTTAATAAATCCAGAGTATTATTTAGCAAGGAAATAAACCATAAGAGTAGGACGATGATAGTAGAGAAGTTACATATGAACAAGACTTCTCAATTCAGATATAAAGACATACTTATTGTAGCAACACTAATTAAAAAAATACTTCAAATTTCGTTTTTATTGAGTTTAATATAGTACTTCATGATGGAGTAGGTCCTTATTAGGTCTCTATGGGTTCATGTGTTTAGGTCAAAGTATTGTATGACAAAAACAATTTCTATAACCAACATAGGACTTTGCATATATGCGAGCAACTTTGAAGTGTGGTCTCTTGGACAAGTGAGAATATAGTTTGGCAAATTACTAATGGAATGCAAGTTTAATTCTTGTTCAATAATGTACTTGGCTTTCTTTCTAATTCTTTTTCACCTACCTATATCAACATGGACATGGAAGATCTAATTCAAGCTGTAGAACTTATTAAGGAGCACGATGTATGGGACTAAGATAAGATACAAAATCTGTTTGCATCATCTTTGGTGTTTTGGATTGTGCATTCCCCATAAGACAAATCAATTAATAGAGATGTATTATATTTTAACCAAGGTGATGACATGATTTTAGAATAAAAATTATTTAGAGCAACACGTACATCTGCCATAATTTCGTAACAGAGGATGCTACATGGGTTTGGAAATTGAAGCAACAACCTTGGGTGAGTGTGTTTGGAAATTAAAGCTTCTTACTCATTCTTAGAAGTGTGCAAGAGGCATTGAGATGGAGGTGCTTTGTCCATGGGGTTGTACAGTGGATGAGGATGTGATGCATTGCTTTTGGAAAGCCAATTAGTGATGCCTCAATACAAAAATGCACCTGGGTAAACATTCTAAATTATATGATTATCTTACAGTTCAAGCTGCATCGAACATTGGTAGTAGAGTTTACAGAACTACAAGAAAGAATATAGTGCCATTAATGGAAGCATCATAGTTAGATGAGGATTACAATGATGAGAAAAACTATGAGGATGGTGAGAGAGCTTTTTGTAGGGCTCTGTGGTGCATTAACAACAAGATCACATAGGGAATTAGGGAATGATGAGAGAAGGAAAAACTGAACTCATTGAATAGTGAAGTTTGTTTGAATGAACATATTGAATTATCCATCCACTCATAAGAGAAGTCTTTCTATTTCAAAGGTGCTAATGTGGGTGATTTACATGGTTAACATAAGGTTCATGCAGAGATGTTGTAGTGGCCCTAGAGGATAATTCTCTAAGTGGCAAACATGAATCAATTAGCCTGATAAGGGCCAGCTTTGAAAATGTGCCTACTTGATGGAGAATGAATATTATTAATTTGGCACTAATGGGTGGTCCCCCCATTGCCTACTCAGAGAGACCAAGCAATTTGGATGTTAAGATGCTGTTATTAAAGGATGCCTCATTGATAAATAATGGTCAAATACATTTATTTAATGAGGCATGTGAATGATGAATTTATTGCCATCAATTTGACCTCTTGAGTAGAGTGTATTGAGGTCATTTTTCATTTCAATGGATAGCTAGAATGCTATGGCATAGGTGAAGCCATTTGGGATTATGTTTAGTCTTATTACTGATGGCTAGATGTTTTTATTTGCTCTTTGATTTGGCTATAGATAGGGAATATGTGTTGTTGGGAGGACCATAGTAGGTATCTAATGTCATAGACACCTAAATTAAACCTAGCACTTAAGTGATTATTTGTGCTCCAATCTAAATTCATTTTTTAGCACTCCCACTTATATATTATAACATGGAGAATATACCAAAAGCCATAGGGTATCCTATTTAAATCAATAGCTGCATTGTAGACATGCAAAGGTCATTTTTCCCATGTTGTGTGTTTGAATGGACCTCTAAAAACTACTTAGTGAGAATATAGATTACTATACCCTTGAATAGACCTCTAAAAACTATTTGTTTCATGTGTGGCAAGGATGGACATGCTTCTAGATCATGTAAACTTAATGAATTGATACTCACTACTACAACCATTGAGAGTTCTTGTCCATTAAATAGAAGACCTCATTAAAATAAATATGTAGGGGCTTATTTTTGAAGAAGTGACTATAGAGGATCATGATGAGAAGACACAAGCACTTGGATCTTGGGTGGTAATCCAACCAAGGAAAAGGAGACTAATTATGACAACATAATAGCGAAGGACTGTAAAATTAAAGATAAAAGTGGGATGTTGGATAACTTTACAAATATGAAGATATTATCCAAGTAATGTAATAGGATAGATCCCACACCAAGAAATATAGACATAGTGGAGGTACTTTTGAGACCAAATGGGTACAAAAGAAGAAAAATTAAGGAGATGCTCAAGATATTACTAATTAGAAACATAGTCCATGAAGCAATAGTGGAGTGAAGGAAGGTCCCATTGATTCTTCACATACTTAATCATAGAATTTGGAGAAGCAAGTGCATTTCTCATTCAAGTTTAGTCCATATATTACTGAGGTCCTCTTAAAGTCTAAGAAAAGGGAAAAGGTACTGTGGAATAATTTTTTTTAAGTTAATGAGAAGAAATGAGTAAAGGAAGGGGAAACTAGTCAGTAATTTGGAAAATCAAAAAAGAAATGGTGGTTGCAAGGTAGGTGTATGTAAGACAAAGCAGAGCATTAAGTAGTGGCTTCAATACTCCATTAAATTCAACAAGTGACCATACGGTTATACGATTGTTGTGATCTCTTTGAAGGTATTTTTTTGATTTCTTATGGTTTTATCTTGATGTGAATAAAGAATATTGTGTTTAGGTTATATAAGGATAACGAGTCTATTTGCATTGTAGCATTGATTACACGAAGCTTGCATGTCATAGATTCCATATATATTTTATTACTTGCATTTGGGCTATTTTGTTTGTTGAGGATCACACTAGGGACAAGGATGGATATAGCTATGAGAAAAGGGGAAAAGATTGATTGTGCACTACTTATCATTATTAACTTTTTTACAAATTTCTTTATCATTTTTAGTAGAGGTAGGTTTTAGAAATGCAATAAAGAGTATGTTTTATTCTTGGTCCTATACTGTATGAAAGACGGTTTGAGGAACTATAAGCCAATTTGGATTTTATGGTATGTGTTCATCATAATTGCTAAGGATTTGTCAATCAACTTTGTTTACTAGTATTATATAGACTATTATAATCACTTTTGGTACAATAACAACTCCAACATGCCGTACGAGCCACAAAAAACATGTCATTAAAAATCTTAGTATGCTTGAAAGGAGATTTTTTTGTTTCAATCCACTGCATCAAGTGACAATTGAACGTTATAGTTCAATAGCTTTGAGAAATAACTTCATGTGCTGCACTTTGAAATATGTTAGAATGTTTATAATGGTGTGAGGCCTTTCCTCAACTTGGACTTATGGTTATCTAAGTAAGTCTATTGAGTATGTTATCAAAAGGATTAGCATTTAAGAGGGCTACATTAATTACTTCATTTCAAACTTTTGGTAGTCATGCAAGATGGTGATAGAATAATCTTCTCTGCTACAATATGATCTGTAGGTTATGAAAGGAAATTTGTTAAGGAGGAGCTCATCATAGTATGTGGAATCTATTGTTGGGAAGATGTTGCTTTATTGTTCTAGCTATTATAGGTAGTATAGTTTCAATCATGTGTGCCTTTGTTATCACAACATCTATTATTGTGCACCTTGAATTAAGAATGCCTAGATCAACCATTTTTTATTATAATATGCAAATGCTAGCAAAAAACTTTTGTAATGATCAAGGGGGTTGCAAATGAAGTATTACTAAGAAATGGGGAAGTGAAGAGCATACTTAATCTCCTAAGAGTAGAAAATATTTTATGTATTTACAAAGGGTGACCTATTGGCTCAAGGGCAATCTAGGTGTGAAAGGTTGTGTCCAGAGGTTGAGTGAGTTAGAGGTAGTCATCACAATTATGTTAACAACTCTTATTTCTTCCATTTGGACTCACTATTATGCAAGGTTGGAAGTAAAGTGCTTCTTAAAATGCTACAACATGATTGAACAATAAAATTTAACATCTCTTTTAGGTGTGGTTTTGAAATGCTTTGTAATAAGATACAAGGATAGTTGTAGATATAAAAATAATGTAAACGTGGACACAAATAAGTTATTAATAAGTTATCAATACATTCTTAATAAATAGAATGTTGGGCACTCCTGCAAGCTATATATTATGGAGGAATAAATAGGCTATCTGGGTGCATTACAATATTATCGAGGAATTGGGTCTAGCTTGAGAATGTGGATTGCTCCTCATAGATGGTTACTATCTAGGTGAGATCTAGTAGTATTGTGCTATGTATGCATCACTAGAATACAAGACCACCAATTAGCATGGGACCAAATTAGAGATACTACAAATCCTTTTGGATTATTACTAGTTATAAAGCACTTTCAATTCTATACATGCATAGTTAGACATAAAAAGTTGGAAACATATTTAGTAGAAACAAGGCATGGTATGGGTTCTATAGCTTTATTTATGATTTGGATCTAACAAACTTGGGTTTTATTGGGAATGAATTTACTTTGCGTAAATATAAGGAGGGGAATGTCAAACTTGGGTTTCCTAATTATTGACGAAGCACAAGCCTTTTTGAGTACCAGTGTTACACATCTTCCTCACATAGGCACGAGCCACTAACCATTACTTATATAGTTTAGGCAATTATTATCGACAAAACTGAAAGAAGTAGCTAATTTAAACATATCTAGTTATTCTTTCCTCAATGAACTATGGTAGTGAATGAAGCCAAAAAAGAACTAGTAGAGAAAACTCTATCGACAATTTATCCATAAATTTAACAAAGCTTTAACAACACTAAAGAAATAGAGTATAATAAAACATGGTAACATCCTCAATAATCCAATAACTTCACCTTAAAGAAACTACAAATGACTTAACTGAGCTAGAACATTATTATTTGGCACAAATTATTTTTTCTTATCACACTACCATGGCTTTGGAAGAAGCATGGTGGTGGCAGCATACCAAGCATAACTGGTCCACATTATGCATTTTTTCCATGTGGTTACAACTTCTACTTATAGGAAAAATCATATCCACCAACTTAAAAATGATAGAAGGGAACCCTTGACCTCCCTAGCTAAGATAAAAGACATTTTTAAGCCATTGTCCAATAAGCAATGGTGTAGTACTGTGTAGCATGAGCCTCCTCTACCCTTCCATTCATTGAGAACTTTTAAAAGTAAACAAGTGACCACAATTATGGCTCCAATTAGTGATGATGAGATCAAAATTGCAAAAATGTTCATCAAAACAAATAAATCCAATAGTGTGGATGGCATCTTTGCTAAGTCTACACAAGGTTATTAGAATCTAACACAAGTGAATATTATTATAATAGTGAAATAATTCTTTAAAGATAGTTTTATGCCCAAACATTGGAAAGACACACTATTCATTCTCCTTCGTAGAATTCAAGGAGCAGCCAAACTTATGCAATTCAAGCCCATTAGACTATGAAATATGACTCATAAAATAGTGAACAAAATTTATTCAGTTAGATTAGAGTGGTGCTTATACATATCATTGTCAAGGAACAAGTTGCTTTTGAGCTGTTGTATTATATCTAATAACATCTTTTTGGCATAGAAAGTGGCTAGCCATTTCCACCATTCTACTTTCAAATATAGTTTGATAGAGATGAAGTTAGAAATGAACCAAGCTTATGACAAGGTAAACTATAAAATTGTGCTAGATAAGGTAAAGCATTTATGATTCCTACTCTTTGGTGTGATTCGATTGAGGATTGTATCATGACACCAAGATTTGGGATTGTATCATGACACTCATATTGTGAAAGTTTAATGGTCTAGTGGCTTCGTAAATGATTATTACAAGCCCAAAGTGATAAACTACAGGGATGTAAATTTAATTTTTGAGCTTGTTCATTGGATGTCTATGATTGTGTGGGTGTCTTAAAGCTTCTCAAATAGCATTTTGGCTATTTTTTCATTATTCAATCTTTGGCTTAATCAAAATTAGTGTGCACATGTAGACAAGGTACTCAATTTAACTACACTTCAATGGAACATTTGAATTACTACTATTTCTTTCTTTAGCTCTCTAATCTGGTTTAATGGGAGCTCTTATTAGCATGAGAGGCTACTTATTACGTCTTTTTGGACTCCTTCAATAAGTTGGATTAAATTCAATTATGACACAGATATACATGATTATTTTAATACTAGAATCGTTATTTTTATATGGGATGCCATGGGTAGACCTTTTACTGTTATAAGAAAAATTTGTCTTAGGTTTAGATTTAGCCATGTAGACTATTTCTATTCTTAAAGAAATGGAACTTCTTAGATCATTACTTCCTAATGTAGAGATAATCGTGACTGAGTCAGAGTCTGTTGGGACCATTGTTATAATGAACATGTTGCTTTTGTATACAACAAAAATAAGTTCCTATCATAGTGCTATTGCATATTTTCATGGTATGAAGTCCTTCAAGATGTCCCATATAAACCACCACGCAAAGAGTGGTGCAAATTGCATCACTCATCATGCACTTTTGTTTAATTTTATTTGAGACAAAGGAAGGCCCCTTCCCAAACAACTTCAACTTTATCTTTTTATTAATTTTGTGTTTGAATCTCCTTAAAGAGAGAATGTAACATTTTACCAATACTTTATCAAGGAACACAAATACTTCTCGATAACCCACAGAAACACTCCAACTAGTGTTTATGGAATTGGAAGGGTTCCTTATTTATGAACTAGTGGACGATGATGTGGGGTTGGGTGGACATCATCACCAATAATGGAAGGTTTGGTGAGCTCAATGGTAATAGGTGGTAGTATAACTAGGTTGTAGGGGAGAAGTGTTGGCAAAATTAGGTTCTAATCAACATTGACAACTAATTATGAGGCAAGTTTAGGCATCTCAATCTTTCATTTAGTTTTGATGAATTCTAATTGGACCTAGAATTGATAATCATCTTAGTAGATGATGAGGTGTAGCAATCTATGGTAGGAAAAAAGTTTGTAAAGTGGTGAAACAATTAAAGGATAGATTGGTGTAGCAATCCACATAATGAATGACATGTGATGATTATGAAAACCCTATCTATGAGACTTCTGAGCCTAAAAATTCTAGCATGAATATTCAAGATTATGGGATTGTCTTAGTAGTTTGAGCTTTAATGAACATTGATAGTGGAAGTCTAGGAAGTGTAGGGAAAAATGTAGTGCCATTAACTATAAACTAATAGGTAGATAATGCATGTTGTGATAAGAAATTGTCTAAGGAAAATAAGGGTGCTACTTTATGGGTTGTATGGTGCATTAAAAATAGAATTGTGCTAGGAATCATTGACACTATCAAAAGAGGAAAAACTAAATCCACTAGACAGTGAATTGGATTTGAATGAACATAATAAAGTTTGCATTACTTTATAAGAAAAGTTTCTCCATCCCAAAGATGCTAATGACGTGATTTTTGTGATCATATGCAATGTGCATGTGAAAAATGATATAGTGGTTGCAGAAGAATTTTATCAAAATAACAAAAAAAAGTCATAGCATGAATAAGGTTAGCTTTAAAGAGGCTCTTACAAAAGGGAGAATAAGCATTATTAGTGCTACTTTGTTGGGAGCTCCCTCCATTAACTACTAAGATAGTCCAACAAATTTATATGTCAAGATGGTGGCACCAATAGATACGTCGTTCATAATTTGTAGCGAAATATATCTATTGCATTAGGCATATGAATAACGAATTCACTATCACTAGTTTAACCTTATGGGTAGAGTGTATGAAGGTTGTTTGTTATTTCAATGGATGGTCAGAATATTCCAATGTAGGTGCAGCCATTTGAGAGGATTTCAAAAATTGGACATGATCATTGGGTTTTTCTATCTCACTTTGATTTGACTATAGATATAGATTACGTTTATTTGCTAGGGTTACGATAGGTTGCTAATTTAGCTTTGGGGTTAGACATGTGGACACCTAAATTTAAACCCTATTCTTTAGCGATCATGTGTGCTCCACTTTGGATTCATTTTTTGGTGCACTCACTTATGTTTTATGACATGGAAAATATATTGTACATTACCAAAGATATACAAGAACTTATTTAGATCAACAACTAGATGACAGACATACAAAGGTCATCCTTTGCCATGGTTTGTTTTTGAATAGACCTTTCAAATTTTTTAGAGAGTGGGAATGTTGATTAATGGACACTTGGGTTAGTCTTTTTAGTAGTTTGAATATAAGGGACTACTGATTACTTACTTCATGTGTTGTAAGCGAGGGCTTGCTTCTAGACCATGTACACTTAGTCTGTTGGTACTCACTACTACTACTACTATAGTTGAGAGCTCTTACCCTCTAGATGTAGGACCTAATAGGATAACATAGGGATTTATTTCAAAGTAATTAGGGACATAAGAAATGATGAAAAGAGATAAAGATTTAGACTATGGATGGTAAACCAAGTAAGGGAAAAGAGGTTGATCATAGCAACATTGTAGTGGAAGGCTATAATAGGAAAAGATATGAGTAAGAAAAACGCTAAAAAGTAATACAAACAAGAAAAATTGCTACAAGTAGTGCAAAGGGATAGGTCCTACATTAGACACAGTAGGCATTATAGAGGTCCTGTCAAGGACGATTATGTACCAAAGTATAAATTCAAGGAGAGGATTGACCTATTATTAATAAAAAGTATAACAAATCAATTATTAAAGGAGTAAAGGAGTAAAGGAAGGCCTTATCCATTCTTTAGATAATTAGGTGTAGAAATTAGAGGTAGAAGTGGCACTCTCATGTACTTCAAATATATCCATCACTTTGGTCTCTTCTAGAGTCCAAGAAAAGGGCAAAGGTATCATGCAATGAAATTTTTTATGATAATGAAAACAAAAAAGAATAAAGGGAGGGGGATTCCTTAGTTAAAGATTAAGCTAGGTTAAATTATGGCTATAGCAATGGAAAGGGAGAAGTAAGATAAATTTTGTGTTAGCTAGGGTTATTAACACTTTAACAAATATTTCTTTTGACTAGTTGAAGCATGATTCATATAAGTAAAAAAGTGGAAGTGAAATTGTATGAGTTGTACTCAGTGGAGGGTCATTTCAGAAACTATAAGCTACTGTGGACCTTAAGGTACTTTGGCAAAATAATTCTTGCGGAAAGGTCATATTGCATGGTATGCTACTATTACATATGCTAATGTAATCAATCTTGGTATTACAATAATACTAACAAGCTTTAAGTGCCATGAAAAAAATGTTATTGGTTACTCATGGCATAAATAATATAGTTAGTAGTTGGAAGGTAAGGCAACTTTATGTTTTGGTGAGCTACTTCCCCCTTTGTTCATTATGTGCAGAAAGGCATCTTTGTATGAGTTTGTTACACAAAGTGTCAACTAGAAGCTATGGCTTTCTAGCTTTGAGAGACAATGTCAAATAGAGGTCTTTGATGAATTATGTCAGAATGTTTAGAAGGATGATAGTTTTTTTCTCAATCTAGACTCATGTTTAATTTAGTGTGGTCGAAGAGTATGTTATTCGGAGGATTAGCATCAATGATGGCTGGAGTCCTTGCTTAGCTCCAAAGAATTGGAACTCAATTAAAATGGTGATAGCACAATCTTGCTTATGAGAGTATGACCTAAAGAGTGTGGAAGTTTATTTGTTGAGGAGGAGCTCATCAAACTATGTTCAAAATAGTTAATGGGAATCACTTTTATTGTTTGATAAGTATAAGGAGTATAGTTTTAGTCATGATTTCTCTTGTTTTCTCAACATTAGTTGTTTGGAGCCTACAATAATTGCTTTATAGATCAACCACTCTAAATTGAAATGTGGTAGAGCTACTAAAAAATTTAGTAAAGATGTGGGGGGCTGCAAATCAAGTAGTTTTTAAAACTAAGTGACGAGTGTAGGTCATCTCTTATGTGCATAAAGTAATTGCTAAATTTGTATTTAATGTAAAGAGTGACCAATAGGTTATGTAGAAATGTATGCATGAAAGGTTGTGTCCAAAGGTTGAGTTAAAATTTGTTGTGAATTTTGTGTTGGCAACTCTCTTTTACTATAATTGAACTTATTAATATGCAAGAAGGGAAGTAAATAACATTCTTAGATGCTATTAAATATCTTAGGGCTAGAATCGAAATTCTATTCAATGTGAGAATTTCGATCACTATGTAATTAGATTCTTGGATTGGTGTAGAAAATTAAAGTAAATGTGGCTGGAAATAATTTCATATGTTTAAGTTACATTCATAAAAAAGAGATAATTGGGCACTCTGACATGCCTTTTTAGTGCGATCTTGTTGTATAATTACTCTATATGTAGTGTTATTGCACTATTGCTATGGGTGGCTTTTGTTTTTAATGTACTACTTGGTTACCATTATAGTGAGGAAGGTCATTTGTTGTTTTTGTTTGATAGAGAGGGTACACCTACTATGTTGGATTGTTGTTTTATTAGTAGTCAAATTTAGGAACATTATTTAAGAAGGCTTGTTTTATCCAAATTGCGTAATTAATTTCATAAATTATCATTGTGCTACTTGCTACAATGGTTCTCAAATGCTGATTTTTGACAGATAGGGTGTGCATTAAAGAACACCATTATGCCCAATTGCAATGTTATTTTTGTTAATAAATTATGATCTTCTTTGTAGTGCGAAATATCTTGAGGATCAAAGAAGCTAAATCATGTGGCTACTTATGGCATTTGGTAGAGGAGAATAGGGTCTTCATAGTTGAACTTCTAGAAGCTTCTCTAGAGACCATTAATTTGCTTGAGGTTGATCATCTTTTGGGCAGAAAATGTAATTAGTATGTTCAACCTTCGACCAGGCTATCTAGGGACATTATAGTATTATGAGAGAATTTGGTCAAGCTTAAGATTGTCAATCACTCTTCCCTGGTGGATACTATCTTCGTGACATTTGATGATAATGATTTTTAGCTTTGTTGTGTTGTGTATACATCTAAAGACTATATGAACCATCAGTCAGCTTGGGGCCATATTGGAGATATAATTATGTTTGGTGGGCCATTGCTTGTTGTAGGAGAATTCAATGCCTTACATATGAAGAAAACAAAAAAAATATTGAGCTGTAGTTAGGCTTAGTATCAATTCTCTAGTTTTATTCATGATTTGGATCTAATTCACTTAGGCCTTATTTGAATTAGTTGAATTGATGTAATATTAAAGAGGTGATTGCCAATATCTATGAAATATTAGAGAGATATTTTTTGAATGTTGACTATATGCAAGCCTTCCCAGGCATTACTATATGCACCTGCCATTAATCTGCTTGTACCACTTAACACTACTCATATAATTTAGAAAATCATAATTGGGTAAAATTAAAAGAAAACCCTAATTTGAAAACATTAAGTTATACTTTACCCAATCTATTAAAGTAGTGAATGTAACTTGGAAAAAGACTATTAAAGGAAACACAATGGAAAGTTTGTTTACTAAATTTAGTACAACTTTGTGAGTATTAAAAAATGTAGTGCAAGAAAATAGGGTAACATCCTTAAAAGCCCCTCTATTTAGAATAAAAAATCTAGGGGCTTCATGTTAAAAAATTTATGAGTGGTTTGTCTTATATTCTACATTATCTTTTGGCACTACCTATTTCTTCCTTTCAAACAATCTTGGCTTTAGAAGAAGGATGGTGGTCATAGCCTATCAAGCTTAAAAATAGTTTTAGGGAACTAATGTCCTCTTCCATTAAGATTAAAGACATTTGCAAGTTGTTTTTTGCAAGTAGTGGTATAGCCATGTGTAGTATGAGTCTCCAATACCCTTTAGCCTTTGAGAATTATCAACAGTGGCTAAGCAACTGCACTTGTACCTCCAATCAATGATGATGGGATCAAATCTATTACGATGTCCATCAAAAGAAACAAATTCCTTGGTATAAATACCTTTTTAACTAAGTTTGTTTTGTACAAGGTGAAGCAAGTACACTTTCTTATGGCAGTGTAACAATTCTTTAAAGATGATATTTTCCCAAAGTATTGACAAATATTTTTGTCACTAAACTGAAAGTGGTGGTTCCTCATATCATTGCCAGGTAACAAGTTACTTTTGTACCAGGCTATGTTATATCTGGTATTATTTTTTTGACATAGAAATGACTACTCATTTGCACTTATCATATTTCAAAGAATGATTGATGGTGTTAAAATTAGATATGGACCAATCTTATGACTAGGTAAACTACAAATTTATGATGCTTATGCTTAAGAATTTATGATTCCTTACTCTTTGGTGTGAATGAATTGAGGCCTATATCACTGCACTAAAATTTAGAATTATGTTTAACGGTATCCATTTATCATGGATTACAGTAACTATGGTTCTTAGATAGGGATGTCTTCTCTTACCATATCTCTTTATTATTGTGTTTAACCATCTCTCATTTCTTACACAATACCAGCTTGATCATGTTACCATAACTAGGTTAAAGATTGGCCCTTCTTCCCCTATGATTACTTACCTCTTATATGTTGTTGGTGTCATAAGTCATGCACCTATAACTTAGTCTATAATGAGAAACATTCGAGATATTTTGGAGTAGTTGGGCATCAATTAGGTTAAGTGTTGAATCTAAACAAACATATTGTATCATTTAGCAAGAAAAATGACGATGATTGTAAGAAGTTAATTGCATGAAAATTTGTCTAGGATATGCCTCTTAATTGAAATATCAATGCATACCAATTATAATAACAAAAATTTTAAAAGAAGACTCATATTTTTTTATTAATCATGTTAAAAATTGTGTCAAGATGGATGATCAAGGAGGGCCCAGGCCCATTCTGGGGTGGCTTTGGCCATCACCAGGCACTACCAGTCAAATCAAGTTTGCAGCATTTGCTGCAGAATGTCGAACGATTGAACTCAATGTTAGCTGCTATCACTACATATAACCTAGCCCATGAATTAATTCTAAGCCACATATGTTTAGAGTTGGAAACATTATTGTCATTACACATGGAGTACTTCAAAGGATAGAAACATAATACATTATGATTGCTGGAAAATGGTAACTTTATCTAAGGCCTATGGGACCTCAAAGATCACAATTTTACAGCCTAGCAATCAATGTTGACTGCAAAACACTGTAGGCATGTTATTTCTTAAGAAGACTATTTTGTAGATTGCTGTAGTTAATTCCTTTTCCTTTTTGTTGTATAATTTTCTTGGTATCCTTCCTATTGGCACTTGGCTAACCAATCTTGACATGGATGTGGAGCATCAAAAATTTATAGTGAAGTTGGTTAAGCAGCATGGGGTGTAGGATCACAAAATTTTGAAGTTATTCGTGCTTGATTTAATATTTTGGATTATACATCGTATTTGCACCTACCTTTGTGCAAGAGGGATTAAAGCATCTAAACTTTGTCCTTGGTGATGTACTACCAATGAAGATGTGTAACCTTTTTTTAGGCATGCCATATTGCAAAAAAACTCATTTTTAATTGCTTCGTAAATGATTTCTTCATAGTTAATGTGTTTAACTAGAGGGGCACCACTTCCATTATTTAACTCCTTAACTTTATTTGTATGATTGTATGTGTGGCTACAATTTTGTAAGCACCAAAGTGTGCTGGTTTATATTTGTTCCATCTTTGGCTTAACAGGAATTTGCAGGTACTTATGAAAAAGCTATTCAATTTAGATACATTTCAAAGTAACATTCACATTGCAGCTACTACTTGTTACAACTCCCCAATCAAGTCTAACTGAAACTATGGTGGCCTTGATTGTCTATTTCTTTCCTCTTATTGGACTCCTCTAAGGATTAGATTGACATGAACTATGATACAATTATGCATGATGTCTTGAATGCTAAAGATGGTATTGTTGCATAGGATCACATGGGTCGATCTAGTACTATTATTGAACAAACATTAATTTCATGTTCAGCTTCTACCATACAGGTTATTACTATATTTGATATAGTGGAACTTCTAAGAATATCACTTTCTAATGTTCAGGTAGTAAGAATTGAATCATATTCAACTATAGTTATTACTATAGTTAACTAGTTACTTTTCTCAAAAGTAAAACATAGTTCCTAGCATAGTGTCATTGCATATGTTTGAAGAATAAAGTGTTCTATAGTATCCCACCTAAAGCACCAAGGCAACAGTGTTGCAAGCTATGTTCCTCATAGCACGCCTTTGTATAATTTTGTTTGGTACTAAGGAATGCCTTTTCTAAACTGCTTCAACTTTGTCTTTTAAATGCTTTTATTTATGAACCTCCTTCAAGAGAGTATAATGTTGTCTTTGATCATTACTTTATCAAGCAACTCAAACATTATGGTTTCTTATAAAGTATTGATAGAGTCTAAGGAGCAACATCCAGCAATGTCTTATCGACATCATATTTTGTTGAGACTAGGATAGTATGTGATTATCTTCGAGCCCCCCAACTTCCATGCTTGATTAATGATAGCATCCTTGGAAAAGTCTTTCAAAATAGTTCATATTTCAAAAATCCAAGAATTTCATCTCTAACTATGAAATGAAATTGTCGATGGCTATCTCTCTTAATCATTGCATTGATCATGAAGCAAACATAAAGGATCAAAATCTTGGGATGTTATGCCAATGTAATGTATCCAAAGCAAGAGTTTTCTTTGAGCACTTTAATTTCTTTAAAATAATAATGTTAATGGCAAGAATTGACCAGCTAAAGCGAGGCTATATTGTTAACAAAAGAAATAGGATAAGCAGTGCACATCAAAAGTAGGACCAAAAATTCAAACCAAGGTCCAACTATAAGCTTTTTAATTACAACAACTTAAGTATATTTTGGAGTTGAAAGTATAATCATTGATGGCATCAAACTTGCCCTTTAATGGATGCTCATCAAGGGATTTAGATTGTGCTCATTCTAATTACTGGACTCTTGGTGCTCGATATTATTATTTACCGTCACAACCTCTCCATTTTAGGATTTAGGAATTTGTGCACCCATTGCCTTCCTTGGGTGCAATAGCCATTTTCTAGGATCCCTTGTCAGAATTGAACCCTAATTCTCAATCACCTAGCACCACCATGGTGGGCCCTTATCTTGCCATTGAATATTTGTAGGGTAGAAATTCAAATGATGCATAACCAACATAAAGGCCATGCTCCAACAACTTATTATGAATCCTTAAGGAGTAGGAAAAAGCTTATATTGATCTTTTACTTATTAAATGCATAACTTAAAAAAGCCATGGCTTTGTGCATGTATTAACTCTAGAATTACTATAGTCATTTGAGTAGTATATATCATCAAGAAAACTATAACTAACCTAATAAGTCATTCATATTTTCATAATTTAAAATTATTCATACTTATGCATGTATGACTTATTAATTAACACAAGCATAACTTTTGGAAGAGCAAATGCTTTTAAGTTGAGACACCATCCACGAACTTCCAAAACATTACCATTGGGCAATAGAAATCATTGATGACAACCCTCTATAGTAGAAAATGATGATTGAAATGAGTGATTTCTAAGACCATGCCAACATAAGGTAGGGACAATTCATATGTTTAATAGCATTGTGGATGGCAATTTTTCCAACATAGAAGTATGGCATTAATGAAATAATTTAATGGAGCATAACTATTTGATAGAAAAGAAGGAAACATATGAACTTCCTCTTTATTAAGGTTTGATA
This sequence comes from Vanilla planifolia, assembly GCA_023846275.1. Taxonomy (NCBI): domain Eukaryota; kingdom Viridiplantae; phylum Streptophyta; class Magnoliopsida; order Asparagales; family Orchidaceae; genus Vanilla; species Vanilla planifolia. Next base: position 272,631 of record JAIUJO010000200.1, on the reverse strand, counting down.
ACATGAAAAAGCACTACATATAATGGCTGACAACACATCAAGGTATCCAAGTCATATTAAGCAATACAATAAAAATCAACGCTTATGCAAAAGCGGTCTTAATCCAATATAATCTAATTGATCCAAAGATCTTCAAAAATATACAAAAAAGTGAACAATGTAGGCCTTTGCTAGCTCTCTCTTGGTATAAAAAGTAGAAAGCCCTTAAAAAGGCAAAAGCTATACAAATGATCCATAAAGACTTGCAATGATTAAATAGTCAATAAAATAGTTGAAAATTATTGCACCTTCAAAATCGAAGCATATGAGCACAACTTATGTACCTAAAAATGTTTTGTCCAAGATTCATAATAAGACAACAAGCAAACTATGTGCTCAAAACATGGACAACCACCAGGAAACACCATGTTAATCACGTATAAAAAGATGCAATTCGACAATTAACATGTAGCATTTGTGGAGCCTCCATTCCACATGCAAAGGAAGACACATCACAAGGGTGAGACTTGACACAATGGCCCATACTACACAAAGGCAACAACATGCTCAATGAACACATGGCCAAGTGCAATTTACACCACTAAATTTCCTTTATGATATAGGAAAATGCTACATCAAACAAAGCCTAAAATGACAAGGTGCGACAATTGGACAATTCACTAATTCAAGTGCCCGTTAGAAGCACCTTATTGCTACATTAGTAATCTTGAGAGATGGCATTGGTTCAAAAGAGTGATACATTTTTGGAACAAACATTGTGTGTGAGGAAAGCCACCACAAAGGCAAAGTGGATGCCACCATGTGTCACACCATGAAGAGCAAGAGCACAGATGATAAGGACAATACTGAGCTCGCTCAGTACCCCTAAACTTCCACCATAACATGAGAAAATAAATTGCATATGGGCAATGTGTGACAATTCAACTTACATAATGATAAGTCTCCCAATAAGATAACAATTTATCCATGATCCAACAACTCACAATACTAAAAATACCAAAACATTTCACTTTGTTTACCCTATCTATTATGAGCACAGGATGACATAAGGCACGAGCAAACAGCCTTTCACATGTGGCATAGTGCTTTACGACGTGCATAGCTATAGCAATGCGTGGCTAGGGTCGTAGCACAATATGCACAAACCCTAGTGCATATTCCAACATCCAACTCCCACTTAACTATGTGGTACCGCAAGCAACACATTGCCTCTTATTGAGTACATATTATGATAATTCCAATAGGAACAATGTAAGTCTTCAGTGGTGCTTCACCCTATCCGTATCTTAGTAACTCGTAGTGCTAAAAATCTCAAAATATGTTATACCTCATGGGCCTAACAAGCCATGCACAAAGGATGTTGTAAGGCACAAGTAGAGAGGCTATCACATGCTAGCATAGTGCTGCAACATGCCTAAGCCTTTCCTATGCATAACTATCACTGTGCATGGGTTGGGTTGCAACCAAGCATACACAAACCCTAGTGCTTATTGCCCCATCCATCTTCTACTTTATCACGAGGCACACCATGTCACACACTAACTATTATGGATTTCATATTGTGATAATTCAATCAAGGAACAAGGCAAGTCACCTTATAAGGAAACACCTTATCCAAGCACTACCAATATTATGCCAAAATCCAAAAATATGTTACAATTTGTAGGGCCCAGAACCAATATGTAAGATGCCACAAGGTATTTGGAAACTGGCTATCATAAGCATGCATAGTGGACTACCATGCATGATTAGAGACAAAGCCCATCATGCAATAACCCTAGCACATATTGCACCATTAAACTTCTACTTCATAATAGGCAATACCACATTGCAAATTCCCCCTAGTATGTTGCATATTATAATAATTCCGTTAATGAAGAATGGCATCACCTTATTCATGCACCAAAACCACATCATAATGAAAATCTTGAAAGAACTTACATTTTATGAGTTCCAATAGTCGCAAGTAAAATGTCAAAGGCCATACACAAACATGCTACCATGTGCAAGCATAGTGGACTACCAGGGTTCACATAGTAGACTATGAAATGTGACTAGGGATGAAGCCAAACACATACAAATTGTAGTGTATATTGCACCATCCAACTTTTTCTTTGTCGTGGGCCACATTGTAGCACACATTGCCTTATGAAGATTGTTTTTAGCAAATATTTCAGCAATAAGGAAGGAAAGCCTTCCAATACGTCATCACGTAATCCATGCACCAATGGTCCATAGTGTTACAATTCCCAAAATAACATACACTTAGCAATCTCAACAAATCCATAAGATGCCACATATAGCTTGTAGATTTGCTGTCATGCATGAGAACAATGGACAACCATGCGAGGCTAGGGATGAATCTTAGTGGACACAAAGCAATGGCACTATCTAACTTTTGCTTCCCTATGAACAAGACCACACATTCGATATTGCAACATGTGGATTAAACGTGCCAATTTTATCAATGAGAAGGCATGTTTCTCAATAAAGCATTGCATTATCTATGCACTAGTAGCCTGCAACATTAAAAATTACAAAAGAAGTTACACTTTGTGGCCCCCATCAATTATGTGCATTTGATGTAGTAGAGAGCATGTGCATTGGCATTTGAGCAAGAGATAATGCATTATTGGTGCTATAGCACAACAAGTGCTTTTCCTATGCCCAAATATAGTAGCATGAAACTAGGGCCATAGCCAAGCTTACTCAAACCCTAATCCACATTATACCATCCAACTACCAATTCATAATGGGCCACTCTATGCCACACATTACCCTTTGTTGATTACATATTGTGATAATCTAATCAATAATAAGACAAGTCTCCTAATAAAGCATCATCTTATCCAAGCACCAGTGGCCATAGTTCTCTACAACATAAGGCTAAGGGTGTAGTCCAGCATGCAGAAATATTAGCTTATATTACGTCATCCAACTTCCTATTTATAATAGGCAATAACAAACATTTTCCTTTGCAATTTACATATTGCAATAATTTTGTTAAGGAGAAAGGCAAGTCTCCTAATATTGTGGCATCTTATCCATGCACTAGTTGCTTATAGTGCTAAAGGTCATAAAAATAAATTTACACTTTGTAGTCCCCACAAGTCATGCATGTTGGGTGGTATAGGGTGTGTGGGGACTAGTTCCCATGCATGCAAATAGTTCATTACAATAGAAGTGAACATTACATTCTTGTGCTTACACATAGTACTATAGATTGCTAAGTGCTCTATTATGCTCATAGCTTGTACAATGTGTAGTTAGGACTACAACTAAACATGCTTAAATCCTATTGCATATTGCGTATTGCATCATCCAATATTTGTTTCACCTTAGGCCACACTATGCAGTACATTACCTACTCTTAATTACATAATCCAACTATTTTGTTAATGAAAAAGGCAAGCCTCCCAATAAGGCATCACTTTATCCATGTTCTAATAACCCAAAATGCAAAAACTCCTAGAAAACATTACACTTTCAAGGCCCAACACGCACCAAATGCTATTGGGTGCATGTAGATGAGCTATCATTCACAGACACAGTAGCTGTTGTGCACACATGGTGTTATAGTGCACATAGTTCTATGTTATTCATGCATTTGCATCATCTTATGATGTGGGACACAGTCCAACATGCACAAACCCTAACGCATGTTGTACCATCTAACTTCTTCTTCATTGTTGGTCACACTATGTCACACATTGCTCCCTATATATTATATTTTGTGATAATTCTATCAAGGAAGAATGATCATCTCCTAAAAGGACATCACCTTATCCAAGTGCTAGTAGCTTATAGTGCTACAAAACTCAAACAAAAATACACTTTGTTGGCCCCACTTACAACATGCACAGTAAGCCATAACACATGCACAGAGTAGCTATAACATGTGAGCATAATGCCTACATGCATAGGTGTAGCAAGATACAATTAGAGCCATAATCCAACATGCACAAACGATAGTGCATATTGAACCATCAAAATTCTAATTTACTAGGGCCACACTACATCAGATATTATCCCTTGTGGAATACATATTGTGATAATTTTGACAAGAAAGATAACAATTCTTCTAATAAAGCAGATCTATAACCATCCACAAGTAAACACAAGTGATGAATTGTGTAAAAACATTACACTTTTTGCCATGCACATAGAACTGCTATGGGCACCACTTTAATAATGGATGAAAGTAAGTGAGCAAAATTTTTCAAACCTACGTGACAAGATGTCTTTGGGTTTGTGGGGATGAATCTACTATGACATAGGCTTGGATACTAGTGGATCATTACAATTTGTAGTCATGGAAAAGTGTTATAATTGAACTATCTAACTTCTATGCTATGCAATGTGAAGTATTTCAACCTTGCACCCAAGCAAGCTTTTAAGGGGCATGATGCAAGTTACATAGAACTGCACAACTTATAGCACAAAGTGTCATAATAATTAAGCAAGCCAAGTAAGCAAACTATCAAGTAAGCAATAGGTGTTTTGAAACTTTTATGTATATGTCTTCGAGGGTGGAATCTATTGGGACATAGGGTTTAATCCAATAGATCATGGTAGCAATGACACTCTTCTACTTGTAGTATCTCATAAAAAATTTAATTCATATGTAATAGATTGTACCTACCATTTATACTTAACTATAATTTCTTCTTGTGCCATCTAATTTTTTATGATATTAAACGAGCCTGTGGTCATGTGCCCTTGGAGTGTAAAGCCCATATTATTGGCCAGTAAATGAATGATGCGACTAAGAATCAAATCTTGGAATAGATTATGACTTAAAGGAGTTTAGTCATACTCCTATGCATAATAGATTTGTGCTAGTAAATTTTTCAACCAAGAATGATGACCAATTGTGTGAATAAAAAATTCTTCCAGTACAAGGTTGAATTACTATAATGACACATTAATAAGTAGGTCAAAATGAAACTATCTCCTAATAGTATAAACACAACTTACGTTCCATATTGGTGGGTGAACAATCCAATTGTTGGTGAATTCTACTTCATAATGATAAGAACAACCAATATCAAAGGATCAAAAAGCAACATTGCTATGAATGGTTTTCTATCATGAGTTAGTTCCCCTTGTGGGAACTTTTCTGACATCACTAGCTTCAAATTTTGAAAGCCTAAAGGTTTGAGTAACCATAATCTCATGATTCATATTCATTTTAGAAATCAAAATTAAACAAGCTATTACCCATTTGTTCCACATAAGATTTTTGTTCTCATTGAGCTCATCTTAGAACATCTATGTTACCTTTTAATAGATGTAACACCTTAGCCAAACTCCTCATCTAAATATGTCTTTCACCTAGATCAACCCATGAGGTGGGACTTGTAGTTAAATGGAGAGTTTGGACCTTATCTTTGCCTTATAAAATAAGAAAACATAATGTTAAAAGTAATGGAATTTCAATTCTATCAGCATGCTTACCCTCACTTATGCTACACCTCTTAAGTAATTTTATAAAATCAAACTAAAGTCATGCTCAACATGATCTTCTTTCCCCATTTATTCTATCACGTTTGTTCCCTTGGTTGTGCTTTCATTGGATATTAGATAGGGATAATAAGAATCTTGTTAATCTATTCATGCATGTCACTATTTAAAGGATGAGGCATTTGACAATCATTAGAGGGTCATAATTACTCATCTCATTTATCTGTGCATGGTTGAATTTATGAACTTTGTCATTCAGATCACTAGGTAGAAATAACATTGTGTGAGCATCCTTGAGGACCATTACAATGCCTTGTTTTAATTAAATAGAAGGGTTCTCCATCTCTGTACCAATTCTAAGTCATATGTTTCATGCTTAAGGAAGGCCACCATAGGGGCTACTCCCAATTAGCCTCCCAACTGACATGTGTCGACCTGCTCCATCACCTTGAGGATATACACCTTGATGATCTTGTGTAGTTACGTGCATGATTAGGCATGGAAGGCACTCAATTGTCCAAATTGTAAGGGGTCATTAGGGATGCTTGGGATGCCACTCAGAAAGCAGTGCTCTTAAAAATACTTGGCCTTACCTCTAGCTGAGCTATTTCTAGGGATGACAAGTTGTTAAGGCAAAAAGATAACTCTTTACATGGCTCCCAAAAACATTTCTGGACAACTTGACATTGCCATCAACAACTACAGACTAATTCTAGAAACGAAAACCAAATCCCTTCTAAAGCTCATTACAAATGGCATTCTACAAAAAGTTTCCCTTATGCCTTAAGATAAGCTATGCCATGTGCAAGTGCCTTTTACATAGAACCTTCCCCCCTTTGACCTTCAATATTCTTATTAAAATATTTGTTATGACCACCAAGCTCTACACCAGTGGATGTCCAACACGTGCTCATGACTTGCACTTTATGGCGACCATTGCCCCCTCTTACATGCTGTGGCATTACATTACATTGATGGCCAAGTGTGGGTCGCATGCTTACGTGCCATTCGTTTTTGTGGCTAGTTGATTTGGCAAGTGAGTTGTTACACTACTTAGAGGATTTCAACTTTGACAAACACTTTATGAGCTCTTGGTTAGTGCATAGTTGGCCATCGTAACCCAACTTTTGTTCATCCAACATTACCAACTCTACTTGCCAAAAACGGCCTACTTGGAGCTTGAATTCCTTAGCTCAACTCAACAAAGCACCTGATCAATCCTAATAATTAAACTTTGAGACTAAATAAAAGGCATCGTACCTCAATGCCTTTAATCAATGTATTTACCTAGTAAAACTTTTAATGTTGCTTCAACTATCCTAAGGGAAATGTTTAGGGAAGTAGCTACTAAATAGTTTGATTAGTCTTTTTACTTTACACCTAAGTCAAATGAATAGTATACATGTCAATATCAATGTCAACCTCCACCAAAGTATCTTCTAACTTCTCCTTGCTCAAGCATAGTTCACTATCTTTCTAGTTCAAACAAGCACATTATCACTTAAGCCCCTCATAAAAGATATGGATTGGTCGATGGCTAGCCCCTTGAATGCGTATGCCACCACTCAACATCCTTACACATTATAGGCTTGCTCAACCATCAACTCACAAGCATGTTAGACTCTTGGTCTACATTTCATGAAGGCTTTAATGGGGACCCCACTAGTTATCACCAATCCACATGGTGCTACCATGGCACTACTCGATGTGGCGACCATTATGACCAGCCTTCACAATGATTTTTTTATAGGAGACATTCATCAAGCCTCTTGTTGTTATAATGGCCCGAGATTGTCCTCTCAAGCCATGCAACAAACTGTCTAACGATGTTTGATATGTAGTTAAGGCACAAAGTCGCTAACTATCTACTTCCCTCTTAATAATTTCAAGCAATCTTTGAGTCTCTTTCCAAAGCTCTTTTCATCTTTTGTACATTATATTTATTTCCTATCAGTCTGCCATTTATTTTTAAACTTTAAAAAAATTTATCACTCAAATTAGGCTGAATTACAAAACTACCTGACGCATTGGTAGTGCCTCATGTAGTAGTAGGGTGCGAGTTGTGTTCAACTCTCATCATCTTTAGGAACCCCTTTCATAGGACTTGATCCTAATCTATCATTGATGACACCTTTTTAAACTATAATATAGGCTTTAGGATACCTGATTTCCATGATTTCACAATGTCATTTTGCTGGTCATTACTAAAAGAATCCTAGTTTGTTTCTTCTCCTCCACTTATTTGTATTCTTAAGCCCAATGGGTGCCTTGATTCCACAACATGGAGCATGGAGTTGTATTTGTGAGGGGCATTTGGTTGTTTTGCTACAACATTTATTGCATCTGGCCAATACCACAATACTTGATGGCATCCGCCTCATATTATGTTGATAATTGACTATAACAAATGCTTCAACATCTTATGTAGTAACAAAAGGGGCCATCTATCACCTCAAAACAAAGTTTAGGATCTAAACTAGTGATTCTATTCTTCTTCAAGGAGTGATAGGTCATATTACACCCATGCAAACATGCCCTTGGCTTGCATCCTTTGACACAACTTCTGTCCAAATAATAGATGGTTCAAGAGATTCTATAATTCACAACATACATAACGTTTTTGTTGTTTTCTTCATCGATGTGATAGCCAAGATATGCACATTACTCAATGGTAAAGTTCCACTGGGCCAGACAACACATAACAGACTCTTTGCCAACTTACATTTGCTCTCCCTTAATGCTTGACCATGTCATAATCTATTGTTTATCTCCCACAGCATCATGCTCCATGTGGAAGCAAGAGCAAGCACAATGGGAGAAAATGACATCAGACAATCACTACATCCTCACAAGTTGAACAAATCACAATATCATTCATTGCCCTCACCACAGACCTATGCTCAAGTCCACTTAGAAAAACCTTGTTATGACATCTTTTTCCTCCAAATGATAAGGTTCAATGGACTTCTTATCAAGCCACCCATGGCAAACCACCAACATTGCATGAATCTAAACACATCAACAGACCATTCAATTGATAGAAGTGATGGGTGGTAAGTAAATTCCTAGGGATATAGTTAACATGAGTTGATGACTCATCTTTCTACAAATTCCTTATCAAAAACCAATAATTACGAAGCTCTATCCCCTTCAAGATGAAATTTTTATAAGATTAGCCACTCTTTTGACCAATGTAATGAACTCATTTAATAGATCAGTGTAGCACGCATGTGGTCCAAAACATCTAATGGCATCATAAACTTATTATTGCCTCAAACTTTCATGGCCTAAGTGGTCATACTCCCTCTAAGAAGTTGGCCATAGGGCTTACAACTCACATAGCAGTTAGCAACATGATGTCTTATTTGTTAATGGAATTAATAAGACATATCACTCCATCAACTAAGAATAACACTGCACAAGTACTAATAAAATTAAAAAAGAGCTCTCCATTTATCAAACTTTTATCATGTTGAGTCATATTAAGCTACAGGCTCCACTTGTTGTGGTGCCCTTCCATGAACTGGTTTAAGTTTTAGCCTTGCATTAATACTCCCTCTAGAAACCAAGTAATTTAGTTTGGTGTTGGGGAATGCTCCATCCAAGAGTACTTCTACTCTATCTTTTTTTAGACTTTTTAAATGAACCCCTCTAAGAAGAGTTTGATGTAGGCTTCTACCATTTATACTAATAAGGAAACAAAAGAACTTTGTGGGTGATATATGGTAGACAATTTTTTGGAGTTCTATGAAGATGACAGATGGAGGTGCAATTGGACTGAGGTGAAGACAGGTATAATTATTGGTAGATGTAATTTTTGAAAGTTTTGCATGTTGGGCACATTCTTTACAACTACCAAACTTTAAAATGGGCATAGTAACAACCTTTCTCTGACAATTCAATGAGGTGTAGGCATTAATGAATGCCTCAAAGTCAAGTAACATCATGAAAAAATAAGGGATGTGGTGCAATCTTCCCATGTGTAGGCTATGAACGTAGAGGCTCTAATCACAATTGGTGATAATTCTAGAAATCTCAGCATTATTCTTGCAGTGAGTGCTCTAGCATACTAAGGTGGACACTATCAAGGGAATGCATGAACTAATTTGGAAACATCATAAGAAGGATTTGAAAGAAATGAGGCATGCTGTGAAGTGAACTCATTTGAGGTTGATCATGGTGAATCAACTAGGTTGTGAGATGCAATAGTTATTCTTTTAAACATTATAACTTGAATCAGTAAGAATGTGGAAGAACTAGGCATTATAGATAATGATCTAAAGTTGAATGAGCTTATGAAACAATGTATGCATTTAGAGAGAATGTTATACCTCTTAATTTATTGAGACAACTGATGCATGAAGGAGTATGCAATTTGTCTGTGACAATGCCAAAGTTGTAAGGAAGGAAAACTATCTAAATAGTAACTAGCTAGCAAGTAATCTAATTGATGTAAGTTTTAAGGATGCTCTTTCGGGATGAAAAATGGGCACTAAAAACAACCTTTCCTTTGGAATTTCATTTGACAACTACATAGATAGATTAACAAATATAGATGTGAAGATGATTGCATGGACAGATACCTCCTTCATCATAAATGTTGAAATTCACTTATCAAATGAGGCTTGTGATCATTGAGTGTGGTACCACTAATTGATCTTGTTAGGAAGGTGTACAGTGGTCATTAATCTTTTTAATGGATTGTCAGTCTTCTTCAGACAAATAGTGGCATTATATGTATTTTGCATCTTAGACTTATCATTTGGCTATCGTTTTCTACACCTTGAGTCAGTTATTGATAGAGACACAATGTGGATGCATGGTCCTAAGTTGCTTGGTAAATTTTCTTTGGGATAGGAGATGTGGACTGCTAGATTTAAGCGAAGTATTTTTGCAATAAAGTGTGCCCTTGTATCAATTCATTTTTTGGCACTCTCTCATTTATTCAAAAATAGTGAACCTTTTATGCTTTGCCAAGGCTATGAGTAGGCCTATTTTGATAGATGGTTGGATGCATGATATGTAGACGTCAACATTTTTAAGAGTATGTGTTAAAATTGACATGTCTAAGCCTCTTAGAGTAGGTATGTGACTAAATAGAGCATTGGGTCAATCTTTTATAGGATTGAACCCTCAATCTACTTCACTTGTGATAAAGTAGGACATGCATCTAAGCTATGTCCATCCAACAGGATAACCCAAAATATTGTCGTAACTTAAAGTTGTTGTCATATTGTGGTAGGATCTGACCAAAATAAGAGAAGAAGGAAAATTAATATGTAGATAGAGACAAAAGCTGATGATGATAAATTACAGGGTTTGGAATCATAGATGATTATGTAACATAAGAGGAGGAGAATGTTCATAACTACATAATAGAGAAGGAATGGGAATAGAAAAGACATGTTCAGATAGGAGTTTAGTAAGTAGGACAAGTTGGAGGAGATGGTGCAAGAATTACACAGTGTAAGATCCAAATCAAACAATGAAGAGCATAATTAAGGCTCATCCAAGATAAAGTGGGTATTGACACAGAAATCTCAAAGGGAGGATGAAAATAATTCAACTAAAAACCATATTGAATAAGTAGCAAGGATGTGCTTCAAGGCCCTAATGACAGTCAACAAAGCATGGCTAAGATTTTGGGAAAGTAGGTAGAAGTCGAGGATATTCTAGTCCATCCAATGATGTGGATCCACCTGAAGCTTAACAAAGGAGAAAATGCTCCATGGAATGAATGCAATGATGATAATGGATATAAAAAGAAATAAAATTAATGGATATTCCCCAGTAGGTGTGAAAATTAAAAAAGAAAAAGTAAAGGTTATGTAGAGAAAGGTTCGGTTCAACAAAGGAAGCAGCCTCTTATTTTCTGAAGCAGTTGTGAAAGTGCATAACGCTGTAGTGATATTGGTTGCATTTGGAAAATTTGTGGTATTTATTGAAGATGTATTTTCTGGGAAATGTAGGTTAACTTTTTGGGAGAATAAGGTAAGATGAGGCATTCATATTGTTGGAATCATTGTTATATTGCTCTTGATTGGATGAAGCTTAATTGGTATTAAAAATTGGGGCTTTTTGCTACCTACTTGGTTATGAACTTGTTGAATTGGGATGAGGTTTGGTTTGAGTGGAGAAGGCATTCATATTCATATTTGTGTACAGGTTACTAAATTGATGCTGATAGTATGAAGATCACTTGGCATAGAAATAAGAGGATTTTGGTGACCTATTTGATGATGATCTAGCTTGAGAATGTTCATACATGATTCAATCATGGAGACAACTTTGAGGTGGGAAGAAGAAACATTTAAGTCTTATCAAGATATAGTGAATCTCAACCGTCTCTTATTGTATGTGTAAAATCTTACTTGGTTTTATTTCAATGGATAGTATGAAATTCACTTTGTATAAAAAAAATAGAGGTGTTCTACTGCCTGCTTGTAGAAGATCTTGTTGGTCAAGGTTAATGCTTGGTTCTTATTGGGCTATAGCTATGAATGAAGGGGAAACAACATGAAGTTTGGTTGAAACAAAGTGGAATAGAAACACAATTTTATCAAATATGCATATAAACAAAGGAAGGACTTTAAATGGAAACTAAGAGGAGGAATAACTAATGGAGATCTTTGTTGTAGAAACTTCTTGGAGTTATTATAGATAGCAATGGTTGTTGATTATAGTGAAAATCAGATTTTATGAGGGTCCATTGCTCTACTTGTATGATTACTATTGTGATAAATGCTATTTTACTATACCAAAAAAGATAGATATAAGGTTTTAGGCATTATTAGATTTCCTTTACATCAAAGAAATAAAAGTACTTCAGTTTACTTAAGAAAGGGGAAAGTGGGAGCATTAGTATGCTACTTTTGTGTTTCATCTACATTGGGTGGAATTTGAATTGCTAAAAAATAACCCTTATTGGGCTAGAGAATCGCCATTTACATTGATTTTGTATACTAACTTTAAGGTACAAGAGAATGTTTGTAGAAGAAGAATCTTAAATAGAACCTAGAAAACTTATGGAATGGTAAAAATTAGCTTGATCATTCAGCTTCTTTCTTGAAATGCAACTACTAGTGTTTAAGTTCCCAACATTGTTGTGATTATGTGGTTAATATTTATAGGTTTTCTAAGTGCAATTCTTTTGTAGTATATGATTGCATTAGTACTTTTCAACATTTAGGGTGTTAGAGTAGCAAAAGTTTGAGGCTATTTGTAGGTCATTATAAGGAAAAAAGTTGTTTCAATATTGTTCTATTTGAAACTTGAGTGGAGAACTTCAATAAGAATGTAATGAACATGCTTTTAGGAATGAATTCAGACTACTTTGTCCAACCTTTAATTGGTTTATCTAGTGGCAGTGTGGTGTTATGTAGTAAATGGGTGAAGCTTGAGATTATGAAGGCATCCTCATAGGTTATGTCTATGCTGGTGACCATTGGCAGTAACCTATCTTGGTGATGTTGTGTGGTATATGCATTTAAAGATTATGTGATTCATAGGGTAGCCTAGGACCAAATTAGAGAATTTTTAATGCCTTATGGTCTGTTGGTGCAACTAAACTTGGCAATACCCTTAGCAAGCCTTACAAGTAAAAATCAAAGCTTTAGAAGCTCAAGCCTAAAAAATTGAGATGGGGTTAAATGAGCTACAGCATGATCTTTTGGCATAATATATATCCTCATATCATAAGGATATAGGTTTAGAGAAATCTTAGTGGTGGTAGTGTTTTAGGCTAGATTGGGCTAACCTTTGAGATTGCATTACATAGTTCTTTCAAGATGTGCCTACTTCCGACTTAAATAATTATACTCAACATAAAAATTGTAGTAGAGAATTATTGGTTTCCCAAAATGGAATTAAAGAAATATTAATGCGATACTTTAATAAAAATAAGGTCTCTTTAGGCAATATATTTCTCCACCTCTCTAGCCTTACAAAATGATCGACAATGAGCAAGAAGCAGCTCTTATGACACTATTAAGTGTTGTTGAGATCAGGATTTTTGTTATGTCTATCAAAAGAAATAAAGCCCCTACCATGGAAGGCATCTTTGCAAAGTTTGCACATAGGTATTCGAATATTAGTCTCACAGATATTGTCACAATTATGAAAAAAATTCTTAATGATAGATGCGTGCTTAAAATATTGAAAGATATGCTAGTTATAATTATTTCAAAGTTTTAAGGTCCTTTAAAACTTGAAAAATTTAGACTAATAAGTTTTTGCTATGTGACATACAAAATTATAGGTAAACTTTTGGTGGTTACAATAAAGATGATGCTTCCCAAAATAATTACATAGGAACATGTTTCTTCTATGCTTCGTTGAGCTATAGTTGATAATATACTTTTAGCATAGGAAATGGAAGCTTTATGAATGCATCAACAATAAGTGAAGGATCATGGCTCTTAAGGTGCACATGGACCAAGCCTATGATAAGGACAATTAGTAGTTTGTGCTTGATATGTTTAAGAATTTCTAGTTTCTAAATATTTGGTTTGACTAGGTTGAGGTGTGTATCACTACACCAAGAAATCAAATTATGCTAAATGAGGTCCACTGGATTGAAGCTACATGGGGTCTTAAGCAATGGTGTCTATTATCACCATAACTTTGTACTATTATATCTGAATATCTCTCTTCTCTTATTATGCAGTAGATGGAGCTTACAACCATGGTTAAGATCAAAAGTGCCTTCCTTCACCTATGATTTTTCACCTTTTTTATGTTGATGATAATTGAATCTATGCTCTACCCATTTATGTTGCAGTAAGGACCATTTGGGACATTATTAAATAGTATGTGCTACATTCAAATCAACTAGTTAATCTTATCAAATCAAAATTACTATTTAGTAGTGTAATAGACTGCATGCATATGAAGATGATTACAAGGAAGCTACATTTGTCTCCAACTACTCAATTGAAAATTTTAGGCATTTCAATTACAGAAACTATATTATAGAAAAAAACTTTAATTCTCTTGCTGATTGAGTTAAAAATTGCATGGTTGGATGGAGGATCAAGGCTTAATTGATGACAGGCCATATTATCATGATCAACTCGATGCTTAGTGTTATCTTTATATATTACTAAGCCCATTCTTTAATTTCAAAAAGCATTATTGGGGAGTTAAAAATTGATACGTAGGAACTTACAGTGTGGAAATAATATTACTAATTCTATAGAATTTGGTTACTCTACCTAAGAAGGGTGATGGCCTTGAAGTTCATGACTTGTCTATATAATAGGAAGCATTGATTGCGAAGAGCTAAAATTGGGTTATTGATTAAGAGGAAGGTTTAAGGGTTCAGATATTTAGGTCCAAGTATTGTATGATAAATAATAATCTTTATCTATCCTATTGGGCTTCACATAAATGCAAGCTACTTTGTAGTGCAACGCCTTGAACAAATAATAAAATTGTTTGGTGAATTGGTAATGACATGCATGATTCTGCCATGTTGGATAATTTGCTTGACTTTTTTGCAAATGCATTATGGCCTACCTATATTAATATTAACATGTAACATCAAATTTGTGTGGTGGAACTTGTTAAATAGCATTGTGTTTGGGAAAACATTATGCTACAAAATTAATTTGTCTACTTTTATTTTTAAGATTATGCGCTCCCCTTAGGCAAGATCAAATTCAAAGGATATGTTGTATTTTATTGAGTTTGAAGGCACACTTTTAGAATCAAAAGTTATATACAACAAAATGTACAATAGCCAAAATTTATTGCTAGAAGAAGTCTGGATTTCAAACTTCAAACTAGAGCATAGAGTGAATTTTTTTATGTAGACATTAATTTTTTAATTTACTTCCCACTCATTTCTTTATCTATGTGAGAGGTATTCAGAACCAAGCATTTTGTCCAAGGTGCTATGAGATGGTGGAAGATATTTTTCTTTACATTTGGGAATGTCACTTGGAAAAACAATTCTGGGCAAGTAACTTCAAAATTACAAATCTTGGTGTTGAATGGAATAATAACATGCATTTTTAAACATTAAAGGAGCTATTGAAATAGATAGATTTAGTATTCAAGTTTCCAATGCATCATAAGCAACCAAGTTTGCTACTAAAAAGTTGTATTAGTTTTGGGTTAATAGAAATCTACATGCATAGGTTGATAAGTTGTTCAACTTTGTTGCTCTTCAACGAAGAATTTAGTTTGATGTTGCTCCTACTGTTGCATGTTCCATTCATCCAAGCCCATCTAGTAGGAGTTCTAGCAACCTTCAAGCACTATGTGTAACCTATTATTGTACTACTCTAATAAGTTATGTTAAGCTTAATTATGATGCAATAATGAAAGAGATTATTAATATTGGAATTGGTATAATTGTTTGGGATCACTTCAACAGGACTACTCCTGTTGTTGACAAAATGTGAATTTTAAGAGCTGTCTCTGTCACGAAAACTGCTCTTGCTCTTGCAATCATGGAGCTCCTTAGAATTGTATTTCCTAATATTCATGCCACAAAAATCGAATCTGACTCTCCAACTTCCATTTTTGAAGTGAATTGATGCTTGTGCCAACCTCTTATAGTTGTAATTATCTAAGTGCTACTAATTTTTTGAAGAGTATGTGGTCCTTTAAACTTCACCACATACTGTGTTAAGTTAGCTGTGCAATTGATTGGGATGCGCATTATACTCTTTGTATGATTTTATATGGGATTGGGGAATGCCCCTTCTCAAACTACTTATGCACTATCTTTTTCTGATTTTATTATGAACCTCCATAAGGATTGTATGTTGAAGCCTTTAGCCATTTATTTATCATGCAATCCAATGACTTACCAAAAATTGGGATTGGGATTGGCCATTTCTCACCAATGATTACTCAACTTCTTTATATAGGAGGAAGTTTGATCTACACACAACTTGTGCTGCAACATAAACAATTTGAGACATTATGAAGCAATATGGGCACCACACTATCTAGGTGGTAAATTTGAGCAAATCCAAAGTATTGTTTATTAAGTTGATGGAATATAAGCATAGAAAAATGATAATAAGAAAGTTACATAAGAGTCAACCTAGTTAACTAAAATATTTGGGCATGCCTATTTATTACTGATCGAGTTGAAAACTGTGCCAAGATAAAGGCTCTCTATCAAGATGGGGCATCTTGTCATGATCAACTGTGTGTTAGCTACTATTTCTATATATCACTTAGCCTACTTTTTAATTCTAAGGAACATTATTGATGAGTTGGAGAATTTGATGCGATGGTACTAGTGGATTTGTTCGAATGTTAGCAACTCTATACATTATGCAAGCTAGAAATTGGTACACTTCCTAGGGATTATAGAGGTCTTGGAGTTTGTAGTTTGTCGACATGGTATGTAATATTGACTGCAAAGCATTGCAAATGGGTTGATAGTATTTGCTTACAAGCATTTAGATCAAAGTATTTAATGCTAAACAATAATCTCTATATGCTATGTGGTGCATTGTATACATGCAAAATACATAGTAGTATGATGCCTTGGACAAGTGACAACATAGTTTGGGGAATCATTGATGGAAAGAAAGTTTCATTTTTGATAGATAATTTTCTTAGTATTTTTCCTATCACTTTCTGGCCTACTTATATCAACATGGAAGCAAAACATTTAATATATTTTACAGAGCTTGTTAGAGAGCACAATATTTGGAACCATGCTAATGATACAAAATATAATCATGCCTACTTTGTTGTTTTTTGTTATGCATTCCCCTTAGGACAAATCAAATGAAAAGGTTGTATGGAACTTCAATGATATTGAGGACATGGCATTGGAATAAATACTCATCTATATTAACTCATATTTGATTTATAATTGAATAATAGTTGGAAGTTAAAACTATAACCATGGCTTAGTGTGTTCATTTGGAGATTAACTTTGAACTTTCTTCCAACTTGTTCTTCGATGTGTGCAAGAGGTATTAAGATGCAACTATTTTGTCCATAGGGTTATAATGTGGAATAGAATGTTCAACATAGCTTATGGGAATGTGTTATGGAAAAGGATTTTTTGGGAAACAATTTTGTAGTTGCTATCTCATGGATGATGGAGCTAACAATAAAGATTTTAAATCTTTAAGTGAGATACTTAACAAGATGATGACAAATATTCAGGCTATAACTATGTTGCATGTAATTAAATTTGATATTCTTACATTACATCACCTTTCAATTAATTGAAATTTCCAAGCACAAGTGGGCAAGGTGCTGAGTTTTGCTACATTTCAAAGAAGTATTCAATTCAATGTTGCTACAACTGTTTATTCCCTTACTCTAATCCCATCTAGTGGAACTTCCTATGGCCTTTAGAAGCTGTTTATAAACAACTATTGAACTCCACCAGCAGGGTAGGTTAAGCTCAATTGTAATAAACAGTGGAAGGTTATCTAAATGTTAGAATTTGTATAGCTATTCTATATGACTTGTGTTGGACTATCATTATTTTTGGTAGATCTTGGATTTTAGGTTCAATTTTTAACATGGAAACTATGTTATTCTTGAAGCTATGCAGCTCCTTAGAATACTAATCCCTAATTTTCATGCTTCATAGATTGAATCAAACTCTACGATAGTCATTACTTAAGTGAGCCAACTACATGTATAGGTAATTATCAAAGTGCTATCAAGTTTGAGCAAAATATGTAGGCTTCAAAGTATCCCACATTATTTGTCAAAGCAAATATACGGCTAATAAGATTGCACATCACACTTTTATGCATGATTTTGTGTAGGATTGGTGTATGCCCTTTCTATTTTTTGCATGAACCTTTCTAATGATAGAATGTTGAAGGTTTCGACCATTTCTTTATCAAAGAACTTAAAGACATTACGATTTTGTCAGACTTCAGAATTGTAGGAAATGAGGTAGACAGAATCACTAGAAGGCTTGTTCATGGGTCATGTTCTCTACTACCAATAAACTTTGGAATGGAAATTATATAAGATTTTATCTGAGTACCCTGTGTTGTTTAGTAACTAATGGTTGGCTTGAAGTACAGAAGGATTACAAGAAAAAATAAGGGACGTGGAGCAACCTTCTTAGCCACGAGTGGTGCGTGTAGAGGCTATGACCCCAATAGGTGAAAATTCTAAGTATCCAAACATTTTTCATGTGGTTAGTCCTCCAACATATTGTGGTAGTGGTACTTAAGGTAATAAAGGAAATATAGTGGCAACATCACTAGATGCATCTGAGTCAAAAAAAGTTTGTTGTGAAGTGAATTCATTTGAGGGTGGATCCTCTGGATGTTCAATGCTTCAACAATGAATTTGAAAACAATAACAGAGACAAGAGAGATGGTGGAAGAGTTTAACAATCTAGATAATGAACTAAAGTAGAAAGAGTTTTTGAGAAACAACTTAATTGGATGGCCATGTGATTATTGAATTAGAACTCTTATAAAGGTGAGAGTTTCTTTCTTTCTAAGGTAGAGAAGGACATCCTTAGAAGAAGGACCTCAAAAGGATGCTAGTGCATTTGCTTAAATGCAAAGTACAACAAGGTGCTTTAGCTTACTTTCTTTAACTATAAATGTACAATTTTGAAGTCCTGTATCATTGTTGATCGCATGGACTTCACTCGGTATGAAAACTAGAGGTTTTTGGTTACATGTATGTAGATGATTTTATTGGATATGATCCATGCAAGGCTTAATCTTTGTTGTAGATTTGAGATGGGGGTAGGCAACAAGAAGTTTGGTCAGGATATGGTCATTAAAAAAAATACAAATTTTTCAAGTGTTTTTAATGACACAAAATGGAAAAAGAAGAATGTGCAACTAGTGGAGATGTATGCAATGCCAAATTCTTATAGATTTCATAAGAAGTGGAAGTTATAGAGTTTTAGTCATTAAAAGATTAACTATGTTGTAGCTAAGAAGCCTTCATTCATTAGTCTACTATAATAGGGGAAAATTGGGAGTAATGGTGTGCTATTTTTTAGAAGAAATTTTATTAGATGGTTTAGGATATGATCTGATATAACTCTTACATGGGTGAGATATTCTTCAATTACCTAGAATTGTTATGCTATTTTTAAGGTAAAGAAGGACTATAGGAAGAGGACATCAAATGGAAATTGGAATATTTGCTCAATTGAAAATTGTAAGAAAATGTTTCACTACTATTGTATTTGTGTTCCAGATGCTATTATGAAACTGTAATGATCCAAAACATAGGTTTTGCATGGTTGGGAGTGTTGTAGAAGTGTAAAATTTTCTTAGGTGTAAGTTTTAACTAACAATATATGATGGTATTTGCAGCACAAATATTTTGAGGGATTAGGGTGACAAAATCTTGTAGCTACTTAATGTGCTTAGTAAAGGAAAATAGGGTATTTGTTGTTCACTCATTGGAACTCAGTTGGAGAACTTTAATAGGTATGATGTAGACCAACATTTGGGTAGGAATTAGAACTTTGTGTAATATTTCATTAAATTGTTAGGGGATATTGAAAATTTATAGATGCATTTGGTGGAGCTTGAGATTGTGTAGTCATCCTCATAGGTGGTTACTATCTAGGTGGAATCTAGTTGCAACAACTCTTAATTGTGTTTCTGTTGTGTATGCATCAAAAGATTACATGATCTACAAGGAATCTTGGAACCAAATCAGAGAATCTACAAAGCTTGGTAGACTATTGATTATTGTAAGAGATTTTGATGTACTACATTCACAAATAAGAAGAAAAGAAGGGAAATTTAGTATTCACTAGGCTTAGTATGAGTTCTTCAATTTCATGCATGATTTAGATCTAATAGACTTGGTATTTATTAGAAACATGTTCACTTGGTGGAATGATAAGGAGGGTAGTGCATATTTATTTGAAGGACTTGATAGAGCTTTGCTAAACATTCTTGGTGT
The DNA here is from genome assembly GCA_023846275.1 of Vanilla planifolia. Lineage (NCBI taxonomy): Eukaryota > Viridiplantae > Streptophyta > Magnoliopsida > Asparagales > Orchidaceae > Vanilla > Vanilla planifolia. Next base: position 252,279 of record JAIUJO010000200.1, on the reverse strand, counting down.
GTAAGAATTCCTATACAAAACAATGAGACATCTTCCACATATAAGCTCAGACCACTACCCTTGCTAATTCACTTTTGATAACTATCTTAAACAAAACTAAGAGGAAAATTCAATTTGAAAACTTTTGGTTATCATTTCCACATTCAACTAATATTATGCAAGTTGTTGGGAATATAACTATTAGGACCAACCCTATGGATAATCTATCTACTAAATTTAGTAAAGCACTAGTTTTTTCAAAGAAATGGAGTGTAGTTGAAGTTGGAAATTTTTTTTAATAAACCTTGGTAGTTGAAGGAGTTCTAAAAACTTTAACTTAAAGAAGTTGAGATGGGATTAACTAAGTGTAGACATGATGTTTTGGCATAATGTATTACCTTCTATAAGAAGGCTATGGCTTTAGAAGAACCATGGTGGTGGTAGCAAGCCAAGCTTCATTAGGCCATCCTTGAGGATCAGAATGTGCATTTCATTTAGGTTGTGGCCACCTCTAATTACAAAAGAAATTATATACATCATCTTTAAAGTTATACTAAGGAATTGGTCACTTCCCTTATAGGAATTAAGATATACTCATGCAATGATTTAATAAGAGGTGGTGTAGTTTTAGCCAATTTAATCCTCCCTTATCACCTAACCTTTAAGAACTTTTAATAGTGAGAAAGTGAAAGGCTTAGCTGCTTTAATAAGTGAAGATGAGATTAGGAATGCCATTATGTTTGTCAAAATAAAACCCCTAATGTGGATTGCATCTTTATAGTGTTTGTGGATGGATATTAGAACATTACCTAGATAGATGATATCACAACTATGAAACAATTCTTTATAGATAACTATTATCCAAATAGGTGGAAGAAAGGTTGATAATTCTAGTTCCTAAAGTGCTGGGTGCTTCAAAACCTAAATAGTTTAGACCTATCTAGATTTCCAATGTGATATGCAAATGTTTTAGAAAAAAATATTGGTGGGTAGATTGAAGATGGTGCTTTCTAATTTTATTCCAAGGGAGTAATAGCTTTTGTGCTATATCTGATAATATGTTTTTTTTTGGCATAGGAGATGGCTACTCATATCAACTCATCTACTTCTATAGAGGGGGTTCATGATGCATAAGCTAGGTGTGGACCAGACTTATGACAAGGTCAAATAGAAATTTATGCTCCATATACTAAAGCATTTATTATTCTTAAATATTTTGTGTGACTGGATCGAGACAACTTCAATGGAGTGAAGTATTAATGGGTCCTAAGAAAGGGTGTTCATTATCACTATACCTTTTATAATTTGGTCTTGGCATATTAAGAAAAGAACTAGGTGGATTAAGCCACCTTGATTAGGCTCAAGATTGGCCCTTCCTCACCAACATTTTCTCACCTTCTATATGCTAATGAAATTTTGATCTATGCACCAACAACTTGTGTTGCAGCACAAAGCACTATGAACATTTTCAAGTAGCATAGGTAGCACTTCTGCCAGATGATAAATTTTAAAAAAAATCTATAGTATTGTTCTATAAGTGATAGATTGTAGACATAGAAAAACAATAGAAAAGTTTCTTATGAGTTTGGCAATTCAATTAAAATATTTAGCTATATCTATTACAATGACTAAATTTTAGAAAAAAGACTATCAATTTGTTATTGATCGTGTTGAAAATTATATGTCAAGTAGGAGGATCATGTCTCTATCAATTGTGGTTCACAGTGTCATGATCAACTGAATGCTTCTTACTATTCTTATGTATTACATAGTGCATGTTTTAATTTTGAACAATATTTTTGATGATGATGTGATGGTACCTATGGAGTAGTTTAACTATTAGGAGCACTATACATTATGCTTGCCAGAAATTGGTTAATCTTTTGAAGAAGTATGGAGGCTCTAGGGTTTGAAGTTTGTTGACATGGTAGGTTACATGGTTAGGAAAGTATTGCAGGTTGGCTATGGCTCTGAAAGACTGCGTACGTGTGTAGGTATTCAGATCCAAGTATTTTATGGCAAATAATAATTTCTATTTGTTGCATGGTGTTTCACATACAAGCAAGCTACGTAGTAGTGTGGTACCTTTGACAAGTGATAATACAATTTGGCTTAGCATTCTTATTATCAATTACACTTCTATGTTTCTACTTATTGGAATATTAAAAAGCCAATTATCTAATGAGTAAGCTTCTCTTTTAAAATATGAGAATCAGTACTAAACTAGATATGCTGTCATAGTCAATGTTAATAATTTCTATAGCTTAAAAAATCATGAACTTATGATTATGAGCGAGTGAGCAAATGTACATTTGAAGAACAAAGTTTGATACTTCAAAATCATATTCAGATACTTCATAACACTATAAAAAAATTTCAATAATGAAACCTTCATTAGAAGCATGTCCACTAAAAATGGTTATTTCTATCTACTCAATAATGAATCATTTTTTTACTTAAATAACTAATTTAGTCATATACTTGTATATTCAAGGGGGATCCACATAGTGCGCATGATTTTAAAATGGACTCCTTATTCATTTGATAGTGAAGAGCACCAAGATTCTGTGATCCACTACCAAAACTCAGACTCAAATCATGAGGATCATCTAGATATTTCGTATCAATAGATTAGATTATGATACTTGGCATGTCAATATTTATATGTTGAGTATCTTATCTACTTATGATTATGACTTGAAGAGGACTCAAAGTTTGACACCCTTTAGCACGTGTTTTTGAGTCTTCTATGTCTTCCATTTCACCATCAAGGCATCTTGAATGTGAGTTATATCCCATGAATATGATATCTATCTGGTGTAATATATGGAATATAAGAAAAAGGGGGAGTGTTGGAGTATTTCCATCGATCGACCATGCCATATAGTTTCAAGTCAGAAATAAAATTTCTTCAATTTGAATTATTTAAAGGAAATATCAAGTTATATATCGAAAAGATGTGAAATTAAACCTCTTTCTCGATTCTATGAAAAGTTTTTAGAAAACTCTATCTATTTTGATGTCGATGCTAGAGAAACTTCTCTTTCTTTGTTTTGCTCAGTCATTAAGAAGTTGATTCTTTCTATCTATTATATATCAATATATAATAGATAAGAGGAATGCTCATAAGTAGTCCTATTGAAACCAAAAAAGAATCCCTTGCATACGAAATTTGAAAAATCTCCTTTCAGATCAAACAATTCCATCAAATTGATTATGACTATATCTGTGACAACATCTACTATACCAAGAATATCAATGAACCCAAACTTTACAATTACTCAGGATAACCTCTTTTAACTTCTAAGTCTATTTTTTAGTTAAGGATCCCTTTTACAAATTTAAAGTAAAAGAATTGGTATATCTTTTCTACCAAGTTGGAATAGGCTAGGGTTATAAATTTGTAATCATTGAATCAAGAATGAAGTTTTCATTTTGAAGATGCCAGACCATGAATTTGTAACTACATCCAATCTATGAAGAGTCCAAATTATTTTGAACTTTCTCTTTTAGGAATGGGATATTTATGGAATTCCCATGAATAGGATCAGGATCAAACCTTGTTCCATGACATTTCTATTGGATTCTCTACTTAAGCAAGCCCCTAAGATGTCTTAGTTGATATATAATTTATGTTTCATCTTTCTATTCATTTATGTTTGTTTCAACAAAAACAGCGTTTGCTTCTTTCTCTTTATATTGATTCATTTTAGATCAAGATGTATGGATCCATGGATCTATCTTTCTATATAGATCCTATTCATGGATTAACAAAAATGTGCAAAAGCTCTATTTGCCTCTATCATGATATGAGTCTCTTCCTTTTTGTGCATAGAATTGCCACGGCCTTTGGAAACATCTATTATTTTGAAACTTAAATGGAAAGTCATATTTAGATTTTGACTCAAATGCTTGTAGGGTGCCTATAATAACCAAAAAATGGCAATCACTTTTCTGTATGTAGATCCTATTTCTATAGGAAATTGACGAGTCGTTCCGCTTACACGTCTTACTTTTATAGCTATATCAGGAGTTACTCTACGTATTGCTTTACGTAAGACAGATAATGAATTTTTTTATTTTTGCCTGAATCTTTTTCATGAATCGGTAGGTAATATTATGTGATTGAGTTTTTTTCATGTCTTAAAATACGTTTAACCGACATGCTAACTAATAGATTATGATAAATTAGATCAAATTTTTCATTTTTTTTGTAGCACCTCGACATAAAATTAACATTTATAAATGTTAAAATTAGTTTTATTTTGATAAGCGTTAAAAATAATTCATTTATTTTTTCATTTTCTTTTTGATCCCATATTGTAGGGTGGATCTCAAAAGATAAGAAAAATCTCCCTCCAAGCTGTACATTCGACTTTCACCGAATATAGCTTTCCATAGAATTCAATATGAGTCTATGAGATTGACTATGCAATTTTGTTTACTCACTTTCCCTTTAAATTGAGTATTGGTTTCCATCCTTTTCCTACTAGGATGGGAAATCTTATGTTTTGCATATCCATATGATCATGTCTTTAGGTTCCAAAAATTATTTAGTGGAAAAAGAAGTGATTTGTATTATTGCTATTAGATTCAAACCTGTTCTTAAAAAAGTTGAGGCTTTTCAAATTTTTTTTGACACACAAACAGAGGAAAAATCTTCTAAATTTATTCCAATAGGGCACTTTGGACATGTAGTTGATCTAAAACAAATCTCTTTAGATAGAAGTTCTTTTGTATTATGGGTAGCCCACTCCAATCCCCTTTCAAAACTTTTGTTATTAGTTTAGCCATACGCTTGACATGTTTCTAGGTATTCACATGACATCATCAAATTATACAAGTCTAGGATAAGAGTCTACAATGCACTAGAATGCCCTTATAAGTGATCCTTTACTTCGACAAAATTTAGGGTTTGTCGAATAATGTGATGTCACACACCAGGTAAATCCTTAACCCTTCCTCCTCTTTAACACAATGTAATGTTCATGGAAAACATGGAAAATAAAAGCCATATATGTAGTGATTTGTAATCCAAAGGTTAATCATACTCTGGCAACTTTATAAATGCAGAGTTTAGTTTTTTAGGGGTGATAATAGAAAAGTTGATAGATAACTCACCCTTACTATCACTCCACAGACTGTATATGAGATTCTCATCTCATGTGGCGCCTCATTGAATTCTTTCAAAAAAATTGGATCATTTTCTTCGTTCAAGAATCTCTTTCCTTCTTCCACTCCATCCTGAAGAGTAACTCAAGCCAATCCATTCACGTTTTCATGAATGCCTTCCTAATCCTCCCAAGGAAAATTTTGAATTGTATCCAAAATAGATGGGTTAGTGTGAGCTTATCCATGTTATTATACACCATTCAAATAGGAATCTATTCAATGATAGGAAAGATTCTTTCTTTTTAGCATTGGTGAACAATTTGTGATCCTTCCAATGACCTATGTTGTGTTGAAGGGATATCCATATAATCCAATTGATTATGTAAGAGCTGCATAGCAAAACATATAGTAGTGTACCCATATGGTATATAAGCCCTTTCCACCCTTCTAGCCTTTGAGAACTTTTAATAGAGAATAGGTGATTGAAGTTGTGGCCTTAATCGATGATGATGAGATCAGATCTATGTTGACTTCTTAAAAAACAAATAAATATGTTGGTATGGATGGCATGTCAACTGAGTTTTTGCATGATTATTACAAGATCACGTAGGTCGAAAACATTATAATAATCAAAAAATTCTTTAAAAAGGATTTATATTGAAACAATGTAAAGACACATTGGTCATACTCATCCCTAAAGTTTTAAGACGATGCAAACTGAAGAAATTTAATGCCATTGGACTCTATAATGTTATTTATAATGTAATGAAAAATAATTTGGTTGCAAGAGTTAAGGTGCTACTTCTAGATGTCATTATTAAGGAGCAAGGTTCTTTTGTGCTAGGCCATGTTATATCTAATAATATTTTCTAGGTATAGAAAATGGCTGCCAATTTGCATGTTTCTACCTTTGAAGATTGTTCGATTAACTTATACATTTTCATTTCCCTACTCTGACATGATTAGATTAAGGCTTCTATCACTACACTAAGATTTTGTATTATTTTTAATGTATCTATCTATTGTGGATCAAAGAAACTTGGGGTCTTAAATATGGATGTCCACTTTTACCATACTTTTTTATTATTGTCTTAGCATCTCTTATGACTTATTTAAAACTAGTTTGGTTATGCTGCCTTGATTGGGTTTAAGATTTGCCATTCTTCCTTATGATTACAAACCTGCATGTTGATAAAGTCATGATTTATGCACCTACAACTTGTGCTTTAGTGAGGAACATTTGGGATATTATGGAGTAATATATGCATCAATCAGGTCAAATGATGAATCTAAACAATGACAGAGTGTTCTTAAGGAAGTGGTTGGAATGCAAGCACAAGGAGTTGAATATGAGTAAACTATATATGCATCAATTCACTCAATTAAAATATCTAGACATTCTAGTTGGGGTAACCAAATATCAAAAAAAAAGACTTCAATTTTGTTATCAGAGATGTTGAAAATAGTGCAAGATGGATGATCATGTCTTTATCAATGATAAGCCATACTGTCATGATTAGCTTGTTATTAGCTGCTATTCTTACTTGTTACATGGCCCACAAATTAATTCTCAGTGGAACTTTATTAGTGTTGGAGAAATTATTGGGTCGTTATATGTGGAACAATTCAAATGTTAGTAACATAGTACACTACGCCTATTGAGAGATGATAACTCTTCTCATGGAATGTGAGGGCCTTGGCGTTCATAGTTTGTCAACCTGGCAGTCAACATTGATTGAAAACACTATATGGAAGTTATGACTCATGAAGAATCTATATGAGTTCAATCCTTTAGGTCAAAATACTTTATGAGAAATAATACTTTTTGGATGCCTCATGGTGGATCTCGTATGCATAAGTTACTCAATGTTGTAACCTTGAACCATAAGTAATATGGATTGAAGGATTACTATGAGTAATTTTGTTTCATTTTTGTTAGATAATTTGCTTTGCAACCTTCTTGCTACTTTGTTAAGCTATGTTAACATGGATGTGAAGCATTTTACATTTGAAGTGGAGCCAATCAGGGAGCATTGGCTGTCGGATCCCAAAAAGATTTTGACGTTATTGACCCTTAATTTAGTAATTTAGATTCTACATTCTCTTTGCTCTAAATCAAACGAAATAGATGTGTTGTACTTCAAATTGAGTGGGGATATAGTGTTGGACTGAAAGAGTATATGCAATAGCATGTATATAGCCATAATCAATTAAGGAAGGAGGTTATGTTGGTTTGGAAAGTGCAAGTCTATCCTCAAGGAAATAGTTCCCTATGGATATTAGCATGAAATCTACTTCCTATGAAGACGTGCCAAATTGTTTCTTAGGGTGCCATATTGTGAAAGAACTCTAATCAAGTTGCTTCGATACTGATTTCTTAATGCTAGGTGGTATTAATGATAGGGGCATCACTTCCATTTTTGAGCCCCTTAGTTTAATGTCTATGAATGTGTAAGTGGCTAAACTTTTCAAGTAATAAAATGTGCTAGTTTATGTTTATTTCACATTTGGTGTAACAAGAACTTGTAGGAACATGTAGAAAAGGTGTTCAAATCTATTGCCCCTCAAAGGAACATTCACATTGCAGTTGATATTTGTTATAACTCTCCAGTAACATCTAACGATGCATATTCGATCTTGACTGGTTGTTATTACATTTTATTAGATTCCTCTAATGGGTTGGATTAAATTCAATTGTGAAATATTGTGTATGATAACTTGAATGTAGGAATTGTTGGATGGGATGACATGGGTAGATCTATTATTATTATAAGAAAAACCATTATTCCATGTTTAATTTGTTCCTTGGGTATTATTGCTATTCCCGAATTAGATTCAACTACAACCACTACTACAGTTAACAAGTTACTTTTTCCTACATCAAATAATAGTTCTCACCATAATGTCATTACATATATTTGGCACATGAAGTCCTTAAAATTATCTAACATAAAGTGCCAAGACAATTGTGTTGTAGATAGGGTTGCTCCACATGAACTTTTGTATGATTTTATTTGGGACCGAAGAATGCCCCTTCCCAAATCACTTCAACTTTTCCTTTTTAATGATTTTATGTTTGAACTTCCTTAAGGAGAGTATGATGTAGGCCTCAACCATTAGTTTATGAAGGACCCCAAAGACTTTGATCTCTTATAAGCTATTGATAGAGTCCAAAGAGCAACATCTACCAATCCGTAGCATTATTTTTAGTTAAGACTAGGACAGTGTCTAATCATCTTTGAGCCCCAAACTTTCATTCTTGATTAATGAAAAAATCATTGGCAAAAGTTTTTGTAGTGGTTCAACTTTAATAAATCCAAGAATTTTTCCTCTAACTATGAAATGTCAATGCCAATGGCTTTGATCCTTAACGCCAACATTATGTGATCTAAGTCTTATGATGTTGCACCATGCTAATGTGTGTAGAGAATGGGATTTCTTTGATCACTCTAATGGTTTGAAGGTAACCATATTAAGGGGATGATCAAGCTAGCTTGGACAAAACTATAACACCAAAAAAATGTTCAAGGTAGGCAATGCACACTAAAAGGTGGATTGGTTAACATAACCAATATCCAACAATGAGCTTTTTAATTATAAATAAAAAGGCCAAAATCGGATCTTAAGTTACCATAATTATTGGCACAAGAATTACTTTCTAGTGGATAATTGTTAAGGTTTTTAAATTGTATTAATTCTAATTGCAGAATTGTGGAGCCTTGTATTGTTATTTATTTTGACTAACTCTATAGGCAAGGATTAGGTAATTTGTACTTCTATTGCCTTTCTTTGATTTGATAGCCATCGCTCGAGATCCCTCTCAATAAGTTAGCCCTAACATTATGTCACCTATTACAATAATGGTAGGCCCTTATCCTATGTTGAATGTTAATAGCACAAAAATTTTAATGATGCATTACTAACATAGTTACTCTACAATCTTACAAGTTATGATGAGTCATCAAGGAGTCAAATGAAAAAACCAATTGACCTATAACCTAATAAATGCATCCCATCTAGAAGTTGGAGTTTGATGCATATATTAGCTCTAAAATTATTATAGTTATGTAAGTAGGATGTGCCACCAAACAGACTTCAAATAATCTAATGAGTCATTCATAGTTTCATTAGTAAAAAATTATTCATGATTTCATATGTATAGCTTAATCTTTTAGTAAAGTATACAACTACTAGTAGGGTCATCCAGGGAGCATTACAAAGATAAAATGCCAGGCAACACGTCATGTCATAGTTGACATGTTCGTCATGTCTACCATTACTCCATAAGGAGGAGCAAATTCTCCCAAATTAAGATACCATTCCTCAAGTTCTGGTTGATAATACAATTCTTCAAAAATCCTCCTTGGTGAATAAAGAAGACCAAAAAAGAGTGATTTCCAAGCTCATGCCATCATGACAGTAGGGATGATTGTATGTTTAATGACATTAAAAAGACCAACAATTCCATCATAGAAGAAGTGTGGCATCAATAAAATAATTTAATGAAACATATCATCTAAAAAAATGCACAACATATGAACTTCCTCCTTATTAAGGTTCAATTACATGATAAAGCCATATACATAATGACTGGTGATGCCGGACGGATTACAATAATTTGAGCAATACAGAAATTACATCCACACACCAGAAATAAAGTAAACTTGAAAGGTAAAAATGTGAAAATTCGAAAAGAAATAACAAGCAAGAGACACCCGTCCAAGGCAATCTTAGCCAAGAGGGGGACCGTGAGCAACACAGAGGTCGCTCCGTAGGCTAGGTGGTCCGCAACACCTCGACGGCACAGACGCGGGGTACTCGGATAAGGGTTTAAATACCGAGCGAGATAAATTTTGAAAAGTGGAATGGTCGCACCGGCGCAGTTGAAAGGTACAAAGATCGCGTTAAATCACCGTAAATCAGAAATTTAACAGATATTATTCGAGTAAGATCCGTTCAAGTCCGAGGGAACCCAAATCTTAAGATAGAGAGAAGCGTCGAAATCCGGATGAAAAGGCGAATGTGACGATGAGTAGTTATGAAACGTTACCGTCGTGGTAACGGCGGGGTATGGAGAGTATGTCGATGAAGGGACGAAGATGAAGATGGCGTCGTTGATAAACTGGCACGGCCTCTCACCGCTTGGGCCTCGCACCCCTCCTCCCAGTACCGGAGCCTCGACGAATCAGCACGCCGAAGTCTTGTTGGAATCACACCAATGACTCAACAAGTGAAAGCAAAGCACTAAAATACTTAAACAAGCTCAAATATCAACTGACCTTACATAGGGGTAGGCCTCCCTATTTATAGAGAGCCTAAGGGTACATCGGTAAAACAACTTTTAGAGTTTTAAAGGAATAAAATACGTGAAACTTGGAAATAAATAGGAAAATAACAAATATAAAGGCTGCATATCAATATCTGCCTTTTAAAATATTAAAAAAAAGGCATGAAATAGTCAAAAGCTAATCCAGAAGCTGTTGCCAAACAGCTTTTAAGGCAAATCCGGCGGGCTAGCAGCGGTTGGCGGCGGCGGTCGCGGCGGCGAATCCGGCGGCGAATCCGGCGGGGACGCTGGCGCGGTCGAGTCGTGTTGTCGCGGGTCGGTTACAGGTCGGCGTGGGTCGGAGACGGGTCGGCGTGGTTCATCCAGCAGGTCGTGTGACCCGAGCCATGACACGGGTCTGAACCGGGTCGCGCCGACCCGCCACCCGCGGGCGCGTCTCGCGCGAACCCGCGCGCGGGTCCGTCGACTCAACGGCCGACGGCGGCGAAGCGGTGGCGGACGGTCGCAGTCGGCGGCGGAAGGCGTCCAGCGGCGGCGAAAACCGGAAAAAGAGGCCTTTTGGCCAAATTTGGGTCCCCGAATCCAAAAATAATGTTCTTGAGTGTTAATTCGATCCCGAAATGCAACTTTGGGCTCCAAATTGATCCTGTTCATGAAGAGTAACTCCCTTGGTCGTCGGGTAGTGCAGGAGCGCATCTGAACAGATGAAGTACGTCGAAAATCATGCATGGCACTGGTGTCCCCATCAATTCCCCCATAGCGAGAAAGACTCAGCTCCGATGAGTCAACTCCAAGTTGTTCCTCATACATCCTCAATGCATCTGGATTCAATCGCTGTAACTCTTCTCTTGTGATCCAAGTATCCTCGGTATCCGGCCGGCCTTGCCATCGAAGAAGATATCTTTGATAACTTCGATTTCTGGTTAATGTAGTTTGATCGTCTAGTACCTTTTCAATCTGCTCACTCCTCTTACCTTGACAAGTTGGTGGACACTCAGGTAAAAGTTCACTCTCAAGGGGTGTTGATGTAGGCTCAAGTGGCTCACTGGGAATCTCGATCGGCTCCTTGTAGGCCACCAGGTCTGAGACGTTGAAGGTATTGCTGATGCCGTAATCGTCTGGTAACTCCACTGTGTATGCATTTGGTCCAATCTTTTTTAAGATTCGGAATGGACCAGCGCCTCTTGCATGTAACTTCCTTAAGGTTCCTGGTGGAAACCTTTCAGGTCTGATTCGAATCATCACATAATCACCTTCCAAGAACTTCTTAAATCTGCGATGTGCATCCGCAAGTTTCTTATATTGCTCATTGCTTAAATTAATTTTATCTTTAATATGTTTATGAATCTCTCTGATGTGTTGTGCAAACTCTTGTGCGGACTCCGATGTGCGTGCTTGAATAGGTAATGGGATAAGGTCAATTGGGCTATGAGGTTTGTACCCATTATAAGCTTCAAAGGGACTCATTCCTATAGACCTATTAACTGAACTATTATATGCATATTCCGCACGTGATAAAAGTAAATCCCAATTTTTTGCATTGTCTCCTACTAAGCATCGTAATAGATTTCCTAGGCTTCGATTTACCACTTCGGTTTGACCATCCGTTTGAGGGTGGTAGGCAGATGAGAATTTTAGTTTCGTCCACATTAGATGCCAAAGAGTTTTCCAAAAATAAGAAGTAAAACGAACATCTCTATCGGTAACTATGGTTTTGGGTAATCCATGCAATTTTACAATTTCATCAAAGAATAAGCGAGCAATATGTGAGGCATCTGAAGTTTTAAAACATGGGATAAATCTGGCCATTTTTGTAAATCGGTCTACTACTACGAAAATAGAGTCATGTTTTTGAACAGTTTTAGGCAAACCAAGGACAAAGTCCATACTAAGATCTTCCCATGGTCGTGATGGTATGGGTAAAGGAGTATAAAGACCAGTGTTTTGGGAACGTTGTTTAGCAACGGCACAAGTTCTACACCCAGCAATTATGCGAGCTACATGTCGTTTTAATCCAGGCCAATAGAATCTATCTTCAATGGCTGTAATTGTCTTGTCTCTTCCAAAATGTCCTGCTAATCCTCCAGCATGTATTTCCCAAATTAAGAAGTCTCTAAGGGAAGTTTGGGGAATACATAATTGTTGACCACGAAAAAGATAACCATCTTTAATAGTATAATCATAAATAGCCTTGGTTGGATTATTAATTAAGTTTTTATAAATAGGTCCAAAGTTGGCACATTCTTGGTACAGATCAGGTAGAGTTTCAAAGCCAGTAATTGATACAGATAATGTGGTAAGTAAATTTACTCGTCTACTGAGGGCATCGGCAACTTTGTTTTCTATACCAGGCTTATGTTTTAGGACAAAGGTGTAGCTTTGAAGAAATTCTATCCATTTGGCATGTTGTGGTTTTAATTTCTTTTGTGAGTTCAAAAACCTTAAGGCCTCATGATCAGAATATAATACAAACTCTTGAGGTAGGAGATAATGTCTCCAATGTCTGAGGGCTTGTACTACTGCATAAAATTCTTTATCATAGACGGAATATTTTCTACGAGATTCATTTAGTTTTTCACTAAAATAGGCAATAGGTCGTCCTTCTTGACTAAGGACTCCTCTGACTCCTACACCTGAAGCGTCACAAGAAACTTCAAAAACAATAGAAAAATCAGGAAGTTGGAGTATAGGAGCATTGGTCATACTTTCCTTAATTTTAGCAAAGGCTTTATCAGCTGCTGAAGTCCATTCAAAGTTTCCTTTTTTTATGCAATCTGTTAGTGGAGCTGTGATGGAACTAAAACCTTTAATAAACCTTCTATAAAAAGTGGCCAGACCATGGAAACTCCTAACATCATGAACAGATTGAGGTGTTGGCCAATCGATTATTGCTTTGACCTTATCAGGGTCAGCAGACAATCCATTTTTTGAGACTATAAATCCTAGAAAATTTACACAATCAGTAACAAAAGCACACTTCTTGAGATTGGCATAGAGATTACTTTCCTTGAGTGTTAAACAAATTATTTTCAAATGTTCTAAGTGTTGTTCTGGGGTATGACTAAAAATTAGAATGTCATCAAAGTAAACTACGATGAATTTTCCTAAGTAAGGTCGAAGTATTTGGGTCATGAGTCTCATAAAAGTACTTGGGGCATTAGAAAGACCAAAGGGCATGACTAACCATTCATATAATCCATCTCTAGTTTTAAAAGCGGTTTTCCATTCATTTCCAGGGCGAATTCTTACTTGATGATATCCACTTTTTAAATCAATTTTAGAGAAAACCGTGGCTCCACTCATTTGGTCAAGAAGATCATCTAATCGTGGAATAGGAAACCTATATTTCACAGTTATTTTATTAATAGCCCTACTATCGATACACATTCTCCATGTTCCATCTTTCTTTGGGGCTAAGAGGGCAGGAACGGCACAAGGGCTAAGACTCTCTCGTATGAGCCATTTGTCTAATAGTTCTTGAACTTGTCGGGCTAACTCTTGGTGTTCTGTGGGACTCGTTCTGTAATGGGGTAGGTTCGGCAAGCTAGCTCCAGGCACCAAATCTATAGCATGTTGGATGTCACGAAGTGGGGGTAAACCTTGGGGTTCTTCCTTAAAAACTTCTGGAAAACTAGACATAATAGGTTCTATTATTGGTGGAATGACTATGTTTGGTTCCTCATTTGAAACTTCTCTCATTGCTACGGCCCAAATAATTGAACCATCAGTAAATTCTCGTTCAACCTCTCCTTGAGATATAAACTGAATTTTTTTCTCTTGGTTAGTAGTGGGTTTCGTTTTTAGGGGTTTAACTTGGTCTTTTGGTGGGGAAGGATGTAATTTAACTCTATGACCTTGATGTGTGAATATACAAGTATTAGATTTTCCGGTAATAAGGACATCATGGTCATATAGCCAGGGTCGTCCTAAGATAATACTTCCAACTTGCATGGAGACAACATCACATAGAATATCTTCTGAATATTGGCCAAATTTAAGGGGAACCATACATTGTTTCTTAACAGGAATAGAGGTATCGTTGATCCACGAAACTGTATAAGGGTTTGGGTGTTGGGTGGTGGTTAATCCAATGCGTGCCACACTATCCGCAGAAATCGCATTAATGCTACTACCACTATCGATTACCACCTTGCACACCTTTTCCCCAATTTTAACAAATGTATGAAAAATTGTGGTTCGTCTCCAATCTTCACTCACCTTGGGTTGGGTGAAAGTGCACCTAACGACTGTGATAGGTTCATTTTCCTCAATAGTATATTCTCCGTCTTCTTCATAGTATTCATTGGCTAGGGTTGGATCAGGTACATAATCTTCATCACCTACTTTCTCTCCAAGGTTTGGTTCATCCTCTTCTTCTCCGATATAATTAATTTGTCGTGTAGGACATTGGGCTGCCATATGACCTCGCCCTTTGCATTTGAAACAAGTTATTTCAGACGATCGATTGGTGGGTTGGTCTGTTTTTGTGATAGGTTTTGGAGTAGCATTTGGAGAGGGGATTGTTGGTGGATGACTAGTGGAAGGTCCATGGTTACTTGACCTAAAATTTGACTTGGGTATTGGCTCAACTTTCTTAGTGGAAAATAGTTTCTGAAGCCTCTCAAATTCACTTGCGATTCTATAGGCCTCCTCTAAAGTGTGGATGTTTCTCTTAAAGAGTTCCCTTTGTATATCTTCCCTAAGTCCTGCTCTAAATCGAGAAAGAGTAACTAAAGGATCTTCATTGACACCACAACGTAAGTGATACTCATCAAAACGAGTAATATACTCATTCACTGACTTTCCTCCTTGGTTTAAACGTTGCCATTGATCAAGTAGTTGGTGCTTGTAGGAGAGTGGGATGTATTTGTCCCTAAGGATTCCTTTTAATTCACTCCAGGTTCCTATGGGTGGAGATCCTCTTTGATGGCGATTAGTTTCTATGGTTTCTACAAAGAGTCGAGCTTGTCTGGCTAGTTTCATACGGGCAAACAAAACTTTTCGTTCTTCACTAAGCCTAAACCATTGAAAGTAGTGGTCTAGGGCTGCCTCCCACTCTATGTATTCTTTAGGATTCATGGTTCCTTCAAAGATTGGTGTGTCACACTTGATGGATTTTATAAGTTTATCGTCATCATTTTCAAGTGGTCTCCTTAAGAAGGGATCGTTGATTCTTGGAGGTGCATGATGTGGGGAATAGGTAATATCAGGTTCATTCCTTCGTGGTGTTTGATTAGGGTGGTAGACATCACCAGGTTCATATATGGTAGGTTCATATTTTTTTTGTTCTAGTTGGGTGACTCTAGTGTCCAACCTCTCTAGTGTGGCTAAAATAGTTTGTAAAGTAATATGAAGTTGGTCAGGGATTTGATTGTCCATTGGATAAACTTATGCCGTCGATAACGATTGTACTAGCCTAACCGTTCTCTGATACCAATTTGATGCCGGACGGATAACAATAATTTGAGCAATACAGAAATTACATCCACACACCAGAAATAAAGTAAACTTGAAAGGTAAAAATGTGAAAATTCGAAAAGAAATAACAAGCAAGAGACACCCGTCCAAGGCAATCTTAGCCAAGAGGGGGACCGTGAGCAACACAGAGGTCGCTCCGTAGGCTAGGTGGTCCGCAACACCTCGACGGCACAGACGCGGGGTACTCGGATAAGGGTTTAAATACCGAGCGAGATAAATTTTGAAAAGTGGAATGGTCGCACCGGCGCAGTTGAAAGGTACAAAGATCGCGTTAAATCACCGTAAATCAGAAATTTAACAGATATTATTCGAGTAAGATCCGTTCAAGTCCGAGGGAACCCAAATCTTAAGAGAGAGAGAAGCGTCGAAATCCGGATGAAAAGGCGAATGTGACGATGAGTAGTTATGAAACGTTACCGTCGTGGTAGCGGCGGGGTATGGAGAGTATGTCGATGAAGGGACGAAGATGAAGATGGCGTCGTTGATAAACTGGCACGGCCTCTCACCGCTTGGGCCTCGCACCCCTCCTCCCAGTACCGGAGCCTCGACGAATCAGCACGCCGAAGTCTTGTTGGAATCACACCAATGACTCAACAAGTGAAAGCAAAGCACTAAAATACTTAAACAAGCTCAAATATCAACTGACCTTACATAGGGGTAGGCCTCCCTATTTATAGAGAGCCTAAGGGTACATCGGTAAAACAACTTTTAGAGTTTTAAAGGAATAAAATACGTGAAACTTGGAAATAAATAGGAAAATAACAAATATAAAGGCTGCATATCAATTTCTGCCTTTTAAAATATTAAAAAAAAGGCATGAAATAGTCAAAAGCTAATCCAGAAGCTGTTGCCAAACAGCTTTTAAGGCAAATCCGGCGGGCTAGCAGCGGTTGGCGGCGGCGGTCGCGGCGGCGAATCCGGCGGGGACGCTGGCGCGGTCGAGTCGTGTTGTCGCGGGTCGGTTACGGGTCGGCGTGGGTCGGAGACGGGTCGGCGTGGTTCATCCAGCAGGTCGTGTGACCCGAGCCATGACACGGGTCTGAACCGGGTCGCGCCGACCCGCCACCCGCGGGCGCGTCTCGCGCGAACCCGCGCGCGGGTCCGTCGACTCAACGGCCGACGGCGGCGAAGCGGTGGCGGACGGTCGCAGTCGGCGGCGGAAGGCGTCCTGCGGCGGCGAAAACCGGAAAAAGAGGCCTTTTTGCCAAATTTGGGTCTCCGTATCCAAAAATAATGTTCTTGAGTGTTAATTCGATCCCGAAATGCAACTTTGGGCTCCAAATTGATCCTGTTCATGAAGAGTAACTCCCTTGGTCGTCGGGTAGTGCAGGAGCGCATCTGAACAGATGAAGTACGTCGAAAATCATGCATGGCGCTGGTGTCCCCATCAACTGGCCATATCAAGATCTAGCTAAACCATAAAATGAAACACCACAAAAAACATCTCTTGTGCAAAGGCTGTCTCTAGCTAATCCAATCCCATTAACCCAAGGAGCTTCAAAGATATGTACGAGGAAGCACATAGAGTGTAATTATGTATGAAGGCCTTGGCTGGCACCCACATGAGATGACGAGCAACAAGCCCTAAAAAAGGGTACAACCTTTCAAATGATCCATAATTGCATGCATGGATCAAATAGCCTTTAAAATGGTTTACGATTATTATAGCTTCCAAATAAAAGATGCTAAACATAACTCATACAATTACAAATAGTTTTGTTTATAATCTATGATAAGAAAGTAAGAAAACTATGTGCTCAAAACATGGCCAACAACATAGAAAACCTAGTTAATCATTTAAAAATTTGCAATTCTACAACTAAAAGTTCGCACTTGTTAAACCTAAACTGCAGCACACACAGGAAGATAGTATGTAGGGGAAGTAAGGCACCACATGCCTCTCCTGGCAGAGTTAATAACACATACATCTAACATATGGTCGTGAAAAATTTGCACCACTGAAGTTTCACTCTGATATAGGAAAACTCCACGCCAAACAAAGCCCAAAAAGGCAAGAAAGGTATGATAATACCAAATTACACCAAGTCAAGTCCCCATTAGAGTTAACGTCATCCATTCATTTGTAGTCTTGAGTGATAATAATAGTCGAAGAGAGTTAGTCTTTCAGGCACAAAATGTAGCACGTGAAGAAAGCCAGCACATAGGCCAAGTGGATACCACCATGCATTGCCAAGAAGGATAGAAGTGTGGATGACAAGGACATTATCGAGTGCACATGGTACTATAAAACTTTCACTACATTATGAGCATCATAAGACCTCTCAATGCTCCATATAGAGGGTAAAGAGTGGCACTTCAAGCATGCAGAATGACAAATATCTCAAATGAGCATAAAGTTGTCCATTCACCTGTGACCAACATCATTAAGAATACAAAAAGCTATAATTTTTTGCCCCTACCTGGCATACGCATAGGATACTGCAAGGCATGAGCACAATGTCATCATTCAAACGTCACTCTTACAAGCAAAAAATGCATTAGTGGGCAAAATGCTTTACCTCGCACATAGGTATAGTGGTGCTAGAATCACAACCCAGCATGCATAAAACCTAAAGCATATTATGCCATCTGGCACCGTCTTTGTTGTGAGCTGCACTACACCAGACATTGTCTCGTGTTGATTATTCACTACAACAATTTCATTAATGAAAAAGCTAAGTCTAGAAAAAGGAATTACTTTATCAATGCACTAGTAGATCATAGCAAAATAAATCCTGAAAAATGTTATAGTTCATGGACCCAAAAAGCCTTATACGAATAATCCAACATGTCGTGAGTAAACAAGCTACCACATGCGAGTTAGTGATATAGTGGACCCAGTGCTATGTTGCTTGTGAAACTATAGCAGTGCATGGCTTGGGCAACATCTAAGCATACAAAAACCCAAATGCATATTGTACCCTCCAATTTTCTCTTTGTAATGGGTAGCACTATGCTACATATTGCACCATTTTAGATTTCTTATTGCAACAATTCAATCAATGAAGATTGCAATCTTGCTAATGGAGCAACACCTTACACATACACCAGTAACCAATAGTGCTAAAAATCCAAAAAAGTATCACTTTGTGGGCTTCACTAACCATGTTCTTGGTGTCACAAGTCCAACACTGATTAGCTTTCTCATCCACACACTATGGACTATCTGACATGGCTAAGGGTGAAGATGACCATGACTTAACCCTAGCCCACATTGCACCATCATACTTCTATTGCACTACAAGCCACATGATGCCACACATAAACTTATAGATTGCATCTTGTGACAATTCTATCATGGCAGAAGGAAAGCCTATGAATAGGGTCTCACCTTATCCATGTGCTAGCAGCTTGTAAGGTTAAAAATCCCAAAAAAAGCTACATTTTATAAGCAACATGCAAAGGATGTCATAAGATACATGTGGATTGGTTACCTTATTCATATGCAAACCCTTGTGCATATTACACCATCCAAATTAAGCTTTTCCAAGAGCTGCATAGAGCCAAATATTAACCCTTGTAGATTACATGTTGGAATAATTATATCAAGAAAAAAGGAAAGTCTCCTAATGAGGCATCACCTTATTCATGCATCAGCTATTTGAAGTACTAAAAATACTTACAGAAGTTAAACTTTGTGAACTCCAAAAACTATGCAAATTGGATGAAATTAGGAGCACATGTATCGACTGGAGTGCACATGAATAATGCACTACTGGTGCTGTAGAATTCCCAATGTAGTGTCATGTGCTAAACTATAGCAGCACGATTCTAGGACCTTAGCAAAGTTTGCACAAACCATAGAGCTTTTTGCATCATCAAATTGTTGCTTCGTGCAAGTACAATGTTGTAGTACATATTGTTCTCAATAGTGTCCAACTAGGCCATGCACATACTCTAGTGCTTAGTTCACCATCCAACTTCCACTTTGTCATAGGCGACATAGTGCATAAGAGGGAATGTTTGATTCTATAGTATTAAGAGATAGTGTGTACCATTCTTGATCATTAAATTATGTACGAATTAAAATGTCTCACAAAGCATGCCAAAACTATAAAAATTAAAGTATTTAAAAATGAAAAAAATATATATTTTGCTTGAAAATGGTCGTTTAGATGAGTGTAATGATAATTATTTCATACCAATAAAAACTTCATTTCGAATTACTCTGAATTTCAAAAGTAAATTTGTATGAATAATTATAAATGTTTATTTAATATTTAATAAATATATAATATTGTAAAATACGATAAATGGAAGAAATGTTATATAAAAAATTAAAGTGAAAGATTTCAAGAAATAAGGTTAATGGGACTAGAAAGATGCATTTTAAGATAATGAGGTAATCTTGGACAATGCTCTCGATCATCATATTAGTTATGATTAAAAAAGTCTAGTAAAACGTACCACAACCTTATAATATAAAACCTTTAAAAAATATTAAAAAAATTAGATTTAATTGGATAAAGCACATTGAGATGAGTCTAATGATCTTTGTCTTATCTTAATCAAATATTATTATTTGAATGTTAAATAAATAATTATTAAAGATGAAATGAGATAAATTGATGTAATGTTATATAACCAAATGGAAGACATGTACAGCTCAAACTTAAAGAGAATTGGTGTTGTCTTGTAATATAACAATTCAAAGCAAAAAAGTTGAAAAAATAAGATAAATTGCTTAGAAAGTTACATTCCAAGACGCTAAGGAGATTGAGTGGAACATCTTTGATTGATAAATAAGATACAAATAAAAACGTCATATACAATGTGCATAATTTCTTGAAAATAAAGTTTTAGCAATACAAAATATAACAGTTAATTAGACAGTGCTCTTAGAGATGCACTCTTTGCCTTGATTTTGATCTCGTTTGGAATACTATGAATTAATAAAATAAATACGAAAGAATAATAATAAATTTTATTTTGATATTGAATAAATATATATTAAATTTATATAACATAACTAAATAAAATCAATGTAATGCTGACATGAAAATGTTTTAAGATTTACATAGAATATACCTAAATTAAAGCAAATATTTTGAAGAAACGAATATGAGATAATTGACTTCCAAAATTTAGAGAAAATTGATAGTAACATCCTTGACCATAAAATCATGTATGAATCAAAGCATCTCCTAAATTGTACATAATATAAAAAAAACTATTTATAAATAAAAAAATAAATATGTAACTAGATAAAGCCTGTCAAGATGACTCCAACAACATTTTGTTCGTCTCAATCAAACCTTGTCTATAATTTCTATGAATTTTCAAAATTGATACATATAAGCTATATTAATTATTATTTTAATATGAATTAAACGTATATTAAAGTTGAATTTATGTAAATTGTATATGATATTTGCATTGTCAGATATTAAGAGATCTGATGTAGCATCCTTGATCATTAAATTGGATACGAATTAAAATTTCTCATAATGTGAGCCGAACACCAAAAGATAAAATACTAAAAAAAATAAAAATTAATAGTTAATTAAAAGAGCTCATCGAGACAAGTCTAATGATACATATTTCATCTCAATTTGACCTTTTTTAAAATACAATAAATTACCAAAGTAAATATAAATGAATAATAATAATATTTATAACTTTAATAATAAGAAAGTAAATATTATAGATAAAGTAAGATAACGTTTTTGGTAAAGATACATTCCAATGTACTGAGAAGATCGAGTCGAATATCCTTGATTGTCAAAATAAGTTTAAATAAAAATGTGTCATAATATTATGCTAAATCAATTGCATATAAAATATTTAAATGTTTTAAAAAATATTTAATTGGATAGATTTTTCCAAGAGGAGCCAAAAAATGCTTACTTTGCTTCAATCAGACCTTATAGCAAATTATTATGAATTACCAAATTAAATGATAAGGAATAATAATAAATAATTACTTGAATTTTATGTAAACAAATTCTAATTATCAAATTATATTACTTAAAGAAATATAATATAATAAAATCAAAGTAATGTTTTGATCACATGATAGAATAATAAGTGGTTCAATGTAGTTAACAAAATAAAAAATTTGAACAAATAAGATGAATTATTTGAGAAACTTACGTTATGAGATACTTTGGTGATCAAGTCTAACATCCTTAATCATGAAATCAGATATGAATCAAAATATCGCATGAAATGTCTTTAAAAACTATTAAAAAAATAAGAAAATAAAAAATGATATAGATGTGTCCAATAAAAAGCTTCTTAATGTGACCTCCTTCAAAATTGTTACAAATTATAAAAGTAAATAAGAATAAATAATAAAAAATTATTATTTTAATATAAATAATTATATATGATCAAACTAAAAAGAGATAAATTAAATCAATATAATATAATCAAATGAAAGGGATGTAAATGGCACAAGAGAGTGATATTGAGTTACATAGCAATACAACCAAATTAAATAAAAAAACTTAAAGATAATAGATAAATTACATTAAAATTTTATATTTGAAGATATCAACAAGATATAGTGTGGCATCCTTAATTATCAAATCCTGTATGAATAAAAATATAAATAAATAAAATATAGTAATATTAAATTAATTTAATATTAAATAAATATATAATAATACTAAAAAATGATAAATTGAAGTAATGTAGAATAATCAATCCAAAATAATTTAATGGACACATGAGAGAAGATTTAGAGTTACACGATGACATAACAAAATCAATGCAAAACACCTGTAAAAATGAGATAGATTATATGAGAAATTTTCATTCCAAGGTAGTAATTACATCAAATATAAGTTTCTTAATCATCAAATTTACTATGAATTGAAATGTCTCATAGAACTACAAAATGCTAAAAAAATAAACTATATAGAAATATATATTTAGTTGGATAGAGCTCATCAAGACCAGTCTAAAAAATATTTTTTTATCTCAATAAAACTTTGTTTGGAATGAATGTGAGTTACTAATATAAGAATCAGATAAATAATAACAAATAATTAATTTTATGTTAAGTCAATATGTATATGTTAAAACTAAAATTGGAAAATGAAAGAATTATAATAAAATAAAAATTAAATAATTTATAAAAATGAGATAAATTTAACGGAAAACTAACATTACAAGATACATAGAAGATCTAATGTAACATCCTCAAAGAATTATGAATTAAAATATTTTGTTAAGCATGAAAACTTTGGAGAATAAGATGTTTAAAAAATTAATAAATGAATTCTTAGTTGGATAGAGGTTGTCAAGAGGAGTCTAATGATATTTTTTTCATATTGATTGGACCTTTTGTGAATATTATAAATGACTAATTCAAACTAATGCAAATAACATTAAGCTATTATTTTAATATTGAGTGTATATTAAAGTTAAAATGAGATTAGTTGAAGTAATGTAATATATTCAAATCAAAGTGATGTGAAGTTCACACAAGAGGAGAATTAGTATTATATATTAATATAAGTAAATAAAAGATAAAATTTTTAAAGGTTAGATAAATTGTATGAGAAAGTTTCACTCAAATATACTAAGGAAATTGAATGTAACATCATTGATAGTCAAATCAGATATGAATTTAAATATCTTTCAAAGCATATTAACCCTCTAAGAAAATATTTAAAAATATATAAATTAATATTTAATTGGCTAGAATTTGTTAGGAATCATCTAATGAAATTCATTTATCTCTAACTAACCTCTCCTTTAATTACTGTAAATTAACAAAATAAATTAGTAGAAATAATAATAAATTATTTTTTAGTTTTGAGTAAAAATATAACAAAGCTCAAGATGTGATAAATTGAAGTAGTATAATTTAATCATATCAAAGTAATGTACAGGTCATATAAGAGAATAATTAGAGTTAAATGTAATATAACTTGACGAAAAAAAAATTTGAAGAAATTATAAATTATACAAGAAAGCTTCATTGCAAGTTGCTAAGAAGAATGTGTGTAACATCCTTGATTATGAAATGAGTTACAATTTGAATTATCTTATAAAGCATGACAACCCTTCAAAAGAAAAAAAAATAAAAGATGTAAAAGTAAATATTTAATTGGATAATTTTTTTAAACATGTCTAATGATGTTAGTTTCAACTTGTTATCATATCATTTGAAATTACTATGAATTACAAAAGTAAATAAATGTAAATAACAATCATTTTTTAACATATTATATAAATATATTTTAAAGCTAAAATGAGATCAATAGAAGCAACATAATATAAGAAAATCAAGGTGATTTAAATGTCACAGAAGTGGAGAACAAGAGTTTTGTAATAATATAACAACAAAAAATTTAAATAATTTAGCTAAATTATATTCAAACATTGCATTCTATGTTACTAAGGAAATGGATTGTGATATCATAGATCATCAAATCTGGTACAACTCAAAATATCTCATAAACGATGATAAAATCATAAAAACATAATTGATTAAATGGATAAAATGAATATTTCATTGCATATTGCTTGTTCAGACATGTCCAATGATGTTAGTTTCATCTCAATTGAATCTTTTTTATGTTCTATATTTACAAAATAATTGAGCATAAATAATAATAAATTAATATTTTAATATTAAGTAAATATGTGATAATATTCAAATGAGATAAATTAAAGAAATGTAGCACAACCAAATTAAAGTGATGTTTAGCTCACATGAGGGAAGAAATAAAGTTTATAGAAACAAAACAAGATCAAACAAAAAAATTAGAAAAAATGAGATAAATTTTGTGGGAAAATTGCAATCAAAGATACTAAAGAGATCGAGTGTACAATCCTTAATCATCAAATCTAGTTTTTTTTAAAATGTTTAGTAAATCATTCAAAAACATTAAAAAATAAAATATTTAAAAGATTAAAGATATATGTATATATTTAATTAAATGGAGTAATTTAAGATGAGTCCAATGATGTGCATTTTGTCTCAAATTGATCTTATTCTGAATTACTATGAATTACTAAGATAAACTAGAGTAAATAATAAAAAATATTTATTTTAATATTAAACAACTATATTAAAGTTGAAATAAGATAAAATGAATTAATATAATATAACCAAATCAAAGAAAGTTAAAGTTGTTATGAATTGCGTTTAACAGTTAAAAAGTTGTATAACAAAATTAAAGAAAACTATTTGAAAAAATAAGATAAATTGTTCTAGAATGCTGCTTTACAAGACATTGGGGATTTTATGCGTAACATCCTTGATTGCTAAATTAAGTATGAAACTAAATATCTTGTAAAGTGTGTAAACATTTTAGAAAAAAAAATTTTAGATGTAATATAAAAGAGAACATTTAATTAGGTTGAACTTATCGAGGGAAGTCCAATTATGTTTGTTTCATCTCTATTATACCATGTTTATTATTACTCTCAATTTCCTAAGTAAATAAGCATAACTAAAAATAAATTATTATTTTAATATTATGTAAATATATATTAAAATTTAAATGAGATAAATTAAATCAATATATATTAAGAAAATAAATGTAATATAAAGGCAACACAAGATGAGAATTAGAGTTTCATAGTTGTATAACCAAAGCAAAGTTAAACATTTGAAGAAATAAAATAAATTACATAAGAAGATTGCATTTTAAGAAATTAAGGAAACAAACTATAAAATCACTAATATATAAATCAAATTCAATATGAAATATCTCATAAACTATGGTAAAGATAAAACAATTTTTCAGAAATATCAAATAAATATGAATTTTGATAGAATTTATTGAGATAAGTCAAATGATATTCATTTCATCTTGAATGGATTGTTTTTCTAATTATTGCTAAAATAAACTATGATAAAAAAGAATAAATTTTTTAATATTTATTAAAGATATATTAAAATTAAAAATGGGTTAAGTTAAGATAACATAAGAAAATGAAATGAAATCAATTTAATGCTCACTTCAATTAAGATTAAGAGTTACATAAAAAATATAACCAAATCGAAGAAAACTATTTGAATAAATTTGATAGATTGTATACAAAGTTGTACATCATAGTACAAAGGAGATCATTGTAATATTGATGATTCTCTAAAGATGTATGAACCAAAATGTCTTGTGGAGGGTTCCATAACTAAAGAAAATAAGTATTTAGAAATATAAAAATAAATATTTAATGGGATAGAGCTTATATGAAATTACTATAAATTAATACAATAAATAAGTAAAAATAATAATAAACTATTACTTTAATATTATGTACATTTATATTAAAGTGGAGATAAAATAATTCGAAACAATGTACTGCAACAAACTTAAAGTGTTGTAAAGGTCATGCAAGGAAAAATAAAGAGTTATAAAATATTATTAAAAAAACTTTGAATAAATGTCATAAATTATGGACAAATTTTAAAATCAAAGATATAAAAAAGATAAAATATAATATCCTTGATATCAAATCGAGTATAAATAAAAATGTCTTCTAAATTAAAGTAAAATAATATTTATATGATCTTAATTAAACCTCGTTTAGAATTACTAAGAATTATAAAATTAAATAAACGCAAATAATATCAAATTAACCTTCTAATATTTAGTAAATATATACTAAAACTAGAATAAGATAATCTGCATAGAAAATTTACATTACAAGATACTAAGGAGATAAAATTGAATAACCTTGATCATTGAATTAGGAACGAATCAAAATATCTTTAATTGCAAATAAAAACCCTCGAAAATAAAATATTAGAAAGAATATTTAAAAGAAAAATCTAAGCAGATGGAGCAATAGAATTACTACAAATTATAAAATTAAATAAGAAAAATATTAATAAATTATTATTTTAATATTATGTTGACATTTATAAAGTTTAAGTCAAATAAATCAAATTGATATATCAATGTTAGAGAGATATAAAGGTCACATGAGAACAGAATTATAGTATCATGATAAAATAATAAAATCAAACAAAGAAATTTAAAAAGTCATAAAAATTTACTATAAAGCTACATTCCATATAAATAGGGAAGTTAGGTGTGAATCAAAATATCTCATAAAAGGTCACAAAACCAAAGCAAATAAAATATTTAATATATAATTAATGAAAAATTTAAAGGGAAAGTGCTCAATAAGATGTGTCCAAAGAAGGTTGTTGTCTTAAACTAATCACGTTTAAAAAAATATGAATTACCAAAGTAAATAAACATAAATAAAATAAATTTATTATTTTAACATTAAGTAGATATATATATATAAGCTCAAATGAGATATATAAAAGCAATGTGTAATAACCAAATGAAAATAATGGAAAGGTCACATTGGAGGACATTTAGAGTAAAATAATATTATAAAAAAACCAAAGCAAAAATATTTAGATAAATGAGGCAAATTGCAAAATAATATTGCGTTCAAAGATACTAACGAGATAAGGTGTAATCTATTCAATCATCGAATCTCGTATGAGTTAAAATTTCCCCTAGAGGGTGTAAGAAATTCTCAAAAAAAAAATATTAAGAATTTATAAACATAATATTTAAATTTGTCGAGATGACTGGAAAAAAGTTTGTTTCATTGTAATCAAACCTTGTTAGGAATTATTATGGATTACCAAAGTTAGCAAACATTAATCATAATAAATTATTTCTTTAATATTATATAAATATATATTCAAGCTATAATGAGATAAATTAAAGTAACATGATATAATAAATCAAAACTATGTAAAGGTCTTAAGGCAAAAATTAGAATTTAATTATAATATAAGCAAGTCAAAATGAATAATTTAAAAAAATGAGAAACATCATACTAGAATATCATATTTATAAATACTAAATAGATTGAGTGTAAAATCCTTAATCATAAAATCAAGTACAAACTAAATTTCTAAAATATAAGAAAAAAGCACATATTTATAGATATAAAAATAAATATTTAATTGGATAGAGCCTATCGTGATATGTCTAATGATGTTTTTTCTTCTAAATCATACTTTCTACATAGTTTTTAGGAAATATAAAATCAATTAATTTAAAATAATAATAAATTATTTTTATATTAAGTAAATATATGCTAAACCTAAATTGAGATTAATTAATGCAATGTATTAAAATAATTCAAAGTGATGTAAATATTACATGAGATAAGATTTAGAGTTATATTTAAAAATAGCCAAATAAAAATGAAAAATTTGATGAAATGACATAAAGTTTACAAGAAAGTTTCACTCCAAAATACTAAGGTGCTTTTGTGTAACATGTTAGACTATCAAATCATGTAAGAAGCAAAATATCTCATAAAGCATGCAAAAATCTTTGAAAATAAAATATTCAAAAATATAAAAAAGAATATTTAATTGTGTTAAATTCATCGTGACAAGTCCAAAGACACTTTGTTTTTCTCGATCGTTTGTATGTAATTTGTATAATATATCAAAGCAAATAAGCACAAATAATAATAACTAAACATATATTAAAGTACACATGAGAGAAAAAAACAACATAATACAACGAAATCAAAATGTTGTAAATGTCTCATGAGTGGATATTTTCAGTTTCACCATAAGGTACAAAAATTAAAGCATAAAATTTCAATAAAAGATATAAATTACTCAAATATTTTTTCAATGGTCAAAAAGAGATTGAGTGTAATAGCATCGATTATCAAATCAGGTGAAAAAAGAAACATCTTATAAAGCATTCGAAAACCTTACATAATAAAAAAGTTAGAAATATATAAATTAAACTTTAATTTGATAAGGGAAGTCAAGAAGAGTGCAACATCATTTATTTCATCTCAATAAGACATAATTTAACTAATGTGAATTAACATTATAAATAATGATAAATAATAGCAAACTATTATTTTGATAGGAATTAGTTTATAAATTAAAGATGAAATAAGATAAATTTAGGAAATATAACCTAAGAATGACATTGTGATGTAAAAGTTACATGAAAGAAAGAATTAATGTTACATAGTAATATAACAAAATCAAAGCAAAAAGTGTCAAGATATGAGATTAACTATAAAAAAAATTAAAACAAAATCAATGCATTATGAAGGTCACACGAGATGAGATTTTGAGTTACATTGTAATATAAGCAAATCAAAACTAAACTTTTGAAGAAATGAGAAAAACTATACAAGAAAACTATATTCCGAGATACCATGCATACTATGTGCAACATCCTAAACAAAAAAATGTGAGTGCCAATGTCATATGAGTAGGGTGAATTATGTGTTTTTAAATTATTTTATTATTTTTTTTATGATATTTATTTTTCAAACTTTGTTTATGGGAACAATTTTATGTTACTATAAATCAAAGATTAATGTTAATTTTTTTATGAAGAAAGATGAAAATAAAATGAAAATGATACATCAAAGTTTTTTGATGATTTAATTTGAACTAGTGCTTACGTCCCCTAACAACTGAGCTTAAGAAAACTCAAATATTGAAACAGTTACAACTTGAGGTTTTTTTATGATTTATCTTCAACTTATTTGAGATTTTTATTTATGGTTTACCTCCAACATAGTACAAGTTTTTTTTTACATTCAATCTCTAACCTACCTTAGAGTTTTTCTTATGATTCATCCAAACCTACTAGCTTTTGTGAATCAACTATAACATAAGCTTTTCTGAGCTCAACCTCAACTAAAGTTTTTATGAGATAAAACCAACTTTATGATTTCACAAATATTGTTTTTTAAAGCCAAAAAGAAAAGAAAAATATATGAAAAAAATTAATTTTTGGTAAAAATGTACAAATTTCTATGCTTGTTGATGAATATAGTAATGCGTAATAAGTGTAGAATTATGAAGAGAAGTGAGAAAGTAAAAGCCTAGAAGTGTTAGAATTAGTTGGAAGGATTTGAAATTTGAGTAGTACAAGGACATGGTGTGTGACTAGGTGAGTTTTACACTTATAGAATTTCATGCTATGTTTCCTTGAGACATTAAAATCTTTTTCATGTTCATTAACCATTGCATTAATATTTGTTGGATTTAAATGAAAATTTTTTTATCATAATCATTAGAAAACAAAGAAAAGGTTTTTTCAAAAGTAGCTACCGAAAAGCTCAAAAGCTCTTCCAAATAACTTCAAATATTTCTCAAAAAATGACTATGTAATGGCTCAAATAATAGCGAGAGAATTAGCTTTTTTGTGGGATCGACTAGATTCCTTGGATCTGATTAGGGAAGCACTTGGCTGTCAGATCAATGATTATAAAATTAAATGAGTTATGGATAGTTGGGTCAAGATTGATTAGAACAAGGACATTCGATCACTATGAATGAGATCTGGATCATTTGATTGATCAATGCTAAATGAGGGAATGGTATTAGCCATAAGATTCAAAATGGATAATTTGAAGCCACATGATTCAAGGATAAGGAAGAAAGAAATGTTGTCATATGATAAATTTTGATAAGACTACAACCATCACACATGAGCCATCAAGCAAACCTTACGAGTGAGTTAAAGCTAATACATTCAATAATCGGCTGGTTGGAACTCATGCAAAGATGTTGAGGCAATACAATCGTCAAAAAGGTTTAGTCACACACTATGAATTATAAAAGTTGTTTTCTATTTATATAGCCTTTCATGAACCTTTAATTCAAGCTAAAATTAGGGTTGGCTACCCCCTTGTGCAATCAAAATTTAGTCATCTTGGCCACTCGTATGCACAAAAGTTTCATAAGATTATGTGTCTCAGCTATCACTTTGCATACTTCATTCCAGTTTTGCCCAACTCAATGCTTACTTCGCCTTGTGTGAATCGGGTTTTTAGATTGCACCCTAGCTAAGATCAGGATTGGCCTTATTTGGTTTCAATTAGGATATGGCTAGAATATATTTTTTTAATTATAAAATGTTAATTTTTTTTAGTTTGACTAAAGTTTATCATGAAATTTGATAAAGATGTATAAATAAGATTTAATTATGGAAAGAATTAAATGATTAAAGAAATGAAATATTATGGTTCTTAAATAATGGAAAGTTTATATAAACTTTTAATGGATTAAATGATTGAAAAGAGAATCCTTTTTTAATTAAATCGAGGAAAGTTTTATGAAGGATTTCAATGAAGAGTTGTGCCTTATAATTAATAATCAAAGATATCATTCCACTTCATAATAAAAAAAAATTTCAAATTTGATGGGCCTGTTTTTAATCCTTAAAGCTTACTAAATTTTTTTAGGAACTTTGAAGACCATTAATTCATCATCTTCAAAAGTGCATGGCTTCTTCTTTAGCACTAAACCTAATCACACTAAAATAATTCTATTTGAAAAAAATGTTACACATTTTTGGCTTAACTCACCAAACACAATGGTGACTAGACATATCTTAGATCATAAATTCTAGTATGAATGTAAATAACTCATAAACAAGAACCAAATAACAAAAAATACATTTTAAGGTATAAAAGTACTTAGTTAATTCGATAATGGTAGGCAAGATGAGTCTAATGATATTTTTTTATTTCTTTGGGACTATGTTTGAAATTACTATGAATTACCATATTAAACAAAACTAAAAAAAAATAAATTATTATTTTAACATTAAGTAAATCTACATTAAAGCGGAAATAAGATAAAATGAAGAAATATAATATAAATAAATCAAAGTTATATAATGGTCACAAGAGAGCAGAATGACACTTTCATAGGAATTAACTAATAAAATTTAACTAAATGGAAGCCATGCAAAGGTCATGCAATGAAAGATATTATGTTACACAGTAACTAAACAAATTGAAAGTGATACATTTGAAGATACTATGCACTAGGCAAATTGAGGGCTACATCATTGATCACCTAAATAAGTTCAAATTGAAATTTTTTGTAAAACTTGCCAAAAACTTGGATTTTTTTGAAATATAAAGGTAAATATTTAATCTAATAAAACTTATTTAGATGAGTCTAATAACATTATTTTCATCTTTATTAACCCTTGTATAAATTACTAATAAATTCAAAATTAAATAAGCATAAATATCCATAATTAATTAATACTTTAGATGAATTTAACAAATGAAATTAGCCTATTGAAAGTGATGCATAGGATGCATCTAAGAAGATTTAGAGTTATATTATATTATTACAAAATAAAATAAAAAATTTAAGAGAAATGAGAATATGCATCATGAAGTTTTATTCCAAGATGCTAAGGAGAATTAAAGTGACACCTATATACTTAAATTGGGTTAGAATTAAAATATCTCATCAATTCTGCTAACTTTAAAAAAGAAATATTAAAAATTATGTAAATGAATATTTAATTCATTAATCCTCATCCAAATAACTCCAGTGATGTTTATTTTGACTCTAATAGGTCTTGTTTTGAACTACTACAAATACCTATATAAATAAATATAAATAAAAATTAAAATTTAGTTAAATATTATGTATATTTATTAAAGGTAAATAAAGATAAATTAAGGGTAATATAAAGGTCATAGGAGAGTGCATTTAGAATCATATTGCTATAAAACAAATTGAAAGATAACAATTTTAAAAATCGAGAAAAATTATTCAAGAAAATTATATTCTAATATGTTAAAGATATCGAGTATAACATCCTTGATCAACAAATCATATACAAATTGAAATTCCTTAAAAAGCATGCCAAAACCCAAGAAACTAAAATAGTTTGAAAAATAAATGAATATTTAGTTAGATAAAGCTCATCGAGATGAGTATAGTGATGTTTATTTGTTCTTATCCAAACCTTGTTAAAAATTACTATGAATTACCAATCATTATAATTATAGATTATAAAGACTTATTATTTTAATATTAAGTAAATATATATCAAAACAAAGTTGAAATAAATTGAAGTGATGTAACATAACCTAATATAAGTGACAAAGATGACACAAGAGGATACTAAGAGTAACATATTAATATAATAAAATAAAGGAGCAAAATTCCATGAAAATGAGATAAGTTGTATAAAATTTTTCCATTACAAGGGACTACGAAGATCAAGGGCAACATCCTCAAATGTCAATCAGATAATATTTAAAATATCAAGTGAAATGTGCCAAAATAATAAAAAATAAATTAATTAAAAATATAAAACAAATTATTTAATTTCATAAAACTCAATGAGAAGAGTTCAATAATATTTTCACAATCTTAATTACACTTAATTTAAACTTACTTCTAATTAGGAAAGCAAATAATGATAAATAATAACAAATTTTTTAATAGTAAGTAAATTTTTTATTAAAACTTTAAAGAGCTAAATTGAAGTAATATTGTTAGAAATAATCACTGTCATCCATATCAACATGAAATGTGATTTTTAGTTACATAGCAATATATAAAAATTGAAGCAAAACATTTGAAGAAATGATATAAATTAGATGACAAAATTAAATTACAAGATGCAATGAAAATAGAGGATAATATCCTTGATCATTAGATCATGTATGAGTTGAAATGACATGTATAATGTGACTAAATTTTAAAAAGATAGTTTTATAAGAACTATTAAAAAGATTAATTAATTTGATATAGCTTGTCAAGATGGGTCCAATGATTTTTGTTTTCTTTTCTATCACACCTCATTTTAAATTAATTTGAATTACCAAATTAAACAATTATAAAAAAAAATAA
Source organism: Vanilla planifolia (assembly GCA_023846275.1). Classification (NCBI taxonomy): domain Eukaryota; kingdom Viridiplantae; phylum Streptophyta; class Magnoliopsida; order Asparagales; family Orchidaceae; genus Vanilla; species Vanilla planifolia. Next base: position 218,824 of record JAIUJO010000200.1, on the reverse strand, counting down.
TGATATTAAAAAATATATTTTAAAACTAAAATTGGATAAATCAAAGAAATATAATAATCCTAAGTTGGAGTGATGCATAGTTTAGATGAGATGACATTAGTATTACACAATATTGCAACAAAATTAAAATATAAAATTTCAAAAAATGAGAAATTATAAGAGAAAGTTGTTTTTTAATTAAGAAAGATATCAAGCATAACATCTTTGTTCATCAAATCATGTATTAATCAAAGGAGCTTATCAGGCATACCAAAGTAAGTTTATCTCGACTAGATAGAGGTCAACCAGAGGAGGGTATTGACAATGTTTTATCTCATATAGTTCTCATTTCAAATTACTATAAATTACCAAAAAAAAGAATAAATAATAATGTTTCAGTATATCAACATTAAACAAATTTATATTATAATGTAGGGAAGTTGATTAAAATATGTCAATGTAGCAAAATAAAAGTCCTATAAATGTCACATGCAAAGAGAGTTAGAGTTAAATAATAATACAACCAAATCATAGAAAAAAATTCATTGAATAAGATAAGTCGTATTATAATATTACTTTGCAGCAAACTTAGAACATTGAGCATAACATCATCGATCATTTAATTATGTAGGAATAAAAATGACTAATTAGCCGTGGAAAAAACCCAAGAAAATAAGTAATATCATTAAAAATAGGAAATGCATTAGATATAGCTCTTTGAGATGAGTCTAATGAAATTTGTTTCATATCAATCAAACAATGCTTCGAATTGCTATGCTTTTTTTATTTAAATAAACATAAATAATAGGAAATATTTATTTTTATAATTTTGTAAATGTACAAAAAACGTCAAATAAAATTATTTTAATAAATATAAAACAAACAAATTAGAGTTATATAGGGGTCGCACGAGAGGAGAAATATAGGTTAATTGGAATATAACAAAAAATTTGATACATTTGAAGGAGTGAAATCAATTTTACATTAAATCTTCATTCCAAGATATTAAGGAGATGAAGGGTAACATTCTCAATCATCAAATTTTTTATGATTCAAAATGTCTTATAAACCATGTCAAAACCCTAAAAATGAATATTTAAAAATACAAAAAAATTATTTTGTTGGAAAGAGCACATTAGATGACCCAAACGGTGTTGATTCATTTTGATCAAACCATATTTGGAATAACTACAAATTAAAAAAATAAATAATCATAAATAAGATAAAATTATTATTTTTAATATTTTTTTAAAATATATTAAAGCTAAAATGGGATACATTGAAGCAAAGTAATCTAACCAAACCAATGTGTTGTAAAGGACGAGGGATAAGAAGATTTTGAGTGACATAAAAATATAATCAAATAAAGCAGAAGACTTTTGAGAAATGAAATAAATTTTTCAAAAAGTTATTCCATGATTATAAGAGAATCTCATGTAACAGCATGAAATGTCAAATAAGGTATGAATTGATATCTTTTAAAGCATGCCTAAATACTAGAAAATAAAATTTATTAAAATATAGAAATGAAATTTTAATTGGTTAGGGTTCATCAATGCTAATCCATTGATATTTGGTTTACCTCTATTGGACCTTATTTTGGAAATACTACAAATTTCCAAAATAAATAAACATATATAATAATAATCTTTTACTTTAAGCTTAAGTTGATAGATATTAACACAAAAATAAAACTAATTAAAGAGATAGTCTAAAACAAAATCAAAGTGTAATAAAGCACATACAAGAGGGGAATAACAATTTCATAGTAATATAAGAAAATTAAAGAGAAAGATTTTAAGGAATGTGATAAATTATACGATAAACTTCTGCTCCATAATACTAAAGAGATCTTATGCAACAACCGTGGTTGTTAAATAAGAAATGAATTCAAGTTTTTTGTATAACAACTTGAAAAAGTAGAAAATAAAATATTTGAAAATATAAAATGGAACATTTAGCTGTATAGAGCTTATTCAGTATAACATTGTTTGCTTCATTTTCATAAGACATCATTTTAAATTTCTACAAATTTTCAAAGGCAATTAAATGTAAATATTAATAAATTACTATTTTTAAATATTTATTAAATATATAATATAGTAGTGATACAATAAACTGATACAATGTAATATAAGCAAATCAAAGTGGTGTAAAGGTCACATTAAAGGAGAATTCTAGTTTCAAAGTAATATAACAAAATTAGATCAAAATTATTTTAGAAAATAAAAAAAATAGTAAGTGAAATTTGCATGCCAAGTATGAATTGACTTTACTCTTAAAGTATGATAAATTTCCAGAAGATAAAAACTATTTTAAAATATTAAAATGAAAATTTAATTTGATAGAGCTCATCAAGATAATCTTGACGATGATTTCTATTGCCATGAGCAAACCTGGTTTGGAATTATTGTTCCTTAAAAAAATAGGTAAGCATAAGTAATAGCAAATTATTTTCTAAATATTAAACAAATTTATATTAGGGCTAATATAATAAAAGTTGATGCAAAGTAATATAACAGAATTAGTGAGATGTAAGTGTCACTTTATAAAAGATTTATGGTTAAATAGTAATATAACACATTCAAAGTGAACAATTTGAAGAAATGAGATAAATTATATGGTTAGTTCATTTGTAAAATACTAAGGAGATGAATTATAACATCAATGATCATCAAATCATATACAAATTAAAAATAACTTGTAAAATATGCTAAAAATTTATAAAATAAAATATTTATAAATATAAAATAAATACTTAATTAGATAGAACTCATCAAGGTAATACAAACTAATTTTGCTTCGTCGCATCAAACCTCATTTTGAGTTACTATGAATTACAAATATCTTTAAAAGCAAATAATAATATAGCTTCATTTTGTTAATATTTGCATGCATATCTAAATATTAATGAGACAATTTCAACCAACGTATTATTACGAAATAAAAATGATGTAAAGGTGAGAAAAAGAAGTAGTACAACTTCATAGTAATATAAACAAGTCAAAGAAAAAAATAGAAAAATGACATAAATTGTATAGGAAATCTACATTCCAATATACTAAGGGAAGTAAATAAAACATCCTCAAACTCTAAATTAGGCATGAAAAAAAATTCTTATAAAGCTTGCAAGAATAACACAAAAGAAAATATTCAAAAATATAAAAATGTGGCAAGTCCAACATTTTATAAATGTAATTAAGCATAAATAGTAATGAATTGTAATTTTAATATTAACTAACTTTAAATTAAAATTTAAATAAGTTTAATTAAAATAATAAAATATATCAAAGTGAAAGCATATAAAGGACGCATGAGAGGAAAATTAGAATTATTAAATGATATGACAAATTTGAAATAAAAAATTTCAAAAAAAATGAGATAAAGTGTAAAGAAAATTTTAATCTTAAGATACTAAGAAAATTGAGCACAATAATATCAATCGTCAAATAAGGTATGAATGAAAATGTCCTATAAATGTGCAAAAAAATGAGAAAATAAAATATTTAAAACTAAAAAAGTTGAATCTTTAAATAGAAAGAGCTTGCTTAGATGAGTTCAATGATGTTTGTTTTATCTCGGTCCAATCTCCTTTGGAATTATTGTTAATTAAAAAATTAAACAAACATAATTAATTGTAAATTATTTTTTTCATATTAAGTAAAGGTATAATAAAGCTAGAATACGACAAAATGAAGCAAAGAAAACTAGAAAAATAAAAAAAGATATAATTATCACATAAGATAAAAAAATGAGTTTCATTGTAATAAAATAAAAGACAAACAAGAAATTAAGAGAAAAGAGAAAAATATACAAGAATGCTGCAATCCAAGGTACTAAAAAAATCAAGTGTAACATCCTCTATCATCAATTCTGGCAAAAATAAAATTATTTAATAAATTATATAAAATGCTTGCAAAATAAAATATTTTAAAGTATAAAAATAAATATTTAATCTGATAAAGCTCATTAAGATGAGTCTAATGAAAGCTACTTCATATCCATTGGAGGCCCTTAAAAATTACTTCAAATTTCTAAAGAAAGCAATAAAAAACCATAATAAATTATTATTTTAATGAGAAGTAAATAAATATCAAAGTTTAAATAAGGTGAACTGAGGTAATATAATATGCCAAATCAAAGTGAAATGTTAGTCACATTATTTGAGTTTTAGAGTTTTATATTAATATAACTAAATTAAAGAAAACAATTTGACTAAATAATATAAATATTTACGGTATTAGAATGATGCATTCCAAGATATTAAAGTGGTCAAGTGCAACTTCCTCAATCATATTTAAGTACAAATTTGAATGATGGATAAAGAATATCAAAACACAAAAAACTAAAGTATTAAAAAATTAAAAAAATTAATGAGATAAAGATCATCGACACAACAACAATATTTGTTGTGTTGAAAATTACAAATTGAGTAAGCATAAAAAATAATAAATTATTTATTTTCATTTTTAACAAATATAAATTAATTATGAAATTACATAAAATAATGCAAGGTCATAAATCCAAATCAAAGCAATGTAACAGCCGCAGAAGAAAAGCTCTAATGTTTCATAAAATGTGATATCCTCATTGATCAAATCATGTTTGAATAAACTTTTCTCATAAAACATACCAAAACTCTATAAAATAAAAAATTAAAATTATAAAAATGAATTCTTAATTGGATAGAGGTCTACAAGATAAGTCCAACAACTTTTGTTTTGTCTCAATCATAGATAGTTTGGACTTATAGTAAATATAAAAGTAAACAAGCATAAATAATAATATATTATTATAATTTTAAATAAATATATGCTAAAGCTGTAATATGATCAATTCAAGTAATACAACATAACAAAATCAATGTAATGTGAAGGTCACATGAGAAGAGTTTTAAAGTAATATACTAATATATCGAAATCAAAGAAACAATTTTAAGAAATGAGATAAATTATGAGAAACTTGTATTCCAAGATACTATGGATGTTGAGTGTAACATCCTAAATTATCAATTGAATAAAAAATTACAAAGTGCCCATCAAGATCAGTCAAATAGGCTTTGTTTAATCTCTAACAGATCTTATTTTTAATTACTATGAATTACCATATAAATTAAACATAAATTTTAAAAAAATATTATTTTAATGATACTTAAATACTTATTAAAGTGGAAATGAATAAATTATATAACTTTAATTTAATCAAATTAAAGTGTTTTAAAAGTCATATGAAAGGATAATTAATGTCTCATAAATATATAACTAAACAAAAGACAAAAGTTTATGAAATGAGATGAGTTATGTGGCAAAGCAATATTCCAAGACAATAAGGAGTACTATGTAGCATCATCATTGTAAAATATAGTATAAATGAATATAAGTCACAAAAGATATCAAAGCCAAGCTAATAAAATAATTAACATCACTAAAATGAATATTTAGTTAGATTTAACACATGAAGGAAAGTCTATTGATATTTGTTTTGTCATAATCTATCCACATTTGGAATTAATATTAATTACTAAAAAAATAACCATATATAATAATTAATTATTAATTTTAATATTTAGTGTATATATGTTAAAGTTAAAATATGATAAATTTTAAACCTATAACACAACCAACTCAAACTAATTTAACGGTCACATAAAAGAAAATTTTGAATCATAATATATTATAGCCAAATTAATACAAAAATATGGAAAAATAAGATAAATTGCAAGAAAATATTTCATTCGAAAGTACTAATAAGAATTATTGAAGCATCATTGATCATAAAATTTTGTACAAATAAAAATGTTATTGAAAGTGTGCTAAAACCATAACAAATAAAATAATTAATAATATAATAAAAAATTGTTAATTATTAGTGCCCACTTAGAAGAGCTTATTGCTGTTTCATTCTTTGTGAAACTTCATTTGGAATAGTTATGAATTACAAAGTTAAATAAATATATATTAAACTTAAAAATTGTGAAATTAAAGAATTATAATATAACAAAATCAAAGGGATGTAAAGTTCACCTAAGAGGAAAATTAGAGTTTAAATAAACTTCATTTGAAATTATGGTATAATTTGAAGAAAATAGAAAAAATTTACCAAAAATTGCATCCCAAGGTAATAAGGAGGTCAAAGGTAAGATCCTTAAAAGTCAAATAAGGTATGAATTGAAAATGCTCATAATTTATGCTAAGACAATAGAAAATAAAATTTTACAAATATATTATCTAATTTTATTGAGCATGTCTAGAATAGTACAATGAAATTTAGTTCATGTTAAAGTCATTTAATGGTCACAAGAGATGAGATTTGTAGTTACATATTAATATAGCTAAATCAAAGAAAAAATTATAAAAAACTAGAAAAATTGCATCAAAAAATTATATCCCAAGATACTAAACAAATCGAGTGTAGCATTCTTGATTATCAAATTATGTTCAAATTAAAATGAATTCTAAACTATGGCAAAGTCTTAAAAAATAAAAAACTTTAAAATATTATATAATAATTATTTAATTATTAGCATCCATCGAGATCAGTATGATGATATTTCTTACTTTTCCATCAAATTTATTTTAGAATTTCTATGAATTACAAAATTTAATAAGTTGTAAATAACAATATGTTATTTTTTTAATATTAAATTGATATTTATTAAAGTCAAAATGAGATAAATTAAGGAAATAGAATGTAACCAAATCAAAGTGATGTAACACATATGAGAAGATTTAGAGTTATATAGTAATATAACAAATTCAAAGGAGAACAATTTTAAGAAATAAACTGAATAATAAATGAAAATTGCATTCCAATGTAATAAAAAGATTAAGTATAACTTGATTGTTCAATTAGGAAAAAATCAAAATATCTCATAAAGTATGCAAAAACCATAGAAAATAAAGTACTTAAATAAATAAAAATAAATATTTCATGTGAAAGATAGTTGGGGCAAGTCTGATTAGGTTTGTTGCCTTAATCTGACTTTATCTAGAATTACAATGAATTTTGCTTGTGAATATTTATAAATAATTATAAATTATTATTTTAACAATAAGTAAATATATATATTAAACTTTAAATGAGGTAAATTTAAGAATTATCATATAACTAAATCAAAGGGATGTAAAGTTTACAAAAGAAGAGAATAGAGCTTAAAGAAACATCATTTTGGATTACTATGAAATTTGAAGGAGAAAAATTTCATCAAAAAATTTCATTCCGAGCTAATAAGGAAATCCAAGGCAAGATCCTTGAATGTCAAGTTAGGTATGACTTGGAATACTCATAATGCTCTCCAATAAAATTGAAAATAACTCGTTCATAATTAGTTCAACTAAACAAAGTCAGTAAACAAAAGAAATACAAAAAATTATTATTTAAATATTATGCAAATTTACATTAAAACTGATATGAGATAAATTGAAATAAGCTAATTTTATCAAATCAAAGCGATATATTCGTACCATGTTAGGAGATTTAAAGTTACAAAGTAAGAACATTCTTAGATTATAAAAAGATCTAGAAGAACATTCTTATGAAAATTACAAATATGAAAACAATATAAAATATTCAAAAACCAAATAAGTAAATTTTTGTTTCAATCGAACTCGATGTGATGAGTCTAACAATGTTTGTTTATGACTCTGTCCAACTGTTTTTTTTATTTTAGGAATTTCCACTACTAAAAAGCATAAATTATAATAATATAATTGTTTTATCATATATATATATTACATTTAAAAAGAGATAAATTTAAGTAATATAATAAAAAAATCAAAGCGATATAGAAGCCACATGAGAGAAAATAATTTAGGGCTACATATAATTATAACAAAATAAAACTAACAAATTAGAAAAAAGAGAAACATTATATTAGAAAGTTACCTTACATAATACTAAAAAAAAGAAAAGTAATATCTTTGATTGTTAAATAAGATAAGAATAGTAATTTAATTATATTATTCTTTTTGAGATGAGTCTAACAACATTTTTTAACTCCATCAGAACTCGTTTCAAGTTATCATGAATTAACAAAGTAAAAATAAAAAATACAAAGAAATTATTATTTTAATATAAAGTAGGCAATTATTAAATTTAAAATGAAATAAATTAAAGTAATGAAATATGACCAAATTAAAGTGATGTAAAGTCACACTATTAGAGATTTGTAGTTACATAATAATATTAACAAAATAAAGAAAAACCTTTGAAACAATGATTTAACTTATATGGCAAAAGTTTATTCTAAAATACTAATGGGATAGAATTTAACATCCTTAATTATCAAGTCAAGTACAAATGAAAATGCCAAGTAAAAAAATTTTTAAATAGTTGAATCATTGTATTTATGTCTATTTGTTGTACATCATACCATTTTAAGAATTAGTACTAATACCATTTTAAACATAAATAAATAATAATAAATTATTATTGAAATTTTAAGTTGATTTAAATTAAAGCCAAAAAGGTTAAACTAAAAAAATGTTATATGATCAAATTAAGGCAATGTAAAAGGTCACATGACAAAATACATTGAATTTCATAGTTATAAAAAAAATCAAGATGAAAATTTTGAAGAAAATTCGATAAATTGCATAGTAGAGGAGCATTTCAAGTTACTAATGGCATTGATTGTAAGAACCACGATTGCTAAAATAGGCGAAAAAAATGTCTAGTAAAATGCACCAAATTAGTAGAAAATTAAATACTAAAAAAATATAGAAATTAATATTTAATTAGATAATATATATCAAGACAAGTCCAATTACATTTCCCTTGCTTTGATTATGACTCCTTTAGATTTAAAAAATAATTAACATAATAACTAAGAATAAATAAGAAAGATCAGTTATTTTAATGTTAAGGAACTTTATAATAAAATTAAAATATGATTAACTAAAGTAGTGCATTATAACAAAAGCAAACAAATGAAAAACTCACATGGCAAAAGATTAAGACTTAATTAGAAATATAATGAAATGATGGTAAAATATGTAAAGAAATTAGATAAATTATATGGGAAAGTTACCTTCATAGAAACAAAAGATATCAAGTGTAATATTCTCCTTTATTAAACAAGATACGAATCAAAAGGTCTCATAAAGTATATGAAAAGTCTAGGAAAATTTTTAAAAAATATAAAAATTGTATAAATAATTTGATTTAGCAATTAGATGACATTAGGAATTACTACAAATTTAAAAAATTAAATATTAACAAAAAACAATAAATTATTATTTAAATGTTAAGCAGATGTATATTAAAGCTAAAGTGATATATCTAAAGAAATATAATATTACAAAATTGCAACAATATGAAACAGACGCTAGAGAAGTCTTAGAGATACGTAATAGTGAAAAACATCGAAAGAAAAAATGTTTTACAAAAGTGCTAAATTGTATAAAGCAAATATCAATAAAAGGTACTAAAGTGATTAAGTGTACCAAATGTCTTACAAAGAATACCATAATCCTCAAAAATAAAATTTTTAAGAATATAATGAATAAACATTTAAATGATTAGAGCTTCTTGAGATGAGTTAAATGATGTTTTCTTATCTTTAATAGAACATCATTTAGAATTACAAAGAATTACCAATGTAAATAAGAATAACTGATAAAAAAATTTAAGATAAATATAAATATTTAAAAATTAAAAATGAGATAAATTGAAGAAATATAATATAAATAATTCTTAGTAATGCAATGGTAAACATGAGTTGAATTAGTGCTACATAGCCATTTAACTAAATCAATGAAATAATTTTAAGAAATTGTAGTAAATTATATAAGAAATTTGCATTCTAGGATATTAAAATAGGTGCAAAAAATGTCTAGTAAAATGTGCCAAATTAGTGGATAATTAAATATTAAAAAAATATAGAAATAAATCTTTAATTCAATAATATATATCAAAACAAGTCCAATTACATTTCCCTTGCTTTGATTTTGAAACCTTTAGATTAAAAAGATAATTAACATAATAAGTAGGAACAAATAAGAAATAATGAGTTATTTTAATATTAAGAAACTTTATAATAAAATTAAAATATGATTAACTAAAATAGTGCATTATAACAAAAGCAAACAAATGAAAAACTCACGTGACAAAAGATTTAGACTTAATTAGAAATATAATGAAATGGAGGTAAAATATGTAAAGAAATTAGATAAATTATATGGGATAGTTACATTCAAACAAATAAATGATATCAAGTGTAATATTCTCCTTTATTAAACAAGATACGAATAAAAAAGTCTCATAAAGTATATGAAAAGTCTAGGAAAATTTTAAAAATATATTAAAAATGTATAAATTATTTGATTTAGCAATTAGATGACATTAGGAATTACTACAAATTTAAAAAATTAAATATTAATAAACTACGATAAATTATTATTTAAATTTTTAGTAGATGTATATTAAAGCTAAAGTGATATAACTAAATAAATATAATATAACAAAATTAAAACAATGTAAAGCAGACACTAGAGAAGTCTTAGAGATACGTAATAGTGAAAAACAATGAAAGAAAAATTTTTTTACAAAAGAGCTAAAATATATAAAACAAATATCAATAAAAGGTACTAAATTGATTAAGTGTACCAAATGTCTTACAAAGAATACCAAAATCCTCAAAAATAAAATATTTAACGATACAATGAATAAACATTTAAATGATTAGACCTTCTTGAGATGAGTTAAATGATGTTTTCTTACTTTTAATAGAACATCATTTAGAATTACAAATAATTACCAATGTAAATAAGAATAACTGAAAAAAAATTTAAAATGAAGTTAAAATATTAAAAACTAAAAATGAGATAAATTGAAGAAATATAATATAAATAATTCTTACTAATGCAATGGTAAACTTGAGTTGAATTAGTGCTACATATCCATTTAACTAAATTAATGAAATAATTTAATGAAATTGTAATAAATTGTATGAGAAATTTGCATTCTATGATATTAAGAAGATCGAGGGTAACTGTCACACCCTTGTGTTTGATGAGTCAAGCATAAATGTTTATATTTCATATGGGCTTGCTCTAAAAAAATTGTTAATATTCAATTAAGACAAGTCATGAACTTTAAATGTCTAAAATAATGGTCTTCAAGACTCTTGGAGTCATGTCAAGCTTCAAAGAAATTGAAGACATGCACTAAAATTTTCATACTTGATTTTTTTTTTCTAGAAATTGATAAGTCCAAATTTTGAGATGATGTGGCACACTAGTAGTATTAATATTTAAAAATGTTATAAAGTTAATAATTATTGAATTTTGATTTTTGGGCCAAGCATTATTTACGAAAAGTATAGACTTTGGTATTTGATTTTTTAAAATTATTTAAGAATGACTTTTCATGAATTTATTTTCATAGTAATTTAGGAAACTTATAATACTATGATAATATAAAATTATTTCGGTACACTTATATTAAAAATTTAGGCAAAAAAATTCTCACAAAACATCTTAAAAAACTTAGTCTCGGGAATTTTCACTGTAGCATTGGGCGGGTCGACCCGACCCGACCACTAGCCCTTCAAGGCTTTTAGAAATTAAATAATAATAATAATAAGAATATTAATAATAATAATTTTTACATTGAACCGGATGGGGCACCCATAGTCCAATGGAATTCAGGCCGCTTGCAACGCTAAACACGGTGAAATCAGGCCGCAGGCAACACTGAATGGAACATGGCGAATTCAGCCCACATGTAATGCTAAACAAAACAGTGCGAGATCAAGTCAACCCGAACCAAGTGATGAAATTTTTGTCGAGGAAGGGGGGAGCCAACCCCAAGTTGCTCGAGAGTCATACGAACCGAATTCCTTATAAAGCGCAACGACAAAGTTATTTGGGCAATGTTGGACTAAAGTCCAATCAGATTGTTAGAAGGCAGAAGGGCAAGCGAGATCGAACCGCTGAGATGAATCAACATAAAATGACAAACAGAATAATTGAACTCGTGTTGAGTAGATATGCACCAGGACTCGTAATCATTATGGTAACTTTTTAATTTGACTAATTTCTGGACACATTTTACTAATACATACAGGACACCTGCACACGATCAAAAGGTCCAGATTAAGACGGCCTAGATCCAACGACCGAGACTAATCTCGAATGGTAAAAACGAGATTCAATCAGAAATGTCCATTTTTGTACCCCGAATCGGACGGTGGCTTCTTTCGATCCATTTCCCAAACGACTAGTTAATTTTAAGAGCAGTTGGGAGAGATTTTAGAGCACAAATTTAAGCTCTATAAGTAAGAAAGGATGAACAATGGGGGTTACATTTGCTAAGATCCTAAAGCTTTCAGATCTTGATTTGGAGCAAAGTCAAGCGAATACGGTGCCTCCAATTTCATAAAGAGAAAGTGGCAAGAAGGATTCTAAAATTAGTGATTTTTGCATCAACAATCTTTCAATCTCTATTCCTCCATTTTTTGATCGTGTGTGCCTCCTATTTCTCTTAAAGTTATTTTATGTTTTGTCAATTTTTGTATTCTTTTCTTTGGGGTAAGGGCATCCCGACATTGTGCAAAAGCCCGGGGTTTGTGTTGAGCCCAGAAAAACTTAAGTAGGTTCGGGATTAGTCGTAGGTAAAATCCCAAGTAGGTTTGAGGTGAACCGTACGAAAAACCTCCCTTGTAATTTGGTATTTGTAGTGTCTTTTTTTCCCAACAATAGTTGGGGGTGGATGTAGGCTCAATTTTTAGTCGAACCACCTTAAAAATGTTTTGTGTTATATTTCTTCTTATTCGCGCTTAAAAGATTTAAGTTTTAATTGAAACTGAAAGTCGAAAGAAAATTTTATTTACCACAATTTACCCCTCTCTTGTGGGATTTTCTTAAGAAGAAAGAATTTCAATTGGTATCAGAGCGAGGAATCCCAATTTACGTGAGTAACATCATGTGGGAGATCCGCTTGTGCTGAGAGAAGGTTTTCTCATAATTTTTGTGATTTTGAGATTTTTTGTTTTATGGCTTCCTCTTTGGTTGAGATGATTGCAACTTTGTGTGAAGGTTTTTCTTCAAATCAGCCTCCTTTATTTAAAGGAGAATTTTACTTGTCTTGGAAAAATTGTTTTAGAATTTTTATTCAATCTATCGGGTTAGAATTATGGGAAGTTATGACTAAGTCTTGCGAACTTCCTAGAAATTCTTCTACTAATGAAGTCAAGCCTTTTAGTAAGCTTAATGTTGAGCACAAAAGATTGGATTAATTAAATGCTAGGGCATTGAATTATCTTCTTTTTGGAATTTCTCTTAGTGAGTTTACACAAATTATGAATTTGCATACGACATTTGAGGTGTGGAAAAAACTCAAAGTAACATATGAGGGCACCTCACAAGTGAAAGAGACAAAAATTAATATCCTCACCCATGACTATGAAATTTTTAGAATGAATCCCAATGAGAGTATTAAAAGTATGTTTTTAGGATCTAATGATATTACAAATGGCTTGGCAAATCTTGGGAGGGTATTCTCAAATGGTGATCTTGTAAGAAAAATTTTGAGAATCCTTCCAAAGGAATATGATCCCCTTGCAACGACGATTAAAGCAACTAATGATATCAACAAACTTTCATTGGATGAACTCCTTGGGGAACTTCTCATTGCCAAAATAGAGATGTCAAGGAGACTTATGGAAGAGGCTTCTATAACAAGCTAAAGTATGAAAGGAAGAAGGAAGAACCCTTGGCCTTCAAAGCCACCAAATGTGATTGAAATTCTACTTCCACCTCTTCCACGAATTTGGAGGATGAGATAAGTTTTCATGTTAATGGTTTAACAAAAAATTTGGCAAAAAAATTTCTTAATAGGAAATGAAAGAAGACGAGCAATAAGGAGAGGAAGAGGCCACAACCTTGTTTTGAGTGTGGTCAAACCAATTATATTAAACTGGAATGTCCAAAACTTAAGGATAAGCATATGAAGGAGGAAAAGAAGAGCTTGAAGAAAAAGAAAGCTTTCCAAGCTACTTAGAGTGTCTCTGAAGATTCAGATTTTTCAAGCTCAAGTAGAGGAGAAGAAGGGAAGATTTGTTTTATTGCAAAAGAGGCATCTTCAGCATCCTCAAGTGAAGAAGAAGAAGAAAATGAGGTAAGCTCTTGGACAAAAGATATTTTTGAAAGTAATTATATTAAAATTATGAATGCCTTCACTTCTTTAATGAGTGCTCATAAAAAATTAAAAAAGGTTTACATAGAAAAAGTTGATTTGCTTGATTTTGTTATGAAAGAAGATGAAAAGAAAAAGATAGAAAATCAACATATATGTGATGAAATCCTTTATTATTGAAAATACTTCTTTAAAGCATGATATTTTTGTTTTGAAAGAAAAAATACAATTTTTTTAGCATGCTAAAATAAGAAAAACTTCACATACTTCTCATGCTTATTGTTCTTCACATGTCTTTAATTTTAAAAAACCTAAATACATAAGCATGCCTAGGCCGTCAAATATTGTTTGCTTTTATTGTTGTAAATTTGGACATACTATGAAAGATTTCTTTTTTAGAAAAAATATGTATGCACAAAAACAAAATTTTAGATGGATTATTAAGAATAAGAATATGAAAGCTCAATTTAGTGCTCAACCCAAGTTTGCTTAGGTTCATAAGAGTAAAACTTAGAAGACTAGAAGAAACGATCTCCAAAATATTTGGAGACGTTCTAGGATAGGTTTATGACATTTAGAAAACTTAAATTGATGATTTCATTTAGTGGTATGCTTCTAATTTAAATTTTACATCATATACAGTCAAAACCAAGAAGAAAATCAAAATCCACATCTTGGGTATTGGATAGTGGATGTTCAAGACACATGACTGGAGACAAAAGTAAGTTCAAATCATTGAGATCGGGTCCAAATAGGAAGGTGACTCAAGGAGACAACACAAAAAAAAGAATCATTGGAATTGGAGATGTAGGTACGACAAACTTTACCCTTTCAAATGTATTTTTAGTAGACGATTTAGAATTTAATTTAATTAGTATTGGTCAACTTTGTGAGGATGGCTTTGATATTGTTTTTAATTCAAAAGTTTGCAAAATCATGAAAGATAATCTTAAATTACTTGTAGGAAAAAGAAAGTGTGATACCTATGTAATTAGTTTTGAACAATTAGAAGCTAATGGTTTGGAATGCCTAGTGACCCAATCTAATGAGAATTCCTTATGGCATAGAAGATTAGGCCATATGGGATACTCCACTTTGAAGAAGATTAAAAAGTTAGATGTAGTTAGAGGGCTTCCCAAACCAAGTAAATCAAATTAGGAGTTGTGTGAATATTGTCAAAAAGGGAAACAAGTCAAATCCTCTTTCAAATCTCAAAATGAATTAACAACTAGTAGACCTTTAGGAAAAATTTATTTAGATCTTTTTGGTCCAATACAACCTTTGAGTTTAGGAGGAAAATAATATGGATTTGTTATAGTTGATGATTTTTCTAGGTATACTTGGGTGATTTTTCTTAGACATAAACATGAAGGATTTAAGAATTTTGAAAACTTGATTAGAGAGTTAGAAAGACAACATAGTCTAACATTAATTTGTATACCAAGTGATAATGGGAGTGAGTTTAAGAATGAATATTTTAGTGAGTTTTGTAAAGAAAAAGGAATCAAACACCAATTCAAATACTCGTACACACCACAACAAAATGGTGTTATAGAAAGGAAGAATACAACATTAGTGGAGATGGGTAGAACTGTGTTAGCTGAATATAGCTTACCCAAATATTTTTGGGTAAAGCAATTAGCACAGCATGTTACATTATAAATAGGGTTAACTTGAGACCAAAGTTAAAGAAAACCCCTTATGAATTGCTTAAGAAGAAAAAATCGGATCTTATTTATTTTCATGTTTTTGGTTGTAAGTGCACTACTCTTAATAATGAGAGAGCAAATTTAGGAAAGTTTGATGAGAAAGCAAGTATATGAATCTTTTTAGGGTATTCATCAATTAGAAAAGCATATAGAGTTTTTAATCTAGAATCTCATAAGGTAGAGGAAACAATGTATGTTATGTTTGATGAGACGATTCAACTAGGTAATGAGAATCATTTAGAAGATTAAACAAAATTAGTTAAGAACATAGATTTGATTAAGAATGAAGAAAAAATAAAAAATCTCGAAGTAGAAAAAGAAAAAGAAAGCAGTTTACCTAGAGGATGGAAATTTGCAACCTCACATGCAAAGGATTTGATCATAGGAGATGTGAACCAAGGAGTGAAGACTAGAGCCTTAATTAGAGATATAGATCATAGTGCCTTTGTGTCACTTTTTGAACCTAGTTCTATAGAAGAAGTCCTTGGGGATGATTATTGGGTTCAAGCCATGAATGAAGATTTAGACCAATTTGAAAGAAATCATGTTTGGGAGTTAGTACCAAGACCTAGTGATCAACAACTCATTGGTAATAGATGGTTCTATAAAAATAAATTAGATGAAAATGGTGTAATAATTAGGAATAAGGCTAGACTTGTTGCTAAGGGATATAATCAAATAGAAGGTATTGATTATGAGGATTCATTTGCACCTGTAGCTAGGTTAGAAGCAATTAAATTATTTCTAACATATCCATGTTATAAGAATTTTAGATTGTTTCAAATGGATGTAGAAAGTGCATTCCTAAATGGAATAATAGAAGAGGATGTGTTTGTAGAACCACCACCAGGTTTAGAAAATCATACACAAGATAATTATGTCTACAAGCTTAAGAAAGCTCTTTATGGCCTTAAGCAAGCTCCACGTGCATGATACCATAGGTTGAGTAATTATCTAGTAGAAAGTGCCTTTAGAAAGGATAAATCAGATACTACATTATTTCTAAAGTCATTAGGAGATGATTTATTAATTCTTCAAATTTATGTTGATGATATTATTTTTGGAAGTACAAAAGAAGAAATGTGTAGAGAATTTGGAGATCTTATAACTAAGGAATTTGAAATGAGCAAGATGGGTGAGCTAACATTTTTCTTAGGATTGCAAATAAGACAACTAAAATATGGTATTCTTATTTCTCAAACAAAATATTTGAATATGTTTAAAAAATATGGTTATGAAAATATGAAACCTAGAAAAGTTCCCATGAACCAATCTATTCACTTAGACATAGATGAATAAGGGAAAAAGATAGACAAAAAAAATTATAGAGGACTTATAGGGTCTTTATTATACCTTACAGCTAGTAGGCCCGACATTTTATTTAGTGTTGGATTATGTGCTAGGTTCCAAGCAAACCCAAAGGAAAGTCACTTAAAAGCTGTTAAAGCAATCTTTAAATATTTGAAGGGAACTATGACTCTAGGATTATGGTATCCTAGAAATGACCTTTCTTGTGAACTCATTGGCTATACAGATTCAAATTTTGGAGGATCTAGAGTGGATAGGATGAGCACATTAGGGACATGTCAATTCTTAGGACATTGTCTTGCTTCATGGTCAAGCAAAAAAAAATTGTATAGCCTTGTCAACAACAGAAGCCGAATATGTTGCAGCTGGAAGTTGTGTTGCTCAAGTACTACGATTAAGACAACAACTTCAAGACTATGGTTTAGAATTCACATATATACCTATTAGAATTGATAACACTAGTGCATTAGCATTAGCCAAGAATCAAGTTCATCATTTTAGGACTAAGCACATAGATGTTAGATATCACTTTATTAGAGACCAAGTGGCCAAAGGATTAGTACAATTAGAGTATGTTCCTACTAAGCTTGAATTGGTTGACATTTTTACCAAACCCTTACCATCGAAGTAATTTAAAACATTGAGAGAACAATTAGGAATTTTAGATATTACTTAGGGTTCACTCCCTTTTGATGGTGTCAAAGGGGAAGAATAGTTAGGAGTTAGGGGGAGCATAAAGATAGGGGAGCATGATAATTATTAATCTCCTCCTTAAGAATTTTCTTCTTAAAAGTTTATTTTTATTCATTTTATCACTCTTTTTATAGATTTAAAACATTTATGTCTTGCTATTATCAAAAATGGGAGATTGTTATACCCTTGTGTTTGATGAGTCAAGCATAAATGTTTATATTTCTTATGAGATTGCTCTAAACAAAATTGTTAATATTCAATCAAGACAAGTCATGAACTTTAAATGTCTAAAATAGTGGTCTTCAAGGCTCTTGGAGTCATGGCAAGCTTCAAGGAAATTGAACACATGCACTAAAATATTAATACTTGATTTTCTTTTTATTTTTCTTGAATTTGATATGTCCAAATTTTGAGATGATGTGGCACACTAATAGTATTAGTATCTAAAAATATTATAAAATTAACAATTATTGAATTTTAATTTTTGGGCCAAACATTATTGATGAAAGTATAGACATTGGTATTTGATTTTTTAAAATTACTTAAGAATTATTTTTCATGAATTTCTTTCATAATCATTTAGAAAACTTATAACACTATGATAATATAAAATTTTTGGTACATTTATATTAAAAAGTTAGGCAAAAAAATTCTCACAAAACATCCTAAAACAACGTTAGTCTCAGGAATTTTCACTATAGCATTGGGTGGGTCGACCTGACCCACCCATTAGCCCGTCCAGGCTTTTAGAAATTAAAAAATAATAATAATAATAAGATTTGTTAGACTGACCCAGAAGGGGCGACAATTGTCCAAAGGAATTTAGGGTGCAGGCAATGCTGAACACGACGAATTCAGGCTGCAGGCAACGCTGAAAGGAACACGACAAATTTAGCCCACAGGCAATGCTTAACAGAACAGTGTGAGATCAAGTCAACCCAAACCAAGTGACAAAATCTTGGTCGACGAAGGGGGGAGCCAACCCCATGCGGCTTGAGAGTCATACTAACCGAATTCCTTATGAAGTGCAATGGCAAAGTTATTTGGGCAATGTGGGACTAAAGTCCAATCTGATTGTTAAAGATGGTGGAAGGGTAAGCGAGATCGGACGGCTGAGATTAATCAATGTAAAATGACAAACAGGAGAATCAAACCTAGGTTGAGCAGATATGCCCCCAAACACGCAATCATTATGGTAACTGTTTTAATTTGACTAATTTTTGGGCACATTTTACTAATACATACAGGACACCTGCACGTGATAAAAATGTCCAAATTAAGGCCGCCTAGATCCAACGGCCGAGATTAATCTCGAACGGTAAAAACGAGATTCAATTAGAAATATCCATTTTTGGACCCCGAATTGGACAGTGGTTGTTGTCCGTCCGTTACCCAAACGGCTAGTTCATTTTGAGAGCCATTGGGAAAGATTTTAGAGCTCAAATTTAAGCTCTATAAATAGGGATGAATGAAGAACTTTTAGGGGTTACATTTGCTAAGATCCCAAAGCTTTCAGACCTTGGTTTGGAGCAAAGTCAAGTGAATACGGTGCCTCCAATTTCATAAGAGAAAGTGACAAGAAGGATTCTGAAATTAGAGGTTTTTGCTTCAACAATCTTTCAATCTCTATTCCTCCATTTTTTGGTCATGTGTGCCTCCTATTTCTCTCAAAGTTATTTTAAGTTTTGTCAATTTTTGTATTCTTTTTTTTGGGGTAAGGGCATCCCGACAATGTGCAAAAGGCCGAGCTTTGAGTTGAGCCCGAAAAAACTCAAGTAGGTTCGGGATTAGCCGTAGGTAAAATCCCAAGTAGGTTTTAGGTGAACCGTACTAAAAACGTCGCTTTTAATTTGGTATTTGTAGTGTTGTATTTTCCCAGCACCGGTTGGGGGTGGATGTAGACTCGATTTTGAGTTGAACCACCTTAAACATCTTTTGTGTTATATTTCTACTTATTCACGCTTAAAAGATTTAAGTTTTAATTGAAATCAAAAATCAAAAGAAAATTTTATTTACCACAATTCACCCCCATCTTGTGGGATTTTCTTGAGCACAAAGAACTTCAGTAACATCCCTAATCATCAAATCATGTACCAATTGAAGAGTATTGTAGTATGAACAAAAATCATAGAAAACAATAATTAAGAAAATATAAAAAATAAATATTTATTAGAGAAAACTCAACATGAGTCCAAAAACATTTGTTTCAACTTGATGAGACATAAATTAAAACTATTGCAAACTACAAAAATAAATAAGACTAAATAATAATAAAAGATTATTTAGTATTAACTAAATTTATATTTAAGTTGTAATGAGATAAATTAATGTAATAGTATAAACTAATCAAAGTGATGCAAAGGTGCTATAAAAAAATTTAGTTATATTGTGACATTACAAAGTTGAAGTGAAACATTTGAAAAAATGAGATAAGTTTACAACAAAGTCGACTTATAAGATAATATGCAAACTGATGATAACATACTCAATCATCATATCATGTAAAAATCAAAATGTCTCATAAAGTGTAAAAAGGTATATAAAATATAGTTTTAGAATAGTCTAAAAAATGAATATTTAGATTGAAATAACTGATCAACATCAGTCCAATGATGTGTTTCATGTTTATTAAACCACATTTTGAATTACAAAGATTTAATTAAATAAATAACTATAAATAATAATAATATTGAGTTAATTTATATTAAACCTTATATTTAATAGACTAAAATGTGTATATAACCAAATTTGAAGAAATGAGATAATGTTTTTGTGAAAGCTATTTTCCAAGGTAATAAGGGTATCAAGCATAGCATCCCTGATAGTTATATTAGGTATAACTCATAATATCTTTTAATGTATTCTAAAAGTTTAAAAAAATGAAATTTTTAGAAAAGAAAAACAAATATTTATTTGAATAGAGGTCACCGTGGTGAGCCCAACCATATTTTTTGTCAAGATCAAACCTCGTTCAGAATTTCTATAAATTATGAAAGTAAATAAGCATAAATAGTAAAAGTATATGGTTATAATAATAAGTAAATTAAAATTAAAACAAAAATAAGTTCAATTATAAAAGTTTCATGAGAGAAGAATTTGAGTCACATAATAATATAACAAAATCAAAGCAAAAAAGTTGAAGATATAAATTAATTGTTAAGGAGAATTACGTTCCATGATACTAATAAAAACACACAACTGGCAAGAGAAAAGGCCACAAAAATAAAAATTTAAAAATGAAAAAATTGGCACTTTATTGATTGTGGTTATTGAGATAAGGCTAATGGCTATGGTTCCAATGCAATTAGAGTTTGCATTTAACTATTCTATGTTACCAAACAAAGTAGGAATAAATAATAATAGATTATTATTTTGATATTTAATAAATATATAATAAACCTTGAAAGGTATTAATTAAATTAATGTAATGCAAGAAAATGAAAGCAATCTTTTGATCACATTAGATAAGAATTAGATTTTCAAAGTAATATAATCAAATCAAAATAAAATATTTGAAGATTTTAAGTAAAGTAAATAGGAAAGCTACATTCTTAAATATTAAGAATATCTACTTGAACATCCTCGAGCAACAAATCTTATGCCAATCAAAATGTCTTGCAAAGCTTGTCAAAAGCCAAGAAAATAAAGTATTTAGGAACACAAAAATTTATATTTAGTTGAAAAAGTAGGTTGGTCCATCAAGCAACCCCTTGTTTACATTTATTACACATTGTTTGGAATACTATGAAATGTAAATTTGGTTTAAAAAATGGCTATTTCCTATAAAGTATGATATTGTTCCATTTTGTAACTCTGTAAAATAATTTCATAATAACGTTAATTTGGGGCTTTTTATGGCCACTTATAGTACTAGTTTAATGCTTTTAATTGCAATTCTTAATAACAATTTAAGCCTTTTATCGCAATTTTTTTTTCATTATCTATTTTATTTCCTTAATGTCCATTTAAGGATAGTTTTCCCTAATTATGTGTTAGATGAGAAATGTTAAAATATTGTCTCTTCAATTTTACATTTGATGACAGTATTACTTATAATATTAATAAGCAAATCAGTAAATAATAGCCAGCTATTTTTGGCTAACTTATTGAGATTACTTTTATTGGAAAATTTCATGATTACTTTGAAATTAGACCCAATAGTAAATTCTCTTCAATATTTAGGAATATTTCAAGGCTGTGTAAGCTATATATACAGTAAATTTTAACATATATGGCAATTACTTTACTTTTATAAAGTTTATTAAGATACATACTTATAAGCTCATCCTTTCTAGTTGGTTTTCTATTTTTTTATTCCAATATTCCTCCCCAATATTCAAGGCATCCATCTTGTTTTGCTGTTAAGGAAGCGCCTTGATGAGGAAACTATTAAACAACTAATTCTTTTGCTTTTTTTATTTAATCTTCTTACCAATAGGATATCTTGATTGTTGAAGAATCATTTGCCTTTCAACCTAGTTTTTGGATGTATGGGTCCTACAACTTTCATTAAATGAGGAATGAAGAGTCTAGCATAATTATGTTTTTTTGAGAAAACATTTGATATCATTAGGATTTCGCAAATTGTTTGGCATGTCTATGATAGAATTACTTATATGGTCTTGTAATTTTACTTTTTGATTTCAAATATTCTGTCTTGAAATTTTAATATGTCATTTATTTATTTCAATCTTCTATTTTGATAAGGTTGGACCATCATACAACCATATTTGAAAAAAATTCTAAATAGGTAAAAAGAGTAAGTGGGTCTAAACAAATGATAAGGATATATTATTCTACGTAAGTACTTATGAATTTTTTTAGGTTTTTAAAAAGTTGTCTATTTTGTGTTGGAATATAGATGGTGCACATTTTAATCTAATGAGCATAAGTAACAATTTATAACACCCTTTCGGGAAGTATAATGTTATCAACTGTATATTTTCATTGTGCAATGCTACCTACAAAAGTATTTATTTTTTGCAAATTTACTATAATACTATTATCAATTTTATGCAATAGATTAGCTTTGCTAGGTATGACATAGCCATCATCTATAGTATTACCATTTAGTCATTTACAATTAAATAGCATTGTTGTTTTAACTTGTATTATTTTGGAATATTTTTTAACTACAAATGCAATAGTTTGTTGAGGACTGCTACTTTCTATCAATAATCCTAATTTTAATAATTCTTCATTGTGAATTTTATATTCTCCAAGTTTTTAGTGTTGGCTTGCTGTTGTTTCATTTTAAAGATTAAATTGAGGTTTATTATTTGTAATTTACAAAATATCTAGTTTTTGTTCTCATGTTTTAAAGAATGTTTTTTATTATTAGTATTTCTTTAAATTTATATAATATTTTGTCTAATTTAAACACATATTATGCTAACTCATTATTTTTTAGTTACGTATTTAAAACAAAAGTTTTTTTATGTAATTTTCAAAACTAAAATCATTTAGTTCCTATAATATGCCGTAAGACTCCACTAAAGGACTAGATAATTTGGTGTTGAATGTTTTCAAAATTATTTGTTCATCACCTTGCAATGTCACAGCCCCTTCTAAATTTTTTATAAAATTCACTCCAATTATAAATTATAATTTGTTGATTTTTTTGCTTATGTTATTTGCATTGGATACTTTCATTGGTAAAATTGTATATGACAATTGGGTAGAATTTTGTCAGCTATTCTTTCATTTACTATTGTCTAATATTTTAACTTATTATATAGGTGTTGTTGTATATTATGGAAGAATCTTTCTTATTTATACATAACTAGATGACGCTTGAATATCTGTTATACTAAAGAATGTGATGTTTTAACTATCTTAAAATAAAAGTATGAAAATTATTATTTCTTCTATATTGGGTTTTCAGGAATTTAAATTTTGTATAATTCAATAACTCTTCTATTTTAAAGAACTATTTTTTTAATTGGCATTTTTCTATTACTCCTAATTATCATAGCTCTAACTCTAGTAATTTTATTTTAATATGTAATTATTGGCAGGATTCAAGATTTATATTCATCTCTAATTTTAAGTTTTTTTCTAATCTATTTTAAATTTCTTCAAATTTTTGTACCGTATTATATCAAAATTTTATTGCATAGGACCTCTTAAATTTCTGGTTAAATTATTTATAATTTATTATGTGATTTATCACTAAATATTTTTAACATTCATTACACCATTATTTTGTGGTTATTTTATAATATTCAAATTCGTGATCAATGCATACTTCTAATTTTAAAATTATAATTTTTAAGGAGATATTGGTTGTCTTGATCTAAATTCCATGTGTTTCCTTTTTTCTAAAAGGTCTTGGCATATATCTTCTAGTTTAACTTCCTCATCCAAACAACTATAATATCACTATCAAATTTTGATCCATTTGTTTTACTAAGCTTATAATATCATATCCTTCTTTAATGTCTAGCTCTATGTACATGCGTATTCTTTTTGTATCTACTTTCTTATTTTGACACTGATTAACAATATGACTTATTTATCTACAAATAAAGCACCTATATTTTTTGGCAAATGATTTAGAAATTTTGAACATTTTTACCTCATTTTTTCTCGGTTCACCTTTTTTATAATATTTGTTCCTTTATTATTTCTTATCTCATCTAGCTCTATGGTATGATGGTATCGTATTCTTAATATAATAATGCAATCTTTTTATTTAGTTATTCTCCTCATACTCCACACATTTCTATTAGACATAATTAAAGATAAACATAATCACATAATTGATTCTTGTGATACGTTGTGACATACAGATTCATTCTATATTTTGCTAATTATTTTTCCTAGTCATTGAGGTAATTTGTCAAACTATTTATAGCTTAATGTGACATCCATAAAACTTCAACCTTCTTTGCTGTTAAATTTGAATAATCTTTATTGAAAGCTACCATATCATTAAACTAGTTCTTACTAATCATTCTAAATCTTGCATTGCTTCAACCAAAAAAATCTATCTTTGACTAGGGTCTATACCTAGGATGACTTGTTAAATTATGCTAATTGCATAATTAGAATTATTTCTTTTTTGTAACATTTGTTAAAAATCTTGGGGGCATGATAATTTCAAATTATGAAATAATCATTAATTTTTTCTATTAAAAAATTTATTTAATGACTTATTGCATCCACTTCACCCTTCTTCAGTTAATTTGGCCATTTTTTTAGATGGATACTTACTAACAATTTTATGCTTTTGAAGTTATTTTTTTAAGTAGGTCTCATATGGTATCCAATGTTTCTCTCACTCTTGTTCTTCTTGGGAATGCCAAATAATTAGTTCCTACTCCAAATGACGTTAGTTTTGTTGTGCTTGGTTGGCACATTTTGTGTTTACCTAATAAAAGCTATTGCAAAGGAAGTACTTTGAGTATCTATTGTCATCCTACCATAACTTGATACTTTTATCACTAAGAAATGTAATTCATGTAATCAATGTCTTAGAAAATGTTAGAGTTATTCTTGGAATAGATGTTGCAGGAATGGGCAAGATTCATCTAACTCATGTCTTAGACATCTTCAATTTATGGATTGGTACTCCAATCTTTTCCCTATATAAAATAAAGATATACAACATATACAGCTACATCTAAATCGTATAATTTTTTTTGCATATTAAATTTTTCAATGGTATAAGGGGTGCCACTTTTCGAGTCTAAAAAAATAATTGTCGCCATCTGAATGTTCTCTTAGTAAACTACCATGGTGATTTGAAAATTTACAACTAAGTCTACTATGGTTATGCATAAAATAGCTTCCCTATTTTCTAAAATATGCTTCGGTTAACTATAATATTAGCAATTTCCTTAAACAATTATATTTTTTAATATTTTTATTTTCTTTAGTTATTATTTTTTTCGTATGACATACTAGCCAAGTCACAAATTTGCTCTAGTTTCTTTAGTATTTTATTTTACCTAAAGAAAGTTTCCAAACATAATCATTAATTTCTTATTAACTTCATTTAAGGTTTGTTGTTCTATAAATTGTTCTATTTTCTAACGAGTTATTACTAATAATATGATTATTATGTTTAATTATCTAACTTTTATCTTATCTCCTATCAAAGCTCTAGTATTGATATATTTTATGTAAGGGCCATTTTTGTTGGGGGTGTACACCAATTTGACAAAATAAATATCTATGTTTTCATTTAAGAACTTTTCTTCAAACTCTCATACATTTTAGCATGCCATACTACTTATAGCTTCTCATGAAATCATTGTGTACCCGATGCTAAGGTGAAACCTATTTAGGGTTATCGATCATAGTATAACGAAGCCTAAAGGTTTAAAATGAGGTAAAAAAAATAGGAGGCAAATAGGGATAGACATAATTCTTCAAATTTTGTACAACTAAAAATATCTCATAAAATTTGACAAGTAGATATATATTAAATTTGAAATAACATAAATTGAAGAAATGTAGTTTTACTAAAGGAAAGTGATGCAAAAGATTAACAAGTAGAGACTTTGAGATTTATTGTAATCAAAAAATTTTCATGTGAAAAACTTGAGGGAATCAGACAAATTATTTGGTAGAGCTACACTACAATATTAATTTAGAAAAACTCATTAGCATAACTCTAGTAATGTTTATTTATTCAAAATGATACCTTATTTGAATAGACTATGAATTGCAAACTAGTAATGAATTATTATTTTTAATATTAATTAATTTATTATAAAACAAAATTGACATAAAGTGGAGAAATGGAATATAACAAAACAAAAATGATGCAAATGTCAATCAAGAGGAGAATTAGAGTTTTGTACTAACATAACTAAATAAAATAAAAATAGTAAGAAATTATAGAATAGCACAAGAAAGTTGAATTCCAAGATACTATGGTGATCCTATGAAACCTTTTTTTATCATCAAATCAGGTACAAATAAAAATGTCTCATAAACAAAAGAAACCTTAAAAAATAATTCATAAAAAATATAAAAATTAATATTTAATAGTATAGAACTCCTTGAGACTTGTTTAATGACATTTTTTTCTTGGCTAGACCTCATTTACAATTACTATCAATTACCAAAGAAAATTGGAATAAATTATAATAAACACTTATTTTAATATTAAAGGGTCTATATATTAGAGCTAAAATAAGTTAAACAATAGCAATGAAATTTAACAAAATCAGAGTAGTATGATAAGCATATGTAAGGAGATTTAGAATTAGAATGTAACATAAGAAATTCAAAGCAAAAAATTTGAAGAAATGAGATAAATATACAGAGAAATTTTCATTCAAAGAAATAAAAGAGGGCAATTACAACATCCTCAAATATTAGATCTACTATGATTCAAATTATTTTCCAAAGTGTGACATAAACCAAGAAAATAAAAAAATTAATAATATTAGATTGTATATTTATAGGGATATAGATCATTGAGACATGTCCAATGTTCTCTTTCTTTTCCCAGTCGTACTATGTTTTGAATTAATATTTTTACCAAAGTAATTCATAATAAATAATAATAATAATGATATTAGCTAAATATACATTAAAACAAAAAAAAGAAAATTTGATGGATTGTAATATAAAAAAATTAAAAGTATGTAAAGGCCATAGAAGAGGAGAATTAGAATTTCATAGTAATATAACAAAATTTTATAATACAACTTGAAGAAATCAAAAAAATGAGATGAGAAAGTACCATCCAAATTTACTAAGAAGATCGAGTGCAACATTCTTGGTAGTCAAACACAGTAAGAAATATAATGTTTCATAAAGCATTCAAAAAAACTAAAAAATTAAACATTTAAAAATAATAGAAAAAAATTTCTTTTTGGATAGGGAATAAATAATAATAAATTGTTATTGTAAACAACGTGGATATATATTAATGATGGAGGGAGATTAATTGATAATATGACTAAGTCAAAGTGAAAGATTAGAAGAAATAAGATAATTTGTTTTGGTTAAATTTCTTTTGAACATACAATGAAAATAAAAAACCTTATCATCGATTATCAGTTCAACTATGAATTAAATAACTTGTAAAGATAGGTAAAGCTTTAGATAATATAATATTAAAAATGATTAAATAAATATTTAATTAGATAATACTTGTTTATATGAGTGTAATTTTTTCGTCTCAATCTGACCTTGTTTTGTAATTTCTTATGAAATATTAGAGTAAATAAGAATAAATAATAATACATTATTATTTTAATATTAAGTAAATGTATTAAAGGCTTCATTGAGTTAAAATGAAAATAAGTAATCAATCAAATAAAATATATGTAATGGTCACTACATAATAGAATTAAGGTACATAGTAATTTAACAAAAAGAAAAAAAACAATTTACATATTTGAGATAAATTGTATAAGAATATTAGATCCAAGACACTAAAGAGATAAAGTATTGGAATTTTGATAATCAAATTTGCTATAAATCACAAAGCCACAAAAGAATACAAAAATTTTAAAAAATATTAAAATGAATATACAAGTGGTTGGAGTTTGTTGTGATGAATCAAATGATGCTTGTATTTTCTAAATGACACCAATTCTACAAATACTATAAAATTAAAAAATAAATTAGGTAATAAATCAAGAAATCATGGAGAATTAGATCCACATCATAATAAAGCAAAATTAAAGTAAAAAAATTTAAAAAATTAGGTAAATCATATGAGATAATTATATAGCAAGATACCAAGGTGAATCTAACGACCTTTGTTTAGTCCCAATCAGATCGCATTTTTAATTACCATGAATCACAAAATGAAATAAGTATAAATAAAATTAAATTATCATTTTAATACTAAATGAATTAGTAATTAAATAAATTGAAATAATATAAAATAATGAAATGAATAACATGTGATGGCCACTTGACAAGAAGTTTAGAGTTATTTTTTTAATATAACCAAAGAAAACGAAAAACTTTGAAGAAATGAGGTCAATTATCCAAGAAAATAGAAATCTAATAAACAAAGGAGATCTAACGTAATATTCTAAATCAACAATTCATTTGCTAATTAAAATATCATGTAAAATATGCCAAAACAAAATTTTTAAAATATAAAAACATATCTAATCAGATAGAGGTCATTGAGATAAGTCCAATGACATTTGATTTTTCTTCATCTACAGTCATTTCAAATAATGAAAAATAAGCAAAATAAATGAGAATAAATAATAAAAAAGTATTATTTTAATATTTATTAATTATATTAAAATATTAACAATGATAATTTACAATAATGTAATATAATCAAATCAAAACAATTTTAAGTTTGCTTGGTAAGAGAATAATAGTTGGTAGTTTCTTATAATGCAAAACGAGTTTTGATGGAGATGAAATAAATATCATTGGAATTGTCCCAAAAATCATTATCCATTAAATTATTCATTTTATATTATTAAAATTTTTTTATGGCTTTAGCGTTCTTAATTGGAGATTTTAATTCACACCTAATATGACAATAAATAAAATTCCACATATTCTTCTTAGTGTCCTGGAATATAGTATTCCCATACAATTTATGTTATTTCTTAAAATCATTTACTTTTATTTGGTGATAATACTATGAAATTCTAATTCTCTTCTCATTTGAAATTTACATTACTTTAATTTTAATTCATCATGATCAGCTCCATCCAATTAAATATTCATTTTATATTTTTAAATATTTTATTATCAAGTGTTTTAGCATGACTTCTGTGATATTTTGATTCATACTTGATTTGATGATCGTGAATATTGTACTTATAGTTTTTAATGTCTTGAAATGAAAATATATCTTGTAATTTACCATGTTGTTTTAATGTTTTTCTTTGATTTTGTTATTATTTATATTTCATATGATAATTTGCAACAATTCCAAATAAGGACTAATGAAAACGATGCAAATGTCATTTGACTTGTCTCTACAAGCTCCATATAAATAAATATTCATTTATTTATTTTTAAAATTGTTATTGTGTTGTTTTGGTGTACTTTTTGAGAGATTCTTAGTCCTACCTCATTTCAGATTTCATGATGGTAAACTTGATCTCTTAGAACCTTAGAAAACAACGTTAACATACAATTTAACTTATTTTCTAAAGTTATGCATCAATTTGGTTTTATTATTATGTTGCTCTAAATCTCTCATATTATATTTACATCACTTTGATTTGTTTATATTACATTACTTTACTTTCTCTTATTTTAGCTTTAATACATATTTAAATTATATTAAAATATTGATTTATTTGTAGGTATGCATATTAGTTTTGGTAATTCATAGTATTTTCAAATGATGCCCAATCAAAACAAGCAAAATATCATTTGACTGAACTCTAACAGCTCTAACTAGTTAAATAAGCATTTTTAATATTTTTTAATTTTTTATTCTCTAGTAATTTCGTACATTTTATGAGACAATTTGATGTGCGCCTTATTTAATGATTGACAGTGTTACACTTGAACTCCTTAGTATCTTTCAATGCAATACTCCTAGATAATTAGTCTTAATGATTTAATATTTGTGTTTTTAATTTTGTTATATTATCATGTAACTCTACATCTCTTGTTTTCTTACATTATCATGATCCTTTTGTAATACAATGTTTCAATTAATCTTATTTCAACTTCTACTTAACATGAGAATTTAAATTTTTTATGATTTTTTTTTTAAATTTATATCCTAAATTTTTGGCACACTTTATAGCACGTTATGATTGTTACCTTAGTTGATGTTTTAGGAGATTACACTTGATCTATTTATTTTATTCAAAAGCATATTTGTCACAAAATTTATCTCATTTTAACTTTATTATTTATTTACTTAACATTCAAATAAAAATTTATCTTCATTTTTTTATTTTACTTTATTAATTCGTAGTCTCCTAATCTAGATTTGATTGACATGAAATAAATGTTATTAGACAAATATAAACGAACCATATCCAATTGAATATTCTTTTTTATATATTTGTTTCGTACTTTATTTTCTTCAATTTTGTAACACTTTATGAGTCATTTTGATTGTATGCTTATTTGATGATCGAGGGTGCTACACTAAACCTTCTTAGTATTATTAAATGCAATTTTCCAGCATAGTTTATCTTATTTATTCAATTTTTCACCATGATTAAGTTATATTAATATTTAACTACAAATCTTATGTAATTTGACCTTTACATGTTTTTTATTTTGTTATATCACTTTGCTCCAATTTAATTCATTTCAACTTCAATATATATTTGAATAATATTCATATAATAATTTGTTATTATTCATTCTTATTTACTTTCACAATTTAGATTAAATTTAAGCACGACCTATTTGAGATGTAAGAAATGTCATTAGACTCTTCTTGAAAGGCTCGATCTCTTTAGTATTTTTGAAATCATCCTTTCATTATAATTTATCTTATTTCTTGAAAGTTTCAAAAATAATTTCATTATATGTCTGTGATTTGGATCTATTACATTGCTTTAATTTATATCATTTTTTAATTTATGCCCACTCAGTATTAAATAATAATTTATTTTTATGCTAACTTTTTTTAATTTTTGTACTTATTCTAAATAATATATTTTTTAAATAATTTATTTTTTATTGATTTGGTATGCATTAATAGACGTTTTGAATTATGTTAGATTTGATGATTGAGGATATAACACTCATTCACTCAAAATGCAAAATTCTAGTGTAATTTATCCTTTTTTAAAAAAAAAATTATTTCTATTTGGTTATCCTACTATGTAGGTCTAAATGTATTATCATGTTACCCTTTACAATAGATATATTTGAGTTTATTACATTTCTTTTGTTTATCCCATCTCAAGTTTAATATATATATATATTTTATATAAAAATAATAATTGATTATTATTTATGATTGTTTAAATTTTTTAATTTATAGAACTTTTAAACATGGCCTAATGAGGATGAAACTAATGTCACTACATTGCACCGTATGTTCTCAATTTAGTTCACAATTTATTTTTTATATTTGTTTTATCTTTTTTTTCTATTATTTTGAAACACTTTATGAAACATTTTGATTTCTACATGATTTGATGATAATGGATGTAACACTGGATCTTCATAGCACCTTGTAGATAAAAGTTTAGTTTTAATACTTGTTTACTTAATATTATAAAAATAAATATCGTTAAACTTTCTTAAATGAGTTTTATCAAATTAGATTTTCGTTTTGTTTTCTTTAATATTTTTTTAGTTCATTGTATTTTAGAAGATATTCTTTTGTACAAGATTTGATTACAAAGCATGTTACAATTGATATCATTATTATCATGGAATGTAAGTTTATCTTATAATTTTTTTCAATTGTTAAAATCTGTCACTTGCACTTTACTATATTATTATTAGCTCTAAATCTCCTTTCATGTAAGATTTACATCCCTTTGATTATATAGCTTCAATTTAACTCATTTCAACTTTAATATAAATTTATGTAATATTAAAATAGTAATTTCTTATAATTTATTCATATAAAATATTTCAATTTACAACAATTTCAAATGAGGTGCAATCAAGGTTAGAAAATTTTGTTGGAACCATCACAAAAAGTGCTATCAAATTAACTATTTATTTTTATAGTTTTTTTTTGTTCTAGCATGGTTTATGACTTATTTTCAATTTATACCATGTCTAAAGACCAAGGATATTACTTCTAATCTTCTTAGTATCTTCAATTATAAATTTCTTATAAAATTTATCTCATTTTATAAAATGTTTTAATTTTATTTGGTTATGTTGCTATGATATAGTAAGTCTTCTTTAATCTCTACATTAAATATATTTTTTTTGCAAATCATATTACCTTAATTTGTCTCATTTAAAAATTATTATATATTTACATATTATTGAAATACATTTTATTACTATATTTGCTTATTTAATTTATTAATTCCAAGAAATTTAAAAGATGGTCCAATTGAGATGAAAGAAATATTATTGGAGTCGTATCGACAAGCTCTATCAAATTAAATTTATAGAAAATATTTTTTTTAATTTTTATTTTCTAAGGTTTTGATAAGTTTTACAAATGTTTAGTTTCATACTAAATTTGATAATTGAGGATGTTACACTCGACCTCATTAGCAAGTTGTAGTGTAGCTTAAGCATATACCTTATCTTTTTTTTTATTTGTTTGCTTTGATTATACAATAGTCAATTGTACGATTAAGTCACCTCTAATGTCACCATAACATGTGCTTGATTTTGCCATATTAAATAATTCATCTAATTTTTGCTTTAATATATATTTCAAAAATATTAAAAAAATATTTTCTTATATAAGTAAATATTCAATTTCAGGCTATTAAATGCTTTATTTCCTTAGATTTTTATATTTTACGAGACATTGTGATTCATATCTAATTTCATAGTTGAAGATTTTCTACTCAATCCCAATAAAAACTTGGAAAAACACTTACTCATATAATTCATCTCATTTTCTTGAAATAGTTTTCTTTGGTTTGGTTTTATTGTAAAGTGGCTCTAAATCTCTTATGATATGAAATTTATATGTCTTTGATTTAGTTGTATAGCATATTTTTAATTTATCTTAATTTAGCTTTAATGTATATTTACTTATTATTAAAATAATATTTTTACTAAATTTTTTAATTTATTTTGAAAATTCGTAGTAATTCAAAACAAATGATGATCTTTATGAAACAAATGTTATTGGACTCATCTCTATAAGCCCTTACTAAGTATTCATTTTAATATTTTTAATTTTTTTCTATGCTTTTGATATACTTTATGAGAGATTATGATTAGCACCTTATTTGATGGTTAGGGATGCAATACTCTATTTTTTTAATATCCTGGAATGAAATTATCTCATAGAAGTTATTTCATTTCTTCAAATTTTTAATTTTGAATTTTTTCTTGTTGTTATGAATCTTTAAATCGCTTCTTTTACGACATTTACGTCATTTTTACTTACTTATATATTGCTTCAAATAATCTTATTTATATTTTATTATGTACTTGTCGAATACTAAAATAATAATTTATAATTGTTTAAGTTTATTTATTTTTTGGTTTACTATATTTTTAAAAT
Source organism: Vanilla planifolia (assembly GCA_023846275.1). Lineage (NCBI taxonomy): Eukaryota > Viridiplantae > Streptophyta > Magnoliopsida > Asparagales > Orchidaceae > Vanilla > Vanilla planifolia. The sequence continues at coordinate 184,915 of JAIUJO010000200.1, read as the reverse complement.
ATCTATTCAAGATGAAATAAATGTCAAGGAACTCATATCGACTAGCTTGATTGGTACTTTTTTTTTACTGTTAAGGATGTTACACTAATTCATAGTAATACATTAGAATGTAGCTTTCTATGCAATTTATCTCATTTTTTTAAAATTATTAGCTTCACTTTTATTACATTACATTGTGTCTCCCAGTTTCCTCTTATATGACCTTTACATCACTTTCACTATGTTATAATAAAATAGTTCAATTTAACTCATGTTGAGTTTTGTTAGATATTTATTTATCATATTAATAATACTTTTATTTTATTTATGATTTTTATTTTAGTAATTTACGGAATTGAACTCGTCTGTTTACAATGAAACATGTGTCAATGAACTCTTCACTATGAGCAATGCCTAATTAAATTAAAAAAATTATATTTTCAAATATTTTATTTGATAACAGTGTTGCATGTTTTATGAGTCATTTCAATTCATCACTTATCTAATTATTTAGGTTACACTCGATGATGTTTTTTCTTGTAATTCAGCTTTCTCATGCAATTTGTCATTTCTTTAAATTTTTCATTTTAATTTTCTAATATTACTATGAAGCTTTAAACATCCTTTCATGTAAGTATTACATGTCTTTTAATTGAGTACATTAGTTCATTTTGATTTCACTCCTTTTAGATTTAATATATATCTTCTTGATATTAAAAATATTATTTTTTTATTATTTATGCTTATTTACCTTGATAGTTTGTAATAGCTCAAAAAAGGGTGACACATAGATGAAATAAATAATATTAGACTAATCTTGATAAGCTGTAACTCATTAAATATTTATTTTTATATCCTTAAATATTTTATTTTATAAGGTTTTAAGATGGTTTAATAGATATTTTAATTTCTATCTAATTTGATGACTTTTGATATTATAGTTGATCACCTTTGTATCTTCAAATGTCGCCATTCCATATAATTTATATCATTTCTTGAGATGTTCTACTATGATGCTACTATGTTATTATGTACTTAGAAATCTGCATTCGTGTGACTTTACATGTAGTTGTTTTGGTTATTTTACATTATTTTAATATTTAAGATTTAAGAAAATATTTGATTACCTAATATTTAAATAATAAAATAAAATATTCGTTTTTGTTTAATTTAATAATTTCGAGAAATTCTAAAAAAGATCTAAAAAAGATAGAACACATCATTGGGCTCATCTCAGCAAACTCTATCCAATTTAGTATTCAATTTTATTCTTTAAAATACTTTGTTTCTATATTTCGATTCATACTTAACTTTATGATTAAGGATATTATATTTGATCTACATCTTAGAATGTAGTTTTCACGTACAATTCACACCAGTTCTTATATTTTTGAACCGATTTGGATATAATACACTTCCCTAAACCTCACTCCTTATTTTTGGTGAGATTATTTTTGCTTCAATTTATCTCTTTCTATATTTAATAATTACTAATATCACTTTTAATTTGATTTATGACATTACTTTAATTAATCCAAGTTAAGCTTTAATAGATATTTACTTTTTATTAAGACAATAATTTTTTTATTTTAAAGTTTTTTAATTCAATAATTTGTAGTAATTTCAAACGAGCTTAGATCCACAAGTAAACATATTATTAGACTCATCTCAATAAGCTCTTTCTTCATCCATATTAATTTTTACCTTTTCAAATAATTTCCTTTATATATTTTAGAGCATTTTTAATTGATAATTTTATTCATATTTGATTTAACAATTAAGGAATTTTCATTACATATTTTGAGTATCATGGTGTGGAACTTTCTCATTTAATTTATCATATTTTTTGAGTTTTTTGCTTTTATTTCATAATATTACTATGTCACTCTAAATCTCCCCTTTTATTGCCCTTAGATTGCTTTTATCATATTTTTCTTTGATATATATTTACTTAGTACTAAAAAATTTAATATTATTTATACTTATTTTATTGTTATTTCATAGTAAAAAAAAGTGCCCTAATAGAGATGAAATAGACATTAATGTGTTCATATAAATGAGTTATATGAAATTAAAAAATAATTTTAATATATTTAAATATTTTATTTTTCAAGATTTTTGCATGATTTAATTGCTTCCTTATTCTATAATTGAGTATGTGCACTCAATTTCCTTATTATCTTGTAGTGTTATTTTCCAAATATCATTATCTTAGTTTTAAAAAAATTCACTTTAATTTGGCTCAATTACGACATAAATAGAAAGTTTTTCTTATGTGACCACTACATCATTTTAATTTACTAAATTTATATTGCTTCAGTTGTTCTTATATAGGAATAATATATATATATATATATATATATATATATATATATATATATATATATATATATATATATATATATATATATATATATATTTTTTTTTTTTTTTTTTTTTTTTTTTTTTTTTAATATTTAAGTTTTTTTTTATTTAAATAAAAGTTCTTTTTTAATAAGTAGTAATTGGTAAAGAGTTTTAACTATGACTAAACAATTGTCATTAGTCCTTGCTCAACTAGCACTACATAATTAGTTAAATATTTTTATATTTTCAAATATTCCATTAATCTAGGGTTTTAGTAGTCTTTTTTACAAGTTGTTTTGATTCGCACTCGATTTGACTATCGATGAGGTCACACTCTCGTAAGCCACTTGTGAAGTAACTTTCTCAAACAATTTATCTCAATTGTTAACATTTTTTGCTTTAATTTTATAAAGTTACTATGAAATTCTAACTCTTCTTTTATGTTACCATTATGTTACTTTTATTTATTATATTTCATTGCTTCAACTTATCTCTTCTCATCTTCAATATACATTTACCTAAATCTAAAAAATTAATTTATTATTTTTAATGCTTATATTCTATTAAAATTTTTAGTAATTATAAATGTGGTCCAATCAAGATTAAAGAAATGTCATAGACTCATCACAATGAGCTTTATCCAATAATATAATCATTTTAATTTTTATAAAATGACTTATATTCTAAAGATTTGACATGCTTTAATAAACATTTTGATTAGTATAAGATTTAAAGATTGAGGATGTTACACTCCATCCCCTTAGTATCTTTGAATGCAACTTTCAAATAAAATTTGTCTTATTTCTTGAAAATTTTCAATTTGATTTAGCTATATTAATATGTAACTCTAACTTTTTTGTTCATGTGACTATTATATATCTATGATTTTGTTATATTTTATTTCTTAAATTTGCCTTATATAATCTTTAATATGCATTTTTTTATGATAAAAATAGAAATTTATTGTTATCTATATTTGTTACTTTTGTAATTCACTATAACACCCACTAAGGTTTGTTCAACTTAATACAAATATCATTAAACTCATCACAACCACCTAATTACAATTATTTATGCAACTTTAAATCAACTCTCTTATGACCTTTACGTCACTTTGATTGATTATAATACATTACTTTAATTTTGACTTTATTAAATTGCATTTCTTTAAAATATTTTTTTCGTTTCCATATATTAGTGAGTAACTGAATCTCCTCTCGTGTGATACATACAGTACTTTGTTTTAGTTAGGTTTTCATTATTTCAAATAATTGTAATTTAGCTTTAATATATATGGTTTTAATATTAAAATAATAATTTAGCTCTAATTTGTATTCTATTAATATATAAATAATAATTTGTTATTATTTTTGCTTATTTGTTTAAATAAATCATAATAATTTCAAATGTGGTTCAATCAAGATGATAAATATATCTTTGGACTTATATAGATGTGCTCAATCAATTACATATTTACTTTTATCTTTCCTAATTTTTTTATTACTGTTTCTTATGCTTTATGAGATATTTCAATTCACTCTTAATTAGATGATTGATGGTGGTATGCTCATTCTCCTTTGTATCTTGGAATGAACTTTTTTCTTAAAATTTATCTCATTTCTTAAAATTTTTTCTTTGATTTAGTTATTTTCCATCATACTCTAAATCCCATCTCGTGTGACTGTCATATCATTTTGATTTTGTCATATTATGATGCTTCATATTATCATATCTTACTTTATATATATATATATATATATATATATAACCAAAAAAAATTATTATTATTTATGCTTATCTATTAAATTAATTTATAGTAGTTCATAATAAGATCTAATTCAGATAAAAAAATATGATTCGACTCATCTAGATAAGCTTTATCTATTTAAATATTCACATTTTTAAATATATGTTATTTTACATGATGTTAGTAATTTTTTTGAGGGAGTTTGATTCATTCCAAATTTGACCATCAACAAAGTTAACTCAAAGTGCATAATATTTTGGAATGAACCTTTCTTATATAATTTGTTTAATTTTTAATTTTTTAATTTGGTTGTATTTATTTATTACTTTAAATCTTCTTTCATGTGACCTTCACTTTATTTTTATTTTATTAGATAACATTTCTTATATTTGTCTCATTTTAGCTTTAATATATATTTACTGAATATATAGAAAGTAATTTAATATTTTATGCTTATTTATAATGATAATTCTTAGTAATTCCAAACAAGGCTTGACAAAGATCAAATAATTCCTATTATACTCATCTTAATAGGTTCTATGAAATTAAACATTCATTTACATATTTTTTAAAACATACTTTACTCTTATTTTGACAAGTTTTGAATGGCATTTGAGGTCATTCCAAATTTAATAATTGGCGTTGTTGCACTTGATCTCTTTAGTATTTAAGAATGAAATTTTCACATACAATTTATTTCATTTCTTGATGGTTTTCACTTTAATTTGTTTATATTACTATCAAACTATAGTTCTTCCCTAGTCCAACTTTTATAATGCCATTATTTTATTATATCACATTGCTTTAATTTATATCATTATAGGTTTAATATATTTTTAGTTAACTTTTGTATTTTAATAAATTTTCTGTCTGGTGTTTTTGTATACTTTATGAGATATTTTCAAAATTGAAGATATTACACTCAATCTCATTTTTATCTTGGAAATAACCACTCTCATATGATGTTTCTCATTTGTGCAAATATTTTGCTTTGATTTTGTTAGCTTATAATGTACCTTCAAATCTACTCTCGTGTGACAGTTACATTACTTTGATTTAGTTATTGTGCATTTCTTTTATTTTTATCATTTTAATAATAATTTATATTTACCTAAAACTATAGTATTTTTTTATTTTTTCCACTTTTTAAAATTTTTAATTTGCAGTAATTAAAAACTTGATTTAATTGAGATCAAACAAGCTATGTTGGACTCATGTCAAGAGTTTTATTTAATTAAGTTTTCATTTCCATTGTTTTAAAAATTGTATTTTCTATAGTGATGGTGTGTATTTTGAGGCATTTTGATTCTTTGTTTGATAATCAAGGATGTTACAATCAATCTCGTTGGCATCATGGAATATCTATTCCTATTGCAATTTACCTCATTTCATTAAATATTTTGCACTTTTTAGTATATATTGCTATATAACATTAAATCTCTGATTGTATCTCTTCAACATCACTTTAATTTTGTTATATTTCATTATTTCAATTAATCATATTTTAACTTTAATATATATTTTATTCATGTCAAAGTAATAATTTATTACTATTAATGAATTTCAGTTTTTTTTAATTTATAGTAATTCCAAAGATGGTCCAGTTTGGACAAAACAAACATCATCAAACTTGTGTCTATGACCTCTTCAAAATTAGTTACTCTTTTCAAAATTTTAAGGTTTTGACATGTTTAATAAGATTTTTTTTTTTACCAATTTAGTCCTTCAAAGATGTTACTCAATCATCATAATAATTTTAATTTCAACTTTTTAGTACAATGTATCCAATTTTTTTAAATGTTTTATTTTGATTTGGTTTCATTGTATTGTAACTCTAAATATCCTCTTCTATGATAATTTCAACACTTTCAATTGGGTATATTATTTTGCTTATATGTTTCGGAATTTACATTCAATATATATTTACTAAATATAAAATTTATATTTTTTATTATTTGTGCTTATTTTCTTTGATATTACATATTAACTATAATGAATGTAAGAACAAGATGGGAAAAACAACATTTAACTCAATTTAACTTGCTATGTTTAATTAGATATTCAATTCTATAATTTCAAAAATATTATTTTGTTTGTTTTTCAAACACTTTACAAAGAATTTCAATTTGTGTTAGATTTCAAAATAAAGGTTGTTACACTCATTCTCCTTAGATTCTTGCAATGTATCTTTCCTATAAAACTATCTCATTTTTTTCAAATTTTTTATTTTGATTTGGTTATTTTACTATTTAGCTTTAAATGACCTTTTCTTTGACATTCACATCAGTACTATTTATTTATAATAATGTTTTAAATAAATCTGATTTCAACATAAATATATATTTACTTAATATTAAAATAATATTATTTTTTTTATGAATATTTACTTTTGTAATTCACAATAATTCCAAATGAGGTCTGTTGAAGATAAAACAGTTGACATTTAACTTATGTCTATGAGTTTTATCAAATTTAAAGTTTATTTTTATATTTTTAAATATTTTATTTTCAATGATGTTGCATAGTGTGTGAGAAGTGTTTTTTGTACCTTCTTTTAACTAGTGAGGATGTTATACTCAACCTACTTTATGTCTTTGAATACTACTTTCCCTTATAATTTATCCTATTTTTGTAAATGTAATTCTTTTATTTGGTTATTTTTCTTTAAAGCTACTCTAGTGTGTCCTTTAAATCAGATCAATTTAGTTATATTACATTGCATCAATTTATCTAATTTCAACTTTAATTTATATATACATATCATAAAAATAATAATTTATCAACGTTTAAACTTCCTTTTTTTGTAAATAAAGCTAGAACAAATGTTGTTAGACACATCTCTAAAAGCTCTACCAAATTAAACATTCATTATTATATTTGTAAATAATTTTTCTCATTCTTTTACACTATTTAGGAGATATTTTCATTCAAATCTGATTGATTGGTCGTTGATGTTACAGTTGATCTTCTTATTATAATAGAAAGCTAATAAACATTAAATTTAAATAATTTTTCAAAATTCTTTGGTTTTATATTTTTTACTTTTTTATGAAATTATAACTCTCTTCTCTTATGACTTTGTGTTGCTTTGATTTTATTCTATTAAATTATATCAAATTATCTCATTTCATGTATAATGTATATTTAGTTAATATAAGTATCAAAAACATATTTCTTTTTAATATATATTTAGTTAATAATAAAATGAAATTTAAAATTATTTAAAAAAAATTACTTTGGTAATTCATAGTATTTAAAAATGATCCTTGATCGAGGCAAATCAAATCTTGTCGGACTCATCGCTATCACTTATATATAAATAAATACACACTACTAGATTTCTAATCATTTTCATGTGTTTTGGCATTATTTACAAGGCATTAGACTTAGTACCTAATTTAACAATTGAGAATGTTGCACTTGATCCCCCTTTTATTTTTTAATGAAAGTTTTCCCTAAAAGTTATCTCTTTTATTTGAAGTATTTGGTTTCTTTAATTATTTTGCTACATAATTGGAAGTCTCCTTTTGTCTAAACACAATATTACTTTGTTATGTTTATATTATATTACTTTACTTTAACTTATTTTAGTCTTAACATATATTTATTTATTATTAAAATTATATTTTTTTATTATTTTTATCTTATTGAATTTGATAATTTGAAGTATTCTCAAATTGTGTAGTGAAGATGACATAATTATCATTGCAGTCATCTTGATGAGCTTCATCTAACAAAATATTTATTATGTATTTTAAATTATTTTATTATAGTGTTTATAGACAATGAAATATTTTGATTCGTAATACATTTGCATTCAAGGATATCATGTTTGATCTCCTTAATACCTAGGTATACAACTTTCTTGTACAATTTATCTAATTTCTTTAAATTATTTTCTTTAATTTTGTTGTAACACTATAAAACTCCAGTCCCCTTATTGTGCGACTTTTTCGTCGCTTTAAAAAGTTATATTGCATTGATTTAATTTATCTCATTTTAGTAAAATATAGAATCAAATTTGTCTGTATTATTTTTAGATAATTAATTTTTTTAATTTATAATTATTCTAAATATGGTCTTATGAAGATTAAACACTTAAGATTCATTCTCACCATGCAACCTATGTAATACCTGTATCGTCTCAAAGTATGTTGTAGCCATACACACATTCACACTAATCTCGTCAGGCAATACACAAAATAAATAATTAATTCCTTTAGCGTTAACTGAATTAATATTCTCGATTTATTACTTCTATCTTTGGAAAGCACAAAACAATGAATAAAAATATCCTACAAATCGTTATCAATTTTTTAAATAACATTTTTAAAGTCGTTTTTACAAACAAAAAACTTTTCAACCATAAATAATGAAATACAATAAGACTAAAAAAATCTTCACTTGAAGTATTACAAATATCAACTATGAGTGAACTAATCTTTGAACACTTAAATGACATAATTACAATAACAAAATCAAGTACTTCGATTGAATAAGAAACTTCTTTGAGATGCTAAAATCTTGTTCATCTTCATTAGTCATTTCATTCAAAATGTATAGGCAATCATAGAAAAACTTTTGTTATAACCATTAGAAAATTTTGGAAAAACTATTTTATAAGCTTTTTCCCAATAACTTGAAAAACTTTTCTAAACTTATTAAAAAATTCTTCCAAAACACTACTCGCATGGTAAATATAATGGCAAATGAAATTGTCATAATGTAAGATCTAGAGGAGTTATTAGACCTCCCTTGATGAGCTTATGATCATTGAATTAAGTGTTAAAATGGAGGAAGAGTTATGTAGTTTTGGATTAAGACGGATTAAATCTTGACCATCCCACGAAATTAGATGAGATCAGGATCATTCGATTCATGAATAGAATAAAAGGATTTGCTATGGATCATAAAATTTAGACTAAAGAGATATGGGTTACATAATTAAGGATAAAACATTTAAAAAAAGTAAAAATAAAGAAGTTACACGACGAAGTTGAACATTATCTGGGCCACTTGATTTTAAACCAAACTGAGCACTTGTAGCAGATAAAAGAGGTACTATTATATCAAAGACTGACTGGTAAGAAATAACTCATGCTTTAGCCAATAAAAGTTGGATAGCACTTATGACCACATTCCCTAATGGAATAATAGTTTATGCTCTATAATATCATTCATACATGGATATTATGGGATGAACTATGACTGGGTCCCTCATGTGCTCAGGATTTCAACACCTGGTTCACTCTTATGCTTATAGGTAAGCATGTTATATTTTAACTTTGAAGCTACCCTTTAAACAAATTACCTTAATTACGTTGTAGACTATACCAAGGCCAATACAAGTTCCTGATCTGACTTGGTTCCAATCTCCAATCCTTATGTTTGCAAATGCTAACTCGAGCAAGCTCAGGAAAACTGCTTTGTATTTGGGCATAGCTTTGGATTTTGTTTAATTTTTTTAAATAAGAACATTTAATGGAATAAAAGTATTAATTTACCCAAACTTTAAAATTAGACAAGAAATTTCAAAAAGATATACATTTAAATGAGCAAAAGATTAAGTAAAAAATGTAATCTATATGCTTCCTAAATAAACAAATGAGTAATCAAATTGAACTCTTAAATTTCGATTTAAAAGTGATATAAATGAGATCTATCTTATAATAAAAAAAGCATAACATTCTATATCAAAAAAAATAAAAACTTTTTCAAATTTGATGCAAATGTCTTCAATTCTTGAACCCAACTTAACACCCCAAGGTGTTTTGAGGAGCAATAATTTATCTTCTTTAAAGGTTCATGGTTGTTCTTTACTAGTAAATTATTTTCACACTATACAAGCTCATTAGAATAATATGCTAAACTTCTAAAACTTGACTCATCAAACACAAAGTTGACCCAAGAAAATAACCTAAAATTTCCACTATTATTGTATTACATCCCTTTGATTTTGTTATATTATAATACCTCAATTTATCTATTTTTTTAATACCTATTTACTTAATATTAATATAATACTTTATTATTATTCATACTTTTTTACTTAATTAATTTATAGTAATTCAAAACAAAATGCAATCTAAAAGAAACAAATGTTATCATTTTTGTCACGATGAGCTTTATAGAATCAAATATTGATTTCTCGTAGAAATTTAAATATTTTATTTTCTAAGGTTTTGGCATCTTTTACTAGGAATTTAGACTTTTAATTTATTTGGTGAATGAAGATGTTCAACTCGAACACCTTAGAATATTGAGATGCCACTTTTTCAAACAATTTATCACATTTCTTCAAAGTTTATGCTTTGATTTGCTTATATTATTATGTTACCCTAAATCTTACTTTCGTCACCCTTACATCACATTAATTTTGTCATATTTCTTTTCTTCAATTTATACCATTTAAATAATATTTTTTATTTACTTGACATTAAAATAATAATACTTTATAATTTATGGTAATTATTTTTGGTAATTCACTGTAATTTCGAACAAGGTCCAATTAAGATAAAATAAACATTGTTAGATTTGTCTCACTACCTCTATCTAACTTAATATAAATTATATATTTGTCTTATTTTTGATAAATACATGATTTTTCAATCAAAAATGCAATGTTCAATAAACTTAATATCATGAAAAGAAATTTAATATTCATTTTTTAATATCTAAATTTTATATTTCCAAAGATTCTTGCATTCATTAGAAAGATTACCTAAATATTTTACATACAACTTTCTCATACAATTTATCTCATTTCTTCAATTTTATCATTTTGATTTGGCTATTTTCAAAACAAACAATAATTATTATTCCACGTGACTTTTACATTACTTAATGTCATGTAGCGATATAACTTATTTACATTACTTAAATTTCTCTAATTTATCTCATCTAGCATTAATATTTGTTTACTTAATATCAAAATGAAACCAACATCACTGAATTTCTCTCAAAAAGATCTATCCAATTAAAACTTTATTTTTATAATTTTAAAAAGTTTTTTAAGTGATTTTGAGTGTCTTACGAGTAATTTTCATTCATACATAATTTGATAATCTAGGATGTCACACATAATCTCATTATTATCATGAAATGAAATTTTCCAATATATTTTATCAAATTTACTAAAAATTGTTTTCATTAATTTTGTTTTATTATAATAAATTATAGTTTTTCAATAATATCTAGAAAATTCTTATTAAAAACCTCAGTTTACAAATCTCGTATGTGATAAAATGTCTTACAAAGCATACTAAAACTAATGAAGATAAATAATTAAGAAATATACAAATAAATAATTAATCTAAAAAAGTTTTTACAACTTAATTAGACTCGTTTCGAATAATTACGAAATGCCAAAAGAAATTATTATTTTAATAAAAATTAAATACATATAATAAACTTGAAATGAGATAAGTTGAATAAATTTAATATAACAAAATGGAAGTTATGCAAAGGTGATATGAGTGAAAATTTAGAGTTTCATAGTAATTTAAAGAAATCAAAGATAAAACTTTAGAGAAATGACATAATTGTGCTAGAAATTTCCATTCCATTATAGTAACAAGATGGATTATAAAATCCTTATTCATCAAATCTTGCATAATTATAATTGTCTCACAAACCATGATAAAAGTAAAAAAAATAAAATATTAAAAATATAAAAATAACTATTTAAATGAATAGAACTCATCGAGACAAGTCCAATGACAATCTTTCATCTTAGTTAGACCTCATTTGGAATTACTAAGAAACATAAAAAATAATAAAAAAAATAATTATAAATTATTATTTTGGTATAAAGTAAACATATGCTTAAATTTAAAATGAGATAAATTGAGACAATTTAATATACCTAAATTATACTATAACACTTATAATAATAGAAGAGAAATGGAGTTTGGTAACATAACCAAATCAAAACAAAAACATTTGAAAAAACTATTTAAATTCATCAAAAAAGTTACATTCTATGGTAAAAAGGAGTAGTTCTTGATCATCAAATTAAGTACAAAAATATTTCTAAAAAATCATGCTAAACTTTTGAAAATTAAAATATTAAAAAAATATAATAAAAAATTATTTTGAAAGAGATCATGGAGATAAATTTAATGGTGCTTTTTCTTCTTGATAAATTATCATTTGGAATTACAAAAAATTTGCAAATTAAATAAACATAAATAATAAAAAACAATTACTTTAACAGAAAGCAAGTGTATAACAAAGCTTAAATGATGAAAATTAAAGTTATGCATTATAACCAAATCATATCAATGTGAGGTTCACATAAGAGGAGAATTAGAGTTTCATAGTAATATAGCCAAATCAAAGAAAAACATTTGGAGAAATGAGAAAAAAGTGTACCTAAAAGATTCATTCTAATATACTAAGGAGGTCGACTGTCGCATCATTGATCAATAAATTAGGTTTGAATCAACATATCTTGTAGAACATGCCAAAATCTTAAGTTCTAAAATATTAAATAATATACAAATTGAATATATAATTTGATTAAGTTCCTCATCATGAATTTAAAAAAGATTTTTTTATTTTAATTATAGCTATTCTGAAAAAATAAAAAAAATAATAATAAAGCATAATTTTTATATTGATGAAATATATAATAAAGTTGGAATGACACAACTTTATGTACTATAAATAATAAATTTAAAGTGACGTAAAAGCCTCAAGATAATAGTTTTTTAACTGCATTGAAATTAACTAAATCAAAGTTAAAATTTTTTAGAAAATTAGAAATGGTACAGGAAAGTTAATTTTTTAGATGCTAAAGAGATCAAATGTAATTCAAAGTTTTGTAAAGGTTACCTAAAGAAAAATTAGAAAATTTTAAAATTTTAAAATAAAGTTTTCTTTTGATAGAACCCATTGAGATGTGTTCCTTGACAATTGTTTAGCCTAGATTTGATCTTTTTTTTTGTAAGTAATACAATATTCTAAAATAATTAAAGCTAAATAAAAGTAAGTTATTATTTTAATATAAGACAAAAATGATAGTTTGTCGAAACAATTGCAACAAATATTTTTTTATCACATGTTCAGACCTCATTTGCAATAAATTTGATTTCAAGACAATAAGATGATCTAGTGTAAAATTCTTGATTGCTAAAAAAAGTATGAATAAAATTTTTTTAAAATAATTATTAAATTATAGGATTTAAAATATTTTATATATATATATGATTTTTTAATAGTGCTTATTAAGATGAGTCTACCAATGCATTTTTGTCTCAATCTAACCTCATTTTGAATTACTATGAATTACCAAAATAAAAAAAATAAAAATAATAATAAAATATAATTTTAATATTATGTAAAGATATATTAGAGCTGAAATGAGATTAATTGAAGAAATGTTGCTCAACCAAATAAAAGAGATTTATATGCTACATGAGAGCAGATTTAGAATGACATAGTAAACATATCAAATGAAAGAAAAAACTTGGAAAAAATTAGAAATCATATGCAAAACTTCTGTTCCATGATACTAAGGAGATCGACTTTGACATCCTCAATCATCAAATTAGGTATAAAGAAAAATTTATCATGAATTATGGTAAAATAAGATAACATACAAAATTTCAAAAATATAAAAATAAATATTTAGTTTTAATAGAGCATGTCAGAATTGACCTCATTTGGCATAACTATGAAAAAGAAAATTAAATAAGAATAAAAATTTATAAAATATTATTGTTGTACTATGTAAACAAATACTAAAGTCATTATGAGATAAATTGAAACTACGTAAAATAACAAAAAAAACATGCAATAGTCACAACAGGAGAAATATAGTTTATTAGTAAGATAAACAAATGAAAGCTATAAATTTTAAGCAATTAGTTTAATTGTATAAAAGAGTTTGATTTGAATATACTAAGATTTTCAAGTGTAATATCCTCAATCATCATATTTGTTGTGATTAGAAGTTTCTTGTTAAGCACACAAAACACTTAAAAAAATATTAGATAACATTGAAGTGGATATTTAAATGAAAGGAACTCGTTGAGATAAGCCCAAAGACATGATCTCTTTTTTTATTAGACGTGGTTTTCTATTACTATAAATTCAAAAAATTAAAAACCATAAGTAATAATAAAATGTTCTTTTAATGTTAAGTAGATATATATATTAAGTCTAAAATGATGCAAATTAGAACGATGTATTATAACCAGATGAAAGTGATGTAAAACTCACATAGAGGAGAGTTTCTATTTCATAACAATATAATCAAATTAATGCAAAACATTTGGTGAAAAGAGACAAATAGTATGAGAAGGATAAGTTTGAGGACGTTAAGAAGATTGACTACAAAATTCTAGGTCATTAAATCTTATATAAAAAAAAATATCTCATAAAATATGCCTAAACCATAGAAATTTAGACATTAAAAAAATTGAAAAATGGATTATTTCATTGTGTAGAGTTTGTCGAAACAATTGCAACAAATATTTTTTTATCACATGTTCAGACCTCATTTGCAATTACTACGAATGACCAAAATAAGTGAGGACAAATAGTAATAAATTATAATTTTAGCGTTAATTAAAAATATATTAAAGCTAAAATAAGATAAATTGAATATATGCAATATAATGAAATGAAAGAGAAAAGTTTGAAGGGAGAGAGAGATAAAGTTTTTCTAAAAGATACATTGAAAGATACTAAAATATTTTAAAAAATTATTTTTTAAAATTAAATAGAGCTCGTTGAGATGAGGCTAATGACATTTGTTTTATCTTAACAAAAATATCATATGGAATTACTACGAATTTCAAAATAAAACATGATCAAATAATTATTAATGATTATTAAATGTTAAGTATATTTACATATTAATGTTGAAATGAGATAAATTAAAGTAATATAATATATCATAATCAAAACTTGTAACTATCAAATGAGAGGAGAATAAAACTTTCATAGTAAAGCATGCAAAAATAATAAAAAATAAAATATTTTCAAATATTTAGTTGAATTTTAGTTCCAAAGAACTCTTAAAGAAGATTTCATTTGTGTTTGTTTTGTCTCAATCAAATCACATTTGGAATTACTACAAATTGTCAAAAGAATCGAGCTTAAATATAATAAATTAATGTTTTTTAATTTTAGGTGTATATAAAAAGTTTAAATGAGATAAATTGAAGAATTATAACGCAGCCAAATTAAAACATTTAATGGTCAACTGAGTTAGGATTAATAATTTTGTAGTAGTATAACAAATAATAACAAAAAATTGGAGAAATGAGATAAATTATAAAAAAAAGTTGTTGCATTAAAAAATATTGAGATCAAGCGTAAATTCTTTCCTCATCTAATCATGCATGAATTCAATGACTAGTAAAGCTTACCTAAATCTAAATAAATAAAATATTTTAAAATATTAAAAATATATAATTTGGTAAAGCTTACCTAAAGAAGTCCAACAATGTTTTTTTATCTCAATTAGTCATTGTTTGGAACTACTATGAATTACCAAAATGAACATGCATCGATAACAAAAAAAATTAATTAAAAATTAAGTAAATTTATATTAAACATAAAATAAAACTAATTAAAGCAATATAGTATAGGTAAATAAATGTTATTTAATGGTCACACGAGATGACAGTTAAAGTTACATAATAATATAACGAAATCAAAACATCAACTTCCGAGAGGGTTAGATAAATTGTACATGGAAGTTATGATCATAGATAGTGAGGAGACCAAGTGTGATAGACCCATCCATCAAATTAATTATAAATTTTATTATCAAGTAAATCATGATGAAACCCTAGAAAATATAATATTAAATTATATAAAAATAAACATTTAATAAGATAAAGCTTATTGAGACAAGTCTGATGACATTTATTTCTTCTTAAACAGACATCATTTGGATTTTTATTAATAAAAAATACATAAGAACAAATAATTACGAATTAGTTTTTTCAATATCAAGTAGAAATATACTAATGTTGAAGTGTATAAATTGAATCAATGTAATATAAAAAAATATAAAAACTCATCAAGGCAAGTTCAATGAAATGTTTTTTATTTGATTGGACCTCATTTGGAATTATTATAAATTGTTGAAGCTAAGATACAAAAATGATAATTAAATATTATTTAATTAATACTTAGGTAAATTATGAAGCTTAAACTTGGTAAATTGAAGCATCTTTTTATCACCAAATAAAGCATCATAAACATTACGTGATTAGAATTACAGTTCTTAGTAACATAACTAAATCAAAGCATGAAATTTTGAGAAATTAGATAAATTACTTAAAGATTTGCAAAACAAGATACTAAAGAGTTTAAGTATAATCCTAAATTATAAAATGATGTACTAATCAAAATATCACCTAAAATCTATCAAAGCACTAGAAAATAAAAGATTTTTAAACATAAGAAATGAATATTTAATTAAATCTGGCTTATTAAAACTAGTCCAACAACTTTTTCATGTTGACTAGACAACATTCAAAATTATTGAGAATAACAAAACTAAGCCTAAATAATAAAACAATAATTTTAATATTAAATTAATATATATTAAAGATGAAATGAGATTAACTTAAGGAAGATAATATAACCAAATCAAAGTGATGCAAAATTTGTAAGGTTAAAGTTTTTTAGACACATTGAAATATAATCAAATCAAAGAAAAGATATTTGAAGGAAAAGAGATCAATTTTATATGAAAGTTATTCTGCAAAACTTTGGAGATTGAGTGTAAAATCCTTAATTATTAAACCTTTTGCACATAAAATGCCTTGTAATGTAAGATCAATTAATTAAAAATAAAACATTTAAAAATATTAAACAAACATTTTTGTTTGATAAAGCTCATTGAGATGAGTCCAATGACAAATATTTTGCTCTTAATCAAACGTTATTTAAAATAGCAATAAATTTTGAAAGGAGTATACTTAAAATATTTTAAATTATTACTTTAATATGAAGTATTTACTTATTAAAGTTGAGGTAAGATAAATTGGGGCAATGTAATATAACAAAACTTAAACTTATAATGGTAAAGCAAGAGGAGAATAGTAGTTTCATTATAATATAACAAAATCTAAGGAAAAAATTTGGAGACATGAGATAAATTATATGTGAAAGCTTCACTCCAAGATAACAAGAAGATTGAATATAATTTCGTTGATTGTTTAATGACATACATATCAAATGTCTCATGAAGCATGCCTAAATTATTGAAAACAAAATTTAAAAATATAAAAAATAAATATTTAATTAGCAAAAGCTTGTTGAGGCAAGTCTATCAACATTTTTTATCCTCGATCAGACCATGTTTGAAATTAGTATTAATTATTTAATTGAATAAGCAAAAATAATAATGAAATATAATTCCAACTTCATGTAAATATATAATGAGAATAAAATAAGATTAATTGGGGCATTATAGAGTAACCAATTGAAAGCACTTTTATTGTCACACAAAAAAAGATTTTGAGTTGCATAGTTATGTAACAAAATAAAAATAATAATATCAATAAAATGAGATAACTAGGACAAGAAGGGTTCATTCTAAGATACTATGAAGATAGAATGCAACATTCCTGATCATCAATTTAGGCAAAAATTGAAATGACTCACCAATCAAAAAAATTTAGAAAAACTTTAAAATATTAAAATAAGTACTTCATTTGGTAGAGCTTATTGAGATGAGTCTAATGATATTTGCTTCATCTTGATTTGGCATCATTATGAATTACTATGAAATATTAATGTATCATGTACTAAAGTTTGAATAAGAGAAATTGGAATAACATAATCGAACCAAATCAAAGCTATGTAATTGTTAGAAGTGAGGAGAAATAGTTTTTTTTGTGATATAAAAATTTTAAAGAAAAATATTTGAAAAGATTTGTTATATTCCCCATGGAAGTTACATTACGGGATTCTAAGGCAATCTATTATAACATCTTTCATCATCAAATTATTTACAAAGTTGAATTCTCCCACAAAGCATGACAAATTCTCAAAATTATAAAAATTAAAAAACATAAAAACAATTATTTAATTGGAATGAATTTATTATGAAAAGTCTAATGAGATATTTTAGTCTTATTGCACGTTATTTGGAATTACGATGAATATTATAAAAAAAATTAGCATAAATAGAAATAAAACATTATTTTAATAATATGTAGACATATAAGCTAAAAAAATAAAGTAAGTTAGTGTAGTGAATTATAACAAAATCAAAGTAATGTGATGGTCAGATGTATGGATAATTAAGGTTACTAATAAAATT
The DNA here is from genome assembly GCA_023846275.1 of Vanilla planifolia. Classification (NCBI taxonomy): domain Eukaryota; kingdom Viridiplantae; phylum Streptophyta; class Magnoliopsida; order Asparagales; family Orchidaceae; genus Vanilla; species Vanilla planifolia. Next base: position 166,550 of record JAIUJO010000200.1, on the reverse strand, counting down.
AACAAAAAAAACATTTAAAATATGAGATAAATTATATGGGAGTGTTGTATTACAAGATAGTAAGGAGCATAAGTATAACATCCTAAATCTTGAAATCATATATGAATTAACATATCTTATAAAGTGTGCCTAAAACCTAGACAATAAAATATTTAAAAAAAAAAATAAGTGTTTAAATGGATGAAGTTGATTGAGACAAGTCCAAAAACGTTTTTTTGTCTACATCAGACCTCATTAGGAGTTACTATGGGTAAGAAAAGTAAAAGAGAATAAGTAATAATAAGTTATGGCAATTAATATATTTTAATGCTTAGAATTACAAAAATAAAAATAGTGTGATTGAGCTAAATCAAAGTAATGCAAAAGTTATAGGATGATAGATTTTCAATTACAACAAAATATAAAAAAATCAAAGTAAAATATTTGAAGAAAAAGAGATAAATTGTGTGAGAAAGATACATTACAAGACACTAAGTAGATCATGCGTGAAATTTTTAATTATCAAATTATGCATTAGTAGAATGTCTTCTAAAGCATACCTATGTAATAAAAAGTAAAATGCTATAAAATAATGAAACGATTTTTTTCATGAGATGGAACTCATCTACACGAGTCCAAAAACACTTATTTTGACTAGCTAGATAAAATCAACAATTACTACAAATTACCAAATCAAGTTTTCTTAAAGAATAATTAATTATTATTTTAATATTTAGTGTACATATATATATATATATATATTAAAATTGAAATTAGATAAATTAAAGCAATCTAACATAAGTAAGTTAAAATATTTGGAGAAATGAGATAAATGTAATATGACCCAATCAAAGAAAATATTTGGAGAAATGAGATAAATGTTTTTGCATAGTTGTATTGCTAAGTATTAAGATGACCGAGTGAAATACCTTTAGTTGCCAAATCTTGTACGAATTGAATGTCATGTTAAGCCATTTTAACTTAAAATAAATAATTCACTTAAAAATATAAAAATTTATTCTTAAGTATAAAAATCTCTTCAAGATGAGTCCAAGAATGTTTTCTTCTTCTAGTAAGGCCTCGTTTGGAATTAGTACAAATTGCCAAAGTAAAAAAAAAATAATAACAAAATATAATTTAAATTTTAATTTACTATATATTAAAACTAAAATGAGATTATTTGAAGAAATATAGTATAACCAAATAGAGGTGATTTAAAGGTCAAATAAGTGATGATTTTGAGTTACATGTTAATATAACCAATTCAAAAGAAAACCTTCAAAGAAATTACATAAATTATACATTAAAGTTGCATTCAATGACATTGAGGAGATTAAATGTAATATCCTAAACCACCAAATTAGGAACAAATAGTAATGTTTCATAAAGCTTACCAAAAATCTGGAAAATAAATTTTTAAAAATTATGTAGAAATAAATACTTAATTAAATAGAGCTTCTGGAGGTTGGTCTGACAAAGTTGGCTTCATTTCAATCATTTTGATTGCACTTCACTAGTAATTACTTAAATTTCCTAAGTAAATAAGGGAAAATAATGTGAAATTATGTTTTTAATAGTATATATACGTATAACAAAGTTGAAGTGTGATATAACCAAAACAATGAAAAATTTTGAAGAATCAAATTATTTTTTAATCTTGTTTCATTCAAAAAATCTCTAGAGTTCAAGGGTCATATCCCAAATCATAAAATAATATACAAGTCAAAGTGTCTAGTAAAGCTATCAAAAGTATAAAAGTAAAATATTTAAAATAGAAAAATAAATATTTAATTAAATAAAGCTTTTCTTTAAATAAGACCAATGACATTTATTTCATCTCAATGGGACTTATTTTGAAAAACTATGATATAAAAAATTAAATAATAATAAATAAATAATGTCTTAATTTTGAAAAAATAAATATTAAAATGGAATCAAAATAAATTAAAGCAATGTGATATTTCCAAATCAATGCAACTTAAAGGACATATGTGATGAGATTTACATTTACATAGTAAGAGAAACAATTTAAATTAAACAAATTGATGAAATTCTTCAAATTAAATGTGAAAGATGAATTCCAAGATACTAAGCAGATCTAGCACAATATCCTCGATCATCAAGTCAAGCATAACTCGTAATGATCTATCAAGATTTAAAAATGCAAGATAAAATATTTGAAAATGCCGAAATCAAAATTTAATTCGATATAGCTCATCAAGGGTAGACCAATGATGTTTCTTTTATCTTTAACGAATCATGTTTTGGATTACTACCAATCTCTAAAATAAATAAGAATAGCAAAGAAAAAATTATTATTTTAATATCATGACAACAAATATTAATGTTGAATTTAGATAAATTAATATAACAAAATCCAAGCAATATAATGGTTACATTAGAGGAGATTTAGACTTGCATTATAATATAACCAAAACAAAGCATAACATTTGAACAAAATGAGATAATGTGTTAGAAATTTGTATTCCAAGATACTGAAGATATTGACTTTAACATCATACATTATAAAGTAATGTAAGAATGAAAATGTCTCATTAAAAGTTCATAAATATTAAAAAATAAAATTCTAAAAAATATTCAAATGAACAGTTTATTTGTTAGAGCTCGTTAAGATGAGTCCAATGATGTTTACTTTGTCTTGGCCACAACTCATTTGGAATTATTATGAATAACTAAAGTTAATAAACATAAATAATACTAAATTATTACTTTAATATTAAGTAAATAGACGTTCGAGCTAAAACAAGAAAAATAAAAAAAATATAATTTTAAAAATTAAAATTATGTAAGAGTCCAACAATTAAGAATTATAGTTTTATAGTAATATAACAATGTCAAAGTGAAACAATTGAGGAAATGAGATAAATTATGTGACAAAGATGCATTCCAATATTTAACTAGGATAGAATATAAAATCCTTGTTCAACAAATGAAGAAAAATACTTGAAAATGTAAAAATAAAATTTAATTAGATAGAGCCAAATTAGATGAGCATGGTGACATTTTTCTTATTAGATTAAACCTTATTTTGAATTACTACAAATCACAAAACTAAATAAGCATAAGTAATAATTAGATATTGTTTTACATTAGGTAAGTATATATTACAACTAAATTAAGATAAATTTAAGCAAAGCAATACAACCAATTGAAATCAAAGCAAAGGTCACATGAATGGAGAATTACAATTACATAGTAATATAACCAAATCAAGAAAAAATGAGGAAGAAAAGAGATAAATTATACCAAAAAGTTGTATCCCAAGATGTTAAGTAGATCAAATGTAAAATCCTCGATCATCAAATAAGATACAAATGAAAATTGCTATCGAAGCCTTCATAATGAAAGAAAATAAAATAGTGAAAAAAATGTTGACATAAATAATTAATGGGAGAGAGCTTATTGAGACTAGTCCATCAACAATTGTTTCATCTCGATTTAAACTAGCTTGGAAATTCTATAAACTACCAAATAAATAAGCATAAATAATAATAGGTTATTTTTATAATATTAAATACATATATATTAAAGCAAAATTAATGCAAATTTAAGTAAAAAAGTTATGACAAAAAACTTTTATATGTCATAAAATTGAAGATATAGAGTTAAATAATTATATAGCTTTGTTAAAACTAAAGATCTCAACAAATGATAAAAATTGTAAGTGAAATTTGTATTTCATAGTATTAAGGAGATAGTTTCATATGTTTGATCACCAAAATAGACACAAAAAAAAATATCTCATAGAAAATGGAAAAATACAAGGAAATAAAACATTTTAAAACATAAAAATCAATATTTAAATGGGTATTACTCATCGAGATGAGTCGAAAGGCAATTGCTTTGTTTCAAGCAAAACTTGATTACAATACTATTAATTATAAAGATAAATTAATGTAAATAAAAAGAAATTATTATTTTAAATTAAGTTAAAATGTTTTTACATTAAAATGTAACAACCTTATCTATTGAAATAAAATAAAAAAAATTTATTTGAATGTCAAATCATAGTAGGTTAGGAGTTAAAAAGTAAAATAGTGAAATCAATATGAAAGATTTAATGAAATAAGTTAAATTATAAGAAAAAGACTATATTGATCAAATGTAACCTCCTTGAACATCAAATTAGTCACTAATTAAAATATATTGCAAAGAATATCAAAGGCTTAAAGACCAAAATTTTTAAACGCTTTTTTGCGAGTTCCTCAATAATGAATAGTTCCACGTCACTTACGAGGAAAAGAATCTTTAATAAGATAATGCTCATTTAGATGAGGTGAATAACATTTGTTTTGTCATGGCCAAACATTCTTTGGAGTTTTTGTTAATTATAAAATTAAATGATCCTAAATGACAAAAAATTATTGTTTTGTAAAAAAGAAAATATATATTAAAACTATAATAAGATAAGTTGAGGTAACATCATTAACCATATTAATGTGATTTAAAGGCCACACGATATAGATAAGGGTTACAAAGAAATATAAACAAATCAAAGAAAAAAATTTGAGCAAAGATAAATTTTACTAACAAAGTTGCAATACATGTTATTAAGAAAATTTTGAGAAATACTATCATTTATCAAATCAAGCATAGATTAAGATATCTCATAAAACATGCTAAATCCATTATAAATAAAATATTAAAAGCCTAATAAAAAATTATTAATTGTATTAAGCTCATCTAGAATACTTCAAAAATGTACTTTCATCTTCAAAGACATGTTTAGAATTATTACAAATTACAAATCAAAATAAACACAAATAATAAATAATTATTTTTTAAATATTACAAAAACATATAATAAAGTACAAGTGTAATGTATTGAAGAAATGTAATATAACCAAATCAAAGTGATGCAAAGCAAAAATGAGTGAGAATTTAGAGTTTCATAGAAATAAAAAAAAATTTAAAAAAATTATTTCAAAATAAGATATATTTTGTGGGAAAGTTACATTCCAAGATATTAAATATTTGAGAGCAACACCTTCGATAGTTAATTCAAGTTTGAATTAAAATGACTCCTAATTCAAGACAAAGTTATTAAAACTATAATATTTAAAATTTTAATATGAAAATTTTATTTGATACAGTTTATTAATAAGGGTCAAACAAAAGGAAGTTAAATTAAAGCAACATAATATACCAAAGTATAAGTGACACAAAGGTTAAAAGTAATGATAATTAGAGTTTCATAGTAATATAGCAAATGTAAACAAAACAATTCGTAGAAATGAGACAAAATACACGAGGAAGTTACATTCCATGATATTGAGGAGATTAAGTGTGACACCCATGATCGTCAAATAATGTAATAGTCAAAATGGTAAATGAAAAGAACCTAATAAAGATAAAAATAAGATATTCAAAAATATAAAAATAAATATTTATTTTGATAGGCTTCTTCAAGATGGCACTAATGATGCTTGCTTCATCACAATGATACCTTGTTTAGCAATACTACATAATATAATTATGAAAAGCATAAATAATAATAAATTTTTATTTTAGTATTAAGTTAATATTTATTAAAAGAAAAAAAAAAGAAAAGTTGAAGAAACACAAATTTAACAAATAAAATAGATGTAAAGGTAAAATGACAATGGAATTTAAGCAACATATTAATATAACCATATCAAAGAAAAAAGATTAATGAAATGACATAAATATTAGTGAAAAGATGCATTCGAATATAGTCAGGAGATTAAGAGTAACATCCTCAATCTCAAAATCAAGTATGAGACTAAATGTCTCTATGTGAGTGCAAAAAAACAAAAATAAATTATTTATATAAATAAAAAAATATTTAATTGAAAAAAGCTTCTTAAGATGAGTCTAATCATGATTTTTTTGTGTTAAATGGACCTCATTTGGAATTGTTGTTAATTAGTAATTAACAAATCATCAATAATAATATTATATTAATTCAATATTAATCAAATTTATACTTAATAAGAATAGACATAAATTAAAGTATTGTAATTATTATAATTAGGGCAATATAGATATCTAATGAGAGAAGAGTTATGGTTTCATTTCAATGTAACAAAATCAAATGAAAACTTAAAGAAATAAGCTCAAATATAAAGGAAAGTTGTATTCTAGGATACTAAAAAATATGAGTGCAAAATCCTCAATTGTCAAATCCATCATGAAATGCAATATGTCATAAAACATGCAAAAATCATAAAAAATAAAATATTTAAAAATATATAAAAGAATGTTTAAAAGGAAGGAGCATGAGATGAGTTCAACAACATTTATTTCATCTTAATCAATCCCCATTTCTATTTACTAAGAATTACAAAAGTAAATAAGCATGGTAATAAATTATTATTTGAATGTTAAGTAAATATATATTATAATTGAAATGTGATAAATGGAAGAAATTATAAAATAAAAAAATCAAAGCGATTGAAAGGTCAAATAAGATGAGATTTAGGGTTACAAAAGTAAAACAAAAAAATAACAACAAATATGAAAAAATAACATAAATTTTATTAGAGAGTTACATTCCAAGATACAAAAGAGATATTTGCTAAGATGCTTGATCAACAAATCTAGTATAAATAAAAAAGCTCACAAAATAGAAGAAAACTTACATAATAAATTCTTAAAAAATAATTATAAATAAGTAATTTGATAGAGATTGTCATGTTGAATTTAATAACGCTTATTTCATCTCGATAGAAGCTTGCTTAAAATAACTGAAATTATCATATTAAATATGCATAAGTAATAACAATTTCTTCTTTTAAAATCAAGTGAATATCTAATAAAGTATAAATGAGATAAGTTGAACTAATTTCACATAACAAAATGAAAAAGATGTAAAGGTTACATGAGAAAAGAATTAGAGTTTTATATTAATATAACAAAATTTAAGAGAAACATTTGAGGTAACAAAAGTTTTTAACATTAGTGGTATTCAAAGATACAAGGAGGTCGAGTGTATCATACTTGTTTGTTCAGTAAACTATGAATAAATATATCTTATAATGCATTCCAAAACACTAGATAATAAAATATTTAAAAAACATAGAATGGAATATTTAATATTACAGGACATTGAGAGAATAATACGACCTTTCTTTTGTCTCGATCAGTTCTTGTTTCGAACACTTTGATTTAGTTATGTTAAATTAATTCAATTTATGTTATTCTAGTTTTAATATATATTTTCTAAGCATTAAAATAACAATTAATCATTTTTATGCTTATTTTCTTTGGTCATATGCAGTAAGTCAAAACAAACTTTAATCTAGATAAAAGAAATCTCATAAGACTCATCTCAACAAGCTTTATCAAGTTAAGTATTCATTTTTTATATTTTTAAATAGTCTATCTATTTTGATAACTTGTATTAACTCTAAACAAGGTCAGATCAAGGCAAAATAAATATTGTTAGACTAGTCTTTAAGGACTTCATCTAATTGAATATTAAAGTTCACATTTTTTTAATATTTTATTTTCTTAGGATATGGTATGATTTATGAAAAATTTTGAATTGTACCTAGCTTGACATTTAAAGATGTTACACTTTTTCTTCATAACATTTTACAATGCAATATTTAAGAAAAGTTTTCTTAATCATTGAAATTTTTTACTTGGAAATTGTTATATTATTTTGCAACTCTAAATCTCCTCCTATTTGACCTTAACATAGTTTTGGTTTGGTTATATTATATTACTTCAATAAATCTCATCTCAACCTTACTTTGTGTTTATTTAATATTTAAAAAAAATACATGTTTTTAATTTATGCTTATTTTTTTAATTTACAATAATTCTGATCGAAATAAATCAAACAAAGATCAACTCATCGATATGGCCAAATCTAATTAAATATTCATTTTTTTAAAATAGTTAACTTTTAAGTGTCTTTTGATGTTATATTAGAAATTGTAATTCATTACTAGTTTTACCTATGATGTTGTTACATCGAACCTCTTTAGTATATTAGAATAGAACGTTTGCATAGAATTTATCTAATCGCTTCAAATAATGTTTTTGAATGGACATGTTACTATGTCACAGTAAACATTCTCTTATGGGAAATTTACATTTTTATGATTGGTGTTATTATATTACTTCAATTTATATCATTTCAACTTTAAAATATATTTACTTAATAAAAAATAATAATTTCTTATAGTTTAAGAATATTTACTTTTATAATTATATTAATTTCAAATGATGCTTGATTGGAGCAAAACAAAGGTCATAAGAACAATCTAATTAAGCTTTATCAAATTAATTATTTAATTTGATGTTTTAAATAAATTATTTTTCTATGATTTTGACATACTTTAAGAGATGTTTTAATTTATATGATTTAATAATTCATTATTTTACACTCAACTTTCTTAGTGTATTTAAATGAAAATTTGTCATATAATTTATCTCATTTCTTTGGATTTTATATTTTTATTTGGTTATATTACAACATAACATTAAATCTTCTGACATGTGATTTTTACATCGCTTTGACTCAATCACATTACATTACATTAAAATTATCTCAATTCAAAATTCATTTATATTTAACTAATATTAATGCAAAAAGTAATTATTATTTACTTACATTTACTTGATTAATTCGCTGTAATTCCAAACGATGTTCCAATGATGAAAAATAATCATAATTGGAGTTGTCTTGGTAACATTTGTAGAGTTAAATAATCAATTCTTTATATTTAAAAATTTTATTATTCTATTATTTTGACATGTTTTAGTAGTCTTTTCTATTATTTATCTCATTTTTTCAAAAAGTTTTCTTTACTTAGTTATATTACTATACAACTCTTTCTCTTCTCTCTTTTAAACTTTATATCACTTTTATTTTACAAGAAATATATTTTATTATTATTTTGTCTAATTTGGTTTGAAAATTGACAAGCTCAATCCCTTTAAGTATTCAAGTTTATATCATTAAATATTTTATTTGCAAAGCAAATTTGACAAAATTTAATAGATATTTAGATTCTTACCTAAATTGTTGATTAGGATGTTATACTTGCCCATGTTCTTCAAATGAAACTTTTGTAAGAATTATCTTTCTTAAATAATATGCTTCCATTTAGTTTTATTACTTTGTAACTGTAACTGTTTTCTTATGTGACATTTACGTGACTTTGATTTGATTATTTTTAATTGTTTGAATTTATCTCATTACATAATTAATATAGATTTGGTTAAACTTAAAATATTATTTTTATTATTTATAAAAATTTGCTTCATTAATTTGTAATAATTCCAAATAAGATCCTTATGCAAGTAAGCCTTGTTATATTTTTAAATATTTAATTTACTATGGTCCTTTGATGCTCTAAAATAAAAATTTATATTTATTTATGCTTATTTAATATTGTAATTTGCAATATTTTAAAGAAATGTATAACGAAGGATAAAACAAACATTGTTATGCATATCTCAAAGAGCTCTAGTGAATTAAATATTCAATTTCATATATTTAAATATCTTATTTTTCTAGAGCTTTGGTACATTTTAAGAGACACTCAATTTGTACTTGATTTGATGATTGAGGTGTTACACTCAATTAGCGTAGCATACAATTTATCTCATTTCTTTAAATATTATGTTATTTTGTTATATTGCTCTGTAACTAAAAATCTCCTCTAATTTGACCTTTATATCACTTTTACATATTATATTAATTTAATTGATCTCATTCTAACTTTAACTTATATTTACTTAAATTTAGGAATAAATTTATTATTATTTATGTTTATTAATTTTTTAAGTTGACAAAAACTCAAATTTATGTTCGATCATGATGAAACTAACATCATTGGACCCATCTCGATGAGCCATATTAAATTAAATATTCATTTTTATACATTAAAAAATTATTATTTTTTAAGATTTTAACATGCTATATAAGAAACTTTGATTTGTACCTAATCTAATTGTCTAAGATGTTATACTCAAACTCCAATTATCTTTGAATGTAGCTATCCTATGTAATTTATGACGTTTCATTTAGTTTTTTGCTTTCATTTTGTTATGTTATAATATAACTCTAAATCTTCTATTATGTGTCACTTATATCACTTTGATTTAGTTATAATACATTGCTTTAAATAAATTAAAGCACTGTAATATAAGTAAGTCAAGGTGAAGCAATGGCTACACTAGTGGAGAACTACAGTTTCATAGTAATAAAACCATATCATAGCGAAAGACTTTTAAGAAAAGACAAAATATAAATGGGAATGTTTCATTATATCACACTAAAGAGATTGATTGTATCCTTAATCGTCTAACCTAGTATTGCCCAAAATCTCTCATAAAGTATGCTAAAATTATTAAAAATTAAATATTTAAAAGCATTAATGATATATTTTTTTTAAATAGATAGATTTTTTGAGATGAGTCCAATGATGCTTGATGTGTATGTCCATCTAACCTTATTTTGAATTACAATGAATTAACAAATTAAATGAACATAAATAATAATAAATTATTACTTTGTACATTAAGTAAATATATATATCATACCTAAAATAAGATAAATTAAAAGAATGCAATGTAATAAAATTAATGTAATGTAAAGATCACATAATAAGAGTTTTATAGGAACATCACAAAATAACAAAATTATAGAGAAAAAAATAAAGAAAAAACATAAATAATCATATAAAGTCGTATTTGAAGACACTCAGGTGATGTAATGTAATGTCATTTATCTTAAAATCATGTACAAATTAAAAGTCACATAACATATGTCAAAAACTTAAAATATAAAATATTTTAAAAAATAAATATTTAATTAGATAAAGTTAATTATGATGACTCTAATTATATTTATTTCATCTTGATTAAATCTCATTTGGATTTATTATAGAATATAACTTAAATATTTATATAAATAATAATATATTACTACTTTAATGTTAACTAAATATATATATTAAAATAAAATAAGATATTTAATATTTTAACATCAAGGCACTATAATGTTAACATGTGAGAAAATTCATATTTTTATAGTAATATAAATAAATCATAGTGAAAGTTTTAAAAAAATGATAAAAGTTATATGATAAAGCTATAGTCAAAGATACTTAGAAAATCAAGTGTAATATCTTCAATCATTAAATCTTGTATGAATGAAAAATATCTTATAAGCTATGCTAAAAAACTAAAAAGTAAAATTATGTGGAATTACTATAAATTTTCAAATTAATAAAACATAAATGATAATTAAGTAGAAATACTTTTTTATAAGCTAAAATGACATAAATTGGAAAAATATAACATAGCAAAATCAATGCATTATAAACATTAAAGTAGAGAATATTTAATATAATGTAATAATATAATTAAAGAAAAAAGAAAGAATTTGAAGAAATATGATAAATATTTAAGAAATTTACATTCTAAGGTACTATAGAAATCATATATAACATCTTAATGTAAAATAAGTGTTTGCAAATTGCACCACTGAGATGTGAATAATGGGTTCTAAAAATAAAATTAAAAAATGTTACACTAAATTTTTTGGTGGTTTAGCTCATCCTAAAGCCTCCATCAAATCTAATAGATGTTAAGAAAACTTTTATTATTTGTGAAAAAAAACAAAACTAAAGCTTTTACAATGTTTAGTTGCCCAAACAAATAAAAAAGTAATGTGAAATAGGAAAATATAGTTTTAATAGAAGTATACAACTAATTATTCTTTTTAATGAATATAATAAGGCATAATAAGTTAAAAAATATTAAGAGAATGGAGAAAAATAGATTAGATGTGTTAGGCTTAATGAAATTGAATTTTGAGTAGTACTATGTCCTTGTGTCTTATAAGGCAAAGTTTATACCAGTAGAATATCATGCAATACTTATTTAGCATTTTAAAAACTTGTTCTCTTCATTTAGTTATTTTATTAATAATTACTAAGTTTTTATCAAAAGAGTTTGATCATAGTCATTAGAAAGATAAAAAAAGTAATTTCATCAGCTACAATCAAACCAATAAAAAAGCTTTTCCAAACAACATCAAATATTTCTTCAAAAATGTCACCATATGGCTCAAATAATGGGTGAGGAACTAAGCATTATGTAGGATGAATGAGAATCATTGAATCTAATAGAGGAATCTTTTAGTTACAAATTTGTAGATCAAAATGGATTAGATCTAGGCCATCTAATCACATTGGATGTGATTTGGACTTTTGATTGATTAATTGTAAACATGAAAAATATCTCAATCATCAGATTTAAAATTCATAATTTGGAGCCAAAGGATTCAGGGACAAGCAAAAAAAATCTCCTCATAAGATAATTTTCGTTTAGATAATGGCCATCTCATCTGAATCTTGAATCAAATCTTATAGATGCATTAAATTAAGGTGGTAAGGATTCTTGCTAAAGACATAATGCACTAGATTTAGGAAAAACTTTTAGTCCCACACTATAGAATATCAAAGTAATTTACTCTATATGAAGGCTTCAATCTACTCATAATTCAAGCTAGTTGGCATTACTTCCCCACTTTTATGCTCAATATTTCATCTCCTATGCCACTCAAATGCTTAAGGGTTTGAAATGATTATGGTTCTAGCCCTACCCATGGCATGCTCTATTCGCATTATACTTGGCTTGATCCTTCCTCTATCATGCCCAGCTAGGTTTCAGGATTGCACCATAGATATGATTTGGCTCGACCAGCCTTGGTTCAAATTGGTATCCTGACCTAAGGTTTGAGAGTGTTTGCTCATGTTTGGTTGGCTCAAGAGCTCATTTAGAACGATTACAAATTTCTAAATTAAATATAGATAATATTAAATTACTATTTAAATATTAGATAAACATGAATTAATTCTAAAAGATGATAAATTAATGAAGTGAAATGTTATTAAGTTATGTTGAATCAAAACATAAAAATGTACCAAAACCTAGAAAGAAAGATATTTTAAAATAAAAAAAATAAATATTAATTAGATAGAGGTCGACGAGGTGAGTACAACAAAGTTTACCTCGTCTGATTGTCACCTCACACTGAATTAATACTATTTACAAAATTAAATAAGCATAAATAATAGTAATTTTTTTATTTTAAGTATATATATAAAAGTAAGAATGAGAAAAATTAAATTACAATATAGCAAAAACAAAGACATGTAATGGTCACATGAGAATTAAAGTTGCATAGTAATATAATTATATCTAAATATAAAGGTTGATAAAATAAGATAAGTTGTATGACATTGTGCATTCCAAGAATAAAAGAGATGCAGTGCAACATAATCAATCATCAATTTAGGCATACATCAAAATGTTTGGCAAGGTGTACAAAAATAATGGAAAAAATATAAACATATAAAAATATTATTATGTAATTTGATAGAGCTTACTAATCAAGCCACATTTAAAGTTATAATGAATTACAAAATAAGTAAACATTAATAATTATAAAACTCTATTTTTGTCTTAAGTAAACATATTTTAGAACAAAATTTTGATAAATTGAAGTAATGTAATATAACAAAATCTAAACATGTAAAAGTCAAAGAAAAATTAGAGTTAAATAGCAATATATCCAAATCAAGGTAAAACATTTGAAAAAATGAGAAGAGATATTTGGTATGAATAAAAATATCTTGTAATGTTTGCCAAATTTTTAGAACATATAATGTTTAAAAAAGTATAAATAAAAATATTTTATTTTATAAAGCTTATTGAGATTAGTGTAATGACATTTGTTTTTTCTGCATTAGTATTCATTTAGAATTACTACAAACAACAAAATTAATTATATTTAAATAATAATAAGTTATTATTTTAAAATATATACATAAATATATTAAACTAAAGAAGAGAAAAATTAAGGGAATGTCATATAATAAAAGCAATCTGATGCAAAATTTGCATGGGAGAATAATTAGCTTTTCATAATAAAATGACAAAATCAATGCAAAACTTTTGAATAAATAAGATTAATAGTGTGGCAATGTTATATTCCAAGATACCTATGTGATGGTGTGTAACATCATTGATCATTAGATCTTATCCAAGTCAAATTGTCTCATCAAACAAGCCAAATCTCTCACAAATAAATTATTTAGAAAAATAAAAATGATTATTAAATAGTACTATGTTCTCAAGGTGAGTGTGATGTTGTTTGTTTTGTCTCAATCGAACTTCATTTGGAATTACCATGAATTACAAATTTAAATAAAAAATGAGAAATTATTATTTTAGTATTAAGTTGGTATATATTATGGTAGAAAAACACAAATTAAAATAATATAATCTATCAAAATAAAAATGATACGAAGGTCACATTAAAGGAGATTTATAGGTACGAAGTAATATATCTAACTCAAAGTGGAACATTTAAAGAAAAGAGAACATATATTTTAAAGTAACATTACAGAATAATTAGAACTTCATGTTTGAAATCTAGGCCATCATATCTTGTGTGATTCAAAATTTCCCATAAATAATGTAAAAATCAAAGAAAATAAAATATTTAAAAAATATTAAAATAATAGTTAATTAGTTGAGCTAGTTGTGATGAGTCCAAAGATGATTATTTCATCTTGATATGATCTCCTTCTCAATTACTATGAAGTTTCAAAAAAAAAAAAAGAATAAGTAACAATAAATTATAATTTTAATATTATGTAAACATATATTAAAGAAGAAATGAAATAAAATATTGTAAAGTCATATATCCAGATTCAAGCAAGATAAAAGTCACATGAAATGAGATTTAAAGTTACGTAGCCTTGTAACCAAATGAACCAAAAACAATTGAAGAATTGTGGCAAATTTGTTGTGAAAGTTGCACTCCAATATACTAATCAGATGGAGTGCAACTTCCTTGTCTGCAAACTCAAAGCAATGTGAAGGACTTATGATAAGTGATTTATAGTTACAAGGCAATATAACTTAGTTAAAGTAAACTAAATTTAAAGGAATAACATATATACTATATAAGAAAATATTATTTCAAAATGCTAACAAGATCAAGTGTGACATCCTTAATGAAAACATCAATCACAAATCAAAATGGCTCATAAAGCATACTAAAACACTAAAAAATGAAAATATTTAAAAATAAAAAATTAGTATTTAATTGGACAGGGTACATCACAATGAGTTAATAACGTATATTTCATCTCTATCAAATATTATTTTTAATTACAACGAAGGACTAGACTAAATAAAAAAAAATAAGGAATTATTATTTTACTTTAAACTAAATATATTGAAGCTCACGTAACATAAATTCAAGTATTGTGATATAATCATGTCAAAGTATTATAAGTGTCAAATGAGAGAAGATTAAGAATTACATAGTAATCAACCAAATAAAAGGAAAAAATTTGAGGAAATGAGAAGTATTTTTGGGATTCTTTTATTGCGAGGTACTTAGGAAATTGAGTGTAACATCCTATATCATCAAACAATGTTTGAATAGATATGTGTCTTATAATGTTCATTAAATAGAGAAATTAAAACATTTAAATACAAAAATCTAAATATTTAATTAGATGGAGGTAATCAAAGAGTCCAAAAACCTTTTTTCATCTCCATCAAAAATCATTTAGAATTTCTATCAATTCCAAAATAAATAAGAAAAAAATAGTATTAATTTATAATTTGAAAAATTGAAAAAAGATAAATCAAAAGAAAATAACAAAACTAAATTAAACTTATGTACAAGTCACATGAGAGAGCAATAAGTGTTTAATAGTAACAAAACCAATTCAAACAAGTTTAAGAAATGAGATAAATTGCAAATGAAACATGTGTTCCAAGAAATTAAGGAGATCTAGTGTACCGTCATCGATTGTCAAATCAGGTATGAAATGAAATCTCTAAGAAATCATGCCAATCACTATGAAACATATATATATATATATATATATATTTGGATAGAGATCATAATGACATGCCCAACGACATTCTTTTTGTCTCGATCTAACAATTATTGGAATTATAACAAATATGCAAATTTATTAAGAAAAAAAAATAATAACTTTTCAATATTTTGTAAATATGTATTAAATTAAATTTTAGATTAATTAAGATAATATAATATAAAAAAATAAAAATAACATTTTGGTAAGATGATCGAAGATTTAGAGTTAAAATTTAATTTAACCAAATTAGTATAAAACAATTTGACAAACAAGATAAAGTCCTTTGAATTATTGTATTAAAAAATACTAAAGAGATCAAGTGCAGCTTTCTCGATTGTTAAATTTAGTATGAATTATAAAGTCTCATGAATCATACAAATTATTAAAAAAATATTTCAAAATATAAATATATATAGTTAATTCAATAGTGATCATAGAAATGAGTATAACAACATAAATTTCATCTCGATTTGACAACATTTTTATTTACTATAAATTGCCAAAGCAAATATGACAAATAAAATACTTAAAATAATAACAAAGAATATTTAATTAGACAAAGCTTATTAGGACTTGTCAAATTATGTTTATTAAGACTAAATCATACTTCATTTGGAGTTATTGTGCATTCCTAAAATAAATAAGTATGAAGAGTAAAAATTTTTTTTTTTAATATTAAGCAAACATATATTAAAATTATAGGAGTTAAATTGATGTAATGCACCAATAAAAAAATCTAGGAAAAATAAATATCAATAGAGAGAAGATTTAAAGTTATGTAGTAATTTAACACAAATCAAAAAATTTTAACAAATAAGATAAATTCCATGTTAAACAATTACTTACACAAACTTTGTCCATACAAGTCCAAAAACATTTTTCTTATCTCGATTGAACCTTTTTAGGTGCACAAAAAATTACTAAAATAATAAACAAAAATAATAATAAATATTTTTTTGAATATTAAATGAATTAATAAAATAAAGTTTAGTAAGATAAAATAAAGTAATTTCACTTAACCAAATCACACAAAACATTTTTTAAGAAACAAGGTAAATTGTATAAAAACTTTTAGTTCAAAGATATTAAAGAGATAAAATGTAACATTTTCAATTAGCAAATTTAGTATGAATTGAAATGTCTTTTAAAGCATTCTATAACCTTAAAAAATAAAAATTGGGAAAAATAAAAATGAATTTTGTTTTAGACGTAACTCATTCAGAGATAAGACAATTAATGTTCCCTTTGTCTTAATTTTTCTTATTTAGAAATATTATAAATGACCAAAGTAAATAAAATTAGATAATTATAAACTATTTTTATATAATAAGTAAATTTATTTTAACACTAAAATGAGATAAATTGAATCAATGTAGTATAGGCAAATCAAGAACATCTAAAGGTCACAATATAACAGGTTTAAAGTTACATAAAAATATAAAAAAGCAAAAAAAATTTATAGAAATGATAAAAATTTTAAGTTGCATTCTAAGACACTAGGGAGATGGAGGCTAACATCTTTTTTGTCGAATTTGCAATGCATAGAAAAGTTAGTAAAGTGTGCAAAAACAATAAAAAAATTTGAAAGACAAAAATGAATATTTACTCTTATAATGCTTATTGTATGTGTTCTAATGACATTTACTTCATCTCAACATGGCCTCATTTCTAATTAATTAGAATTAATTACAAAATTAAATAATCATAAAATATTGTAAGTTATTACTTTAAATTTAGGAAAATATATATTAAGGTTGAAATGATGTAAATTAAATGAATGTAATATCTGAAAGCAATGCTACATGATTTTTACGCATGAAATAATTTAGAGTTTCATAGTAATATAAATAAATTAAAGGTTAAATTTAGAAGAAATTCAAAAGATTGTGTATAAGAAAGTGTATTTTAGAGACACTATATAGATTGACTGTAACATTCTCTATCATCAAATTAGGTTAAAAAAAGTATCATAAGTCATATAACAAACAAGAGAATAAAACAATTAAAGTTGTTAAAAATATTTCCCTAATTTTATAAAACTAGTCAAGACGAGTCCAACAACTTTTATTTCATCTCAATCTAGCCTCATTTGGAAATTTTATTTATGAAAGCTTTGAGATAAATGTTATGCTCATATTACATTCTATAATAATGAAGAGGTCAAATGCAAGATCCTTCACCACAAAATTAAGTACAAACCAAACATCAAATAAAGCATAACAAAACAGTTGAAGAATAAATATTTAGAAAAACAATTAATAATTGATTAGATTGGGTCATGTACATTGGTTGAACATTCTAATATCATTAGGAGATCAACTTTTACATCCTAAAAAATCAAAACTATGAATAAAATAACTTTGTAATTTTTGTAATGACCTTGGAATGTAAAATATTAAAAATTATATAAAGTATTTTTATCGATATAGTTCGATAATAGAAGTCCAATGACATTCATCTTATTTTAATAGAACCACATTTGGATTACTACAAATTGGAATAATAATAATAAATAATAAATAATTTTTTGTAAATATATATTAAAGCTAAAATGAGATAAATGATATAAGGAAGTTGCATTCCATGATATTGAGGAGATTAATTACAACATCCTCAATCATCAAATTAAGTTTGATACAAAGGTTTAGTAAAACATACTAAATCAATTTAATATAAAATATAAAAAAAATAAATTTTTAATTTGATAGATCATGTATAGGCTTGTTAATTGATTTTGTTTCATTAATGTAAAACCTCATAGGAAATTACTATGAACTATACAAGTTAACAACTTTTTATAATAATTAATTATTATTTTAATATTAAATAAATATATATTAAATAAAAACTATGATAATTTGTATAAGAAAGTTATATTCCTAGATATAACTTGAAAATTAATATATAAATAGAACTTGTCAAAAGTTGTCCAAGATATTTGTTTCACATTGATAAATCCACAAATGGAATTACTATGATTTACAAAATCATATAAGAATCAATAAAAAAATAACTATTTTAATAGTAAGTAAATATATAGTAAAACTGAAATGAGATAAGTTAAAGCAATGTGATATAACTAAGTCAATGCAATCTAAAGGTGAAAAAATAGGAGAAATAGAGTTTATAGTGTTTAAAATTTTTAGGCAATGAGATAATTATATGGAAAAGTTGTAATCCAAAATACTAATAAGATTATGTTTAACATCATCCATGGTCCAATCAATTATGAATAATAAAAAATGATAAAACATTTCAAAACCTTTGAAGATAAGGATTTAAAAGTAAAAATGCAAATAATGGGAAAATATTTGTTGTGAGGAATCTAACGAAGTTTGTCATTCATAATGAATAGAACTCATTTTGAATTTCTATAAATTAAAAAAAATAAATTAGCATAAATTAAAACTTTATTATTTTAATAATAAAAATAATATATATTAAATCTAAAATTAGATAAGTTGAAGTATTGTAATGAATTTAGGGAAAATTTGAACTTTTGCTAAAGTTTAATTTACAACATATGACACAAGTAAATAAATTATTAAGAAATATAAATAGATTGTATACACTAATTAGTAGATTATTTATGTAGTTTTTGAGAATAGTTCAAAGATTAGCATTCTATAGTTGTCGCATAGATTATTAAGTTAAGTAGGTGATAATAACTTAAGTAATAAGAATCCAATAAAGAAATGTTTGGCATATCCATTTCACTCACATAAAATAGAGAATTTATGATACATTCTATATGGAGTATTCCAATAAAAAAAGATTAACTCAAACCTTAGATTATTTTTATGAAAATAAGATTTTCTAAAAGTGTGCATCTTCTTGAAAATGATATGGGTATTCGTGGAAATGTGAATTTGTTTAGTAACTAGCTCTCTTAGAGAAAGGTGTCTAACCATTATTAAAGTTCTTTCAAAAGAATTTTATTTTTTGCTCTCCTAATAGAAAGTCTCAACTTTGATCATTGTCTCTCATATGGGAACTTAGAATCTCCCCAACTACACTTGGGCAAACACAGTTTTATTAAAATACTAGAAGTTCGTAAATAAACGGAATTTTCATTAATTCATTTTCATCTTCTTTTTAACATGGTGAGCATGCCTATTTGTAGGGACCTTAAAAGTTCATAATAATAAGTGTGAGTAATGAAAACATTTCATTAATAATAAGTAAATATATATAAAAAAATAAAAAATGAAGAAAACTTAGTCAATGAAATATAACCAAATCAAAACAATGTAAATGCCACCTGAGAAGAGAACAACATTTTCATAGCAATAAAACCAAACCTAAGTGAAACATTTGGAGAAAAGTGAAACATTTGGAGAAAAGTGAAAAATTGTACAAAAACTTTGAAATACAACATACTAAAAAAAATCAAGTGTAATATTCTTGATCATTAATTTAAGAACAAAAATATTCTCATAAATACAAAAAAGAAATCCAAGAAAATAAAATATATTAGAATATAAAAATCCACATTTAACTAGATTGAGCAATTCTAGTTGAATTTAATGCCATTTGTTTTGGTGAGATCGCACTTCATGTAGAAGTACAATAAATTACCAAGTAAGTATAAATAATAACAAAATATTATTTTAATGTTAAGTAAATATATGTAAGTGAAAAGAGATAAATTCAATTATTATAGTATAACCAAATCAAACTGATGCAATGGTCACATAAGAAGTGATTTAGAATAACACACTAATATAAAAAATTCAAAGAAAAAAATTGAATTAATAATATATATTCTTTGGGAAATTTTAAAATATGATACCAACATGATCTAGTATAATATTCTCTATTAACAAATCAAGTAGAATTGAAATGTAGCATAAAGTGTATCTAATACCTAGAAAATATAATATTTTAAAACATAAAAATAAATATATAACTAATAGAGCTCATTAAGATTAGTCAAAAAAATAATCTTTTTTTCTACATTAGACCTTAAGTAGAGTTATTGGATATTACAAAAAAAATTAGCTTGAAAATAAGTAATTTTTTTAATATAAAGTAAATATATATTAAAGCTAAAATGAGATAAATTCAATTAATGTAATATAACATATTCAAAGCATTGTTTAGAGTCCCATAAATTGAGATTTAATATTAGTTTATAAAATAATAAAACAAAACAATTTCATGAAATTAACAAAATTGTATGACAACATTGCATTCCAAGATAGAAAAGCAATCAAGTGTAACATAATCAACTATCAAATTACTAAACAATAGTAATGCCTCAAGAAGTATGATGAAGCCCAATAAAGTGAATATTTAAAATTATTAAAATTAATATTTAATTAATATATCTCATGGAGATGAGTCCAATGATTTTTTTTCATCTCAATTATACCTCATTCAGAGTTACTATGACTTAGTAAATTTATAAAGCATAAAAATTAAGAAATAATTATTTTAATATTTAGTAAATAATTGTTATGGCCAAATTGAGATAAATTGAATAAATATAATATTTCAAAAATGAAAGTGATGCAAAGGTCACATTACATGAGATTTTGAGTCACATAATAACACAAATAATCAAGGTGAAAATTTTAATTAAATAAGCCAAAATTGTACAATAAAATGGCATACCAAGGTATAAAGGAGATATAGTGTGACATCATTCATCATCTAATCATGTACAAAAAACATATCTATTAAAGCATGCCAAACAAACTAATAAAAGGTTTTTAAAAATAAAAAAAAAATTCATATTGAGATAAAGCCCATTAAGACTATCTAATGACGTTTGTTTCACCTCGATTAGACATCATCAGATAATACTACAAATTTTTCAAAAAAATGAGAATTAGTTATATAAATCATTATTTTTATGTTAAGTAAATAAATATTAAAGTTAGGATTCAATAAATTGAAATAATGTAACATAACAAAGTCAATGTATTGTAAATGTCACATGAGAAGGTATTTATTTCTACATAGATAAAATAAGATGTGTAGCAAAGTATCTCATAATGTTTATCAAAAAACAAGAAAATAAAATTTAAAAATATAAAAAAAAAATTTAATTGGATAGAGCACATTGGTTTGAGTCAAACAATGTTTTTTCATCTCTGTTGTAACTTGTGTGGAATTAATGATAAATTTAAAAATAAATAATCATAAATACATGTAAATTAATTTTTTAATATTAAGTAAGAATACTTTTTAAAGTAAATTAAGATATATTGTAGCAACATAAAATAAGTAAATCAAGATGATATAAGGGTCAAAAGAAATGAGGTATTGTTTTACATAGTAATATAACAAAACAAAACCAACAAAGTTAAATCATTGAGATAATTTGTATAGGAAAGATGCATTCCAAAATACTAATGATATCGAGTGCAATATTCTCGATCATCAAAGTATGTTGACGACAATGTGTTATGAAGTGAGCCAAAAAAAATTCAACCTTTTTAAATATTTAATTTTCAATGCATTTGATAGGCTTGATGAGATGTTTTTTTCATACTAGATTTGATCATCAAGGATGTTACAGTCGATCTCCATTACTTCTTGGAATGCAACTTTTTTTTATAATTTATCTTGTTTATTAAAACTTTTAATTTTAATTTGGATTTGTCACAACATAATTGTAAATGTCCTCTTTTATGAACATCACATCATTTTGATTTGGTTATATTACATTCGATTTACTCATTTGAGGACTAATACATATTTATGTAATAACAAAATAATACTTTATTATTAATTCAAAATGTGGCCTCATTAAGACAAAATATACTTCTTGGACTCATCTTAAGTACATGTATTAAATTAAATATTCTTTAGTATATTTTTGAATAATATATTTTGTAAGGTTTTGGTACCCAGGCTAGACAGTTTTATTCGTACCTAAGTTCATAATCGAGGTTGTTAAAATAAATCTCCATAGTATCCTAGAATGAAACTTTCACACAAAATTTATCTTTTCTATTTAAGTTTTTTTTTTACTTTGATGTGATCATATTACCACTAAACTCTTCTGTCCTCTCTAATGACCTTCACATTACTTTGATTGTATTGCTTTAATTTATTTTAAATCATCCTTAACATATCTTTACATAATATTAAAATAAACAATTATTATTTTTTCCATATTTACTTCAATAGTTTACATTTAATTTGATAAATATTGATCAACATGAAATAAATATTATTAGACTCATCTTAATGAGTTCTATGCAATTAAGTATTTGCTTTTTTATTTGCAAATATTTTATTATCTTGTGTTTCAATATGTATTATGAGACATTATGATTTCTACATGATTCAATAATTAAGGATCTTATACTCAATCTCTTAAATATCTTAGAATGCCACTTTCTTTTAGGATTTATCACATTTCTCCAAATGTTCCTTTTCTTCGGTTATATTGTTATATCATTGGTAATTTGATGTGTTTTGAAATGAGGTATGTTTTGGTATGAAAGAAATGTCAAAGCTCATCTCATGAGCACTAGCTAATTAAATAATCATTTTTATATTTTTTAATATATTTTAGTATTTTTTTGGACTTGTTACTAGGCATTTCGATTAGTACTTGATTTAATATTCAGGGCAATTATTGATAAGCTATGTACCTTAGAGTTCAATTTTGCTATATAATTCATCCTAGTTTCTCATTTTTTTACTTTGATTTAGTTATATAACTATGAACCCTAGTAATATTCCCATTTGAGTTTTACATCATTTTGGTGTTTTTTCTATTATAATACTTGATGATTCCTTATTTAAGCGTAATTATACATTTTCAACAAACTAAAACGATAATTTAATTTCCTTTATGATAATTTAATTTTGTAATTCATAGCTATTCTAAACATGGTTTGTTCGAGATGTAATTGTAATCACTATTTTTGCCTTAACAAACACCATACAATTAAATCTTAATTTTTATTATTATTTATTTTCCAAGGATTTACAAAACTTTATAAATCATTTCCATTCATATTGGATTTTAGTTTGCTAGAATGTATTTTTCCCTCGTGCTCTTTCTCATTTCTTTTAATTTTTTTACTTTTAATTGCTTATACTTTTAGGAAACATTAATTCTTCTCTCTTTTGACACTTAAATCACTTTTATTTTTTATGTTGTATTGATTCAATTTATCTCATTAGGTTTATCTATTTTAATAACTCATAGTATTTCTACATAAAGTTCTATTGAGATGAAGCAAATGTCATAGCACACACCTCGATGACCTCTATGAAGTTAAATATTCATATTAATTTTTTAAAATATTTTATTTTCTATTATTTTAGAATACTTTATGAAGCATTTTTATTCATGTGTGATTCGATGATCATTAAAACTATACTTGACATCTTTAGTAACCTAGAATACAATTTTCCTATATAAATTATTTTTTAGCATTAATATATATTTGTTAAATATTAAAAAAATAACATATTATTATATATTTGTATTTTGGAGACCTATAATAATTTAGAAAAAGGTTTTATCGACACAAAACAAAAGTCATTGGAGTCATCACGATAAGCTTTATACATATAAATATTTATTTATATATTTTATTTTCAAAAAGTTTGGTCAACTTGTATGAGCTTTAAATTTGGTCCTTGTTTGATAAGGAAGGATGTCACACAAGATCAACTTAATCTTTGGAATGCAACTTTCTCATATAATTTATCTGATTTCTACAAAAGTTTTCCTTGATTTCATTATATTACTATGTAAGTCAAAATCTCTAATCATGTGACATCTATAACTCTTTTTGTTTGTTATATTATATTGCTTAAATTTATCTTTTAGATTTAATATATTTACTTATTGTAAAACAATATATTATTTTTTGTTTAATTTGGTAATCAATAGTAATTAAAAATTAGGGACAACTGAGATGAAATAAATGTTATTGGGAAACTCTCAGCCAGCATTATCCAACTAACTATTCATTTTTTATGTTTTTAAATATTATTTTTTTCTTACTTTAAGGGAAGGTTTGACTAATACCTAATTTAATGATTTAAGATGTTACAATCGATCTCTTTAGAATCTTAGAATGAAACCTTCCATAATAACTTATCTAATTGAAAATATTT
The DNA here is from genome assembly GCA_023846275.1 of Vanilla planifolia. Classification (NCBI taxonomy): domain Eukaryota; kingdom Viridiplantae; phylum Streptophyta; class Magnoliopsida; order Asparagales; family Orchidaceae; genus Vanilla; species Vanilla planifolia. Next base: position 141,564 of record JAIUJO010000200.1, on the reverse strand, counting down.
CAATTCAATTTGTTTATATTACTATGAAACGCTACTTCTCCTCCATGCAACCTTAACATCACTTTGATTATGATAGATTATATTATTTTAATTTATCGAATTTTTGTTTTATTATTTATTTAATTAATATTAAAAGAATATTTTTTACTATCTCAGCTTTTTTACTTTATTATGCATTAAATTTTCCATGGAGGTCCCATCGAGTCACAGTAAATGTCATTCGGCTCAACTCAATTAAATTAATATTTATTTTTTCATTTTTTAATATTTTATATTCGAATATTTTTATATACTTTAAAAAACATTTTGATTCAAATCTAGTTTAATAATTGAGGATGTTACACTCAATATCCTAAGTATCTTTTAGTTCAATTCATTGCATACAATTTATGTAATAAATCAAATTTTTAGCATTGATTTGGTTATATTACTATGTAACACTAAATCTGTTCAAGTGACACCTTTATATTGCTTCTATTTGGTTAGATAACATTACTATAATTTAAATTATTTTAGCATTAAGAAATATTTAATTAATTCTAAAATAATAATTTATTATTATTTATGATTATTTTATTTGTTAATTCGCAACAAATCGAAATGAGATCCAATTGATGAGAAAGAAACATCATTGGACTCGATTTTATTAGCACTACCCAATTATATATTCATCATCATATTTCAAAATATTTTATCTTCAAAGATTTTAGCATACTTTTTAAAATATTTAATTCATAATAAATTTGATGACTAAGGATGTTACAATCGATTTCTTTATTATCTTAGAGTACAACATTTCATACATTTTAACAAAATTCCTCAAATATTTTTCTTCAATTTAGTTATATTATTATAAAACTAAAATTCTTCTCTCTTGAGTCATCTAAGTCATATTCATTTTGTTATAGTACATTCCTTCAATTTATCTATTTTTAGCTTTAACATATGTTTACCTCATATTAAATTAACAAATTATTTTTATTATTTTTTAAATCACATATTAACTTAATATTAAACTAATAATTTTTATTACATTTACATTTTTACTTTAGTAGTTCATAATAAGTCCAAATGATGTCAAATAGAGAAGGAAAAAGTGTCCTTAGATTCATCTTGATGATCTCCTTGAAATGCAACATTATTATTTGTTATTTTCGTTTTTTTCCATTTTTTTGTCACATATTATGAAGAAATTCTATTGATACATTATTTGCAAAGGAGGATATTACACTCGATCTCCTCACATCTATTAATACAACTTTCTCATGCAATTTGACTAACTTTTTAAAAACAATTTTATTTTTCTATACTATAATGTAACTTTAAATCTTTTATTTATACTTATTTACTTTGGAAATTCATACTAATTTTATTGGATATCTAATTGATGCTAGAAAAAAGTCATTAGACTTTTCTCAACTATGATTATCCAATTAAAATGTTTTTCCATAATTTTTTACATTTTTTCCTTTTCTATGTTTTGGCATAAATTATGAGATATAAAAGTCATATATTCTTTTATGACTAAAAGTTAATTATGTTTTATTTTTATGAGACTACATTTATCCTGCTATGCAATCATTACATCATATTGATTAGGATATATTTTCTTACATAAATTTATCTTATTTTACATTTACTATAGACTTTTTAATATTAAAATTAAAATTTATTATTACTTATTTTTTTATTTTTACAATTCACTTTAATTTAAAATAAGATTGTTTGAGAAAAAAGAAATGTCGGTGGACTTTTCTTAATGAGTTATGTGCAAGTAAATATTTATTTTAAAATTTTTTATTTTTATATGGTTTTAACATATTTTATTAGATATTTTGATTCATAATTCCTTTAATAATTGACAATGTTACACTTAATCTCTTTTGTATCATAAAATGCAACTTTCTAACATACTTTAATTATTTACTTCAACTTTTTATCTTTTTTTCACTTATATTACGATAGAAATATAATTCTTCTTTCATGTGATAATTATATTAGTCTCATTATGTTATATTACGTTTCCTAAAGTAGCTTTATTTCATCTTTAATATATATTTACTATATATTAACATAGTACTTTATTATTGCATATGATTATTTACATCGACAATTTGGGAGACAAACTTGGTGTTGTTGCACTCCTCAAGACATGCTCTATCTAATTAAGATTCATTTCTATATTTTTTTTATATATTATATCACATAATGTTTTTGCATGTTTATAAGGTATTTTGAGTCACAACTAATTTTATAATCATGAATGTTACACTCAATCTCTCTACTATTTTGAAATTAAATTTTCCCCATAAAATTTATCAAATTTTTTAAATTTTTTTTCATTTTGTTGTATTATTTTGAATCTCAAATTGTTACCTAATGTGACAATTATATCATTTTTTTTATGTTATGATATATTGATTTAATATTTTTAATTTTAACTTTAACATATACTTAATTAATATTAAAATTATAATCTATACTTATTTATGGTTATTAAATTATTTAATATTCTATAATTATAAATAAGATACAATCAAAACCAAACAAACACCACTGTACTAACCTAGATGAGTTTATATTATTTAAAATTATTTTTTCTTTTTTAAAATAATAAATTTTCAAACGTTTTGGCATGTTTTTTAGGCATTTAGAGTGATACCTAATTTGAAGGTTAAGAATTCTACAATCAATCTCCATAATAGCTTGGGATTGAACTTTCCCTCAAAATTTACCACATTTTTTCAAATGTCTCGCTTTTTTTTTGCTACATTATTATGTCATTCTAAATCTCTTTTGATATGATCTTCACAATAATTTGGTTATATTACATTATTTTGTAATGGGAAAAGGGAAAACATCATTGAAGTCATCTCAAAAAGTTTTATCAAATTAAATATTCACCATAATATTTCCAACTATCTTTATTTTTATATTTCTTACATGCTTTATTAGACACTTTGATTTGTACCTTTTTTGATTATCAAGAATATAATAATCAATTTTCTTAGTTCTTACGATGCAACATTCATAAACCCTTTAATTTTTTTATTGAAATGCTTCTCTTTGGATTAGTTTTGTTAATACAAAAAAAATTCTCCTCTCATTTGAAATTTACATTATTGTTATTTAGATATATTACATGGTTTCAACATTAATATATATTTTACTTTATTTTTAGTTAATAATTGGTTATTATTTATGTTTATTTTTTTGGTAATTTATGGTAGTTCTAAATGAAGTCTAATGTAGATAGAAAAATATTGATGGGCATTTCTGAGTGACCTCTACCAAATTAAAAATTCTTTTTTACTAATTCAAATATTTTTATTTTTTATTATTTTAGTACAAATTACTATATATTTTGATTCATACCATTTTTAAGAATCTATGATGTTGAAATCAGTCACCTTAGTGTCTTTGCATACTTCTTTCTAGCTACTACTTATCTTATTTTTCAAATGTTTCAATTTTATTTGATTGTAATACTATATAACTCCAAATCTCCTGTCATCTATAAAATTCATTAGGTCATATTAAATTGCTTAAGTTTATTTTATTTGAGCTATAATAACCATTTAATGAATCATAAAATAATAATTTACTATAATTTAAGCATTATTACTCAGATAATTTGTAGTAATTCTAAATGAGGTCCAACCAAGTGAAAAAAGTACTTTGGAGTTGACTACATGAATCTAATCAAATTAAATATTCAATTCTATAAATTTTTAAGTATGCTTTTTATTATTTTGGCATATTTTATGAGACATTTCTATTTCTATTTTACTTGATGAACGGGGAAGTTAGACTAAGTCTCCTTTACATCTTTTAATGCTATTTTATCGTACAATTTGTCTAATTTTTAAATTTTTTTGACAATTATTTAGTTATATTGCTATGTTAACTTAAACTGCTTCTCTTATGTTTCTTATATTGCTTTGATTTTGTTACATTACGTTCGCTTCAATTTAGCATACTTTAACCAACTTATAATTACTTAATATTATAACCAAATTTACTATTATTTGTTCTTATTAATGTATTAATTCATAAGAATTCCAAATGAGGTCTAATTAAGAAAGAAAAACTCTTTGGAGTCCTTTCGATGAGCTTTATTCAATTGTATTTTAACTTTTTTACTTTTAAATATTTTCTCCTCTATGGTTTTAATGCTCGCTACGTAACATTTTAATTCATTTTTAATTTTATGATCAAGGAGGATCTTACACTTGATCTGATTAGTTTCATTGGTATAATTTTTTTCATACAATTCTCATCATTTTGTTCAAACATTTCACTTCGATTTATTTATATTATTGTGTAACTATCATTTAATTTTCATATGGCCTTTACATTGCATCGATTTATTTATATTACATTCTTTCATTTATCTAATTTTATCTTTAATTTATGTTTAATAAAAAAACTATAAAGAAAGTTGTTATTTTTATGTTTATTTATTTTATTAACTCACAAAAATTCTATGTTTATACTCATCATAGGACTATATCCAATTAAATATTTATTTTCATATTTCCAAAAAGTTTACCTTTTATTTTAATACATTTTATGCATTTTTATTAGAAACTATTTTAGTGATTAATGAAGTTATACTCGATCTTCTTTGATCCTTGTAATATAACATTTCCATAAACTTTAGTTAATTTTTTATATTTGTCACTCTAATTTGGCTCTATTACTATGAAATTCAAACTCTCTTCTTATGTCACATTTACTTATCTTTGATTTAGTCATATTATTTTTTTAAAATTTATTTTCATTTAATTTTAATATATATTTATATAATATTAAAATAATTATTGTTTTTTTATTTTTTTAATTCACATTTTGTAATTTCTAAAAACTCTAAAAGAGGTTAGCTTGAGAAAATATAATGGTTGTTGGACCCATCTCAACAAGCTCTAACCAAATAAATATTCATTTTGAAATTTCTGAATGTTTTATTCTTTTTTGGATTTTCTAGGTTGAATGAGACATTTTGATTAGTAAATGATTTGTTGATCCATGATGTTAAGCAATATCTCTTTATTATCACAGCATGCAACTTTCCTATATAATAAATCTCAATTCTTCAAATTTATTTTTCTTTAATTCGTTATATCATTATGTAACTCCAAAAATTTTCTCATGTGGCCTTCACATTACTATGTTTTCATTATATAACAATGCTTTGATTTACATCATTTTAACTTTTATATATATTTACTTCCTTTTCAAAAACTTATTTCTTTCTATTTATGCTTAAACAAATATCGTTTTACTCTTCTCGATGTGCTCTCTCTAATTAAATATTCATTTGCATAATTTAATATTTTTTATTTTCTTCTATTTTCATTTTTCACTAGAAATTTTTATTACACATTATATTCTCATAATCATCAAATTTATCTTTCTCATACAATTTATCTTAATTGTTTTAATTTTATTTTTTTTGTTTCTTATATTACTGTATAAATTTTTAGTCTCGTTTGTCTATGCTTTACATTACTTTTATTTGGATGTATTTTATTACTTCAATTATTCTTTCTTTACCTTTAAAATAATATTTTAGTAAGATTAATCAAATAATTTAATAATATTTATGTTTATTTAATTTTGCAATTCTTAATAGTTGTAATTGATGCTCAATCAAGTTGAAAAAACATCGTTAAACAAATCTCAATGTGCTTAATCAGATTAAATGTTTATTTTCGTATTTTAAAAATTATTTTAAAGATTTTGACAAGCTTTATGATCCATTTTGAATTGAATTTGATTTGAGGATTAAGTATATCCCACTAGATCTCCTCAGTATCTTGTAGTGTAGACTTATCACACAATTTAGAACATTTCATAAATGTTTTTTTCCTTTATTTTCTTAAATTACTATAAAACTCTCAATGACACTTCATGTAACATTTACAACACTTTGAATATTTTATATTTCTTTACTTTGATTTATCTATTTTCACCTTTAATTTATTTTTACTTAATAATAAAATTAAATTTTGTTATCATTTATGTTTGCTTACTTCGTGAATTTATAGTAATTCATATGATATTTAATGAGAAGAAACAAGCATTATCAAACTCATCTTATTTTATTTTTAATATTTAATGAGATATTTCAATTCAAACATTAATTGATGATCGACGATTTTACACTCGATGTCTATATGATCTTGGAATGCAACTTTACCATATAATTGATGTTACTTTTCAATTTTTTTCCTTTGATTTTTTAATACGTCTATAAAATTCAAAATCTACTATTTTATGCTCTTACAACACTTTGATTTGCTTATATTACATTTTTTTCATTTATCTCATGTCAATTTCAATATAAATTTTCCAAATACAGAAATAATATCTTATTATTATTTATGCCTATTTAGTTAGCTTTTTATAGTAATTTGGATTGTAGTTTAATATACCTTAAGCAGAAATCATTGGACTAATGTCGACCACCTCATTCCAACTAAATATTTATCTTAAAATTTTTATGCATTTTATGATTTTTTTGGTGGGATTGTTTTTAAGGAATTTTGATTCTTACATTATTTTATGATAAAGAAAGCCACCCTCGATCTCTTAAGTATATTGAAATTAAACATTCTAGTATAATTTCTCTCATTTATTTAATTATATTTCTTTATTTTTTGTTATATTTCTACGAAACTCTAAACAACCAATTTGTGATTTTTACATCACCTTTAACTAGTTATTATACATTTTTTCAATTTATCTAATTTAAACATTAATAAAAATGTACTCAATATTATAATTGTAATTTGTTATTTTTTTGCTTATTTACTTTTGTATTTCAAACAAATTCAAAAGGAGGTTTGATCATTATGAATGAAATTTCATAGAACTTTTCTGGATGAGATCTATAAAATTAAATATTGAATTTAAAATTTTTATGCATATTTTTTATGGCTTTTTGCATGATTTACAAGATATTTTAATTCATAGCTCATTTGATAGATAATGATTCTATGCTTTATCTCTACAGTATCATAAATCAAAATTTTTCTATATAATTTAACTTACTTTTTAAAATATTTTTTTATTTCATTATGTAATACTGAAACTCTAATTCATCTTTTGTATGCCCTTTGGATTGGGCTATTTTATTATATAAATTATTTAATTTATTACATTTAAATTTTAATATATGTTTATATTAAAGTAATAATTTATTATGATTTATGCCTTTATATTTTTGTGTTAAGTTGTAATTCCAATGTAGGACTAACCAAAAGAAACCGAAGATCATTAGACTCAGCTTGATGAGCTGTTTCCAATTAAATATTCAATTTAATTTTTTTTGTATTTTTTTCTTTTTTTGGCACCATTTATTAGGTATTTTGATTCTAACCAAATTTGATTCTTATATATTTTATTATTATTTATGGCTATTTACAATTGCATTTCAATGAAATTCCAAAGAGTTAGTAATTGAGATTAAACAAGTATTGTTGGACTGGTCTTCACAGATTCTATAGAATTAAATATTACTTTTTAAAATTTGAGTCAATTTATTTTCAATGACTCTAGCACGTTTTATGAGACATTGTTATTTTTTTATTTAATGATTAAGCTTTTTATTATCAATCTTCTTGTTATCTTGGAATGCAAACTCCATATAAAATTTGTCTAAATTCTTCATATTTTCATTTTTTTATATTACTATGAAATTCTAATTCCTCTCTTTTATAACTTGCATGGCTTTTGATTTTGTTTAATATCATTACTTCAATTTATTGTTGTTCAAATTTAATATACACAAAATAAATATTAAAGCAATACCTTTTTTCCTTAATTAATTTATTATTTTACATTTGCTCAAAAAATGTCTGATCTTGATCAAGCAAATGTCGTTTGACATGACTCGACAAAGTTCTATCCTATTAAATATTTATCTATATAACATTAATTGTTCTATTATTTTCTTATTTATTATGTTTTATAAGACATTTTGTTTCGTTCCTGACATGATGATTATGGATATTATACAATATCTCCATAATATTTTTGAACGAAACATTTTAGTTATAATTTTTGTCATATCTTGAAATTTCATGCTTTTTTCTTAAATTATTATGTAGCTCTAAATCTCTTCTTATGTGGCCTTTCCAATTTTTTTGATTTGGTTTTATTTTATTGCTTCAATTTATCACATTTAATTTTTTATATTTAAATTTATTTAATATTTAAAAAACTAATTTCTAGTTATTAAAGCATATTTGTATTCTTAATCAATAGCATTCCAAATGAGTGTAGAATGAGAGGAAACAATTCTAATTGGACTCCTCTTACTATCCTCTATCATAATAAATAATAATTTATATTTTTTAAATTTTACTTTTTTATATTTTTGAATGCTTTACAAATATTTTTATTCATCAATAATTAGACATTTAAGAATGTTACCCTTGATCTCTTGATATTTTGGAATGCAGCATTCTTGCATAATTTGCCTCAATTGTTCAAGTACTTTGCTTGGATGTTATATTACTATGTAACTCTAAATCTTCTCGCACTTGTTCTTTATGTCAAAATTATTTGGTTATATTATATTGTTATTATTTATCTCAATTTAACATTAATATATATTTAGTTATTATTAAAATAATAATATATTATTATTTTGGCTTGTTTTGTTTATAATTCTTAGAAATTCAAAAAGAGGTTTAATCTATATGAAACTAGCATCATTAAATTTTGTTCGATGACAATTATCCACTTAAACATTTATTTGTTGTTTCTAAAAATCAAGTTCTTTAAGTATTTTAGCATACTTTAAAAGGCATTTCAATTTGTATAGTATTTGATGATAGAGGATGCCACGCTTGATCCTCTTAGTTCATGCAATGCATTATTCATATATGATATATTTAATTTCTTGTAATTTGTTGCATTTATTTTATTTAATTATGGTTGAACTTTAAACCTTCTCTGAATTGACCATTATATCATTTTGATTTCATTATATTTATAAATTAAATCTATCATATTACTCTTTGATATAAATTTTATTTATATTAAAATAATAATTTATAATATTTATTGTTTTTATAATTTATAGCAATTCTAAATGACGCTTGATTGAGATGAAAAAACATCATTACACTCATCTTGATCGATTCTCTTTGACTAAATATTCATTTCTATAGTTTTAAATAATTTATGTTCCTGTGATTTGGCTCATTTTATAGGTTTTTTTACTCATACATGATTTGACCATCAAGATTGTTCCACCTGGTCTTCTTTGAATTTGAGAATGCAACATTCTCATATAATTTATGTCATTTTTTAAATGTTTTTGTTTGACTTTGTTATATCACTATGAGTTTTTTAGCTTTCTTCTCATTTTTCTATTTCAATCATTTTAGCTTCATTTTATATTTTTTAATTTTAAAAAAATAATATTATTTATGCTTATTTTCTTTGGTGATTATTAGTAATTCCAAATGAGTTTAATTGAGATGGAGTAAAGATCAATAGGCTTATCTCAATGAGCACCCTCTAATTAAAAATTTATTTCTATAATTTTTTAAATATTATTTTTCTAAATTATTATAACATTTTATGGAATATTTTTGCTCATAACATATTTGATGATCGAGAATCACACCGTTTTATTTTCTTACTATCTTAGGAAAAACTTTTCCGGCAATATTTATCTCAAATTTTGCCATTTTTCCTATTGATTTTACTATATTACTAAAGTATTGAAAAGTTTGCTCATGCGACCTTCACATCACATTGATATTGTTATATTACGTAGGTTCAATTTGTTTAATTTTTACTTTAATAATTATTTAATGTATATTAAAATAAATATTTACTAATGTTTGTGCATATTTTGTATGATAAACCATTGTAATTCCTACCGAGATCTGGGCGAGAAGAAACAAACAACGTTGGACTCACCTCATCAAGTTCTATCTAATTAAATTTTCATTTCTTTATTTTAAATAGTTTATATTCTAATAGCTTTAGATTTCATGAGGCATTTTATTTTTTACTTGATTTCAAAACTAAGGATGCTACAATCATTCTAAAAAAATTTCGGGATCAAACTTTCTCACATAATTTATCCCTTTTCTACATGTTTTCTCTTCCACTTAGTTATATTGCTACGAAACTCTAATTTGTAACATTTAAATATTTTTGCTTTTTCTACATGACATATCCACAATTTATCTCAATTTTGTTTTAATACATATTTTGTTAATATAAAAATAATTTTAATTATATTAATTTCTTATTTAATTTTGTGATTCATAATAATTCTAAGCAAGATGTAATCAAGAAGAAACAAAGGACATTGTAGTGATCTTGTTAACTTATGACCTACAAAATATTCATTATTACAATTTTTAATGTTTTATTTTTTAAGATTCTTGCTTGGTTTACTATACATTTCAATTCTTTGTAGATTTCTTGATCAAATATGTTACATTGGATCTGCTGATTATATTGGAATAAAATGTTCCCATAAAATTTATTCAATTTCTTTTAATGTTTTACTTTGATTTGTTGTGTAACAATGTTACTCTAAATCTAACCATATATGACTTTTCAATGACTTGTGTTGGCAATGTTATATTTCTTGAATTTATATCATTTCAACAATAATATATCGTTATGTATTATTAAAATAGTAATGCAAATCTACTATCATGTGACCCTTAAATTGCTTTAATTTTGTTTTATTATGTTACTTCAATTTATCTCTTTTAAAATTAATATTTATTTATTAAACATAAAAATAATAAAAAATTAATTATTTTTCTTACTTACTTTTGTAACTTGTAGTAATTCGAAACGAGTTTTGATTAAATATTCATTTCTATTTTTTTAAAACAACTTAGTTTTTAAGAATTTGACATGCTTTATAAAGCTTCTCAATTCATTCTTGGTTTGGATGAACAAGGATGCTATATTGAATTTTCTTAATATCTTTAAATACAATTTTCCTTTACAACATTCTCTTATTTTTCAATTTTTTTCTTTGATTAGGATATTATTACAAAACTTTAGTTCTCCTATGGTGTGACCTTTATGTTACTTTGATTCGGTTGTGTCATACATTTTTAATTTATCACATTTTAGCATTAATATATATTTACTTTATATTAAAGTAATTATTAGTTATTCTTAATTTTTGTTTAATTTTGTAATTCATAGCAATTCAATACGATTTTAGATATGGAGGGAATAAATTCCAATTGACTTATTTTGATGAGTTATCTGAAATTAAATATTTATTTTTTATATTTTTTTAATAATTTTATATTATATGGTCTTGGCTTATTTTATAAGCAAATTGATTCATAGCTTATTTTTTTATTGAGAAATTATATTCGATGTTCATTGCACGATAAAATGAAACACACCATACAATCTATCATATTTTTTCAGATGTGTTGCTTTTATTTTGACAAATTACTAAGTTACTCAAAATGTTATCAATTTTATCCATTACATCCCTTTTGCTTGATTGTATTGTAAAGATTCAGTTAATCTAAATTGACTTTTAGTATACTCTTACTTATTATTAAATAAGAATTTATTACTTTTTCCAACTTATTTTAGTAATTCATAATTGTTATTTACGAGATCTAATTGATACAAAAAAAACATCATTGTTCTTATGTTAATGAGCTCTATTATTTAAAGTATTCATTTCTACATTTTTTAATATTTTATTTACTTGGGCTTTTGCATAATTTATGAGAAATTCCAAATTGTACCTACTTTAATTACTAAGGATGTTATACTTGATCTACTTAGCATCTTATAATATAACATTCTTGTATAATTTATGTCATTTATTTAAAATTTTTTCTTTGATATCTTATATTACTTCATAACTCCACATTTTCTCTTCTATTTCCTTTACAATTCTTTAAAAAGGATACATTACATTGCTTTAATTTCTCATATTTTAGCTTCAATATATATATATATATATATATAAATATATATAGATATATAAATAAATATATATATATATATAAATAAATATATATATATATATATGTATATATATATATATACTTAATATTAAAAATAATAATTTATTATTATTTATAGTTATTGATTTTTGTTATTCAATGTAATTAAACAAAAAAAACATTGTTAGATGCATCTACTCATTCTTTATTGAATTAGATATTAATTTTCAAATTTATAAATATTTAATTTTTTATTTTTCTGGACATAGAATTTTTTATTTGTACATAATTGTAGATTTTGGTAATTTGACTTTCACATAAAATTTAGCTCATTTCTTAAACAATTTGGCTTACACTTATTTATATTACATGTAGCTATAAATATCCTCTTTCGCAATCTATATATTACTTTGATTTGGAAAAACATTTTTAAATATTATTTATTTTTTATTTTTTTGTAATTCATAGTAATTTTTAATGAGGCCTAGTCAAGTTGAAATAAACTTTATTAGTTTTTTCTCTACAAACTCTATCGAATCAAACATTCAATTTTACATTTTTTAAAAGTTTTATTTTATATGGTTTTTGCATTTTTTACCAGTCTTTTTGACATTTATCTCATTTAATGTTTGACAGAGTTACAATCTATCTCCTTTGTTTCTCAGTAAGCAACATTGTCCTATATATTATCTCATTAATTAAAATACTTCACAATGATTATTTTGTATTACTATGAAATTTTAACTCCCCTCTTATGTGACCTTTATATGGTTATAATATATCACTTCAATTTTCATCATTTCAACTATAATTCATTTTTACTTAATATTAAAATAATAATTTATTATTAATGATTCCAATATACTTTAATGTTTTGCTATAATTGAAACTGTGCCATGTGCTTGAAGAAACAAACGTCGTTGAACTCATGCAATTGAGCTTTACCAAATTGACTATTCAATTTTTCATTTTCACATATTTTATTTTTTATGCCTACGGCATGCTTTGTGTCCTTTTAATTCTTTCCTAATTTATTAATGAATAATGCTACGTTTGATCTCCATAGAACCTTGGAATATGACTTTCCCATAAAGTTTATCTCATATGTACAAATATTTTAGTTTTATTTTGTTATATTACCATAAAATTTTAAATCTCCGAACACGTGAATTTTCCATCACTTTGGTTTTGTTAGGTTATATGTTTTTAATTTTTCTCTTTTAAAATTTAACATATATATATATATATATATATATATATATATATATATATATATATATATATATATATATATATATATATATATATAGATATATATATATATATATATATATATATATATATATATATATATATGTTTAGTTAATTTTAAAATAGTTTTTTTCTTATGAGACAAACATCAATTGACTCGTCCTAATAATCTATGTCCAATAAAATATTCAATTTAAATGTTTTATATATCTTATATTCTATTTCCTTAGCAACTTTATTATACATTTTGATTGCTACTAGAATTTACAAATGATGTTACACCCTATCTCCAAGGTATCTTGGAATGTGACTACAAAGTAATACTTAATATGTAGCTCTAAATATATTCTCTTGTGCCTTTTACATTATTTCAATTTGGTTATATCATATTTCTTATATCTATCTTATTTCAACTCTAATGTATATTTACTACAACTTAAGAAAGTAATTTTTTATTATTATTTTTATTTAATTTCGTAATTTTCATAAATTTGAAATGTGATTTCATCTAGATGAAACAAAAATCATTGGATTCATATCGACGAACCTTATCCGACTAAGTATCCATTTCTTTATTTTAAAAGTGATTTTTGTTTGCAAGACAATTTATAATTCATGGAAAATTCAACAATCAAGGATGCTTTGCTCAAACAACTTTTTATCTTTCAATGCAACTTTCTCATGCAATTTATCTCATTTCTTAATGTACTTCTTCTAACTTTTATTATTTTACTATGAAACATTAATTCTCCTCTTGTGTGATACTTAAATCTTTTTTATTTGGTTATGTTATATAGCTTAAATTTATCTTATTCCAAATGAGGTTCAATCAAAAGGAAACAAACATCATTGGATTACTATATTTCTCTAAATTTATAGTTATGTGAGCTTTTCATCACCATGAATTTGTATTTTTATATTTCTTTAATTTACCTCATTTAATCTCAATATTTACTTAATGATAAAATGATAATTTATTATTATTTACCTTATTTAGTTTGGTAATTTTTAATAACTCTAAGTGATAGCTATTTGAGAAGGAAAAATGTCGTCTGATAAACTCAACGAGCTTTATCTAACTAAATATATTAATTTCCATATTTTAAATATTTTTTCTCAATAATGTTAACACTTTTTAGGTGAAGTAATTATTCGCACCTAATTTAACAATGTTTGTTGTATCATTGAGGGCAACTTTAACACACACTTTGGGCCATTTGCTTGAAATTTTTACATTGATTTTATAATATGCCTATGTAACACAAAATTTCCTACCTTATGATATTTACATCACTTTGCTTTGGTTATCTTACCTTGTTTTGATTTTTGTTATTTTAGTTTTAATCAAAATTTTTTTAATATTAAACAATATTTTATAATTATTTAATGGTTTTTAATAATATTACTCATAGAAGTTCTAAATGTGATCTAATCAGGACTAAATAAACATCTTTAGACTCATCTTCATTAGCTATTTCTAACTATATACACTTTTTTATATTTATAAATACTTTATTTTTTTTGTTTAGAAATATTTTATAAGATATTTTGATTCGTATTTGATTTGATGATTTTGAGTATTACAGTAGATCTCCTTCATATCCTGGAATGTAATACTCTAATATAATTTGTGTTATTTTTCCAAACATTTTTACATTGATTTAATTATATGATTTTGCAACTCTAAATCTCCTCTTAGTTTACTCCTACATATCATTAATTTTTTAATATGACATTGAATAAGTATTTTTTTATATTTTAGAAATATTTAAATTTTTGTTACTTTGCATATACTAGTTGTCATTTTAACTGTTAACTGTATGACTATTGAGAATGTTACAATTGATCTTATTACTACCTAGGAATGCAAATTTCTTTTATGACTTATCTTATTCCCTTAAAGTTTTCACTTTGACTTTGTCATATTACTATATAATTCAAAATCTACATTTAGATATCTATTGAATAATATTTGTTTTATTACTATACATCTATTCAATTCATCTTATTTTTTTATCAATATGTACTTACTTAATATTTAAAAAATAATTTAATTTTTATAATAATTTATTTTAGTAATTCATACTAATTACAATGATGCCAAACGGAAACAATAAAAAGGTCGTTGACTCATCTTTACAAGCACAAGTATTCAATTCTATAATTTAAAAAAAATAGTTTCTTTTGACATGATTTGTGATACATTTATTACACCTTTACATTACTTTTATTTGCTCTTGCTATATTGCTTTAGCTTATCCCATTTATGCCTCAATATACATTAAATTAATATTAATATAATAATTTCTTTTATTCTTACAATTATTTAGTAACTTCTGCTTTACATTTCTTTAATACGTTGTAATAATTCAAAATGTGATTCCATCAATGCGAGGTTCAACTTCAATATTCATTTCTATATTTTTAATTATTTTATTTTCTATTTCTTTGGCATACTTACGAGATATTTTTGTTTTTACTTAATTTGTACCTTGATTTGGTTTTACTACATTGCTTGGATTTATCTCATTTTATTGCAAATATACATTTACTTAATATTAAAAAATAATAATTTATTATTATTTATCCTTATTTGCTTTAGTAATTCACTGCAATTCTAAAAGAAATTTGATCGAGACAAACTAAATGTCATTGGACTCATCCTAAGCAACTCTATTTAATTATATATTAAATTTAAAATTTTTATTTATTTGTTTCACTATGGCTTCAACACATGTTATAAGCTTTTTTGATTCTTACCAAATTTGATGATAAGAAAAGATACAATTGATCTCCTTGGTACCTTGAAATAAAACTTTCCCATATAATTAATCTTATTTCTTCAAAGATTTTTCTTTAGTTTAGTTATATTACAATGTAACTCTAAATCATATATTGTGTACCCATTACAATTCCTTGATATGCTTTTACTACGTTGCTATGTTAAACTTAATCTTCTCCTTTATAACATTTACCATTTCTCCAAGCGAATAAAGGGCACCAACATCAATAATATTCATCTATTTAACATTGAAATATTAATTAACTATTATTTTTTTATTTACTTGGATAGTTCACTATAATTCAGAACTAGGATAGATCGTGATGAAGCAAACATTATTGGGCTTGGTTCAATGAGATGTATTCAAATAAGTATTCATTTCTATATTAATTCTAAATTTGATTATCAAGGGTGATACACTAAATCTACTAATTATCTTAGAATGCAAATTTCTGATATAATTGATGTTATTTCTTGTTCTCTCATTTGGATATATTACTAAGTCATTCTTAATATTATGTCATGTAACTATCACATTTCTTTTGATTTAGTTATCTTACATTACTTTGATTTATTTCATTTTAGCTTTGATATATATGTACATAATATTAAAATAATAATTTATTTTTATCTATGTTTATTTCTTAGTTTCTTTGTATCTTTTTATTAGGTATTTTGATTGATGTATTATTTGATGATTAGAGATGTTACAATTGATCTGTTTAGTACCTTGGAGGGGAAACTTCCCTTAAAAAAAATTTTATTTCTTCAATGTTTTACTTCTATGTCACCACATTAATATGTAATTCTAAATCTAATCTCGTTAGACCCTTACATCTTTTTGATTTGATAATTTGTCATTACTTTGATTTATCTGATTTTATCACTTGTAAATATTTACTTAATAAATATTTAACCATCTCCGCTTTTGTAATAAGTGGTCATTTTGACTTGGTTTGATAGAGAAAAAATAAACATATTTTGACTCGTCTCAACAAAGTCTATCTAATTAAAAACAATTTATCTACTTTTTAAGTAGTTTTTTTATTATTTTTGACTCATTTTGTGAGACATTAAAATTTGTACCTAATTTGATGGATAATCATACCACACATGATATCCATAGTGTCTTGGAATAAGCTTCTCCCATATAATTTATCTTATTTCTTCAAACTTCTTACTTTGAGTTTATTGTGTTATTATCAACCCTTAAATCTCCTCTCATGTGACCTTTATAAAGCTTATATTTGCTACATTATATTACTTTAATTATCTCATTCCAAGTTTAAAATATATTTACTTAAAATTAAAGTAAATATTTGTTATTATCTTTGCTTAGTTAATTCTATAATTCATTGAAATTCAAAAGAAGGTTCCATTGAGATGAATCAAACATTGTTGGAGGCATCTCAATGTGCTTCATCAAATCAAATATGAAATTTTTATATCTTTATATATTTTATGTTTTAGTATTATAGCATATCTTATAAGATATTTTTATTTATACTTTATTTGATGATTGAGATACCAACTTGATATACATAGCATCTTAGAATGCAACTTTTTTGTACAATTTAACATACTTCTAATGATTATTTTGTTTGATTTGGTTATGTTGCTATACGACTTCTACATGTACTAGCCTTGACAAGCCCTATTTAACAAAATATTCATTTTACTTTTTTGGTTTTTGAATGATTTATCATTCATTGTGATTCAAACATTATTTTAGAATTCAGGATATTACACTAGATCTCATTATAATATCATAAAAACAACTTCTTTTACAATTTATCTCATTCTTTCAATTTTTTCTTTTATTTAGTTATAATATATCTAGATTAGGATTATCTCTTTTTAACTTTAATATATATCTACTTAATATTAAAACAATAATTTATCACTATTTATCTCATTTTCTTGGGTAGTTTGTAATTACTCCAAAGAGGTCTGAACAAGAGTACACAAATCACGTTAGTTATAACTAATGCTATAATTTATTTTATTTTATCTTTAATAAATATTTACATATATTATAAAAAAGTTATTATAATTTATGCTTATAAATATTTTTAATTCATAGTAATTCCAAATAACGCTTGATCAACATGAAAAAAATGTTTACGAGATATTTTAATTTTTACTAGATTTAACAATTGATAATGCTACACATAATCTCCTTAGTATCTTGGAATGCTACATTATAGTATGACTTATTTCATTTCTTCAAATATCTTTCTTTGATTTAGATATATTACTAAGTAACTCTAAATCCACTCATATGTGACTTTTACATCACTTTGATTTTTTTGTATTATATTTCTTCAATTTATCACATTTCATCTTTAATATATATTTACTTAAAATTTAAAAAATATTCCATTATTATTTATTCTTATTTTCCTTTTTAACTTGTAATAATTTCGAACAAGGTCAGGACAAGATGAAACAATAGTGATTAGACTCTTCTCGATTAGCTATATCCAACTAAATATTCCTTTACATATTTCTAAAAAAATTATTTTATTCAGATGCCTTACATGATATTTTTATTTGTACTTGATTCGATGATTAAAGACCTTACACTCAATTTGGTCATGCCACTAACACTAAATCTCATCTCATATGACACTTACATTGCATTAATTTCGTTATATAATATTTTTCAATTTGTGTCATTTCAACTTAATTATAATTTACCTTAATATTAAAATAATAGTTTAATATTGTTTACACAGTTTTACTTTGGTTATTCATAATAATGACAAACTAGTTCCAATTAAAATGAAATAAATGTGATTAGACTCAACTCAATGAGCTCTATCAAACTAAATATTTTTCTATAATTCTATTTATTTTTTTCTCTAACTTTTGGTACACTTTACGAAACACTTTTATTCATGTCAAATTTTATGATAGAGAAATTTACACGCAATCTCTTTAACACATTGGAAAAAAAACTATGATATATAATTTATCTCTTTTCTTTAAATGTTTTTCTCAGATTTGGTTATATTACAATGTACCTATAAATCCTCTCTTTTGTGATATTTGCATCACTTTTATTTAGCTCTGTTATATTACTTCAATTTATCTTTTTCAATTATAACATAAACATTTATGTATTTTAAAATAACAATTTATTTGAATTTATGGTATTTATTTTTGTAATTTATGGTAATTGCAAATAAACTCTATTGACATGAAATAAAAGTTGAAGCCATCTTAATAAACACTATCTAATTAAATATTTATTTCCATATTTCTTAAAAATATTTCCAAATTTTTAAAATGCTTTACGAGGTATTACAATTCATATATAATCTAGTGATTAAGAGTACTGCACACAATCTCCTTAGTTTCATGAACTAAACTTTTCTTGTATATTTTATCTTATTTCCATAAATATTTCGATTTGATATGGATATGCTACTATATGGTTTAAAATCTCATCTCATCTGAACTTTACACTACTTATATTTGATTATGTTGTATTACTTTAGTCTATGTTGTTACAACTTTTTTATATATTTTACTAATATTAAAATAATAATTCATTACTTTTTATGAATATTGACAATGATAATTCATAGTAATTGAACAAATGTCTTGATCAAGAAGGAACAAAGTCTTTGAACACGTCTGAGCCAGCTCTATCAAATAAAAAACTTATTTCAAAATTTTTTAATATTATTTAATCGACTTTCTTAGAAATTATGATGCATACCAGATATGACAATCAAAGATATTACAATCAAACTTATTAGAATCATGGAATGCAATTTTCTAGATTAATTGATCTTATTTGTTTAAAGTTTTTTTATTTTATTATACTCTTATGTTACTATAAATCTCTTTTTTGTGAACATTACAATAGATTAACTATGATATGTAACAATATTTTAATTAATTTTATGCTAGCTTTAATAAATATTTACTTAATATAAAAATAATAAGTTATTTTTAATTATACTTATTCACTTTCATAATTTAGAGTAACTCCAAACATGAACTGATCAAGAAGAAACAAATGTTGTTAGAGTGAGCTTAATGGGCGCTATCAAAGCAAATATTTCGTTCATTCAATCATTATGCTCCCAGGTACCTTTCATTGTGATCCGTTTGAAAGAACCTAGGGGTCTTTCTGTGGAAATCTTCAAGAGCAATCGTCATTTTTTGATGGTTTTTCCACTTATCACAGCAGCTCTTTCCACACCTCCGGATATCCGGTGCCAAATTGTCACCCGTTTCCCTATTTCTTTTCTCATAGATTTTGTTATCTCCTTACGGGCTAGTAGGTCTGAGTAGGATGATAGGCTGACCTTTCCCTTGCAGCAAGCGTAACCCTAACATCGTGCTATGCGCTAGGGGCTGGTAAGTGGGAGGTTTTGGGTGGTCAGAGCACGGTAGGTGCTTTCTTTGAAGTGTGCGTGCGTTCTGCTATCTGAGCGTACCTTGCATTCTGGCGCCTATTGCTTTCCTGAGTTCCTTAGATAGCTTGCTTGCTGGTGGCTAGCTTTTCGCCCGACCAAAAGACTGATATTAAAGAAAAACCTCCCACCGTTCACGACATCCCTTGCTTCTCGCTGAGCTAACTTACTACCAACAAATCCACTGTCAACTTGTTCTTAGACTTTGGAATGGAATTATCATTTCACCAGAAAGGGTTGAAGCCTACCCCACATTTGTCTTCCACGAGGGGCGAGGTAAAGGCGGATTACGATTCTTGGACCCGAGCGGAGGTGCTTTCTTCGTGAGGAAAACTCATTAAGGTGTGCATGTCTCAAGGCACGCATGGGTTGACTTTCTTTCTCAGAGTTGGGAGCGAAGGAACAGAACTGGCAGATCCGGATGAAAAGCTTTTGTAGTTCATACCAGGCACAAAGGAAGGGAAGGCATAAGCAAAAACCAGAAAGAGGGTTATTCATTCCTAAATTTTTATATATTTTATTTTCTATCTTTTTAGTAATTTAGATGGCTTCTTGATTTTAAACTAATTTGATGATTGAGAACATCAAAAGTGATCTCTTTTGTATCTTCGAATGTAACTTTCTAATATAATATATCTCACTTTTGCATATATTTTGTTTGGTTTGATTACTAAGTAACTCTAATTATCCTTTAATGTGAACATTGCATCTTTTGATTAAGTAGTATTAAGTTTTTTTAACATACCAAATTTTGTAATTGACATATATTTGCTTAATATTAAAAAATAAAAAATTGTTCTTCTTTAAGCATGTTCAATATTTTAGTATGTAGTAATTCCAAATGAGGTCTAATCGAGGCTAGCAGCATTGAATTAAATATTCATTTCTAGCATTTGTAAATGTTCAATTTTGTATGATTTTGGTAGCCTTACAAGATATTTAAATTCATAGCTTGTTTGATGATCAAGAACGTTGCACTCGATCTCCTCAATATCATAGAACACAACTTTTGAATAAAATGATTCTTATTTCTTAATTTTTTTATTTAGTTATATTATTACATAATTCAAGGTGTCCACTCATATCACTTTCACTTCAATTTAATTTAGTTAAAATGCATTGATTCAATTTATCGTATTTCAACTTTAACAAATGTTTAACAAATAGTAAATTAATCATTTAATGTTACTTAAGAGTATTTAGTTTATTTATTTATAAAAATTCCAAATGATTTTTAATGGAGATAAAACAAATGTTATTTAACTTTCTAAATGAACTTAATCAAATTTTATATATGTTTTGATCTTTGGGAGATTATTTTCTATGGTGTTCACATTTTTTGTGAGAAATTTTTATTTTTGCATTATATAATATTTGTTGATGTTTTAATTAATGTCTTTAGTTTTTTGGAATGTAACATTTCTATAGAATTTCTCGTTTCATATTAATTCTAATCAGGTTTTGATCAAGATTAAATAAATATCGTTAGGCTCACTCAATAAGCTTTATCCAATTAAATATTTTTTTATATATTTTTTAAAAATTTTATTTTTCTGGTTATATCACAAATTGTAAAAGATTTCATTCATATCTGATTTGATCATTTCAGAAATATCATAGACCTTCTCTACAAGTTAGAATACAATTTTCCCTTACAATTTATGTTACTTTTTTAAAATCTTCACTTTGATTTGGTTATATTACTATGTAACTAAAAATCTTCTATCATATCGACATTACATAAGTTTTATTTGCATATATTATATTGCTTGAATTTCACTCATTTATGCTTTAATATAAACGTACTTAATATTGAAATTATAATTAATTATTATTTTTGAATATTTTTTTTTATAATTCATGGAAAATTTTTAGAAACAAAAGTTGTTTAACATGTCTTGAATAGTTCTATGGAATTAATTTTTTTCCATATTTTTAAATATCTTATTACCTAGCATTTTTGTTCATATAACATGAAATTTATATTTCTGCTTGATTTGGTGACTGAGAATACTATAGTCGATCTTGTTTTTATCTTGGAATGTGACTTTCTCATATAATTTATCCTAATTCTTTCACTTTTTTTATTTCTAATTGGTTACATTACTGAGTAACTCTAAATCTCCTCTTTGGTCACTATTTGACCAATTTGATTTCATTATATTACACTACTTCAATTAATCATATTTCAATTTTAATAAATATTTGGTAATCATAAAATTAATAATATTTTTAATTTCTTCTTACTTACCTTTATAATACATAGTACTTCTAAGGAACGTTTGATCGAGATGAAACTAACTTCATTGCACTAAACTCGATGAACACTATCCACTTAAAAATTATATTTTATATTTATAAATATTTTATTTTTTTAAAGTTTTTCAATCATTGTGAGTCAATTTCTTTCGTATTTGATTTGATGATTAAGTACGTTAAACTTAATGATTTCAATCATTCTAATTCTCCTCTCTTGAGTACTTTACAATATTTTTATTTTTTCATATTACCTTACTTTAATTTATCTCATTTTTTTATTTTAATGTTACATAATATTTATTAAATAATTTATTATTACATTTTATTTTCTACTTTTGTAACTCATAGAATTTCTAAACAAGGTTCAATTTATAGAATTTAATATTTATCTGTAAATCTGTAAATATCTTATTTTCCACTTTTTTGGCATCATGTACAAGATATTTAAATTCATACTCAATGTAATGATCAAGGATGTTATAATCGATCTTTTTGGCATTTAGAATTAAATTTAATGTTCATTTCATATTATTTTTACATTATATTAATTTATTTATATTATAGTGTTTCAATTTATCTAGTTTTAGTTTTAATATAGATCTATTTATTTTTAAAAAAACTTAATTGTTATTTGAGCTAATTTTGCTTTACTAATTCACATAATTCAAGATGATATCATGTGTAGACAAATAAAAATAATAAACTCATTTCGATGAGCTTCAACAAATTAGTTATTCGTTTTTATATTATTCATATATTTGATTTTCTAGGTCTTTAACATGTTTATGAGACATTTCAATTCATATCTTATTTCATGAATGAGGATTTTACAATCTATCTTCATAGTATCTTTGAATGCAACATTACCTTACAATTTATCATATTTTTTCAAAAATTTTCAATTTATTTAGTTTATTACTATTCTGCTCTAAATCTAATTTGGCAAAACTTTGATATCACATTGATTTTTTTATACCACATTGTTCCAATTTACATTTGTTTAGCTTCCATAGATATTTACATAAATAAAAATTTTTTATTATTTATCTTTGTTTACTTATCTAATTAATAGTACTTCAAAGTTAGGTTTGATTAGATGAAACAAATGTCATTAAACTTTCTTTTATGAGCTTTATCAAATTACATATTCATTTTTATATTTTTAAAATATTTTATATTAATGTGTGTTAACCTATTTTGTAAGTCATTTTGATTCATTTTATATTTTGATAATCAAGGTGGTTATACTTGATCTCTTTGGAATCATACAATACAACTTTCTACCATATTGTATCCTTTTTTTGCATAACATTCACTTTGATTTTATTATAACACTATGAATCCCTAATTCTCTTCTTATGTGACTTTTGTTATTGTTCATGTTGAATTGCATTGGTAATTTTCCTTAATTCAAAATGAGGTTTGATAGAGATGAAACAAATGTCATCAGACTTTTTTTGACAAACTCTATCAAATTAAACATTCATTTTTATATTCTTAAATATTTTATTTTCAAGATTTTTAACATGTTTTAAGAGACATTTTTATCTCTACATTATCTGAAGTTCGATGATGTTATAGTTGATATCCACACAATTTGTGTAACTTCTTGAAAAACTTTTGCCTTTTTTGTTATATAATTTTTAATCTCTAATTCTCTACTCAAACGTCCCTTCCATTGTTTTTTATTTTGTTATGTTATATGATTTAAATTTATGCCTTTTCTACTTTAATATATTATCAATTAATATTCAATAATAATTTATTATGATTTATTTTTATTTTCATTTGTAATCTATAGTATTTTAAATGAGATTTGTGGAAGACTCGTAAATACTGTTGGACTAGTCTCGACAAGCTCTATAAAAATAAATATTTATTTTTATATTTTAAATCTTTTTTCTTCTAAATTATTTTGGTAAGTTGCACATGTGTTTTAAATTTGTATCTCATTTCACCATGAAGGATGTTACACTTGCTAACCATAGAATCTTAGAATGCAACTTTCTTTTCTAATTTATTTCGTTTCTTAAATGTTTTTGTTTTGATTTAGTTATATTACTATGTAGCTCTAAAAATTCTCGAGTGTGGTCATTAGATTGCTTTGATTTACCAATATTACATTGCTTCAATTTATCTAATATTTTTTTTATATTATATCTAATAATAATTAGAATAATAATTCATCATTATTTATGCCTATTTAATTTAGTTTGTAGATATTCCAAATGATGTATGATAGAGATGAAACAAACTTTGTTGGGCACTTCTTTTCAAGCTCTATCAAGTTAAATATTAATTTGTATAATTTTAACTATTTAGTATTCCATGATATTTTTTTATGAGACATTTTGATTAGTTCCTAATGATCAAAGAGGGATGTGGCAAACAAATTATTTAATATTTGTTTTTCATTTCATCACTTTATTTTTGGTATATAACTTCGCTTTAATTTATATCATTTCAACATTAATAATAGACATAACATTTAATCAAAAAATTGTTCTTTTTTCATTATTATTAACATTTGTTATTTCATAATTGCAAGAAAGGTTTGATCGAGACAAATTAAGCACTGTTTAACTCATTTAGATGATCTCTATACAATTAAATGATAATTTTACTATTTTTATATATTTTTTTAATGGTTTTGGCACATTTAATAATATATTTCTATTTATATCATATTAGATAATGAGGGTTGTTACAATCAATCTCCTTAGTATATTTGAGTGAAGTTTTCCTATACAATTTATCTAATTTTATGAAGTGACTTTCTTTGAATTGGTTATATTATTTTGAAATCATAATTCCCTTCTCATGTCACATTTGCTTGCTTTTATCCAATTATCTTTTATTGCTTAATTTTTTTTATTTAAGCTACAAATACTAACATATAGCTATTTATGTTTTTGTTTTATAATTCGACTCATTCCAAAAGAGGTTCCATCTAGTCCAAAACAACGTCATTGGACTGCTCTCAATGAGCTGTTTCACACTAAATACCACTTTTTATTTTAAATTTTTTATATTCTAGCATTTTGGCATGCTTTATGAGACATTTTGAATTACCCCTACTTTGCCAATCGCGAATGTCTTGCTCGATCTACTCAATATCATGGTATGTAATTTCCCAAAAAAATTTATCTCATTTGTTCGAATGTTTTGTTTTTATTTTGTTATATTATTTTAAAACTTGAGTTATGAACTTGTTTGTCCTTTATATCGCTTTCAGAATGTTATATAACATTACTTTAGTTTATCTTGTGTTGGCTTTAATTTGTATATCATTTCATTTTAAAATAATGATTTTTTTATATATTTATTTATGTTGATAAATTTTAGTAATTCAAAATATATCATATATAGACATAAGAAAACATCAATGGACTCAACTCGATGAATTTTATCCAATTAAATATTTCTTTTACATTTTCAATATTTTTTTTCAGGGTTTTAAGGGGTTTACGAGGCATTTCGAAACATTTTCTATTATGATGAATTTACATTTGATCTGACTAATAGATTTGAATGAAAATTTTTTTATAAAATTTATCTCCTTTCTTCAATTTTTTTCTTTTATTTCATTATATTATTATGAAAATTAAAATCTTCTCTTCGATGACCTATACATTGCATTGATTTAGTTGTATTACATCACTGAACTTTATCTCATGTCAACTTTTATATATATTTACTTAACATAAAAATAGTAATTTATTATTCTTTATTTTTGCTTTCTTTGTAATTGGTACTAATTCTAATCGATGTCCAATCAAGATGAAATGAAAGCCATTTGACTGGTCTTGATGATCTCCCTCTGATCAGATAATCCTTTTCCTATTTTTAAATATTTTATTTAAAATTATTTTTGGGATGTTTCACAAGATATTTTGATTCATAATTAAAGTAAGTTGCATAGATGTTACATGTTATATCTACACTATTTTGGAATGCAACTTTCCCTTATAGTTTGTCTCATTATTAATTTCTTTCCTTTTTATTTTGTCAGGTTATTATGTAACTCCAAATCTCTTAATGTGTGACCTTTTCTTTCATTTCATTTTGTTATATTACATTTCTTAAATTTATCCCACATCAACTTTAATATATATTTATATAACATTAAAATTATAATTCATTATTATTTATCCTTATTTTTTAGTAATTCTTATGAATTTCATAAAAAGTATAATAAAGTGTACCAAACATCGCTAAACCAATCTTGATGTGCTCTATCGAGAAAAATTTTCATTTTTCTATTATTAAATTTTTAATTCATAAGTTTTAGTGTATTTTAAGAGTTTATGTGTTTATAACTAATTAGAAGAAGATGAATTCCATAGTTAATCTTTTTAGTGTCTTGGAAGTCAATTTTCCCAAACAATTGTCTCATTTTTTCAAATAATTTTGCATGATTTCATTATACTTCAAAGTAACTTTAAATTCTCTATTGTGTGACCTTTACATGTCAATTATTTTGTTATATTATATTGATTTAATACATCTTCAATTTTTTTTGTATATTTTAATCATTGTAATAATAATTTCTTGTTCTTGGTTTATTTAAATTTTTACATCACAATAATTCCTTGTGAGGTTCAAAAGACACATAACATGCATCATTATTCCCATCTTAGCAAATTATATCAAATTAGATATTCACTTTCAAAATTTTATACTTTCTATTTTTCATACATTTGAATCCTTTATGATACATTTTGATACCTTATTTTATGATATCGAATGTTGCACTTCATGTCGTTAGCAACTCATAATATAACTTTCTTGTATGATTTGAATCAATTTTTTAAAATTTTCCTTTTGATTTAGTTATATTACTATATAACTATAAATCACCTCTTGTGTGACACTTAAATCTTTTATTTGGATATACTTCATTGCTTAAATTTATCTTATTTCATATTAAATATATATTTACCAAATATTAGAATAATAATTTATTATTTTTTAAGGTTATTTTCTTTAATAATTCATAGTAATTCCAAATGAGAAATGATCAACACAAAAAATGTTGTTAGGCTCACTTTGACCTACTATATCTAATTAAATATTAATTTAATTATTTCTAAATAATTTGTTTTCTAAAGTTTTGGCACACTTTCTTTGAAATCTCACTTTATACTTGATTTTATGAATAAGGATCTTACACAACATTTGCTTAATATCTTGAAATGTAACTTTTAAATTTCTTCAAAATGTTCACTTTAATTTGGATATGCCACAATGTAAATCTAAATCTCTCCTTGTGTGATCTTCATGTCTCATCAATTTGGTTATGTTAAGTTGCTTTAATATCTCTAACTTTAGTTTTAATATATATTTGTTAATTTTATTGTTTAATATATTATTATTTATGATTTTTTTAATTAGAAGTAATTCCTAACTAAGAAAAAAATGAAAAGAAATCTCCATCAAAACTATGTCATTTCTTAACATTTTTATTTTTGAATAGGTTATATTAATATGTGTCTCAAAATCTCCACCTGTGTGACCCTTTCATCACTTTGACAATGTTATATTATATTTCTTCTACATATCTCACTTTAGCTTTAATATGTATCTTCATAGCATAAGAATAAAAAATTATTATTATTTATGTTTTTTACTTTAGAAATTTGTTCTAGCTTTAAATGATGTACATTGTGGATGAAAGGATTGTGATTAGACAAGACTCAATGAGCTTTATCAAATTAAATGTTTATTTCTTACATTTTTAAATATTTTATTTTCTAGGGTTTTGTAAGATTTACGAGTCATTCTGATTTACACCTAATTTGGAGATAAATGATGATATACTCGATCTCCTTAAAATGTTGGAAAATAACCCATAAAAGCTTTCTTTATTTTTCACTTTGATTTGTTTACACTACTATATGACACTAAATTTCCTCTCATATGACATTTACATCACTTTCATTTGGTTAAAATAGTTATTTATTTTTCTTTATTCCTATTTACTTTTGTTATTTATTATAATTCCAAAGGAGGACATATCAAGATGAAACAAACTTTGTTAGATTCATCTTAAAAACTTTTATCCATCAAATTATTAATTTTTAAAGTGTTTTATTCTCAAAGAATTTGGCATGCTTTATAAGAATTCTTTATTCTTATATGGTTTGGTATTTGAGAATGTTGTCCTTGACCTCCTTAGTACGTTGGAAGCCAACTATTTTAATTTTTGTTGTTTCCATTAGGTTATATTACTATCCAACTCTAAACCTTTTTCCATGAGATCTTTAAGTAAATTTGATTTTGACATACAACATATCTTCCTTATAAGTCATGTTTATTTTAATATATATTTACTTAATATTACGAAATTATTTTTATAATTTCATTTACTTATTTTGCAAATTCACACTAATTCAAAATAATGCTTGCTTAGAATGAAACTAACATCAATGGACTCTCTATGATGATCTCTTTTCAATTTTATATTCATTTTTGTGTTCTTTAAATTTTTTATTTTCTTAGTTTTAGCATGTTCTATGAGAATAATTTATTTGTTTGTGATTTGATAATTAAAGATGTTACACCTAAAACTCTTTGCATTATTGAATACAACTTTCCCTAAAAATATATAGAATATTTCAAATTTTTGCCTCTTTTGTTTCATTATATTATTATAAAAATATTAATTCTCCACTCATTTGAGCTTTATATTTTTTATTTTGTTAATATATTTTTACTTTATGTTAAAATAATAATTTCCATTATTTAAATTTATTTAAATTTATTTAATTTTATAATTCACCATAAATTCAAATGAGGAATCGTTAGACTTGTGTCGAGTGATCTATGTAATTAAATATTAGTTTTTAATGTTTTTTAAATTTTCTATATTATATGGTTTTAAAATAGTTCCCGAGATTTTTTATACCTAATTTTTTATTGTAGATGTTACACTCAATCTGTTTAGCACAATAGAATGCAACTTTCTCTTATGAAATTTCCCAATTCTAATAATGTGATACATTTATTTAGTTATATTACTATCAATAATATACTCAATCTCCTCCCTTATTATCCTTATATCTTTTTGATCTGGTTATATTATTTTGACCTTATTTGCCTTAACTATGTTTATATACATATATAGTGATTATTAAAATAATAATTTATAATTATTTATGCTCATTTATTCTATGAAATAAGTTGTAATTAAAAAAGAGGTCAGATAAAGATCATAAAAGGGTGATTAAGCTTATGAGGAATTTTTATTCTTACCTTATTTAATGATCAAGGATGTTATGCTTCATCTCATTATTGTCATTGAATATAACATGTAAAAATTCTCATTTCTTCCAATTATTTGCTTTTATTTCGTTATATTAGAACAAAATTATAATTCTCCTTTTATATGACCTTTTTATTACTTTCATTTTGTTATATTAGTTTAGAAACACTAACTTATAATTAAATGACATTAAACTAATTTCTAATTAATATTAAACTAATAATTTATTTATATTTTTTAATTAAAATTTTTAGTTTATATAATTCCAAACAAGGTTCCATAGTGACAAAAATAGACATTGATGGACTCACCTCAACGAGCTATATCAATTTTGTTAAATTTTTTTAACAATTTTTATTTTATTGTTTGACATTGTTTATGAGACAATTCTATTAAAAACTAATTTAATGCTGGAGGGTTTTGCACCTCATCCCAATAAAGTTTAGAAATTCAACTTTTCCATATAATTTATCTCATTTCTTAAAAATTTTTGCATGATTTCTTAAATTACAATGTAACTCTAAACTTTCACAAATGTGACATTTACATTATACTAACATCATTAAAATACTTTAGTTTAATTTATTAAATTTTAAATTTAACATATATTTGCTTAACCATAAAATAATAATATATTCTTACTTATGTTATTTTACTTTTTAAACTCTTATAATTCCTTATGACATCTGTTGTAAATGGATATCAAAGTTTTATGAGAATAATTTGTTTGTATCTAATTCACAATAAAAGATGCTACACTTAATCAAGTTAGTATTATGGAATGTAATTATCCCACAACATTTACTAAATATTTTAAATTTTCATGCTTTAATTTCATTATGTTGTTATAAAAATTGTAATTTTTCTCTCATTTGACATTTATATTCTTTAAATTTGTTAATATATTTTTGCTTAATGTTAAAATAATAAGTTATATTATTTAAATTTATTTACTTTGTAATTCACTGTAAATCCAAGAGAGGTTTGGTGAAGATGAAAATATGTTGTTGGACTTGTCTCAACAAGATCTATATATTTAAATTTTTTTTTTAATATTTTATTTTCTATGGTTTTAAAACACTTCAAGAGGTATTTCTTTTAGTACCCTGGAATGCAAATTTCTCTTACAATATTTCTCATTTCAAATAACATTTTGCTTTGATTTTGTTATATTACTATGAATATTATGCTCAATCTCCTCTTATCATCTTAATATCTTTTTGATTTTGTTATATTAAAGTTAATGAGTTTATCTGTAATTTATTTATATATACATATATGTTTATTATTAAAAGAATAGCTTATTATTGTTTATGCTCATTTATTCTAAATATTTAGTTGTTATTTGAAATGATCCCTGGTATAGTTCATACAAATGTCATTAAGTTCCTTTAGTTAAGCTAATTCTAAGTAAATCTTCCTATATATACAGATATAATAAATGTTTTTAAGGTTTTTGCAAGCTTTATGAGAAAGTTTTATTTTTACATTATTTTATGATCAATGAAGTTATGTTTTAGCTCCTTATTGTCATGGAATACAACTTACTACTAAAATTTCTCATTTCCTCCAATTATTTTATTTTATTTTCATATATTATTATAAAAGTCTGATTGTCCTCTAATTTGACCTTTATTTTACTTTGATTATTTTTTATTAGATGTGTTCAACTTACTTTATTTAATAAATTTTTAACTAATATTAAAATAATAATTTATTAATAATTTTTTAGTTGAAATTTTTAATTCATTGAATTCCAAACAAGGATCAAAATGGAAAAAGTAGACTTCATTGGAATCTTTTTCATGAACTCTTTAAAATATATTAAATTTTTGAACTATTTATATTTTACGATTTGAGATGGTTTGTGGGATAATTCTATTCAAAACTAATTTGGTAATGGAGGATTTTACATTTCATCTATATAATGTCATCAAATGTGTCTTTCTCATATAGTTTATCTTATTTCTTCAAAAGTTTTTCTTGATTTGGTTGTATTACAATGTAACTTTAAATTTTCACTAATGTGACCTTTACATCACATTGATTTAGTTATAATATTTTACTTTAATTTATTATATTTCAAATTTAATATATATTGGCTTAATGTTAAAAAATAATATATTATTATTTATGGTAATTTACATTTTTAAATTTAATAATTCCATACGGCATTAAAACTAGTTGGAAAAAGCCTAATTGCACTACTTTTGTTGAGTTTTATAAAGTTCAAAAAAATTATGTGTTTTAAATGTTTTATTTTATATGATTTTTTCATACTTTGCAAGAAGATTTCAAGGATGTTACAATCAATATCTTTTCTATCTTAGAATGTATTTCTTATATAGTTTCATCTCATTTCTTCAAATTTTTCTTTTTGATTTCGCTTTATTTCTTATAATTATAAACCTCTTCTTATGTGACTTATCCATCACTTTGATTTTATAGTGTTATATTGCTTTTATTTATCTCATTTCATGTTTAAAATATATTTACTTAATATTAAAATAATATTTTCTCATTATTTATTCTTATTTATGTTGCTAATTCCTATGATTCTAAACATAGATAGATTGAGACGAAACAAAAGTCATTGAACTCACCTCAACTACCTCTATATTTAATCTTTTTTTGTTATATTACTATAAAACTTTGGCTCTCCTCTTCTATTACCATTACATCTATTTGATTTTATTATGTGCTTTAATAAGTTTTTCCTATGATTTTGGCATGTTTTAGAAGACATTTTAATTCTTAACTTCTTTTATGATCAAGGATGTTATGCTTGATATTCTTAGTATGTTAGGAGGCAGTTTTCCCATACAATTTACATCATTTCTTCAATTTTTGTCTTTTGCTCGTTTATATTACTATCTTATTCTAAATCTTCTCTTTTGTGACTTTTACTTGTCTTTGATTAGATTATATTAGATTACTTTAATTTGTCTCATTTTTTAATTTTAATATTGATGCACTTAATACAAAAATAATAATTTATTATTTTGAAATCCTACTTCATAATTCCAAGAAAATTACAAACAATGTTAGATTGAGATGATAGAAGCATCATTGCACTTGTCTCGATGGGCTCTATCTAATGAAAATTCATTCTTATATATTTAAATATTCTATGTTGTAGTATTTTGATATATTGCAAGAGTCATTTTAATTTGTAGCAAATTTGATAATTGGGAATGTTACACTTGGTCTCATTAGTACCTCAGTATTCAACTTTCTTGTAAACTTTCATGTCATTTTTTCAAAGATTTGTCTTTGATTTGGTGATATTGTTATGTTACAACGAATATCCTCTCATTTGACTTTTAAATTTCTTTTATTTAATAATAATAGATTGAAATTTTATCTAATTTTCAATTTCAATATATATTTACTTAACTTTAAACTAATAATTTTTTATTATTTCACCTTCTTTTTTTCTATAAAATTTTAATTTTATTTTGTTTTACTATCTTTATGAGGCATTTTGATTAACATTTGATTTCATTACTATGCACCTCCTCTCATGGCACATTTACAATGTTATGATTTTGTTATATTAGAATGCATTAATTTATCTCATTTTAGATATAATATACATTTTCTCAATTTTAAACAAATAATTTATCATTATTTGTGCTTATTGTGCTTAATAATTAACAAATAATTCTAAATTAAGTGAGATCTAGATGAAACAAATATCATTAGACTCACCTTGATAGGTTTTATCAAATTTAAAAATCATCATTATATTTTCAAATATTTTTTAGACTTTTTTGACATCTTGCAAGACATTTTCATTATTGCATGATTTGATGATTAATGATTCTATATATGATCTCCTTAAAATTTATGAACCCAAATTTCTTGTACAATTTAACTCATTCCTTAAGTTATTTAACTTTTATTTTGTTATATTACTATGTGTCACCAAATCTCCTCCCTTGTGATATTCACATCACTTTTATTTGGTTATATTATATAGCTTTTATTTATCTTATTTCTATTTTAATATACTGCTCCTTAATATTAAAAAGATAAATTATTATTATTTATACTTATTTACTTTTGTAATGAGTCATATTTCAAAAGCAGTCTGTTTGAGAAAAAATATTTGCCATTGGACTTATCTCAATGACCTCCTTCTCCTTCTAATTAATTATTCAATCTTTACATTTAAATAATTTCTTTTCTTTTTCCTATCAACTTTACGAGACATTTTGATTATATCTTTAAAGTGTCTTCCAAAATAACTATCCTTTCCAAATTTTCACTTTAATTAGGTTATATTACAATGCAACTCTAATATTAATTGATGTCATAATTACATTACTTTACTTACATTATATTATCTTGCTTCAATTCATTTTATTTCAAAATAAATTTATTTCATTTGAAAGATGTTAAGCTCAATCTCTTTATTATGATGGAATGTTCCTTTTTTTATACAATTTAGCTTTTCTTATTTTCTTTGATTTGGATATTTTACAATTGCACTCTGTATCTCCACCAACGTAAACATTGCAGGCATTCTATTTGGTTTGGTTACAATTTTTTATTTATCTCGTTTTACCTTTAGTATATATTTTCTTAATAATAAAAAAAACTTTGTTATTATTTGTGCCTACTTAAAGTTATAATTCCCCATTATTTCAAGTAATATGCAATAGAGTTGAAAAAACATCATTTGTGTCATCTCAACAAGCTATACGATGTTAAATATTTATTCTAATATGCTGAATATTTTATTAATTAGTGTCTTATACACTTTGTGAGATATTTTTGTCTTTGACCTGAATCATTCATCGATAAAGTTATACATGATCTCTTTTGAATCTTCAAAAGTAACTTTCAATTTTGTTTCTTTTTTTTTGTTAGTTTATTTGTAACTCTTAATCTCTTCTCATGAGACCTTTATGTCAATTTTATTTTGCTAAATTATATTGCAATAATTTATCACACTTTAGCTTCATAATATATTAAATTAGTATTAAAGTAATAATTCATTATTATTTATTCTTGTTTAATTCTAAAATTTTTAGTAAATCAAAATCCAATCTGATTAAGACAACAAATATTGTTGGACTCATCTAAATAAGCACTATCTAAAAAATATTCATTTCTATATTTTTTTAAAATTTTATTTTCTATGGTATCAATAAAATTTTACTAGACATTTCAATTCAAACTTGATTTAAGGAACAAGGATGTTATACTTGGTCTCTTTTTGATCATTCAATAAAATTTTCCCACATAATGTATCTCATTTATACAAAGTTTTCATTTTTATTTGGTTATATTATGATGTGACTGCAAATTCCTTTTCATATGGCATATACAGCTTTAAGATTTGAAAGCATTACATTACATTAATTTACCTTATTTATGTTTTAACATATTTTACTAAAAAACTAATTATGTCTCTATTGTTTATGCCTATTTATTTTAGGTAATAACAAGAATTCGAAAAGGCATCTGATGAAAATGAAATAAATATTATCGTACACTTCTTATTTTGTTTTAGCAAAAAAAATATTCATTTTTATAATTTTTTAAAATGCTTTTTCTTTGTTTGGAACACTTTAGAAGATATTTTGATTTATACTAGATTTAGTATATAATGATTTTACACATAATCTATTCAATATATTGGGATACAACATTCTTGTATAATTTATCACCTTTCTTCAAATGTTTCTTGTTCATTTGGATATTTTCTTTTGTAACATTAAATTTTCTCTTGCGTGACCTTTACATTACATTGATGTAGTTATTATACATTACTTCAATTTAGAACATTTAAGATTTAATTTATTTTTACTCAATCTTTAAAAGAAATTTCTTATTATTTATGCTTTTGAAATTATCATTTCAAAATAATTAAAAACAACATCCAAATAAGAATAAAAAAATGTCATTGTACTCGTCTCGATGAGCTCTATCAAAATAAATATTCATATTTATATTTTTCAATATTTTATTTATTTAAGGTTTTGGTATGTTTAATGATACACTTTAATTTTTATCATATTAGATGATTGATGTTGTTACACACAATAACCTTAATTTATCAAAAATTTTATCCATGATTTAGTAATATTATTGTCGAACACTATATTATATATTGTAGTATTTTTGTACTGCTTTAATTTAGTTATATTATGTAATTTTAATTTATATTTTCTTTAATGATTAATTTTTTAAATATTAAAATAATAACTTTTAAATTATATATAATTATTTTTTGATAATTCAAAATATCTACATATGAGATCTGATTGAGACAAAATCAATGTTTTTCAATGTAAATTTAATTTTCATATTTTGAAAAAACTTTTTTCTAAGGTATTAGCTTTCCTTAGAGTCATTTTGAAGTGTGCCTAATTTGATGATCTAGAATATTACACTTCATAATATTGGTATCATGTAATGAAGCTCCCATACATAATTTATCTCATTTCTTAACCTTTTTTTGTTATTTTGTAGACTCTAAATCTTCTCTCATGTGACAATTACATGTCTTCGATTTTGTTATATTACAATGTTTCAAGTTATCTTACTTCTACATTAAAATAAATTTATGTAATATTAAAATAATAATTTAACATTATTTGTGCCTCTTTATGTTTGGCAATTCTTAAAAATTCTAAACATGGTTCAATCGAGTCAAAATAAATATTGTTGGACTCATCTTGTTGAGCTCTGTCTAATTTAATATTCATTTTTATATATTTAAACATTTTTTACTAGGTTTTTTAAATGTTTTATAGGATATTTTTGTTGATACCTAATTTGACGATTGATGAGGTCGCACTTAATATGCATAGTATCTTGGAATTGAAGTTTCTTTTACAATTCAACTCATTTCATCAAAGTTTTTGCTTTGATTTAGTTACATTTATATATAACTGCAAATCACATTTTGTATTACATAAGATTGGTTTTGTTGTATTACTCCACTTCATGTTATCTAATTTTAGCT
Organism: Vanilla planifolia; assembly: GCA_023846275.1. Taxonomy (NCBI): domain Eukaryota; kingdom Viridiplantae; phylum Streptophyta; class Magnoliopsida; order Asparagales; family Orchidaceae; genus Vanilla; species Vanilla planifolia. Next base: position 104,627 of record JAIUJO010000200.1, on the reverse strand, counting down.
ATAAATTGTATTTATATAAAATTAAAAAATAATAATTTATAATTATTTATAGTTGTTTATTTTGGTAATTACCAAAAATAATTTATAATTATTTATAGTTGTTTAGTTTAGTAATTTTTCATAACATTTGAACTTATTTTTCTTCATAATTCATAATAATTCCAAACGATGATTGATCGATTTGAAATAAATGTCATTTAACTAGTCTTATTGATTTAGTTTTTATTTCTTTAAATATTTTATTTAATAGTATTTTAGTACTCTTACAAAATCTTTTTAATTCATGCATTTTTTGATGATCCAAAATGCTACACTTGATCTTATTCATGTCTTGAATGCTATTTTCTCATATAATTTATATCATTTCTTAACTTATTTGCCTTTATTAGGGTATACAACTACTTAGCTCTTTGATTTGGTCATATTACGTTGTTTCAAATTATCTTTATTAGATTATATGTATATACATATAATATGTAAATAATAACTTATTATTATTTGTGCCTACGCTCTTTCATGATTCTCAATAATCCCGAACAAGGCTCGATATAGACAAAAACAAATGCCATTGGATTGATCTTCATGATCTTTATCCAATTAAGTATTCATTCTTATAAATTTAAAAATTTTGCTTTCTAGCATTTTGGCACACTTTGCCAATTTTTTTGATTTGTACATAATTTGATAATTGATAACATCGCACTCGATAATTTAAGTATCTTTGATTACAACTTTCTCGTATAATGTATCTCATTTCCTTAAATATTTTTTTTTGATGTTATTATATTTCAATATAACTCTATTTCTGCTCTCATTTGATATTTACATTGCTTTGATTGGGATTTGACACATTACTTCAATTTATATTTTTTAGCTTTGCAATATAATTATTTTATATTAAAATAATGACTTAATCCCATTTGTGGTTTTTTATTATCATAAATTATCATAATTCTAAATGTGGTCCACAAAGATAGAATAAACATTTTTTACTCTACTTCAAAAGCACTATCAATCAAGCTATTCCATTTTCTACATATAATACTTTATGAGATACTTTAACTCATTGATAATTTGTTGAACAAAGATACTACACTCGATCTCCTTAGTATCATGCAATGTAATTTTTGTATACAATTTATGCTAGTTCTAAAACATTTTCACTTTTATTTGATTATACTACTATGTAACTATCCTCATTGCATGTAGTGATAAATTATCTTTGAAAATAATCATAAATAAAAAAACTTTTTTTGAAATATTAAGTAAATATATATATTAAAGCTTAAATGGGATAAGTTGAAGAAATACAATATAACTAAACCAAAGGAACATAAAAGCTACATGTGAGGACAATTAGACAGTCATAGTAACATAACTAAATCGAAGTAAGAAAATTTGAACTGATGAGATAAATTATATAACAAAGTTACATTCTAATTTACTATGAAGTTCAAATGTAGCATTCTTAATCACAAACCCTAGTTCGAATCAAAATATCTCATAAAGCATACAAAAACTCCAATGAATTAGAATAATTAGAAATGTTTATGAATATTTACTTAGAGAGAACTCATCGAGACAAGAGCAACCACATTAGTTTCATCTTGATTGAACCACATTTTGATTTTCTTTGAATTGCTAAATTAAATAAGCAGAAGTATAAATAAATTATTATTTTAATAATAAGTAAATATATATTGAAGTTGAAATCAAATAAATTGAAGTATATGTAATATAAGAAAATAAAATCCATAAAAAGGTAAAAAGAGATGAGACTATGTGTTACATAGCTATGTGACCAAATGAAGGCAAAAACATTGAAAGAATAAGATAAACTATGTGAGAAAGTTGAATGCCAATGTTTTATCTGCATTGAGTGTAACATCATAGGTAATCAAAGTAGGTACGAATCAAAATCTCTCGTCAAACATGCTAGCACAAACAAGAAATTATTTAAAATTATAAAATAAACATTTTTTGGGGTAGAACTCATTTAGGAGAACACAATGACATTTCTTTTTGCTTCAATGACACCTTTCTAGAATTATTACAAATTTCTAAAGTAAAAAAGGCTCAAGTATTAAAAAATATTATTTTTATATTAAGAAAATATACTATAACATTGAAAGTAGAAACATTGAAATGATATAATATAACCGAATAATTGTGATGTAAATCTTGCACCAGATGAGAATTGATGTTTCATATCAATATATCAAAAACAAAGCAAAAATTTAAGGAAATAAGAAAAACTGTATGGATAGTCGCTTTCTAATTCACTAATGAGATGGAGTGTGAGAACTTCAATAATCAAACCTAGTATAATTTGATATGTCTAATTAAACATGTCAAAAAATTAAATAAAACTTTTAAAGCAATAAAAAAATGATATTTAGTTAGTTTGAGCTTATTGAGATGACTATAACGATGTTTTTCTAATCTCGATTTGGTCCCCTTTGAAAATACTATGAACTATTAAATAAATAAGCATAAATAAAAGAATTATTTTTTTTGTATAAAGTAAATTTATTTTAAAAGAAAAATATTGTAATTGAAGCAATGAAATTTTGCCAAATCAAAGATATGTAGGGGTTGCATGTGAGAAGATTTATTATTACATAATAATACAAATATATGAAAGTTAAAAGTTTAAAGAAATGAGATACGTTGTAAAGGAAAACTGAATTTCAAGACGATCAAGTGTAACATCCTCAGTCCTTAATGGTAAAATTAGGTTTCATCTCTATTAAGGTATGAGAAATCCCTAAAAAACATTATATTAAAACTTATAAGAAATAAACATAATTGGATAGAGCTTATCAAGTTGAGTAAACAATTTTTTATTTCTAGGTCAGAACTTGATTGTAGTAACTATAAAATAACAAAGTAAATGAGTGAAAATAAAAAAAATTATTTTTCAGAGCTAAATGAATATATATTAAATAAAATTATAATGAAAAAGTTTTGTAATTAACTTAAATTATATGGACAAGTTATATTCAAAGGTATTAAGAAGATCTAGTGCAATATCCTCTATCGTCAAATTGAGTGGAAATTGAAATTGCTCTTAATGTTTGCAAAAACCATAGTCAAATTTTAAATTTGTGGGCATGAAAAATATTTAATTTGATAAAGCTCATCGAGATGAGACCAATGACATTTTCTATCTTGATTAGAGCTTGTTTGGAAGTAGTAGAAATTGGCAAAGTAAATAAGCATAAACAAAAATCATTATTATTATTTTATGTTATCTAAATAGATGTTAAAAATTAAATAAGATAAATTGAAGCAAAATAATATAACTAAGTTAAAGCAATGTAAACTCCATTTGAGGAATATTTTTAGTTACCAATCTGAATAAATGATATAAATTTTACATGAAAATGGTATTCGAAGACACTAATAAGATTATGTATAACAACCTTCGTCATCAAATAGGGTAAAAATTTTGACATCAAGTAAATTGATTAAAAATGCTAGAAAACAAAAATAAATAAGATATATAAAGATAAATTATTATAATAAAATTAAGTGAATATATATTGAAACTAAAATAAGATAAATTGAAGTAGTGAAATATAACGAAAACAAAGTGACGTAATGTTCACACCAGAGACAACTTGTGAAAATATTGGACTTCGAGACTCGATTTTCTTTTACTTTTCAAAAGAAGTAAATTATATGAAAACATTGGACTCCAAGTTACTAATGAGAACTAGTGTAACATCTTTGACTATCACATAAAGACTATAAAAAAGATGTTTCATAAGAAAGTTATAGAAAAAAATATTTAAAATTCTTGAAAAAAAGTTGCTAAATGGGTCGAACCAATCGAGTTGACTGCAACAAAATTTATTTTATCCCAATCTAACATTGTTTGGATTAAGTTTAATTAACAAAAGAAATAAGGAATAATAATAATAAATTATTACTTTAATATTAAGTAAATGCATATTCAAGATAAAAAGAGAAATAGTGTAATAATTTAATATAATGAAAATAAAAATAATGTGAATGTCACACGAGAAGAGTGTAATACATACATATAATTACAACAAAGTGAAACTAAAACATTTCTAGGAATGAGATATCTTTAACATGAAATTTTGCATTTCAAAATTCTAAGTAGAACGAGTGTAAAAACATCTATCACTAAATTAACAATGAATCAAAATCCCCCATTTCAAATCCATAAAAAATATATTTAAAAATTTAAAAAATTATTATTAAAATGATGATTGTTTTATCACAAAAGGATCTTATTTATAATCAATACAATCTACCAAAGTAAATATACATAAATACTAATAAGTTAGGATTTTAATATTATGTAAATGTATATTAAAGCTAAAATGAGGTAAATTAAAGACATAACATGGCATAATAAAAGCAATCTAATGGCTCCAAATACAAAGACTTAAAGTTTCATGGCTAATATAATTGAATCAAAGTAAAACATTTAAACAAATAAGATAAATTGAGTGGGAGTGTTACAATTTGAGAAACTAAGGAGATTGAGCATAACATCATCTTTCATCAAATTTTTGAAGAATAAAAATGACCTTAAAAGCATGCAAAATTATAGAAAATAAGATATTTAAATATATATAAAAAATAAATAATTATGTTGATTGTTCTCATCAAAATTACACAAACATTGTTTGTTTCTTCTCAATTGAACACCATTTGGGGTTAATGTTAATTGCAAAAAAAAGATAAACTTAAATAAAAATGAATTATATTTTAATAATATGTAGATATATAATAAACTTTAAATAATAAAAATTAAAGTAACATAATACAACTAAATCCATGCAATGAAAGGTAGCACAAAAAAGATTTAGAGTTATATAGTAATATTATCAAATAAAAGAAAAAAGTTTGAAAAAATGAAAGAAATTATTTGACAATGTTATTTTCCAAGATAATAAGGATATCAATTGAAATATTTTCAATCACAACCTCAAATATCAATCAAATGGTCTCCTAAAAACTACCAAAATCCTAAAAATTCAATCATTGAGAAATATGAAAATGAATTTTAATTAGTTTGAGCTCAAAGGGATGAGTGCAATGATATGTTTTCTTATCAATTTGATGTTTGATTTTTCTAAAAATTTTCAGAGTAAATAAACATAAATAACAATAATTATGATTATATTAAGTAAACATATTTTAATTATTAAATTTGATAAATTGAAGCAATATTACTTAAAACAATTGATAAGAAGCACAAATCACACGAGAGAAGATTTAGAGTTACATAGTCATACAACCGAATCTAAATAAAATGTTTCAAGAAGTGAGATAAATTACACACGGAAGATACATTCTGAGATACTAAAATAATCAAGTGCAACATAATCTGTCAGTAATTCATGTAAAAATCAAAATGCCTTGCAAAGTGTGTTAAATCTATCAAAAAACATATTTTGAAACAAAAATAAAAAGAATACTTAATTACATCAAGTTCACCAAGATGAAGCCAACAACTTTTGTCTCATCAAGATCTAATCTTATTTTGAATTATAGACCTTACAAAATAATTAAGAATAAATAATATTAATTTATTATTGTAATGTGAAGTAAATATATACTAAAGCAAAACTAAGATTAATTGATGCTAATTATAATAACCAAATAAAAGTGATGTATAGGTCACATGATAGAATATTTGGAGTTAAATAGTAATAAATCCAAATGAAATTAAAAAACTTTAAAACATTGAGATCAATTGTATGAGAAAATTGCATTACTAAATTATATTTAGTTCGAGGGTAAAATCATCAATTGCAAAATAAAGTAGGAATTGAAATATTTTGTAAGGCATGCCAAATCTAAGAATAATATTTGAAAATTTAAAAATTTGGAAATAAAAATTTATTAGCTAGGGCTCATTGAGAAGATTCCAAATGGTATTTTTTCCCTCACTAGAACTTCATTTGGAATTTTTGTGCATTACAAAAAGAACTATGGATAAAAAAAATTATTTTCTTAGTATTAGATAAGCATAAGAGTAAAGCTAAAATGAGAAAAATTGAAGTAATATAACATAATCAAATCAATGTGATATAATGGTCACTTAACAGGAGAATTTGAGTTTAGTAGTCGTTAAGCAAATCAAAATTGAAGAACTTTAAGAAATAAGAAAAATTGTATGAGAAATGTCCAATAAAGTGTTCTATAACCCTAAAAAAATATATTATTTTTTAATATAAACAAAATATTTATTTAATTAGTGTAAGACAAGAATAGTCTAATATTATTTGATTCATTTTGATCAAAGTTTATTTTGAATATTGTGAACTACCAGAACAAATAAGCATAAATAAAAATATTATTATCTTAATATTAAGTATATATTAAAGTTGAAATTATTTAAATTGAAGCTATGTAACAAAACCAATTCAAAACAATCTAAAATGCCCAATAGAGGAAAGCTATGGTTTAATAAAAATATAGCCAAATAAAAGAAAAAATTTAAAGAAATTAGATAAATTGTAAGGAAATGATATAGTTAAGATACTAAGGAGATGGAGTGTAACATACCTGATCGAAAAATAAGGTATGAATCAAAAATACATTTTAAGGTATGTCAAAATCTTAGAAAGAAAAATATTTAAATAAACAAAAAAAGAATAAGTTATTCTAAACTTGCAAAGTAAACAATTTTCTTATATGACCTTGTTTATGTTATTGTAAATTACTAACGTAAATAAGCATAAATAAAAATTATTTTTTAATTATTAGTAAAAATATTTATTAAAGCTAAAAAAGAGTTAAAATGAAACAATGTAATATAACCAAGTAAAAAAGAAATAAAGATCACACAAGTAGAGAGTTTGAGTTTTGTAATAATATAACCAAAGCAGAGCAAAACATAAAATAATTGAGATAAATTGTGTGAGACATTTTTGTTCAAAAATATTAAGGAGATAGATTATAAAATTTTTAATCAACAAATCATGTATGAATGAAAATATCTTAGATAACATGCTAAAACTATAGTAAAATAAAATAGTGCAAACTGTAAAAATGAATATTTCAATTGATTGTGCACGTCGTCATGAGTCCAATGAGATTTATTTCATCTCAGCTAGACCTCATTTGAACTTTTTATGAATTGTAATATTTAGTAAGACTAAATAATAATGAACTGCTTTTTTGATAGTAAGTGTACATTATACAAGAAATAAGATAAATTAAAGAAAACAAATATTGCCAAATCAATGTGATACAACTGTCATTTGATAGAAGATTTAAATTTATAAAATAATATAACCAAATAAAGATATAAAATTTGAAAAGTGGAGAAAAATTATTTGAGAAAGTTGCATTTCACTATACTAGAGATATTAAGTGTAATATCATCAATATTCAAGAAAGTAATAGTAAAAACCCTTCAAAAATGTGAAAAAACTTTATAAAATAAAAAATAAATAAATATAAATGTAAACAATGAATATTTAGTTACATATAGCCTTAAATAAAAGTTTAATAACATTTTTTGTCTTGGTTATAGCTTATTTGGAAGAGTAATAGTAAATTATCATTTCAAGTATAAGTAAATACATATTAAAGCAAAAAATATGATAATGTGAAGCAATCTAATGTTTCCCAACCAAAGAAATATAAAGGTCACACAAGTGATGATTTTGAGTAACATAGTAATAAATGTAAATTGTATTGAAAACTTTGAAAAATGGGTTAAATTTTATGACAGCTGCTTTCTAAGATATTATGGAGATCATGTTTAAAACCTTGACCACCAAACCTTATATGAATTAAAATATCTTATAAAAATATAAAAATAAAGGCAAATAATTTTCTTAAATGTTAAAAAAAGATAATTAATTTTATATTGCTCATTGAATTGATTCCCCAATGACTTTTGTTTCATCTAAAGTGGACTTTATTTATAATTACTATGACCAAGAAAAGTAAATGAACATAAATAATTAAAAAATTTTATTTTAATTTAATATATATATATATATATATAAGATTAAACAACATAAATTGAAGTTTTAAAAATATAAGTAAATGAGATAAATAGCCTCAAACAATTGAAATTATTATAATACAAAAATTGATTATGGCACCTTTAATTATCAAAAATGTTACTAGTAAAAATATCTTATACTATATGTTAGAAATTAAGAAAAAATATTAAAATATAAATAGTTTATTTATTTTAATATAGCTCATATTGATGAGTCGTACTTTCTTTTCATCTTGATTAGACCATATTTGGAATTACTATGAACTACTAAAGTAAATAAGAATAAATAATAAAAGGTTATTACTTTATTACTAGGTAAATATATGTTAAAGTTGAAACAAGATGAAATTAAACACTATATTATCACAAACAGAAAGCATTGCAATGGTACAAAATTAGAGTTTCTTATTTTATAACTAGATAAAAGTTGGAAGAAAACAAATAAATTTTAAAGAGAATTATATTCTAAGAAACGGATGAGATCAATTGGAACATCTTAGATTTTCAAAGAAGATGAAACAAGAAATGCCTCATAAAGCATATAAAAAACCTACAAAAGAAAATATATAACAAAAGTTAAAAATAATATTTAATTACAAAAGCCCATCATGTGGAATTCATTCACCTCGATCGAACCTCATTAGGTGTTACTATAGTAAATAACTATAAATTGCAACAAATTATTTTTTAAATATTAAGTTAATATATATTAAAATTGAAATGAGAAAAATTGAAGAAATATAATATAACTAAACCAAGGTGAAGTAAGGTCACACATTATAAGAATTAGAGTTTTAAATTAGTTAAGTACATCAAAGTGAAACATTTGAACAATTGTGATAAATTATATAGAAATGTTGAATTATAATATACTATGAGATCAAGTGTAACATCCTCAATCATTAAATTTGGTTCAAATCTAATTACCTCATAAGGTGTGTAAAATACTTTTTCGTAATGGAATATTTAAAATAATAAAAACAAATATTTAATTAAATAGTGCTTATCAAGATGAATCTAACAATGTTTACTTCAAATTGATGAGACTTCAATTGCATTTACTATAATTACAAAAATGAAATAAGCATAAAAATATTAAAGTATTTTATTTATATTAAATATATATATATATATATATATATATATATTAAAGCTAAAAAGTGATAAATTGAAGCAATGTGTTATAATAAAAAGAAAGCACTATAAAGGTGAAAAAAGAAGACGTATAGATTTAAATAGTTTTGTAACCAAATCAAAGCAAAGAATTTGAGAAAATGAGATCAACTACAAAGGAGAGTTGTATCCCAAGGCTCTACAAAGAACATTTGTAATTTCATCGGTCATCAAATTTTGCACAAATATAAATGTCACATAAATCATGTAAAATAGATTGAAAAAAATTTAAAGTTTTAAAAACCAAAATTTTATTAGATGAAGGTCATTAAGGAAAGTCCAATGGTGTTTTTCTGCCTCGATCAATCCTCATTACGAATTACTATAAACAAAACAATTTGATAAGCATAAACAAAAATAAATTATTATTTTAAAATTTAGTAAATATATTGTTAATCTTAAATAAGATTAATTGAAACAATGTAATATAGACAAATCTAAGTGATGAAAAGGACATGCAGATAATGGGAGTTTGAACCTTAAATAACAAAATCACTATAATTCTAAATCTCTACTCATGTGACCTTTATTACTTTAATTTGGTAGTAAACATTGCTTCATTTTGTTTCATTTGAATTTTTAAACATATTTTCTTATTTTAGAATATTAATCTATGATTATTTATTCTTATTTAATTTATCTCATTTTACTTGCTCAAATTGTTTGCTTTAATTTGTTTATATTTCCATGTCACTTTAACTGTCCTCTCTTGTTACACATTTCTTGCTTTGATTTTTCATATTACATTACTTCAATTAAATTTATTTCAACTTGAACATATGTGTACCTTATATTATAATAATTCTTTCTTATTATTTATGATTATTTATTTTAGCAATTCAACAAAATTCAAAATGAGTTCAAAGCGTGTCGAAACGAAAGTCATTGGATTTGTCTCCTTGATCTTATATTCAAATAAATATTCATTTTTATATTTTTAAATATGTTATTTTTAGTATTTTAGCATAATTTATGATGTTGATTTTATGGTTAAGAATAATTTATGATGTTCTTTCTTAAAATGTTTTCATTTAATTTAGTTATATTACTAGTAAATTTAAATATCATTTCATGTGACACTTACCTCACTTTGATTTAGTTTTATTACATTACATCAATTATCTCATTTCTTCTTTAATATATGTACACTTAATATCAAAATAATATTTAATTATAATTTATGCTTATTTATATTGCTAATTTATAGTAATTCCAAATGAAGTTTGACCATGATTAAATAAATATCATTGGACTCATTTCAATGACTCTATCTTATCAAATATATATTTTTTATTTTTTTAAAAAAATTATTTTTGACAAATTTTGGAATCATTATGATGCTTTTAAATTTATACCAGATTTGAGTATTTAAAATGTTACACATAATCACAATACCTTTTTGCATTAAACTATTAGGTATAATTTATGTTGTTTTCTCAAATTTTTTTCTTTGATTTTATTTTATTATTATTTTACTATAAATGTCTTCTTGTATGACTATTATATTATTTTAATTTGGTTTTGTTTTAAATTTTTGTTTTTTCTCATTTTAGCAATAATTAATATATAATAATAAAAAAAATTTGTTATTTATTTTATTTTTTTGATAATTCACTATAATACAAAATGAGTTATAAATAGGCAATATAACATTATTGGACTAATCTCAATGAAAAATATCCAATTATATATTTATTATTATTTTTTAAAATTTATTTTCCAAGTTTTTATAGTTCTTTACTAGAAGTTTCAATTTTTACTTCATATGAAGATCTAAGATGCTACACTTGATCTCCATAGTGTCTTGGAGTGAAAACATATTGTACAAATCTCTCATGTGTCTTGTATAATGTCTTGAGTTGGTGTTAATCCATCGCATCAATTTACATCATTTTACCTTCAATATATATTTACTTAATATTAGCAGTAGTAATTTATTATTATTTTGGCTTAAGTATTTTTGTAAATCGAAATAATTCACAATAAAATCCAATTAGGAGGAAACAAAGTTCATTAAACTCATCTTGAAGAGCTTTATGAAATCAATTTTTAATTTTTTTTCTTTATATCATTTTCATCTTGGAATCCATCTTTCTTATATAATTTATCATGTTTTAATCAATTTTTTTATTGGGTTATATTACTTTGTATCTGTAATCTGCCCTTTTTAGAACTTTACTTATCTTTCATTTGATTATATTAAATTTCTGGAATTTAATTTAGTTCAATTTTAATATATGTTTATTTAATATTGGAATAATAATTTATTATCATTTTTGAATTTTTATTTGTATAATTGCATATAATTCTGAGGATGGCCTATTTGTAAAAAAAACAAATGTTGCCGCGCTTGTACTTTTGAGCGCTATCAAATTAAATATTCACTTCAATAACTCCAAATATTTTTATTTTCTAATGTTTTTGCATGCTTTATGAGACCTTTCCATCATATCTAATTTTTACAATCAAGAATATTACAGTAAATCTCTTAATTATCTTAGAATGAAACAATCATAAGGCAATTTATCTCATTAATTGACATTTGTTGTACTCATTTGTTTATATTACAATATACTCTAAATCTCCTCTCTTGTTTTCATGAAAATAATTTTATTTGGTTGTATTAAATTGCTTCAATTAATCACACATCAATATTTATATTTATTTACTTAATATAAAAATAATAATTCTATTTTTATTAATATCATTTTATTTTGAAATTTGCAAAAATTCCATATAAGGTTTGATCATGACAAAAGAAACATCGTTTGTCTAGTCTCGAAGAGTTCTATTTAATTAAACATTTATTTATATTGTTTAAATACTTCAACTTCTTAATAATTTTGTCATGCTTTATGAGATATTTTGATACGTAAATCATTTGATGATCTTGAAAGTTACACCAAATGTCCTTAGTAACTTACAATGTAACATTCTTGTTTAACTTATCTTATCAATTTTTGTGTTATGTAAGTCTAAATCTCTACCCATACAACATTTACATGTCTTCTGTTTGGTTCAATTATATTACATAAATTTCTCTCATTTCAATTTTAATATTTATCTACATTATATTAAATGAAATCGTTATTATTTATTGGCAATTGATTTTTATATTTTTTATCAATATTTTATTCACTTGGTTATCTTGCAATTTATGAGATACTTCAATTTCTACCTCGTTTTGATGATCGATAATGTTATGCCCAATCTCTTTAGTGGCATGGAACATAGCTTTTTTAAGCAATTTGACATTTTTTTCAAACTTTTTTTTATTTAGTTTATTACTGTTGAACCTCTATTTTTCACTTGTGTGACCTTTATATCACTTTATTTGAGCAAATTATAATATTTCAATTTATCTTATTTTTACTTAAACTTATATTTACTAAATTTGAAATTAATATTTTATTATCATTTTTTATTATTTATTTTGGTAATTCACTTAGTTCCAAAACATGTATTATGGAGATAGAAATAAATGTCTTTTATTTCATCTCGACAAAATCTATATGACTAGATATTCTTTTTTGTATTTTTAAACATTTTATTTTCTTTGATTTTGGTGCACTAAATAAGATATTTTGATTCATTTCAAAATTGGTGATTGAGGATGTTATGATAAATCACCTCAATATCATAGAATTGAATTATCACCTATGATTTATCTAACTTTTCAATTAATCTTTTTATTGGGTGATATCGTTATGCAACTTTAAATCTTATCTAGTTAAACCACTATAGCTCCTTGATTTTGTTATATTAGATTCCTTCAAATTATGCTATTTCTACTTTAATATTTATGTATTTAATTTAAAAATAATAATCTACTATAATTTATGTTTATTTATAAGGGTAATTCACAATAATTCTGAAGGAGTTCCTATTTATATAAAATAGACCTCATTCCAATCTTCTTGACTTTATCAAATTAAATTTTCAATTTATGTTTTTAAGAGTACTTTTATATTATTTTTGCATGCTTTAAGAGAGAAATAAATTCATATGTAAATTGAAAATACTACACATAATCTCCATAATGTCATGGAGTGCAACTTTCCGACACAATTAATCTAATTTCACGAAAATTTTCATTTTACTTTAGTTATATGATTATAAAAAATTAATAGTCCTCTCTTTTCTTATATTAACATGCTAAAATTTTTCTTTTTTTTTTTGCTTTAATATACATATATGTATTATCTTAATATTAAAATAATAATTTATTGTTATTTTTTTATTTTCTTTAGTAATTCATAGTAATTCAAATGACATCCCATGGAGATGAAAGAAACATTTTTGGAGTCATCTCAATGTACATTATACAAATAAATTTTTATTTTTATATTTTTAAAAACCTTTCATGAACATTTATATAATTCATGACACATTTCAATTTTTTTGTTATTTGATGATCAAGGTTGTTTGCTCAATCTTCTTAAAGTCTTGGAATGCAACATTCCCATGCAATTTGTCTCTTTTTTCTAAGTTTTTTCATTTTAATTTACTAGATTAATTTGCAATCCTAAATCTCTTCCCATTTGAGATTTACATCACTTTGATTCGATTGTATGACTTTGCTTCAAAATTTCTTAAATCAATTTTAATACATATTTACTTTACTATAAATAAATGTTTTATTATTATTTATGTTTATCTATTTTAATAATTAAATATATTTCCAAATGAGGTTAGATCAAGATAAAACATGTGTCGATTGACTCGTCTTATCGAGCTCTATCTAAAAAGTGTTTATTTTCATAATCTTAAATATATTTTTTATGTTATTGCATGTTTAATTAGAATTTTGATTCGTACTTATTTTGATTATTTAGGACATTACATTCATTATCGATAATATCTTGGAATGCAAGTTTCTTAAAAAAGTTGTTTCATCTCTTCAAATTTTTTTATTTAATTTGGTTGTATTAGCATACAACTATAATTCACCACTGATGTGGCCCTAGCATCACATTTTTTAATTATAATACATAGCTTGAACTAATTGTTTTCTATTAGTGATCTTATTAATAGTAGACTACATTGTTATATTTTTTGCAAATTTTTCTCTTTGTAGGATTGTCAGTCTAATACCCTAACTTTAAATGGTCTTGTTATATCATAATATAATTCTAAATCTCTTCTTTAGTGACCTTAATAGTGCCTTGTCTTGTTATACTACATTTTTTGAATTTATCTCATTTTAGTTTTAATATATTTTTACATAATACTTAAAAAAATAATTTAGTATTATTTATGCTAATTTATTTTGGAAATTAAAAGTATTTTAATGTGTGATTCTATTCAGAAGTAACAAATAATTTTAGAATTATCTGACGAAGCTTTAGCAAGTAAAAAAATTTATATTTTTAAATATATTTTTTATGTTTTGGCAAGCTTTACGAGATATTTCAATTCATACCTAATTTTATTTTGCTATATTACATGACATCAACTTATTTCTTTTTAGCTTTAACATATCTTTACAAAATGTTAATATCTTTACTTTATTTAGAAATTCTAAGTAATAAAAAACATGCCCTAATCATGATGAAACAAATGTCGTATGAAGTAACTTGATGAGCCTTATCAAATTAAATTTTTATTTTAATATTTTTAAATGTTTTAAGATACATTTGAATTATGAATTAATAAAATATTTGTAATGTTACACTTGATCTTCTTAGTGACATAGAATGCAATTATGTAGTAAAATGTTTCTCATTTTTTAAATTCTTTTTGTTTGATTTGGTTTAATTACTATGAAACTTTAATTCTACTCTCATGCAATCTTACATTATTATGATTCTTTTATATTATATTATTTACATTTTTCACATTGAATATTTACTAAATATTTTTTATTCAAATAACAATTTAATAAGTCTTGTACTTGTTTTAATTAGTAATTCACAGTAATTCTATAAAGAAATATATGATTAAAATGAAACAAACATTGTTAGACTCATTACGATGAAATATATCACATTAAGTATTCATTTTTTATATCTTCAAATTATATTTTTTGAAGGTTTTTCCCTCCATTAAGAGGCACTTGGTTTGGAACCTAATTTGGCAATCGAGAATGTTGTAGTGTATGTTTTTTGGTATGTTAGAATGTAACTTTCATGCGCTATTAATCTGTTTTTATGTAAATTTTCATTTTTACTTGATTGTATTGTATTTGATCAATTTAACTCATCTCAATTTTAACAAATATTAACCTAATATTTAAATTTTTTTACTTTTTTTTTGCTTTTTTACTTTCTAAAATTTTGGCAAAGTTTTTTAGATATTTTGATTCATACATGATTGAATAATCAAGGATCATACACTCAGACTCATTAATTTCTTGGAATGCAAATTTTGCTACACAATTTATCTGATTTTGATTAAATTTTATCTTATTCACCAAGTTATATTATTATGAAATTATAATTGCCCTCTATTGTAACCTCTACATTACCTTTGTGTGGTTATATTGCATTATGGCAATATTTCACATTTTAGTATTAATATATATTCACTTAAAAATTAAAAAATTATTACTTTTTATGGATCTTTAGTTTGTTAATTCATAATAATACTAAATAAGGTTCAATCGAGATGAAACGAATATCATTATAATTGTTTATGTGAGCTCTATCTATTTAAATATTCATTTTTATATTTTAAAATATATATTTTCTAAACTTTTCTTATTTTTTACAAAAAAATTTGATTTGTAACGCAATTGATAGTTATAGATATTATATTGAAATTGCTTGGTATGTTGGATTACAAGATTCTCGTATAATCTATCCCAAGTTTTTAAATTTTTTAGTATCATTTGGATTGTTTATTACAAATCTATAATTCCCATACTATGTGATAAAAATTTTTATTTTTATTTTGTTATATTGCTACAAAAATATAATCCTCCAATTGTTTTACCTTCACATCACTTTATGGTTTTGTATAGTATTGCTACAATTTATCTCAGTTTAGCAAAATGAGATATTTAAATTAACACCTGATTTGATGAAAAAGTAAGTTTGGGATCAATCTTCTTTATCTCTTTTTTTTAAATTGTTTACATTGATTTGGTTATATTACTATAAAACTCTAATTCAAGCATGTGACCTTCAAATTAGTTTTAAAATTTTCTATATCAATTTTTTTCAATTTATATCTTTAACTTTTAATATTTATTTAATTAATATTGAGGTAAAAAAATCTAATATTATTTAGTCATATTTATTTTGAGTATTCATTACAACTCTAAGCTAGGTCTAATCTATAAGAAAAAATAAGGGATTCAACTTGACAAGCATTATCCAATTAAATATTTATTATTTATATTTAAAATATTTTATTTTTAGTATTTTCGAATGCTTTACAAAATATTTCAATTCATATATGACTTGATGATCTGCTTAGTATTTGGAAATAAAAATTTCATGAATAATTTATCTAATCTCTTCAATATTTTTGCTTTAAATTAGTGATATTACTATGTAACTTTTCTTCTTTTCTCATGTGACTTTTATATTTATTTCAATTGATAATTATATAGCTTCATTTTATCTTATTTTTTGCAAATATATTTGCATGATATTTTAATAATAAAATTTTTTATTTAGATATTTTTTGCATTGGGTTTTAGCAAAAATTCTAAATAAGGCATGCTTGAGATAAAATAAATGTCATTAGACTCATCTTGATAAGCTTTGTTAAATTAAAATTTTATTTTTATATTTTTAAATATTTTTTATATTTAATGAGCCACTTTTATTTTCATATGATTTGGCTTTCAAGAATGATACACTCTATTTCTTTAGTTTCTTGGATTACAAATTTCCCATACAATTTATGTCAATTTTTTAAATTTTGCACTATGATTTTGTCATATTATGTTTGTGCAATTCATCTCATTTTATAATTAATTTATATTTTCTTAATATTAACATATTAATTTAAAATTATGTTTGATTATTTACTCTCATAATTCTAAATAATTTTCTATAAGGTCCTTTGAAGACAGAACAAAAATTATTGGGCTAATCTCGATGAACTCTATGAAATTTAACATTCACTAATATACTTTTAAATGTGCTTTTTCCAATGCTATGGCATGGTTTTGAGACTTTTTTATTTTTATCTAATTTTATGTTGCAAAACATTACACTCTATCTCCTTACTTTGTTGTAATGCAACTTTCTTGTAGAGTGTATCTTATTTCTCTAAATTTTTCATTAGCTATTTCAATAAGTAACTTTGAACCTTCTCCTATAAAATTTAGATTGATGTGATTTGGTTGTATTACATTGCATCAATGTATCTCATTTTACTGTTAATACATGTTTTCGTTGTATTAAAATGATAATATATTACTATAAATTCCTTTTGTATTAGTAAGTCATAGTAATTTCAAAAAGGGTCCAATTGAGATGAAACAAACTTGTTCGGAGTTATCTCATCGAGTTTGATCAAACTAAATAATCATTTCAATTTTTTAAATTATTTTAGGCTTTTAGCAAAATTTAGAAGACATTCAATTTCTAATTGATTTAATGATCGTGGAGGTTACATTTGATCTCCTCAATAACTTGTAATGCAACTTTCAATTAAAATTTATCTCAATTGGTCAAAAGTTTTCCTTGAATTTGTTTACATTATCTTGCTCAAATTTATCTCATTTAACTTTTATGACATGTTTACTAAATATTAAAATATTAATTTGACATTATTTTTGCTTATTTATATTTATAATTCAAAAGAGTGTTAGATTGGGATAGATGAAGATAAAACAAATGTTGATGGACTCATCTTAACAAGCTCTATCCCACTAAAAATTCATTATTTATATTTAACATTTATTTTCTAAGATTTTGGAAAATTTTATTGGAGATTTTAATTTATACTTATATTGACAATCGAGAATTTTACACTCTAACATCCTGATATGTTTCATTGAAATTTTCTCTTATAATTTACATCTTTTCTAATTTTTGCTCTTATTCGGTTATATTACTATACATTTCAAAATCATCCGTCGTGTAACCTTAATTACGCTTTATTTGGATATATTGCTCTACGAAAATTTATGTCATTTTAACTTTAATATATATTTACATAATATTAAAAAAATTATTATTACTTCTACTTATTTACATTTGTAAATCACGATCATTCCAAATTGTATGTGATTAATACATAGCAAACATTGTCCAATTTGTCTTGATGAACACCATCAAATTAAGTATTCATTTTTTATGTTTTTTAAATAAGGATTTAAGGACTTTTCCATGCTTTATGAGTCATTTCAATTGGAATAAAATTTTATGATAAAAATGTTACACTCGATCTATTTAGTATCTTAGAATAGAGGTTTTCCATATAATTGTTCTCATTTTTTCAAATTTTTCATTTTGATTTGATTATATTAATTAGTTTTTATAGATCTCCACTCATGTGACCTTTTCATCAATTTTATTAGAGTATAATACATTACACCAAATCATCTCTTCTTAGGTTTTCCTTTGTTAATGTCAAAATAATAATTTACTATAATTCCAAATGAGTAACGATTAAGATGAAAAAACTTTGTTGGAGTTGACTCCACAAACTCTATCCAAATAAACATTTTATTTTAGTATTGTTAAATTCTTTTTAATGTGTTTCATGAGACATTTGATTCTAACATATTTATACAATCGAGAATGTTACACTAGGTTTTCTTAGTAACTTGAAATGCCTCCAAAAAACATTACACCATTTGTTCAAATTTTTCACAATTATTTGGTTTAAATATATTTCTTCAACTTGCCTTATCTTTGATTTAATATATATTTGTGTTTTATTAAAATAATAACTTGTTATTATTTATGGTTTTTGCATTATTAATTTATAATAATTACAAACAAGTCTTATGAAGATCAAAAAAAATGGCATTCAACTCGCCTAATGAGATAATGAAATTAAATATTTGTTTTAAAAAATTTATTTTCTAGAGTTTTGCATAATTTATGGGACATTTTGATTCGTATATTTTTTGACAATTAACGATATTACATACTTTTTACTTAATATAGTAGAATGCAACTATTTTTATAAATTTTTCATTTTCATAAAATATTTTAATTTAACTTTTTTATAATTTTATGTAACCCTAAATCATTTATTGTATGACATTTATATAGCTTTTGTTTTATTATATATTGTGTCTTCAAATTATTTCATCTTAGATTTAAAGCATATTTGCTTAAAATTAGAAAAATAATAATCTTTTATTACGTTTGCTTATTTAATTTTCTATTTCACAATAAATTCAAATTAGATCCAGTGGGGACCAAACAAATGTCATTGGATTCAACTCAATTATCTCTATCCATTTAAAAAGTTAATTAATTAATAAAAAAAATTTTGTTTCTAGTTTTTTTGCTCGCTTTTTGGTACATTTTGACTAATTCCTAATTTGTCGATACAAAATGTTATGCTCGATCTCTTCTGTAATTGTAATGGAACTTTTTTACAAAATTTATATGTTATTTTAAAAGTTTTCACTTTGATTTTGATATTTTAATAGCTAACTCTAATTGTTATGAAATGCTACATTCAAATAAATTTGATTTGGCTAAATTATATTGCAAGGAATCATTTAATTTTAAATTTTTTTTCCTTTCCATAATATTAAAATAATAGTTTATTTATTTTTTAAT
Organism: Vanilla planifolia; assembly: GCA_023846275.1. Classification (NCBI taxonomy): domain Eukaryota; kingdom Viridiplantae; phylum Streptophyta; class Magnoliopsida; order Asparagales; family Orchidaceae; genus Vanilla; species Vanilla planifolia. Next base: position 84,749 of record JAIUJO010000200.1, on the reverse strand, counting down.
TCTTATTTACTTTAGTGAATTTTATAAATTTGCATGAGGCAAATCATGATGTAATAATTGTTATTGGACTCAACTAGATAGACGTTATCCAAATAAATATTCATTTTTATATTTCTACATTTTTTTGAGATATTAAGATATTTTATGAGATATTCATTCCTACTTTATTATACAATCAAGGATGTTACACTCGATCTCTATTGTAACTTGGAATGCAATTTTTCTATACATTTTATCTCAACCAAAGTTTTTTCTTTTATTTGGTGATATTATTATGAAGCTATAATTCTCCTATAATGTGTCCATAATAATACTTCTTTTATATTACAATGCTTTTTGATATAGCTAGTTAATTGGATTCTTATAGTGCTTTGGCATCCCCGTTGAACCTTGCTTGAAATTACTATGAATTAGCAATTTAAAAAAAACATAAATAATAGTAAATTAATATTTTATTCTAAATTACAGAGGGACATGAGATAAATTTAAGTAATATAAAAAACCAAATCAAGGAATAAAATTTGAAGGAATGTAATAAATTTGAAGGAATCTTTAATTTGATAGAACTTATCAGAATGATTTTATATTTCCATGTCACTTACTCAATTTCTTTTGGAATACTTGATGAGGGATTTTGATTTGTATGTAACTTAAGGATAGAGAATTTTACAATGCCTCTCGTTAATACCTTGGAATTAAAATGTCTCGTAAAGCATGATAAAATATTTTAAAATAAAATATAAAGTAATATAAAACTTAATTTATAAGTAGATAGACGTTGTTGGGACGAGTCTAATGATGATAATTTGATGCCAAATAAAAATAAAAAATTATGTTAATATTAAGCAAATGTATATTAATGTTGAAATAAGAAAATTTATATAATTTAATATAAAAAAATCAAACACATGTAAAGCATACAATATAGAGGAATTAGAGCTACAAATTAATACAACAAAATCAAAGAAAAAGATTTTAAGAATAAAAATAAGGTGAATAAGAAAGTTGCCTTTTGAGATGCTAGGAGATCAAGTCTAGTATCCTCAATTGCAAAATCATGTATGAATTGAAATGACTAATAAGGTGTGCAAAAATCCTAGAAAGTGAAATAATAAGACAAATAAATTGAATATTTAATTAGATAGAGTTTGCTAAGTGAGTCTATAGACATTTATTTAGTCTTGATAAGATTTTGTATGTATTCACTATGAATTAGCATATTAAACAAGCACAAATAATAATAATAAGTAAATATATGTTAAAATTAAAATGAGATAAATAAAATTAATACAACATAAACAAACCTACACAACTTGAAGCACAAAGAGGATGATAATTATAGTTTCATTATAAGATGACCAAATCAAACTTAAAATTTTAAGATATGAAGTAGATTGAGCATAACATCTTGATTCGTCTAATTTGGTATGAATTGAAATATGTCATGAAGTTTACCAAAACAATAAAAGGTAAAATATTAAAAAATAAAATAAAAATGAAAATATAATTGAATTGAATAAGTCAAGAGTAGTGCAACAAAATTTTCTCTGCCCCTATCTCACCATGTTTAGAAGTTTTGTGAATCACAAAGACAAATAAATCAAAACAATATTAAATTATAATATCAATATTAAATTATAATATCAATATTAAATAAATATATTTTATTACTAAAGCTACATATTTTTAAGAAAAGTAATATAACAAAATCAATGCAATGTAATAGTAATAGAAGTAAAAATTTAGAGTTGTATAATAATATAACCAAATAAAAGTGAAAGGTTGAAAACTAATAGAAAATGTATACTACAAAATTACATTCTAAGATACTAAGTATATCATGTGTAACATCATTGATAATCACATTAGGTATGCAACAAAATGTTTTATAAAACATGCTAAAACCATATAAGATAAATTAATTAAAAATATAAAATTTAAAATTTAATTAGACAGAGCTTGTTAATGAAAGACCATTGACGTTTGTTATGTCTCCAACTAACCTTGTCTAAAAATACTATTAATTACCAAGGCAAATAAGCATAAGTAATAACAAATTATTATTTTAAAATTAACTAAAAATATAGAATCACAAACAAGATAAATTAAAGTAATATAATATTGCCAAATCAAAGTGATAGAATGGTTATGTGATAAGAGAATTAGAATTTTATGGTAATATAAGCAAATCCTAGCAAAATATTTGAAATATGAGATGAATAATTTGTGAAAGTAGCATTCCAAGTTGCTATAATGATTGAGTGAAACATCATCAGTCATCAAATAATGTTCCAAGGAAAATATCATGCAAAGCATGTCAAAACCTTATAAAATGAAATATTTAAAAATAAAAAAAATCAATATTTAATTAGACAGTGATCACCAAGATGAGACCAAGGACATGCCTTTTGTTATTATTAGACCTTGTTTGTTGTTATTGTGAATTATAAAACTAAATAATAATTCATTATAGTTTTAATATTAGGCAAATATATATTAAATTTGAAATGTGATAAAATGAAGCAATATAATATGACCAAATTAAAGCAATATGAAGGTCACATTAGGGGAGATTAAAACATACATAGTAATTTGACCAAATGAAAGGAAAAACATTAATTAAATTTGATAAATTTTATGGGAAAGTTGCATTCTAAGATCTTATGAAGATCTAATATGGCATAGTATATTTTCAAAACATGTATAAATTAAAATGTTTTATAGATCATGCCAAAATCCTTAAAAACATGTTTAAAGGTACCAAAATTTGCACTTAAAAAGATATAGTATTGAGATGATTCTAACGAAGTTTGCTTCATCTCAATCAGACCCCATTTAGAACTACTATGAATTACAAAAATCAATAACGATAAAAGAAAATAAATTACAATTTTAAAATTAAGAAAATCTATAATAAAGGTAAACTGGGATGGATTACATAAACATAATATAATCAAATCTAATAATGTAAAGGTCTAACAAGGAAAAAATTAGTGTTTATAAAAACAAGCAAAGTCAAAGTGGCAAACAAAATCAAAGTGGGTAACTTGATGAAATGAGATAAATTATAAAAGAAAGTGTAATTCAAAGATACTAATGAGTTTTCTTATGACATCCTTGATCTTCAAATCCTATATGATTTGAGATATCTAGTAAAACATGAACAAACCCTAAAAAATAAAATATTAATAACATAAAAAAGGAATATTTAATTTGATATTGCTTATCATGATGTGTTAAAAAAACATTTGTATTGTCTTGATTGGAGTTATTTATGAGTCATTAGGAATTATCACTATAAATAATCACAAATAATGAAAAACTAATTTTTTGATATTAAGTAAATATATACTAAATTTAAAACAAGGAACAAAAGAAATATATTATAACCAAACAAAAACAAATAGTCTAAATAATTAACATAAATTGTATAGAAAATTTACATTTTGATATACTATGGAGCTGAAGTGTAACAACCATGAGTATCAAATAAATTATAAATCAATATTTCTCAAACAAATATGACAAAATTTTAAAAAATAAAAATAATAGAAAAATAAAATGGATATTGGATAGAGCTCATTGAGATATGTATAATGACATTTTTTTGTCTTGTTCAAAACCAATTTGGAATTCTACCTAATTACAAAAGCAAAAAAGCATAACTAATAACAAATTATATCCAATTATTAAGAAAAAATATAATAATGATAAAATGAGAAAAACTGATGAATTGTTGTATTTCCAAATTAAAGTTATGTAAAGTTTGTTCCAGAGGAGATTTTGTGTGACCATGGAGTACAAGAAATTCAAAATGAAAACTTCCAAAAAATAAAATCAATTTTAAAAGAAAGGTACATTTCTTCATACAAAGGAGACTGAGTATCTTTTCCTTGATTATGAAATCAAGTAAGAATTAAAATGTGATGTAAAAGAACTAAAAACCTTTGACAATAAAATATTTAATAATATATAAAAAATAATATGTTAATTGAATAGTTCTCATCGACCAAAGTCCAAGATGCTTTATTTCTTTAAATTGAACCTCATTTGGAATACTTTGAACTACCTAAAGAATTAAGAATATATAACAACATATTATTATATTAATTTAATGTAAATAAATATTATATCTGAAAAAGGATAAATTAAGCTTATGTGATATAATCGATTCAAAGCTATGCAAAGGTTCATTGTTGGAGATTTGGAGTAACATGTAATATAGTAAAATAAAACTAAATTTTTTGAATAGCTAAGATAAAATGTATGAAAATGTTGCATTCCTAGATTCCAAGGATATTTGAGTGCAATATTCTTAGTTTTCAAATATGATAGAAGTTCAAAATTCTCTTAAATCATTCCAAAATCATAAATAAACATTTTAAAATATTGAAATGAAGTTTTATTTTGATAGAGCTCAGATATATAAATCAAACTACATTTGTTTTATCTAAATTAGATTTCAACTAGAATTATACTAAGTTTACAAAATAAATAATCATATATAATAAAAAATGACTACATTATTATCAAGTAATTAAACAAAAAAGCTCAAACAAGATAAATTATAGTAATATAACAAATTCAAATAAAAATGATGTTAACATCACATAAGGGGAGAATTAGAGTTTCATAGTAATATAAGCAAATCTAAATAATAAACTAGAACAAATGATATATATTAAGAAGAAGAGAGAGAAGAAGAAGAAGAAAAAGAAGAAGAAGAAGGAGAAGAAGAAGAAGAAGAAA